>JANZLQ010000044.1:9876710-9887765 GCA_026212715.1 Elanus axillaris | reverse complement strand
TCGGGGGAGTTTATTTCACGAAAAAGCTGGTGCAGGTCTGGAAGGTGCATCACTGGGCACACTGATCTGCTGCTCCCTTTATCATAGCAGAGCACCAGCATCAGTTAATTCATTAGCACTAATTAACTAGGCTGAAGGTGAAAAATAATTAAGATTAACAGTGTCTTCTAGAACACTGAAGTTTCCGCACTAGATAAGCAAGACACTTTTCTTCACGTTTTAGCTGCAGTTAGTAGGTGTGCATCCCTTACTGCCCCTGCTGTGCAGGAGTGGGGAGGGCAGGGCAGGGAGAGGAGGATTAGCTGCCCTGGGAAGAGGGACAGGTGGGGATGGAGAATGGTTTGGGAAGAATGCTTGTAGGGAAGGGGGGGTCAGGGCCATGAACCAACTCCCTCAAAATTCCTCTTAAAAATCCTCACTAATGCCAACAACAGCAGTGGCAATCCTGTCAGAAGAACTGGGATCTGCAGCCCCACTGCGCTCATCTGCCAGAGAAAGAGGGGACCTATGCCAGAAAGCTCAAAACTTGACAGCGGTGTAATTTACAGAACACAGCTAATTCTTCCTTAATAGCTTTACTAGAGCACAAATACCTACAGTCTATGCAGTTCATTGGCTTTTCATCTGCTCTGGTTGTGGCAGATAGTAACTGAGATGCCCATTGGGTTGGTACACACCTGTAATCCATGTGGCTAAGGACTGACAGTTACTAGACCAGGACTATGAACAACAACTATGAACTAAACAATGCAAGAAGATAGTGAATTTTAACCACAACCAGTCACCTAGTCATGGCATCCTTTACAATAAGTCTCCCCATCCCTTTCCTTGCAGTCTTTTGCCACGATACAAACTCTAGTACAGACCGACTCATTGGTGAGTTGTTCTTTATCCAAATCAGGTTTGATAGAGAAAGTCAGTTATGTATTAATGCTCGGTAGTTGTCATGTTAGCAATACCATATGTACTGCCACTTCTGTATCACTGTGCAGAACTTGGATCTAATATTGCAAGAACAGCTTCCAAGAAACATTATATCAGGGTTCAAAAATGACAACTCTTTTTACTAATGAAGTATTCATGTACCATTCTGCTTTGCATGCCATTAAAATAGAAGCCTGTCTAGACAGGCTTCTTAGATAAAAATTAAAAAAAAAAAATCTGGTTGGTAAAAGAGCTTCTCTGTATATCCTCTTCACTTAAATTTGCTGTTCTCCATCATCCATCTTCTTAGAAGGGGAGGGGGAATTTGGAGAAAAAAAGAAAGCATAGTATTACAATCATCTGAGCCTGCATCATATCCCTCCATGGACAGCTGATGTGGCAATGTTTAAAGCAACCAGGTTATCTGTTCAGTGTGAGGATGCACAGAAGCTGAACTCAGATTTACAGAAGTTGTCGCTGCCTTTGTTACCACTGAATATTTAAGCAGGCTCTTGTTCCCATAAACCAAGAGTGAATATCTAGCACTCAGCATCCAAAATCCTATGACTAACATCAGGGAAAACCAAATGGGAGGTTAACAATAGCATTTTAAACAACTGATCTTTGCCTTTTGTCTTATTTGGTAAGGAATGCAGCAGGGTCCAGCAAAGATAACTTTACCTTTGCTTAAGACTAATCTCATGAAGTACAATCCACTTGTCCTTAACTGCATGTTCTACCTTGGAACGACTCTTGTAGCCACCTCAAGAAAAAACATGTCCTTTTGCTTCTCAGGTGGAGAAGGCACAGTCTGACCATGCTAAGAAGCCCTACCCTGTGCAGGGCGGTTCAATTAGCAACTAGTGACCACAGCAGCTTGGGCTGCTCCATCTCCATCGCATGACCCCTGTCAGTGTGCTCTAACCTTTGAACAACACCCTGCCCACCACAATGCCCACTCTGGGTGGCAAAATGATATTTAACACTTAGTTTCATCTGAGCTCGAAGTGGATATGGATGGAAATTTGGCTTGAGATAACACTTATTATAGCTTCAGCTAATAGAGCAGCAGTGACAACCCCTTAGACTGAACACAAAAGCAAATGTTGGCTTTTATGGAGTGTGAAGTCCCACACCAGTTTGCAATGAGAAAAGCATGTAGAAAACTGCTTTCTAAGACTGAACAACAACTCTCCCACAAGCTACCTATATGCAACAGGGGATAGAAAGAAAGCATGGAATGACCTAGACAGAAGTTTACCCTGTACCATTTTTTTCTTACTGCTCCCAAACTTGCCTATAGCCTTGTACTGACATTCAAAGACCTGTTAATGAGCACGGAAGTCATTGTTTTGCATGCTCAGTCTCCAAGGATAATCAGCAAAAATGTTAAAGGTTCCAGGGAGGTCAAGCAAACTGACACAATCCCACATTAGTACCTACATCCTAAAATAAAACTACAACACAAGGCTGTTTGAAAAGGTGGGGGCGGAGGGGATTAAAGAAGGTTACAGGAAAGATCTGAAGCAACAGAAGGCTGCAGCATTGCTTAATCCCATGTAATGTGCTCTTCACCTCCAAGATACTGTTCCCTCAGTTACCTTATTTATAATAAAGAAGAAAAAAAAATATTGATTAAGCATAAATGTAGAAGACTGCATGTTAGTCAGAGCTGCATCACACCCTAAACATGCACCTAGCAGAGGCCTTGGAGATCTGCGCAGACAATGAGAGCCCAGACAGGGTAAATGTTAAAGGCTTTGCTGCAGCTACGACCTTCTACAAAAAACGTCCCTGACTGCTATGGAACAAATAAATGCAGCTCTGAAATTTCATTATTTTTGTATAATGACTAATACTCAAAACCTGTATGGAAACACACACTTTATTTTGTTGCAAGTTTTCTTCGCAATAATGCTACAAAACAAACACCGCTTACTCTGTACTAGACTCTGTTAGGCTCAGACATGTATCAGCAAAAAAGCAAAGCTCACTCCGCTTCTCAGTCATAACTGTCAGCAAAAAGCAACTTCCAGCTCTAGGTCCAAACTCACTCAGCTTGTTTCAAGTTATGATTTAGAAGTCCCTTATTGTTTTAGCCTTTTCAAGCTATATTATCACAGGGGACATTAGCACTCAGGAAAAAACAAAATTTATTGGAAATGAGTATTTTTCCCCTCACTGGCAAATCTGGATTTCACCAGATGAAGCTGGTGTCTATCACATACTTTCATCAGGCTCCAGCGCATCCCTATCAGCCTGCTAACTGCTGAAGATACTCAGGAGTTTTCTCCTCCAATTCCAGAGGTGAATCTGTTCTGTAACACACTCACTGAAGGCCAGTAATGACTTGAAGTTACCATCCCAAGGTATTTATTGAAAGAGGTTGTGAAAGATTTAGAAGTACTAAAATACCTCATTGTGGCTCACTAACAGGCTAGCGAGTACTGTCCCGGCTCTCTGTAACACACCCCAGGTAGGACTCTCCTCAGCCATTGCCTGGCCCTAAAAAGTTTTCTAGGGAGAAGCCTTGTCCTGCAACTCAAGACACTTCTGACCATAGCTATCTTGCTTTGGTCTTGGGCAAAAGTTACCATCTTCCCATTATTTAAATACCTGAAGCCAAAACAGAGAAAGATGACAAACATCATGGCTGCTGCCAACTGGAGGTCATGGAAGACGAACAGGATGCATCCATGGACAAGGAGCAAGCGAGACACCTGCAGTCTGGCTGAGCCCCTCGTTTACCAAACTGAGGCACTCTGAAGGACACCAATTCCTTCAGCAACACCAATTTTAGGCAAAACGTTCTGTGTCAATTATAGAAGCAAGCAATACCACCTCTGAAGATCACCTTTTCACATAGAAGGCAGCATCTTGGGGGTTCTCATTGGCTTACACTGAAATTTTCAATGAAGAATACATTTTAAACACTTCATATTTCTTTTTCTCATTTTACTAGCAGACAGTAAGGCAGATGAAGCTGATGCCCACTTTCACTACTGTAAGCAACCAATGATGGAGTAAATGTTTAGTTTACTAGATACTTCACAGGAGTGCACTAGACCACCACCAGATACCAGAAGAATATTGTTCACTTAAAACAGACATACCCCTGTCTGGAAGATCTGAAACACACAGATCAACAAGCAGTCTCCAGCTTCTTATAGGAAGAATTTTAGATGTTCTTTTGTCATAAGCCCACGTTTATTTTCAGCATTTAATGGCCACCATGTGAAGTCAGCCTTGGTTGGTTTGTTTTGGTTTTTTTTTTTTTCCTTAAAGAGCTTAGCTGCACTTCCCTGGTCACACATTAATGGTTAAAAAAACCCAAACCAACCAACCAACCAAAAAAAAACCCAAAAAAGGCAGTTCTGAAAAGTGTTGTACAGTTGTCCTCACTGCACCAGAAAAGGCAAATTGAAACCAAAGACAGGAAACAGACGGGCATATGCTACCAGAGGAAGAGACTTGAGAAGAGTCCAAGCAATTATGTTGACAAAGCTCCTCAAAATACCTTTCAAAAAAACAAGAGCAGAAGTTAAAAATATTTAAGGAAAACAACTGTAGGATGTAGCCATAAGTGGGTTTATATTTGAAGGGTTTATAGTTTCTAACCTGCACTTAGATATATATTTCAGCCAGCCACAACTGCTTTACATCCTGATGACTTGATTCAATGCTCCATTTGAAGAAAACATGGAAATCCAGTGTCCCTCAGAAAGGATGTTGTACATCTATTTTAAAATATTAATCACAGCAGAAATGATGGAAAGCATCATCTTAATTGTAGTTCCGGACTGAAGAGGCTTTTGAGAAAACAGACTCTGTTTCAAGGTTAGGAATCTGCTGAAACATGACAGCGTAACACGTCCTTTGCTAGCACCAACATATTGCACACCCAGGACAGCAGAGAGAGCTTGTATTGTTCCTACAGAAAACACCCGACACATGAGTCGGCATCCACAGAATCATACACGTCCCAGTGCTACAAGCACTAACAAAGGCTACAAGGGGGTAAAGAAATTAATGCAATTCCCAAATACGGATGGGTCTTCTCACCATCTTCCACAGTAGGCCTTTGCTTTAAAGCAGCACAAGGTGCGTTTTACCTTGTGAACACGGGTACTTAATTCCTCTGTGTCTTGTCTGGGTACTGGCCTAAGCGTGTTAGCTTTAAGTGAACAGTAGGAAAGAGTAAGAGATTCCACAAAATGATCTGGAATTTTCAAGAGGAAAGAAAACAAAATTAAAATAACAGAAAGGGGTGCACCATTAGAATAAAAACACCTCCAGTAGTGATACATTAATCCAATTCCAATGATTATCTTTAATTGCCTCATTGATTAGCTATTGTCATTTCCCCTCATTCTCTACTCACAAATCTCTGTACTCAGCTTTCCACCACACAATATGCACAGCAGTTGCAATGCAGAAAGAACACTAGTATTGGCCAAACGTTAACCTGGCTGTTATTTGCTTCCTTGAGAACAAGAGAAACACCAACCCTGTGGAGCACTGCCTGGTAAGCACTGCAGACACAACCTTCTCACATGGAATTTGCCAGTTACAAAAGAATTTATTGGCATTTCTCTAATTTTCAGTCAGTGAATCTCTTGAATGGCTCACGAGAAGCATTTCTCTGGTGAAAAATACCATACAAAACACACAGTTTTAATTCAGTCACAACCCGCATGGTGACAGCCTAAAGATGGATGATACTCTCAGCATCTCTTCAAGCATCTCTACCTCTCACTCTTTTTAACCACATCCCAGCAGAGCACAGTCCTCCCAGGACACAGGGACTACACCCCAGAACTCTTCAGAAACCTGAAGTCGCACCCAGCCCAGGGGATAGAAGTGGATAACCCATTTAATAGCGCTGTTAAGAATCACTTTATCACATGGTAGATGAGGATTCCTCTGCAGTGCATTGCATTTTAAAATCACTGCTGGTTTACATCCTTCTCTTTCTAAAAATGCATGCAAGCCACTGTGAAAGTAAAGGCCCTTCATAAATGGTCCCTTCCCACCACTTCTGAGGCTGTGGGGGCACGGATGTTTTTCTGAGCAGCAAAACTATCCTAAGAGTTGCCCAACTCCCAGCTCCTGCTTGCTCCTGCTGTTGCAATACTCATCGAGTCATCCTGCTATAGGTGCTTGCAGCTGTCTTATAAACTGGATGAGGGAACAGATGAATGTCAAAAGCAACCCAACGTTGTGGCAAAGGATATTTTAAACCTAGAGATGTTCACTGACCCTCATCTGCCTCCTGCGGCCCCATGAAGAGATGTGCAGGGGGAACAAGGAGGTTGTGTTAAGGGAAGCAGGCAGCCTGCTCATCTTGCTCCACTGCTTAACGCATTCAGGGTCCACAGCCCTGGTCAGTACTGGGGAGCCAACTCCACTTTACCAAATTGAGAATACTCATTCTGCTTTCTTCCATGCTGTGCCTCATAACCAACAGAAACACTGAATACACCCACACACTCCAAAGTCACTAGTTCTCTGTACCTCCCCAGCTGGGATGCACACTCTCCCCTCCAGAGTGCCAACAGCTCTAAAGAAGGGACTTGGCAAAGCAGGAGCCCCATCCTGCTGTACAGCACTGCCTCCCTGCTCCCTTGCATCCCTCCTCTGACTCAAGTGAAAACAATCCAAGGTATTTTATCAAATGAAGGAAACCAGCAACAGCTAGCTTTGCTACTTAGGAAAGCTTCTACACCACTTCACATAAAAACAAGCGTTTCTCCTCCTCAGTTTACTTTGTGCTTTATAGGCACCTTCACAGTAACACTCTGCTTTCCATGGGTCCTTTTGGAGTAAAAACTGGAGCAAAGATAGGACAAAACATAGCTGAAGAGCAAAAACAACTGGCTGTGAGACTCCAGGTCAGTGCAGGATGGGCTTATTCACATTAACTCCCTGCCTCTCTCCCCTAGAAGGCTTTCAGAGGGGAAATGGGGAAAGTACTCGGGAGCGTTAAGCATTCACAACTCCACTTAAACATAAAAATCAAATAAGAGGTTTCTCCAAAGCTCTCAGCTCCCAGCTCTGAAGTGGTTACTATGAAAGAAGGTGGTTCTACTGCACTATACTCTGTAAATTAATGCTGCAAACTTGCCCCTTTTCAGTGTGAAGATAAACAAATGGATTGCTTTAAGCATCCAGGAACTGAAATAGCATGCTGTATTTTCAGCCAGGAAGAGCTGTTTTCTCACTCATATTTAAAAATTGAATCGCTCTTCCTTGAAGTTCCAGTTTAAAAAGAAAAATGCAGCTAAAGCTGCCAATTGTGCAACAGTCATGTGATGAGGCTTTACGGACTTGACAGCACTGTTAAACCAAAAGACAACAGAAAGTGGTAAAAGAGAATGAGAAACAAGGTTTTAGAAAAGGTTTGAACATTTTGCAGTTTGGGTCTGCATTTTGAATCCTCAGTTCCTTTTCCAAAGGACAGTAGAAGTTGAACTAATTGATGTGATAATTGACTTTTGTCCTTTTTAAATTTCACATGGATCAAAAGCAAAAATGAAACAATTCTCCTACTTTTACCAGACAACTTGCTAGACCTTCTAAGTATCTGGCCAGTCTTCAATTGTGAAAACTACAGAGCAAAGGGACCTTTCTTGATTTGAGTGTAACATTTACAAGGACTTTTCATCATGCAGCAGGGCAGCAGTGCATCTGCCCTTCCCCAATGCTGTGTGCACCCGTGACTCTCTGGAAAAGGGCATTTCCCAACAGCAATAAGCCATCTTTCCAGGCATGCTAGCTCAACAACGGACAGAGAAAATGCGGAGAACCACAGAGGCAAGAGACGGCAAAGGAGGAGGAGCAGCCACCAGGAAGCGGGTTGGAGCAGGTTGAATTCAGTGTCCCAGCAGGGAGCACGCAGCCTGGAGGCCACTGGCTGAAGATCTCTAATTTAGATGAAGCCTTCTAACACAAGGCAATTACTGTGCCTGAGCAGAAGTGAAACAGCCAGAGCATTTCAGAGATTTCTCGACAGCAGGAGGTACTTTCTGAGGACAAAGAGGGCAGAAGGAGCATGCACAAAGTCGCTCCACAAAATGGATTTTGAAGATGAGTTGGTCTCCCTCACCGCTTTGCAGGAGCCCAGAGCAGGTGCCCATCCAGCAGTTGGGACAGTAGCATTTCTTTTCATACTTGTCACGTCCTCACGCCATGTCCATGCTTCCGAGTAACGCGGTGACAAGACTGCAACAACTGGAGAGGCCAAAACTTGAGAGAGGCATCACTGAAACTGGGACTGCAGCTCTCACCTGGGCAGGCAACCCTTTTCCAGAGTACCTATTGGTGCTGTGCACACATGGAAGCAGGAAGATATTAAAACAGTCTGGGTGCAGTCTTGTAAAAGCTAGGCTCAATGTATTCACTAATCATTCTAGCAAAGATAAACCTAAGGAGGGAACTTGACATCAACAACTTTTAAAAACAGACACTGATATGTAGAATAAAAACCAAAATACAAGCACTCTCCTAATGCACACTCATGTATGTCCTCAGCACTAACAGCAGCTAGCCTGGTTCCTTGCAAGACACCAGCAATTTGTGGGTTTTAATCCCTTACTTTTGGGGTTTTTTTTTAACTTAAGTAAAAACAAAACAGAAATTCCTCCCTTCAAACTAAGAACTACCTTCTCCCAAGCAGTTTAGCACAAAAAACCCCAACCAAAACTAAAAACCTAGTAGCCTCAACTGTAAATTCTATGCTATTCAGTACAGAAAGACCTTAGTTTCCTTAACTTTTACAGCCTATATGCTCATCTCAGTACTACTGCTGTTCATATTGACAGATGAGCTTTGATAGTCAGACCTCCCAAAGCTTTCATAACTCTGCTGAAATCTAAAATTAGACAGCCACAGTCACCAAAATACCATTCACCATCCTTTTAAAGAGACATTAGAGAAACCTGACCAAGCATTCTGTATCCACATACAAAAACACATTGTTCAACATTTCACGTGTGTGTAGACAATGTAATACATTACAGAAAAAATATTTTTTCAATGACAATTTAAAAGGTTCTTCAGACAAATGAACTACTGAGAAAGCAATTCCTACAGCCTTAAACCCCTAGCAAAGGCTAAGCAATAGATACATTAGCTTGCAGGCAAGGGTGGGAGAAAAACCACAAGGATCTTGTAGCTTAACAGGCAGCAATTTACAGAAACAGATTCAATTTCAATGCTAAAGATATCATGGCAAAATTTGCTGTACAGATTCTCTCAACCACAGATTCAACAATACAACAGTTAAGTCCAATACAGCCATCAAACAAAAGGCACCGCAAACATTACAGAGTTCCACTTCTGGAGCTTCTTATTTTATGGGAGACATACATTAAATGGTCAGTGTTAAACATCTACTATATAATTTTGTTGTAGATATTTCTGAATTATTGTACAAATTTAAAGACTAACTCCTGAGAGCCTGTTGACTACCTTCCACTGCTTCTTTCCCATCGACATCTGGCAGCTCACTTTTAGCAATTACTGTTTTGGGAGCCTGGAAAAATTGGTATACAAGCTGGATACACAGGACCTGTTGCAGAAAGCCCATTTACAGTAGCATTCCACCATCAGCACACTCACATGCAGCACATCTTGGATGTTAATAAAGATCAAGCATGTGATGTGAAGAGCCTTAACATTCACAAAGGAGTAGGGTTTGGCAGATATTCCCATTTAATAGGTAAAAACACCTCAGTAGATATATTTTCTAAAAGGTGATGCACAAAGTCTGCAACAGAATAAAATCTCTAATAATTTGAATCGGAGATGATGCTTCAACTTGACTTTGAAAAAGTAAGTCTGATTTCACTCCTGGATGGTATAAAGAACCCCTCTTCTGATATACAATCTGGCTTTAATACAAACCAGTTTAAATGCCTGTGATATATAATACCTTTTATTAAATTAATATGAAGTGGCACAGCCACTAATGGCTGATACAGCCTTAAAAGGACTGCTGGCACTTGGGTGCTAACTTTCCCTCTCTGGGACAGAGGACTGTCTGGTTCCTTTTCAATAAAAGCATTGAATGCTATTTTCATCCTTAGTTACTGTTTCTACAAAAATAAGCTACTGTGATCACTCCTTCCTTCCCTCACTCCAAGTCATACACAACCTCAGGCGGTTTTGCTGTGCAAAGGAAGGTCTGTACACCCTCTCCTTATAAGCAAGAATGAGGCTGGTTGGCATGACTAACTTACATTGATAGTGTACACTGCTCAGCTTTCCCATCATTTGTGTTCCTCAGCCCTACAAGGAAGAAGAAAATGGTATTTCGCTTATGGTTTGTCTCTACCAACAGTACAGACTGTGTTGTCCATCCAGTCTCAAACACTGGGGACAATTGCTTTAGGCAAATCCTGTATTTCTTGCACCAGCGTGATCTTGGTATGTAAACTCTTCATAAAACTACTGCAGAAAAAAAAGTTAGAGCAAGGCAAAACCTGTCAGCCTGAAATTTCCCCAAACATTAGAATAATCTCAGTAGGGATGGAAACAAGTAATAGCATCCACTGAACAAAGTTAATAAACCAGCATCCTAATAAAGGTAACATATGAACAGTCCATCAGCGCTAGGCAGCAATAAAGCACACTGATGCCACCATCAATAACCTGTGTGCCCGTCCCACACTTCTGAGCACAGGCACAGCTTTTGTTTCCAGAAAAGCTTCCAAAATTCTTCTGATTTACTTTGAGACCAATGAGAAAAGGTGAAATATCAGCTGCAACAGGGAGCAGAAGTTTTCCAACTCTCCCAGTGATTTACCCAAGCAGTACAAAAGCCTCCTCTGGACTTCTCGCGCAATGAATGCAATCAACGTTAAAAGCAACATCTTGCCAAACACACCTGTGCTACGGGCTGCTCTCCTGTTTACCCCAAATCATACCATTCCATCAGCTTTAGCTATCGCCCTCTCTTCCCTCCACCTTGCACTCCCAAGGTCTTGAGCAACAGCATGAAATCCTTCATTTACAAACAAAAATGGAGTTTTCAACAGAGCAGAGGGCAACTTTCTTTACCTAGTACAACTAGCAAGTGCTCACATAGTACTGGATAAGTACTAACAAAACCCCACAAAAAACCAAACAACC
>JANZLQ010000044.1:9857184-9876610 GCA_026212715.1 Elanus axillaris | reverse complement strand
CCCACCCCCCCCCCCCCCCCCCAACAAATCAGCCAACCCAATCAGTAAGCACATGCATCCCGATAGTCTGTTGAAACACAGGGCTGACGCAGCTGAGCATGAAAGGACGGCAGGTACGTGATGTAACGTGTCCTCTCAGGCAGCAGCAGTCCCCAAAACTCCAGTGCACACAAAGGGGAGGCAGTGCACAGCAGTGGGAGGCAGGACTGCAGGCACAGCCATTAAAAGCTACGCTTCAGTACAGGGAAACATCAGGCCCAAAGGCAGCAAATATCACAGTATGATGCATAGTTACAGCTCAATAGGGAAAAAAAAAAGTTTTGCTGGAATTAGGAATTTGTGTTTGGACTGGGGTGGGGTAAACAGGAGAGGCGAAACACGCCTTCCTTTACACCACTACTGCTAGCTTTAGGTTTTTGGGTGGTTTTTTTTTTTTTAAGGTTTTCTGTTGAGTATTTCACCCAAAGGGGAAGAAAATGCTCTCTATTCATGGCAAGAACATTTCAGTAATTTAATCTACTTTTCCCCAGCATTTAAGTTAAATACTCACATCCCTACTTTTCATGATCTCAAGTGTTACACACAGTAAATGTGACAGGTCTGCTTGCACACAAAGAGCTAGTACTGCAAGACTGCTCACTGAAAAAGCATGCTGCGAGCTACAGGAGCTGTATTTTAAGGCACACAGAAGTTGACTGCTCCCAAGCACAAAGCCACTGCTTAACAGAGAAGCCCTTTTATCGTTCAAACAGCATTAAAGGAGTTAAATCCAATATACTAGTAACTATGCTACAGTGGATTAAGTGTCCATCCTGAAATTTAAAAACTCCACTTAACCCCAGACAGATTCCAATTAATATTAACTACTTCCAGGACACGTTCAGCTCAACACTAACATTTGGTGCAGAACATAATAAAATACTACACACTCCAACATTTCTTTTTTGATAGCTGAGAAGTATGTAAAACTGTTCTTCATTAAATTTAAATGGACTCATTAATAAAATATTGAGGATGTGCTACTTTAAGACATCAGAAAAAGAAAAAAGTATAAATTGGCAATAACGTTATTTCTATTTTTAAATACATCCCACAGAGGCACCCAAGATAGATGAGAAGTGCTAAGCCCATCCCATAAGCTTATTTATTTATTTAATACTTCTTACATGCTATTTTTAACTGCCGAAGACAGCAAAAGGCATCCATTAGAAAAATTACATTGGTTAGAGTCTTCCTCACACAGCTTAGACAAGTGAGATAGCTGGCTAAACACACTGTTAAGAAGAGAGGTGGTTTTTCCTCCCTTTCCTATAGGTTTCTGGAATAAAAAAAGCAATTTTATTTTTGCAGCATCAGCTAGGCCAGAATCTGTATCTGCAAACCTCTGTCAGTCCTTGCTCACTCCCCAGCCCCCTCTTCCCACTTCTCCACTTCCCGCAAGGTTTAATTTTGTAAGTAATACACAATTTGAACACATACACAACATGCTTACCACACAAGGGCAGTTAAAATGTAGATGTATGGGTTTGGTTTGGGTTTTTTTAAGCCTCAGTTGTGCACACAGAAAATAAATGAGAGGAAATGCCATAGTCTCATAGTATTGCATCATTCTGCAGAAGACCTCTTCCATCAGGAGAGGAAAAAAAATAGTTTAAAATGTAACTCCATAGAAAAAAATGGAAAAGGAATTTATCTTAGTCGATGTTGGATTTCCCTAGGAATCAAGATGCTTTGGTGAGCTAAGAAATCAAAGGAAGAATGTCCCATCACAAATACAAGTTTTCACATACAAAAATGCCAGAACTACATTGTCAAATTATTTACTCGGGGAAAAAAATTTTGACTTGATTTCTACATGTCATCTTCCTAAATGGTTGTTTTCTTTGGGGAAACACAGAGTGTTTTCATGCACAGCCTGAGCAGTAAATTTCCCTTTTCTTCCTATTTTAAGAAACAAACCCTAGCTCCAAGGGCACACTCTGGCGATGCCAAGCAGTTTCTAGCAGGGTTTCTGGTGGACCAGAAGACAAGACTGCACACAGGCATTTAGGTGTTATTTCAGTAGGCTCTGCAAGCATTTTGGTACTCATCCTAACTTTGCCACAGAAGACACAGCCTGAACAGGATGTGTATTTGCTGCCTGGCCAGGTAAACAGCTACAGAGAATAAAAAGGGGACAAAAGATGAATCTGAGAGGTGACTCAGGTCCCCTGCCATGCTCCAGGTCCCTGTAGAGAGCCCAGGGCAGGGTGAGAGGACAGACCACCCCTGCATGGGGCACAGCACTGCTCAGCAGTTACATGGGTAAATCGAGACAGTGATGTAAGTCAGGTAAGCAGAGGACTGGATAGTTAATGCATATAAAGCAGCTGGATTTCTTAACAACTGTTTTTACCTGCTCTTTAACTTTTGCAGAAAGTGAGTTTTTTGTAAACAAAACCACGGAGGTTTTTGGTGTCACTTGGAACAAGGACAGTTTGATTGTTCTACCTGCCTGGAGATAAGCTCGGTTTGCTGAGAATAAGCATTACTGAGCCCATAAATGGGAGGCTTTTATTCATAATCTATTCATACATGGCACTAACAATGCTTGATGACTAAAAAATACTTGAATTTCTAAAAGTAGCAGCTTTCTCTGTAGCACAAAGGACACACTGCACAGAGAACTAAGCAAGCAGCTGATGCACAAGACAAGTGTCACCAGCAGAAAGTTGAATAAAAAGCAAGTAATGGAATTTTGTAGGTACAAAAATCACTACTAAACTCAAGATCCTGCATAAATATTCAAAATATTCTCTGTATTTGGAATCGGCCTCAGGCGAGGTCTGGCTTGGGCAACAGAGCCTCTAACATAAGTTTGATTCCTGACTTATTTCTGAAATATTCTGAATATTCTGCATGTGGGCCTTAGAAAGCAGACTACAGTCTGTCAGTAGTAGGCAGGACCCCAAGCAAATTGTCTGCTGAAAAGCTGAATTCAAGACTTCTCATACTTCTTCCCCCTGAAGTATTACATTCAATGACATTAAAAGGCTAATTTCCAGGGCACGGCATCCATCCTACATTCCTCAGGCTGCCCAACAAGAAGAAATGCGAGTTATCTGCCCAGTTTCAGATTTTTGCTTGCAACCAGAAACCGGTGGGGCTTAAAGCCTGAAACATGCGTATAAAGTCTGAGCTTAATAAGCAGTTATTCAAGAAACTAAGAAACACTGTTTTCAAAATTTGAGAGTGTTGAAACTCTACATCACACATCCTCTCTTCTCATAAATGAGGAACACGGACACACAAGTGACTCCATCTCAGTACCTAAAGACAGACTTAAACTTCCAGGCAGGCTTAAACTGCTTAAACTTTCCCACTTGAATAAAATACTCCTCTGTAATTACAAGTTGTTATGCCATTTTAATGAGAGGAAGCTGAGGCCTAACATGTCAAACAGCTTCTTTGCATGACTTGATGCCATATATTTAACACTTCCCTTGGAAGTGCTGTTTGTATGTACACTTGTGCAACATTTAAATTGAATACATAATCTAATGCCATGAAAACAGCTCATTACTGGGGTCTCATCAAATTCTATAACCACATTATACAAACAATATACCTCTCACTGCAAAAGCATACTTGTGATTCAAGTTTTCATTTACTAAAAGAATTATGTTTCTACCAGTCTTCTGCATATGGTCACAAGCAGACTCAGACCCTCACTGCAGAGAGTGAACATTTGCACACTAAGAGACAATTCTTTAAGCTAAGCTAAAGGCTGATCTGGAGAGCAACTCACATAAGCAGTAAGAGACCATAGTGGAAGGTAATCTATATTTTGTTAAACCTGTCCCATATATAACACTGAGTTTTCCTAACCTCTCTGTTTTTATTTTGGCAGCTAAGCAAAACAATGCAGCAACTACCTTAGGTCTGCAAATACAATCTCTGAGATACTACTTCTGTTTATTTGAATGATGACTTAAAATTATCAGTAAATTCAGTTATCCATTCTGCCAGACCCCTCTCACCTATACAATTCCCACCAGCTCACGAGCTGCCTAAACATCCCACTGCTTCTGGGACATTCTCAGCAATGTAGATGTTTTGGAAGGACAAAAATCCAGCAACATTATCAACTTAGGAGATTATTCTGTTGTTTTATGGACACAGAATAAATATAATATACTATTTAAAATACAGTATTGATATATAAAATCAAGAAGCCTTCTAGGTACTTTCAGATTTCCAGATTCTGACCAGTTTTACAAACTACTGCAAAGAAAGAAACACGATAATGACAAACACAGGCAGAAAGATGTCTTCTGATACCAGTTCCTCTCTAGAACACTTGACTCCTTCCTCTCTCTTGAAAACCACATTAGCTTATAGCAGGGAAATTATTTTTCTCTCTCCAATGGATTGGGCCTAGAATGTATCCAGACCTCCAACAGGTCTGTCAAAGAGGAGCCCTAAGATCTCCTTGGCATTAGCAGGTTCTGGAAATAATGGACAAATTCCTCTTTAAAACTACAGCTACTACAGAAACCATTTCTGTATGCATAACCACCCTTGACAAAAATGCCTTCATTATCAGTGAAACCAGCGAAACACAAACCTCCTTGAAAACAAACAACGACCTGGAGGACCACAATAGACTGCCCATGAATTATGGAAAAGCCAAGTTGTGTTGCAGCACTGAAAGTTTCTATCTCTTGATGTTATTTCAGACATCCTGACTGCTCAACAAGAGTGGAGAAAACAACACATTAAGCCACAACTACGAGTAATGCTTCACACTTCAGTATGGCAAAAGACAGACAGATCCCCAAATCCATCCCTTCCAAACTAAATACACGATTAGCTGTGACTTCTTAAGGAAACTGAGGTCCTAAACATAACCAATAAAAGAAAAAAGAAGGCAATATGGGTAGTCAATCTCATGAAAACTAGTTACCCTGGAAAGCAAGATACACGATCTTCCAAATCATCCTTTTTCCCTTCCCAGGAGACCCTAGCAGCACATATTATATAATGTCTTATATATGTGTCAGGAACAACTTCATTATTTGGTGCAAGACTCTTCATGCCCCTTCTGGAAGGGAGGACACCAAGCAGAGCCTAACCAGAACACATGCCTGCTTCAGCTGAGTGTGTTTTGTTATGGGTTGGTGGGTTATTTTTTTTTTTTGGTGGGTTGGTGGTTTGTTTTTTGGTTGTTTGTTTTTAATTTCATCCCAATGTTTCTGGTTACTGGAGCTATAAATCCATTCAATTATTATTTTTTTTTAAAATAGAGAATTTGAACTGTATTTCTATTGGGAATAAATGGAAGTGATTATTTTCAGAAGAGTGGAGTGAGGAAGAACAGAGCTTGAAAAAAACCAACCAGAATTCAGAAAAACAGAGCGAAGGGGAAGCACCTGAAATAAGTGCTTACAGTTTATCTCATACAAGATCTTACAGCAGATTGCCAGCACCAAGTTTTTGGAAGTTTTTCATATTCTTCAGAAAAGAAACTTTAAAAACCCAGCAATTCAAATGCCAAAGAAATCCGTAAGATCGGGGGGAAAAAATTTACTCCCTTACAAAGAGGGAGGCTGTAAAAACTTAAGAAAATTGTGCCTTCGAGCATCCAGGTGTTTCAAGAGATTACAGAAAGTCACAAGTATTGCCTACAGAGATCAGACACTTAAACTGTGCATTACACAATGTACCAGATCATACATTCAAATTTAGGTTAACTATAGAAAGGTATCTTTTCTTGGTCCCTCTACATACTAACATGATTTTGCTTTGAAACACCAAACAGGAACACATGAATAATGAAATACAGGTATTTTAAACTATCGCATACATGTCTCCATTGATTTTCAGGTTAAAAACACATTTGCTTTAACCTACTATTACACTTCTCACAGGCCACATCCATCTTAGATGAACCTACCATGTGGTAGTGTTATGTTTGCACCATCAATGATTGCTTGTGCCAGTTCGTGATCATTGCTTTCGAAAGCATGTGCTGCAGCCTTGAGGGCATCCCAAATCTCCTTGCGACCTTCAAAAGCTGGTGCTGTGTCCCAAAACTCATCTCTCTTACTGCGCAACTGTCCGTCTGTCATGGGGTAATCACTTTTCCATTTCGGTTTCTCTTTTTTCAAGGGCTGATTACGACCGAGAGCAACTGTGGAGGAGAAAGAGGAAGGGAAATTAAAAGAAGGTAATAGCACAAAATTACTGAAGTGCCCTTTGGTTATTCTGTTTAGGATCTACGGAGCTAAAGATTACTTTCGGGCAATCCTGATCCCTTTTTTCCATCTTCTCCAAGGCATCACCTCCCTTCTCCGGGGCTCCAAGTTGGTTTTACCTCTTAGAAAAATTGAGGGGCTACCTCCTGCTTGCTGATTTCACCCACACTCCTGAGCACCCCACAACTTCTACCCAAGCCCCACGGTAACTCTGCATCCCTCTGCCCGTGCTGTGCATGCCTGGCTGGGAGACTCGCACCCAACACAGACATCTTCCAAAGGCTGTAGCAGCAGTACAGCGAGACACCCGTTACCCCAATATCAGGCTGCAGCAAGACCACACTACATCTGGACCTCTGCTCTACGCTGCTAGCAACGCTCTCTGCTCAATAAACATGATACTGTTAATACAAGAGTTTTAAGAGGCTAATTTTTTTTCACCATCTCCTTTTAATCATTTTTAATTCAGAGTAAGTACATGTAGAAAGGCAAATAAGATGCAAAAAGGTTAGAATTGTCAGACAGAAATCCCTAAAGAATAATCCAGGAATCCATCAAGCTTTAAAAAGTGGTTACCTCATTCACAATAAGTACAAAAGCATTTGTTTCATTTTAACTACAGCTATTTTTGTGTAATAGCCAGTTAAGATAATCACATAGGTATAATGTTGGTGGTTTAAAACTACCTGCTCACTTTAAATTACAGCACTGCTAAGAGTATGCTAACCCCTTCTCTTCCATTTGTTTGAGTAAGGGGTTATCTCAACTTTGTTGAAAGGAAAAGGAAAAAGAAGGGAGCAAACTTCAGTGCACACTGGGAAGAATTTCTTCCTGCAAGAGTTAAAACCCCATTTCCTTCAGCCCCCTCCTGGCAGAAAGAAGCTCCAGAAGCTTGGTGCAACGGGACCCTGTGGAAGAGAACAGTGACAAACCACAAAACCAGTTCTCACTACGGCTCAATACTGCAAAATCTTGAATACATAGTTTAAATGTCTCCAGAGGAAATAAAGTGTCCTTCAACAGCTAAACTAAATTTAAGTGTGTTTGCAGCTGAAAACAAGCAGCCTCTCCATGGGACAGGTCATAGAAACTGGGTGATGAGTACTAAAGGCTCTTGAAAGACAGGTAAGCTACAGAGGACTGAAGTCAATTAAGGATCCCACCACATATGATACTGGAGAGCCATCCTCTCCTACGCTTTCAGTGAAGAGCCCTTGCCATCCCAGGAGAGCAGAAGAACCCCAGCTGCTGTCAGGCCAGGGAAGCATGAAGTCGTGTAGTCTGTCACCCCATGTACACGCTACCAAGGCCAAAATATCTTTCGTAAGAACAAGCTGCTGCGATATCAAAGGCTGTGGAGCAAAGCTGCAGCTTATCATATGGTCCTGGCTAGTATTAAAGGATGGGAGAGCACCAGTACAAATACAAGAGTTTACATTTAGCATTCTGTGTCCCACGTACATCCTTAGAGATAATAAGAAACACTTCCTTTCTCCAGACCCTCTTATTTTCTGGGAGAAACTTGACAATAGCTGACAAAAAAACTTGTATCTCTCCTCAGTCTTACTCTAGTGTTCAATTTTCAATGGAAAAATAGTGTCATACCTAAATATTCTTCATAGTTCTTAATTCAAACTTACGCTGTATCTCTACAGTTAACTCCAAACCATATTTATGGCAAAGAGTGTGTGTGGGGGTGAGGGACATGACTGAGAAGACTAAGCATCAATATATCAGAAATGCTCATTTCAGGTAAGCTGTAACACTTTGCAAAAATAGTATTTAATTCAAATATTCCCTCTCCTTCCTTGATATTTTTTTTCTGCCACTGATGCACTCAGCAGTTTTCAGAACAGCGCTCAACATCGAGCATTGAGTCTCAGGGTTGATTATCAGTGCCTGGAGTTGCAGCAGGCATTTTAACTTCACACGGGCTTTAAGGAGACCAAAACACATACATGAGTTTACATCTTGTGCCTTTATACAATCTGAATTTATATGACCAAAGAACTACCTACTTCAATTTATAACTCAGAATGACATTCACACTTAAGAACCTAAGACTTAAGTCACTGAAAATAGTGTATTTAAAAGAACTCCTGATGGCAAGGTGACGTTGCCAGCTATGTGAAGGCATAGCCCTTCTTCAGGTTAAAAAAACCCCCAACATAGAGGACGTATGTTCATGGAATCAGTCAGATCATAATTAAAAGTAGCAAATGACAATTGCATGGCACATATGCAATGACTCCAGCTGTTATTCTGTATCCCATGCAGAAACTAACAATAATAAACCTCTGAATCCTTTCAAGTGACCACAAATATTTATTGCTTTTTGTTTCCATGGGATTGCTTCCATGAGACTGCTTCCATTTGCTTTTCAAAGAAGTGCTGACCATTTAACAGATTTCAGAACAGCAAACCCAAGTGTTTACAAAACACCAAGTTTCCTGGCAAAGCCCAGCCATTACTAGTCCAAGTCTCAGCCGAGCACACGCAAGCTGGGAGCCGATGATGGTCCAGCCTAGAACAATAGTGAATGAGGCAGCCCAGACAAGATGGACTGCATGCATTAAACAGTATATTATGAAATTGTAAAAACAGATGTGGTAAAACACTTAAACAAGGAATTGTTTCCTTATTAAGGCTTAGCAGTCAGAGCATGAAAATTTCAGACAGACAGACTGAACAGGACACTGTAAGAAATTTGGGTCAGTGGGCATCTTTTCTTCCATTCTACTTCGGCTAACATCTGTTTGCATGTACATTCAATGAATGCTAATTTATCCCACAGGGCTCTCTCCTTCTCCCCAAAGATTAATTATGAAAGCAGGTTAAAGGCACTCCCCACAGTCCCCGAGCACGGCCGTGTTTCCAGCACACAGCCCTGCCTGCCCGTTATCCAGCATCACCGCAGAAACTGCAACAGGCCATTCCTCTCCTTTGCTTCCCCCATTGCCCAAGACAGCATCCAAATACATTGCTCTTCACTAGACAAGAACAGCAGGGGAGAGACTAAAGAGACAGAGATCCTAACAGTCTCAAATAACTTCTCCCTGGAGATACAATCCTTCCTATGCAGACAGCAGTGATGATAAACCCAGTGATAAACTCTTTTTTTCAAGTTGGAAAGAAGGATGGAGGAAGAAAGTGACTCTACAAATGCCTCTAAAGCCAAATCCACTCTTAACAAGCCATCCATCCCAGTACAGAGCCTTTAAACACAACCTGGCTTCACAAGCCAGTATTTAAAAAGGTCTTTAGAATGTTTACCATTTATTAGAAGTGCTTCAAGAACCCCCTAAAAGCTTTATGTCCCCTATGAAGAAATACTAATCTCTCTACCTGTGTGGACAGATGAAGCAGAAGGGATAGAAGAAACTTAAGATGTGTAAAAAACTTAATGTATGGAAAGGCCCAAATCTTTTGCTTTCCAACTTATGTTTTAGTCACTAGAGAGAAACATCACTACATTAATTTCTACAGTCAAAGTTTGACCACATCAAAAGACTTCCCCTTTTCTCTAATAAGGCCAATAAAGACTAGTCAGAATAGGCAATGAAACATCAGCAGTCTGAAACACTTTATCAGGTATTTACAGTGTCAGTTTTATATTCCTCATTTTGGAAGTAAACTAGAGCTCAAAAGAAAATGTTGACTTCATTTAAGACCATGCACATCAGAGGCACAACCAGCTTG
This sequence comes from Elanus axillaris, assembly GCA_026212715.1. Taxonomy (NCBI): domain Eukaryota; kingdom Metazoa; phylum Chordata; class Aves; order Accipitriformes; family Accipitridae; genus Elanus; species Elanus axillaris. The sequence continues at coordinate 9,866,675 of JANZLQ010000044.1, read as the reverse complement.
CAAGATCTGGAAGAGAAAGTAACATCCACATTAATTTTTCATCTCACATCACTTCAACATAAGTAAGAAATTATTAATATCCTGCTTGAAAGTATTAATAGTTTTATAAATGCCAAAAAGACATGTTCTCTCTGAAGCAATACTGAAAGTTGCCCATCTCAATAGATGGCAGTGATTGATATTTCTGGCAAGAGATTTATTCAAAATTAAATCTTAAGATCATTAACAGTCTACTTTTCAAAAAAGAAAACATCAACACATTAGTGACATTTAAAAATAATTTAGACTGTTCTTGCTCCCATGGCTCACAGATATTCAGGTGGTGCTGTGGATCCCAAAGAGGGGGAAAAAGTTGCAGACAACCTGCAAGACCTTACTTAAGAGCTGCCTTTCTCAGGGAGGAGCAACTATACAGGCCACTATGTGGCTTTACAAAAGATTTTCCTAGGCTGGTCAGAGGGGTTATTGTGAAGAGATTACAGATGGTCTTTATCCCCCTGGATACTGGACCTGTTCTAGCCAGAGAGCTGCCTTAAAGATGCCTCCTGCAGCATTTCCATTCCCCTCCCATCTGAACTGCACCTACACAGAGCACAAATTCCAAACATCATTTTTAGGACTTGCTAAAGTCCATTCAGGTTAGTGGCAGCAGAAGCAACAGCTAAGGTGGTAAGAAGTCCTAATAATTACTAGCTACATAATGAAATTCCTAGGGCCCAGCATTCTTAAGAGAAGAAACCACAAGCTATCTAGTTAAGCACTCCAGGATACAGCATGAGGCTGGGGCAGGAGAGGGGATTGCAATGATGTGCAGCAGGCTGGAGAAGCAGGCGAGGCAAGAGGCAACTCTTGTGTGAACTCAGCATCTACCCATCCAGCACATCTGCCACCCAGGTGTCCCTACACATGCAAAATCCAAGCACTGCTCAAGCCCCCTTCCTTAGTAAAGCATCCCTTATTAGATTGGTTAATACCTCAAAGTGACCTAAGAACAGCAGCAGACAAGCAGTTGGCTGTTTCTATACCATCAGTATGATTTTAGCAGCATATAATGTGTTTTCCCTTCACAGGCAGGGGAGTACCAGGGGATCCTTGGGGGTGTCCTGTCTACTGTCTACCCCACTAACCTCAGCTCCTCGAAAACTACAAAGTCTTATTTTTCACAAGGAAGGAAGTATTTCTCCAGTCCTTGCAGACTATTTTATAACCTAAATTATGTAGGTTTGTTTCCCTTTCCCACAGCTTCCTATCAAAGCAATGGAATCAGTAAGGTTATCTACACTTGAGTGAGTTTATGCAGATAAATCCAGATATTTAAATCAGTTTCTTAACAGAATGGCAAAAAATGTCGATCTAGAACTTTTTTTTTTTGTAACAGCTGTTGCGTTTGTTACATTGCTATCACTATGGATCACAGTATTGCCGCCTCCTCCAAAGCAGACCAGATGAGTAGGAGCAGCTGGTAACAGAAGAGTCTCATACTAAAAGCCAATATCCAGCTAACGCATTTGTAATTCCTAGTTCATACGCCCATGAACTGTAGCACTCGATAATCAAATTGGATAATATTTCTGCCCCAAAGGGCTTACTGTCAAACCAAATAACACAAATGCAACAGCTGAATGAGACATCAGACAGCTTACAGCCTCTGGAGAAGGACAGGTGGACCTTTGCTTCAATCGTGAATTAGATTTTCCTTCTTCCCAGTTACTGACCATGCAGGTAACCCTGTAAGAGAGGCCACAGGATTTGGCCCCTTGTTACAGCCCACAGTTACCTCCAGCAACTTAGCTAAAACTTAAGCATTTTTAGAAATGTCTCCTTTGCTGTCAGCCAGCCTTACGTGAGCTTTTCCCTCCCATCCCATTTCTTCAAGTATCTTTCACCTATTTCTTAAAATAATGTTAGGGAAAAAATTTGGCATGTTAAATTCATGCAAGTGCTCCACAGTGAATTTCTTCCTTTTCCTTTGAAACAGAAGCATATGTTGCTTGTAGCATTAGTCTTTTTCTGCTCTTCTAAGAGGCAGGAGAAACTGTCCCAATTTGGCCAAAACATGTATTGGAAAAGTCTCCAGGCACACACAACCCACCCAGGGCATGGAGAGCCTGGCAGTGCAGTTCCCAGGAGGAGACATTTGGACTGGACATGCTCCATTTTTTACGACTGGAGGCCCAAAGCTGTTGATCTTCATGCATCCACCAGCAGCTGTGTGCCACAGCTGCAAGAACAGGGCCTTTCTGTGCTTCCACATCTCTGCAGACACATACGAAGACTGACACACAACAAGAAAGAAGCACTGGGCAAGGCTGGCATGGAGGGACCCTCAACCTGTGGAGCACAAGTTAAAGCAGATACAGCGAAGTGTTAGAAGGTAACAAAGTACTGAAATGACACTTGTGTAAGGAGAATCTGTCAAGATGTGGTAATATTTTCATTGGTGGTTTTTTTTTTTCTTCTCTTTGTTTTGTTTAGGAAAATACCTAAAAAGATGACAACAAGCGCTTCAACGTTGAGATTAAAAAGGTTTTGAATGAACTGCAAGGAAAGGAGCAGGAGTGCCCAACAGAAATGCTAAAGGAAGGACAGAAAATCATCAAAACAGTCTATCTGAATGGGAGAGATGACTTAAATGTTCAGGAATGGATCTCAGTGGAAAAGATGGGATTTGATGACTGTCAAGCTCCATGGGAGGAGGACAGAAATGATAAGCCATCAAGGAAACAACACAGACCAAGACTTGCAGAGGCTGAGGCTGGCCAGAAGAAAGGGGCATGCAGTTACTATCCAGTCTGCTTAAACTGTAGACATGCACAGCTTCAACAGGGGAAGCTATATCCTCCCAGGGATATGCAATTTGAGAAACAACAATGGGTAATTATTTGAAGACATTCAGGAGAAGCTAACTAAATATTATACAAATTGAACTAATGATCAAAAATATTTTCTTTACAAAATTGCTTCCCTGTTGAGGATCAGTTGATAACAAAGTATTTTTGAAGACAAATGAAATGCAAAGTAACAGTTTATTACCCATAAAGTTTCTTTTAGTAATAGTCCCAAGGGTTTGCCTCCCCACAATCAGTGAGCAGTACTCTATCAAATGAGTCTCATTTAAAATCTATTTTGCTCCAATTTCCTCATAACATATCTTGTAATTTGGTATCAATATCTAGATACAGTTCATCCTAATCATCATCTTTGCATCATTCCCTAGTGTAATCCTTTCAGTAGTCGAATTATAATAGCGTTTGGAGGAAGAATCAGTACAAACGAGAGGTGCAGAAAAACAGCAAAACCAAGGAGGGGGCAGGGGGAAATGTATTGCATCTAAGAAGCAGACAATTTGAATTACATTAAGGAGCATAGGCTTACACAATTTAAATTACGTTAAATAGCACAGGCTTACACAGTAACAGGAAAACGGCAGAATCTTATCTGTTTATTGCTCATTTTCAGCATTTTTATTTCTTAAGAAGGTTACATTTTTGCAAGGCAAAAACAGTGTTTTGGAAAGGAAGTGTCCCTGGACAGCAGTAAAAGACTTTCAGCCTTACAAATGAAGTATTTCACTGAACAATTAAGTTTTCCTAACAAGGAAATGAAGGAGCACCAAGATTTCGTATGAAACTAAAGGAAATATCTGCTAGTAGTCCTGAGAGTATTCAGAGCAGTGTAACATTTCTGGGGACCCTATGGGTCTGAGAAAGACATGAGCTTTCCAAATGCTCTGTGTAGACGGATAGATAGACAGACAGACAGACCATACTTGTACTAAGTATTAGGCTTTTTCATGAAGGGAGACTGAGGACAGCAAAACGAACACTACAAGAAAAACTACATTTCCTGACAGAAATTCAAGTTATGTCTTTAAACAGATGTGTAATAAAACACCAGGCTACGGACTCAAATCCATGTTATAAAGGTGTAGGCAAACCAGTTAATTTTGAGCCAGACAAGAAGTAAACTTGAGGTGTGAAACTTTTTAGAGCAGGAAACCTAGTAAAGATGAATCCGCACACAAGTAGTAGCCCCTGGGGCTAGTTGGTTGGTTTATTTCCCCTTTCTCCTACCTGAAAGGGGGTAAAGGAGGGAAGAAAAAAGAAAAAAAATCAGATGGAGAAGGGGAAGAATGAGCAGGGGACAGCAGGCTGATCACCATCACTCAAACCCAGGCTTCCACTCCTATGTGAGCTGCCTGCCAGACATGACATGTGCTGGTGCTAAATGATGCATGTGGTCCCTCTGGGGAGAGGGGGTGCCATCAATCACTCATGCCACACCGATGCTCAAAGCCAACCAGGCAAACAGCACCGTGTCCTCTGGACGCTGCTCACCTGTGCTGGCACTAGGGATGTCATGAAGCATTGCTCAGAGCAGGAGCAGGGAATGCACCTTCCCTTTTTCTCCAGGTGTCTCCTCAAGTCTTACCCAACACCTTCCCCCCAAAAGAGTTAATTGCACAGAAGAAACTGTAGTGAATAAAATGCAAGTTACAGTGGTAATTACAGGCAGCTTTGGACAAGTCATACATGCACAATGCCTCCCTGCCTCTCTGCATACACAAGGCACTACATCTTCGCTGAGTCAATCCAGAGGCTTCACAGCATGAGATGTAAAACGCATGAGAGGATGAGGGCATAACAGCATGCTGGACAAAGAGGAAAACTGACTCTAATTACCAGCTATTACACTATATTTTCCATTTCTCCCATCATTTTCAACAGGAACTGCAGAAGAAATCAAGAGAGCTTGATATTTCCAGGCCACTCATCACCCCTCACATTTCAAAGAAGCCAGCAGTATTGCAGCGACAAATAAAACCTTCAAACTTTGAGATCTGCTCCTTGATGGTATACCAGATCCAAACATCCCACCTCATCCCAACACACACAGGATTTATTCAATTACCAACAGCCTTGATGCGTGCTTTGTGCTGGGACATGTTGCGATAACATAGGTTGCCTTTCACAGAAATTTAAACCATATCAGTGTATTTTGTCTAACATGAGGTGCAATTCATAGCCGAGAGCCGGCTGGCAAGAGGTGAACTTCAGCCTTATGTCTGTTCATGCAAGTTTTATGAGGACAACTCCTTGGCTCCCAGAGCTGCAAGAGCAGTACGGGCGAACCCCGACAGCTACAAACACTCTGGATAAGTGGTGTCAGAGCAATAACACAAACAAAGAGACTGTGAAGTTCTCTACTGCTATTTGCCTCAACATTTCAAACAGTATTTTTCAAAGGAAGTTTTTCTTATTGGTCTCCCACCATAAGATCAGCACAATTTCCTAGCGTTAATTCTATGGCTTTATTATTAGTTTACAAAACCTTTGTGGTTACTCCTGAACCCTGCCTGCCCACCCAGCTGCGTGCTGAAAGCACAAGCAGAATATTTCTTGATCATATTGATTAAGCTCATGATGCAATACCTCTTCTCCCAACAGATAAAAACATCCAAGGGAGTGAACACCTCTGTAGAGTCACCACCACTTCAAATCCCTAGCACCTTCATTAAGGGGTGACCACGGATTGTCCTGGTTTCAGCTGGGATAGAGGTAATTATCTTCCTAGTAGCTGGTACAGTGCTGTATTTTGAGTTCAGTATGAGAAGAATGTCGATAACACTCTGATGTTTTCAGTTGTTGCTAAGTAATGTTTAGTCTAAAGTCAAGGATTTTTCAGCTTCTCATGCCCAGCCAGCGAGAAAGCTGGAGGGGCACAAGAAGTTGGGAAGGGACACAGCCGGGACAGCTGACCCAAAGTGGCCAACGAGGTATTCCATACCATGGGACATCACATTCCGGAAATAACTGGGTGGGGTGGGGATAGGGATTGCAGCTAAGGGACTAACTGGGTGTCAATCAGCGGGGTGGTGAGCAATTACTCTGTGCACCATTTGTATAGTCCAATCCTTTTCCTATTACTGTTGTCATTTTATTAGTGTTATCATTATAATTATTTTCTTCTTTTCTGTTCTATTAAACTGTTCTTATCTCAACCCAGGAGTTTTACTTCTTTTCCCAATTTTCTCCCCCATCCCACTGGGTGGGGGGGAGCAAGTGAGTGGCTGCATGGTGTTTAGTTGCTGGCTGGGGTTAAACCATGACACTGGGCTTCAGGACTTCAGAATTCAGGACTGTCTGAATTCTAACCAGTCTCAAACATATCCAACATTTCTTCCTTTTGTGGCATTCTCAGTGATTTGCAGAAAACCAGTTGTGTAATGAAGGAGGCTGAAAAAAAGTTGTTCACGTCTTCCATTTCCTAGCTTGTCAAGAGAAGCTGAGCTCAGACCCTTACTATATATAAATAAAAAGAAGGCCCTCTTCAAATTAGAGATCTGAGAGCCTGTTACTAGTTCAGATAACTGGTAGACTAACATAAAGAGCCTGTTGTCTTGGTGTCATTTCACATTTGTATATTCATTCTTTCAGACTTTTGGAGAACAGAACTTTAATCCAAGGAGAGCAAGCTGTTTGGACCTCACCCACTCCAAGTTGAAATACCACTGATTTTTATTTAAACCTGTAATCTTCTTCAGTGGTTTTTCCAGCCCCAAACAGAAAATTCTGTTCAGGTACAATTACCATTACTCCTAGTCATGTTGAACAGCTTCTACTCTCTGACTGGCTGTCCTGATTACATGCAGTAAAGTACAATACTGTGTGAGTAGCAGACGTATCTATCATCAAGTTATTTTGCACCACCTAGTCATCAGCTATTTTTCCTCTGGAAGTAACTTCCTTGGTTTCAGGCTTTTTGACACGCGTAAGTATAAGCATGACACAATCATACATCACACTGGTACTCCATTCACCCCCAGGGTTCCTTCTTCTTCTTGGCATCTGGATGACATTTTCATTTCCAAGTTCATTCTGTAAAATGAACTGGTTAACCAATGCATGCAAATTTATTAATGATATATTCAGTACCTTACAACAGTCCAATACAATTTATACAGAAAATTACACTTGGAGCTCATGCCAGCTTCACAGATAATCATTCTGTCCTCCCAGGTAGGGGAGATGAGGAGGGGGTGTTGCCCTCTATGTCAATGACCAGCTGGAGTGTATGGGGCTCTGCCTAGGGATGGACGAGGAGCCGACCAAAAGCTTATGGTCAGTATTAAAGGGAGGGCAGGTGACATTATAGCGGGGGTCTGCTACGGGCCACCTGACTAGGAAGACTGAGTGGATGAGACCCTCTATAAACAGATAGGAGCGGCCTCATATTCACAAGCCCTGGTCCTCATGGGGGACTTCAACCACGCCACTATCTGTTGGAAGGACAACACAGCAGGCTGTAACCAATCCAGGAGGTTTGTGGAATGCACTGATGACAACTTCTTTCTCCAAGTGGTAGAGGAGGGGCTGATGGGGAACGTGAAGCTCAAGGGCAGCCTTTACTGCAGTGATTGTGAAATGGTGGAGCTCAAGATCCTTAGGGCAGCAAGGGGGGTGCACAGCAAGCTTGCTACTCTGGACTTCAGGAGAGCAGGCTTTGGCCTCTTCAGGGACCTGCTTGGTATAGTACCATGGGATAAAGCCCTAGCAGGAAGAGGGGCCCAAGAAATCTGGTTAATATTCATTGATCGCCTCCTCCAAGCTCAGGAGTGATACATCCCAACAAAGAGAAAGTCAGGCAAAACCACCAGGAAGCCTGTGTGGATGAACAAGGAGCTGCTGGACAAACTCAAACACAAAAAGGAAGCCTACAGAGGGTGGAAGGACAAGACAGGTAGCCTAGGAGGAATCCAGAGAAATTGTCCAAGCAGCCAGGGATCAGGTTAGGAAAGCTAAAGCCCCGATACACTTAATTCTGGCCAGGGACATCAAGGGCAACAAGAAATGCTTCTATAGGTATGTCAGTGATAAAAGGAAGACTAAGGAAAACATGGGCCCTCTCTGGAAAGAAACAGGAGACCTAATTACCCAGGATATGGAGAAGGCTGAGGTACTCAACAACTTCTTTGCCTCAGTCTTCACCAGCAAGTGCTCCAGGCACACTGCTCAAGATGCAGAAGGCTAAGGCAGGGACTAGGAGAATGAAGAACCACCGACTGTAAGAGAAGATCAGGTTCAAGACCATCTGAGGAACCTGAAGGTGCACAAGTCCATGGGACCTGATGAGGTGCATCAGGGGGCCTTGAGGGAAGTGGTGGATGAAGTGGCTAAGCCACTGTCCATCATATTTGGGAAGTTGTGGCATCTGGGCAAGTTCCCACTGACTGGAAAAGGGGACACATAACCTCCATTTTAAAAAAGGGAAAAAAGGAAGACGTGGGGAACAACAGGCCAGTCAGTCTCACCTCTGTGCCTGGCAAGATCATAGAGCAGATCCTCCTGGAAACTGTGCTAAGGGACATGGAAAATAAGATGGTGATTGGTGAGAGCCAACATGGCTTCACTAAGGGCAAATTGTGCCTGGCAATTTTGGTGGTCTTCACCAGGGTTACAGCGTTGGTGGATAAGGGAAAAGCAACTGATTTCATCTACGTGGACTTATGCAAAGCATTTGACACTGTCCCCCCAGCATCCTTGTCTCTAAATTAGACATACACAGATTTGATGGATGGTGCACTTAGTGGATAAGGAATTGGCTGGACGGTCGCACTCAAAGAGTTGCAGTCAATGGCTCGATGTCTGAGTGGAGAGCAGTGATGAGTGGTGTTCCTGACGGACTGGTATTGGGACCAGCAGCGTTCAACATCTTTGTTGGTGACACGGACAGTAGAATTGAGCACAATTTTTTGCACTTTGATGACAACACCAAGCTGTGTGGTGCAGTCAACATGCTGGAGGGAAGGGATGCCATCCAGAAGGACCTGGACAGGCTTGAGAGGTGGGCCCATGCAAGCCTTATGAAGTTCAACAATGCCAAGCACAAGGTCCTGCACATGGGTCAGGGCAACCCCAAGCACAGATACAGGCTGAGCGATGAGTAGATCAAGAGCAGCCCCGTGGAGGACTTGGAGGTGTTGGTTGACATGAAGCTCAACGACCTGGCAATGTGTGTTTGCAGCCCAGAAAGCCAACCGCATCTTGGGCTGCATCAAAAGAAGTGTGACCAGCAGGCCAAGGGAGGCAATTCTACCCCTCTACTCCACTCTTGCGAGACCCCACTTGGAGTACCGTGTTCAGGTCTGGGGCCTCCACCATAAGAGGGCCGTGGACCTATTGGAGCAAGTCCAGATGGAGGGCCACAAAGATGATCAGGGGCTGGAGCAGCTCTCCTATGAGGACAGGCTGAGAGACCTGGGGTCATTCAGCCTGGAGAAGAGAAGGCTCTGGGGAGACGTCACAGCAGCTTTCCAGTACCTAAAGGGGGCCTACAGAAAACATGGGGAGGGACTCTGTTAACAGAGAGCATAGTGATAGGATGAAGGGGCAGTGGTTTTAAACTGAAAGAGAGTTGTGATGGGTTGACCATGGCTGGACGCCAGGTGCCCACCAAGTCGTTCTATTACTCCCCCCCCCCCGCGTCGCTAG
>JANZLQ010000044.1:9836348-9857084 GCA_026212715.1 Elanus axillaris | reverse complement strand
TGTGTTTTATTTCTTTCCCAATTTTTCCCCCCCACCCCACTGGGGGTGGTTGGGTGGGGGAAACAGGAACATGTGAGTGAGTGGCTGTGTGGTGCTTAGTTGCTAGTTGGGATTAAACCACAACACAGATGAAGCAGGAATGCTGCCAGGCAGGGCAAAGGCCCGATGATGCCCAGCTGTTCCAATCGCACCCCATCAGAGGAACCTTGGAGGCACAAATTCTGCTTCTGCAGCTGGTAGGAAGAACAGCAGTAGCTATACAGGCTGCTCCGCATTAGCTTCAGCCTCACAGTGAAGTTCTAGGAGTGCTATGGTGGAACAGCTTCGAGGGACAGACATTATCAGCGCAATCACCTGTCAGAACTGTTTACAATAGAATTTAAACTGCTCCTGCCTCTGGTAGATGCAGGTTTTCAGCTGTACGCAGAACAAGATAAAGATTTACCCTTTCCCAAATCATGGCATGCAAGCACCAAGATCTTTAATCTGTACCATCTACAGCGTCCAACTAGACTATCTTTTTAGAAACATGTGACAAGAACCATTAAGGAAACTGTCAGCAACATGAAAAATATTCTATTTGAGATGGGCTGCATAAAGTACATGCTTCTTTTGACTTCTGCTGAGCACAGCTTAAGTGAAAACTCAATTGCAGCTGAAAGCTTGGCATCAACGCAGCTTCTCACATGCAAAACAAAATAAGCACGGTACACAGCACAGCAGAGCTGGAAACAGTTGTGGGAATGCAGTAGGAAGCTGCACAGAGTTTACCTAAAAAAAACCTAACCAAAACCCCAGTGCTTTGTCTCCCATCACAAGGACAAATGCAACTCAGCAACTTGAATTTTAAAGTAATAAAGCCTTTTTGTATCCTCCCCTCAATCCAGTTAATAGGGAAACTTTAGACATCAGATAGAACTTTGAAGCAGCACGTTCCTCCGACTGGTCAAGTCCATGCCCCAGTATTGCCATGACACATGCACCTGCTGCTCCACACCACCAGCACGGACTTCATACAAGGAAAGATCTAGTGTTCCCAGCTGCAAATGGCCATTGTCCTGGCTCAGAAGCCCCCTTCCTCCTTGATAATGTTCTCCCTCCAACCACTGCATAATAAGCATCTATATGAACTGCTAAGGAAAGATTTAAGGATGTTGACTGGAGGCTGATATCCCTCCTGTCAAAAAATTTACAGTTGGAAGTGCTGCAAGTACTTCCCCACACGCTAACCGCCAAGTTCTTCGAGCAAGGCACAAATCAGGGCCTGGCTCAGTGGCGTTTAAATGAAAGCTTTGCTTTTATGTTGGCCTAAGCCTTGGGAGCAACATGGCCAGCGTCAGCCTCTATCACGCAGCCACAGACTGACTACACAAGGTCATCACAAATTCTCTGAGTTCGGTAAGTGACAGACAGGGACATCTGCTGTACATCTGGTCTGCATTTAACACACCATGAGTACTTCCAACACAAGCACAATTTTCATATTAAAAAAAAAAAAAAAAAAAAATCAAAGGCAGCCTTATCTCTCATCCTGCCAGAATTAAAAAAATATTAAGCTGCTAATTTTTCTTTAAACAATGCAGCCAGCTCCACCCTGATCAGGTAGGTGCAAGAGTGCTGAAAGCCAGCCAGCACACCCTCCTCAGCAGACCCATATGCAGCGTGTGTACACATGATGCTGCAACTTCTGAAGACTTTCTGGACAATGCCACCAGTGAATTTACTTTATTACAAGTAAACCCAGAATTCTGTAGCTCTAGCACACTCATTGGGTTAGGGGTAAAGACAGCAAGGGAAAAGCAGGGGCACTTCAGTCCCCCAACAGAAACAAGCTCTGCCAGCACAACAGAGATTCAGAACTAGTTTACAACATAATTTAAAACTTTTTAGGTCACCACTACAGCTCAGTGCTACCTAGGAGAATTTTAAAACCAGCAGAGATCCTAGAAATCCATAGGGTTCCCCTAAAGTAAAATTGCTTAGGAGGAACTGCAGAAGTCAGCACAATTTTCAGATCCCATCTCACCACAGTGTTAATCTGGACCGGGCTATGTTGCACTAAACTCTTCCACCAAAATTTAACACAGTCCGTATAATAAAAGGTATAATGCACAATACAGATGGCCAATTTAATGTTCCTAAGGAATACTTAGGTGAACATGGCACTGCTTGCTATGTCACTTCTGCCATGCACAGCAGCCACAAATTCCAGAAGGGAGTGAACAAAAAAGCCTCCAAGTTGGTAACTCTTTCTACAATGACCAATGATTAAATTAGCTTAGTTACAGGATCTAACACCATGTCTTGAATTTATTCCAGTGTCACAGTTATTGGCAGGGATAAAGTTTCACATTATCCAATTAACTAAATGCACTATTACTGTATCTCAGCTACTTAAGCTCATCAGTTAATTAAGAGCTCAGTATAAGCTGAAAATAGGAATCTTACCTGACACACATACCAAACATACATTATCTTAATGATTTAATTTTACAGTTCCGTATTACATTCCACAGGTGCCATTTGGAAAACTGAAAGGCAATTGCTCATTTTAAGGAACAGGTGAAAGATGCATAAGCAAACATTTAAAAATTTAATCTAAGAAACTGTATTTCTTAGAATGATACTTGTAGTTTTACTAAACTCTATTTTACAAGGTAGTTTTTCATTATAAAATGACCATTTCACACTCATTACAAATTACCTCTGTATCAATTTTTAGATGCTTTCAATTTGGTTCCCATTTAGGAAGTGTTTTATCTTAGTGTCTAACTAAAACCTACCATTCATTTTCCCAGGGACTATACCCTGGTAATTTCCAAGTCACGCGTCTGCCAGTGCAAGCTGAACAGGGCAGACCTGTGGGCACACAGCCATGCTAAGCACCTGCTGACAGATGTGTAATGGTAGGATAATGTATTCTCAATGCTCCTCAGATGTCAAGTTTGTTTCTGCAAAGTCATCTCTCAACTGGCTCCTAACCGTAGGTGGTTACGTCTTCTTTAATAGCTGTTGAGTCACTCCTGCCATATACAGCACCAGCACACCACTGATTTAGGAGCAGAAAATCAAGTACCTCACTTGTTGATGTTCATATAGCACAAGTCATGACCCTACAGCATCACTCAAGACTTCCCCAGAATGTGGACCTGGTTTTCCATCTACCACCAAGACCTTTTTTTTTGGAATATTTGTCTTTCCTGGCAGGTTTACAGCCACAGCATAAAAATACCCAAGGCCTTGCAAGGGTGAGACTTCATTTCTGTGGCAGGTTGATTAAAAATAACAACAACAAAAAAAACCCAAACCCCCAACCTAACAAAACCCCCTCTGCATTTCAGCTGCCCTTAGCACAAAAGGCTCTTTATCCACAGAGAAGGTTTCTACATGCTACAATATTTTAACTAGCAGGACTCATCCTCCTCCCCTACTGTCCCTTGTTTCCCATCAGTAAAAAGCAATTTGTCACAACAGTAACAAATCAGTATGAGCACAGAAGCAAAATGATCACATCACTGAGCATCCAGGTGCTCCCAAGCAGTGAGGTACCAAAAGAACTAGGTCCATTTTAATGTTCATACATTTGACTGTGCACACTGAACTTCTGCAGGGCAGGAGTCTGATAGACTGGTGGTTTAACACCCCAGTGAAAACTGAAAACATTCATTTAGTTCTCTTCTATAGTCAATACTTTCTGGATCCACAATCCAATTAATAAGCTTGAAAATTTATTCATGGAAGTACATATGCTCACAGCCTAAGCAAACTCCAGCCTTGAGTTCAACAGCATGTCATCTAAAACAAGTGGGGAAAAAAACAGCTAAGGAAAAATGATGATGCAAGTTAGATGTTTACATAAGCAATTTTGAAACTAAACTCCTATCTGTTCTTCTGGACAATCATTCTCCAAGAAACTCTAGCACCTAAGAATGGAGAAAGCTCAGCAGTTTGGAGTGTCTACAAATGGGTGTAAAGGCCAAGCAGCATCAATGGCTCAAAGGTGCAAACACTTGGATTTCTCTGACAAGAGTGATATGGAGAGACCAGTAGTTCCCTTGGGATGCTGAGAAAGTCTACTGCTCCTGAAGTCCTGAGCAGGTTAGAACATATGGTAAACAACAACTGAAAATTAATTTGGAACTACCTCCTTGAAAATTAATTCCTGCCAAAAACTCTGGTGCATCCAACCCTACATTTGATTTTCACCCCATGTGAAGGACAGGAATTTGCCTTAAAACAATGTGTAAAAGAGCCACAGAATCTAAAGCGAACACTGGAATCTGCTTAAGTGACTGCATTAAGTGATAAAATGAAAACAGTTACTTACAGGAGCTATGGGAACCCAGGAGCAGGTTACAGCAATTGACTGACAGCTCTGTTCTCCAGCTGAAGATGCTGGAGATTACAAAACACAGGAGGAAAACAAAAACTAAACCCTGAAAGGAGAGCAGTTCAGATAGAGAAAAGCTCCACATTATGATCACCTGAGAGCACAGAAACAGAATAAAGACTACCTTCTTCTGAGTAAAAGCAAAGTTGGATAATTTCCCCACCACCCATCCATACGTTCCACCCCGTATCTCACAGCGTATGCAGTTCTCCTCCCATGCCATGAGGTGCCACATCTCTTCTCTAGGATACTACTCTACACTGATGGGGTGACATCCATCCTCTTGCCTCTGGTTTTCATGGACATTTAATTATGCAGATCTTGGAAGAAAGGCTAAAACACACCATAAATTGAGTTTTCATAGTTGAAATTTGTTTTCAACTGCAATCTCCAAGGTAAAATATTTTAGGGAGAGAATAAACGTCACACAGAATCAGAGGGTTCACACAGGTTGAACAAAGCTCCCATTTATTTTCCAATACTTACAAAGGAAGGAAAAAAATCATACTCAAGAATTAAAAAAAAAAAAAAATTCTGCTTTCTTCTGTAATCAGACCAAGGACTTACTTTTACACTGTTCCGTTAAATAATTTAATAAGTAACAACAGTTTAATAATTAGCATTAATTAGCACAATTACCTTTGAGTAATCCTTCTTTTGATGGTAAACGCAGAGAATTTTCTCTTTTGTGCACTCCTTGTGCACAGTGTGAGATGGCAAGAACCAGTAGCATACAGGGATGATGCAAACACAAACTCTGCATTCAAGGGTTTGGGGTGATTTTTTGTTTGTTTGGGTTTTTTTTGGCAGAGTACAAGTTGGGCATGTTCTACAAGTTAGTTACTTCTCAGTGTTGTTCAGATTAATACTGATATAGTTTACAGGATGGGCTGGATATTAAAAAGCCTTTAAAACTATTCCTAATAGGTGATGCTTCAGTTTTATGAATTTCCATCTGCAAGCAGGATATCTTTAAAATTGCACAAAGTGTATCTACAATATTTTATGTACTATTTACTAATAATGCCCAGGTAACTTCAGAAGACCAAACTGCCTTTTGAAAACCACACACATCTGGCTATTTTATACATACCAACCCCTGAGCCACAAGGAACTCCTACCTTTCAAGTACAACTTTTCTTAAGAAAACCATATTTATCCCAGAGTTAGAGACAAGTAATAACACCTAAGGACACTAGTGCATTGCTTAGATAATTAGAAAGCTATCATCCATCGTCCTAACATAAAATGAAAAATAGGCAAGCCTCCGTTGCAACCTGTATATATATCTGTATGCCTCATACAACCAGGCAAAACCAAAACTCTGCTGTTAAATGGGAGCACTTGAACAAAGTAGCCTTAAAACTACATCCTTTCAAGGCCATTTTAACCCCCTGTGGATGTACTTGGGGAAAAAATAGACCTACTGTAGTCTATGGTCAAGGATTCTTGATGCAATCCAACTTCAAGCATTTAACCAAAGGTGCTTGAATTAGAAGCATAAACAAGGCAGCCTCCTCCAAGCAATGCTGAGTGTAGATGTCAGCTTCTGCCGTGAACCTCATTCTGCAGGAGCCTGCTACTTTCCCCGAGATGGAATGACCTTGGAGTAGGCATGGGAAATGGCCTGCTTCATTTAAATTGCTCAAATGAAGATAGATTAAAGTAGCCAGAACCTTTCTACCTTTAGCAAATTCATTTGATCTCTTTCAAGAGTCCCTGAGCATGTAAGTCTTTAGCTCTATTAATGGACTGAGCAATGCTTGTTCTGTACCAAAGGGCAGTATTTGCAATGGACACAACAGCACTTCCCTTAAGTAACTTCTCTTCCTTTCAAATGAAGGGATCGCTATAAAACGTAATTTAACTGAAAATGCATTTAATTCTCAACAACTCAGAGCAAGCTAAAAACTGGCAGAGCAATGATTATGTTGGCAACCATATTGGCTGTTACATATCCAGTAATAGCTGAAGTAGGTCTTGACCATGGGCTATGCTTGTCTTTTCTAAAAAGGTACTCAACCTAATGCTCGAAGGAACATTCTCCAGCATCATCATCTACTCATAAGCAAAAGTAGTATTGTTCATCAGGACAGATGTACTTTTTCACATAAGTTAAAGCATGAGTGCTGTAATAGCAGATTAAAATAAAGTATGTTGATTCTGGACTTGAGAGTTAAGTTTCTGTAGGAAAAGTCTTTGGTTCTGAGTTAAGGCAGAACTCCCCAGTACTAGACAGACCCTCTTCTCATCCCTTCTCCCCTTACTTGAAGGAAAAATAAGCCTAGCTTCAAATTTAAGGATGAGAACTTCGGTAATGAGTGAGAATGCATTAGCAAAAAGAGATTTTTATTTCAGCCATTTGAAAACAAAATGGTTTTTCAGTCCAGGTATAACTATTCCATTCAGGTGGAGGGTCTTCTGAAAGCATTGAGGGGGAAAAAAAAAAACCCACCACCAAAACACTGATTGCTGGCTATAGCAGTTAAAAGAAAAATTCACAAAAATGTCTGGATGCAAGTACATTCCAGATTCACCCAGCTCGCTGTACTAATTACTGCGCTTTAATGAGCAAACCATGCCCATGAAGTGCTACTTCTGCAGCTCTGATGGAGGGTGCCTCAAACCCCAGATCCTGCAGAACTGGGGCTGCGTTTCACACTCCATCACAGTAGCAATCAAATTGTAAACATGAAAGAAACCCATTCGGATCCCCCAGCGAATAGAATAAATACACAGAGAAAGTATTTAGGTTTCCCTGCTTTTAAAAGCCTGTATCAAAACTCGGAATGGAAAGCATACGGCTGGGACTTGAGCAGACCGAGCAGCTCCGTTGAGCTCAGGCCAGGCCCCAGGCAGTGATTTCTTACAACAGTAGTTTCTCTCCTGTTTACTTTTCAAGCTGTAGCTTTGGTTCATAAAACTATGGCCAGTGTTCAGGATCCTTCCTATTACAGCAATATTTAGGCACTACTAGCAACAGAGGCTATTAAAAATAATAATCAGAAAGGCAGTAAGAAGCAAGAGACTCCTTTGCTGGGGGAAGAGTAATTTTTGCTGGGGTATGTCCAAGATGAATACCAACTACTTAAAGAGGGTTGGAAAAATCAGGTAGGAAGAATAATCCTCTTTGCCTGTTCTCTTCATACTAAACCTGGAAGTTTGACCTCTAGTATTCTGAACCAGCCCCTATTTTAATGACAGAGCTATAATTTCCCCTCCCCAAAGCACAGCATTTTCCCCTTGGCTATCGCAGAAGAGCTTGTGTCTTCCAGTTTGTTAGATACCTACACCTGCAACAGCAGGAGCTGATCTAAACCGTCCCAAGCTCTCAATCCAAATTGCCACTCCAAGAAAGCCTCTGAAATATGTCTATTTTCAGCAATCACAATGCTTGGAAAAGTTAGTCCTAGGAACATTTAAAGAGTGGTCAATAATGTACCTGTTACTCAGTTAATGAGCCTTAACTGTTATTTCCACTGAAAGAGCAGGCTGTAATATTAGCCACAGAGGAAGGGGTGGGGGGCCTGGGGGAAAGCTGTGTAATCCTAAGGTTTTGACCTGTGTAAAAGCTAAGGATGAGCATGAGAAAAATGCACCAGAAAATGTTCACATCTCAGCAGCACTTAAGCCGGCTCCCCCAGCTGAACAGAGCTCATGCATATGGACTCATTATTTAGCACCAAAATTGACTTTAATACATAATAATCTGCACTGAAATATCTTGATACTTGTTTTGAGAGAAAAAGGGTTCCTAATTTGTTCAACATAAACAAGTGAAAGCTGAAAGGATTCAAAACAAGAACAAGAAAAGAAATGGTGCAGATACCTAAATCTGAACTGCATGGCAAGAGTTCCTTCAGCTGGAAAAAATCCTCATATTAATTTATAATAATGAAATGAGACATGTGAAAGAAGGAACTGCACTGAACAGCCAGAAGTGCACTTTATCAATGGAAGATGAATTCAGCTTGGAAATTTGGCAGGCAGAGCAATCAGAGAGCGACAGCATACTTGAGTAGGCAAACCTGGAAAGAGTTTTAAGAAAAGATTAGATCAGCTGGTAGAACTTCTAAGACAGAATATTCTGTTTGACACAGCACTGAACTAGGAAATACAGAAGCCTTTGCTGCTACTGCCATCTTGGACTCTGCACGACCTTGTTTTAAGCTAAATTGTCACTGCTTAATAAAACAGGGGTTTAACAGGCTTGATTATCAGATAGCAGTGCTCTCAGCAACTCTCTGGATGTAGCCTGCCAAGAGATGTTAACAAAGTAGGACACTGGCAGGAATGGAAATGCTTCCTCCCCCACCCCCAAGTATCTATAATATTTTCCTAATGTGGAGCTCAATGCAAATTATTAACTCTTGGTAATAAGCTTCCCACCACAATAAGATAAAATGCTAATGTCATTTCTTCCATAGTCCTTCAGCATACCATTCTCCTTGAATATAATCATCAAAAAGAACACAATTGGAGTAAAGAAATTGCACTTGCATTCCTAAGATAAAACACCTGTCTTCTTTGGGATGGATAAAGCCAGAAAAAAGGGAATTCTGTAAGTGAACAGTTATAGAGAATGCAAAAGAAAGGCTTGTTTATTTTCCAATGCAGTATTTTGAAGAAGCTGTGATAAGTGCTGCTTTAAATATGTTTACTTACAAATTCTTGAGATAAAGTTGCTCCCTGGGAACTGATCATGACTGATCATGTCCTGGGATGGAGGAAGGCTGGGAATGGGAAATGTTAAAGAGCCCACCCATCCTGCATGCATAATCACTACTCCAAGGTGAAGCAGTTAGCTAGACCCCATGAACAGGATGGGTACAATGGGGGTGGTTCCTCTGGGGTTCACCAACTAATACACGCCCAAATTTCTAGTCCCAGTTGGCTTAGTAAGCAGTCTCTACGCAACCAACTTGTGTCAAAAACTGTTAGAAATCTCCACTGGCAGCACTAAGTGACACCCGCTATGTTAAGATAATCAAAGAATCCAAATTCCTCTTTTTTTTCAAATGGGGTTGCCATGTTTTCCATGCTGCTGGGCACTGAGTCCAAAAACCAGTGGAGTATTTCACTTTTCAAGCTGCCTAAAAAGCTAGAGTGGTAATTTAATCACAAGCCATGACTTCTCTTCCTCCCCAACTTAAACCTAATTACTAGAGGAATAGTATTTATGAGACAACAGACCAGCCATTCTGCTAGAAAGGGTGTGAAACTTCCCAGGCAGACAAAGCACACACATCTCAGGATTCACCTCTACTATCACCTTACTGGACTTTGGTGGGTGAAGGACTATGAAGCTGATCAATGCAGAAGCGAGGTGGTACCTTATAAAATCTGGGCACCTCGGAGCGTTAATTACTGCTAAATAGGCAAGGTAAAACTAGCAGCAAGATAGTAGGGTTAGGAGTCAAGAATTCCCTTCTGGTCAAGCTTATGTGACCAAAAAACCGGGTAAGGACAGTTCAGAAAATGCAGACGTTGCTTCCAGCAAACCTGTAAGGGCCAGTTATCAAACTGTAAACTCTTTGGGGCCAGTATCGTTCCTTTGGTTCAATTTATTCAGTATTTATGAGCCAGCCCAACAGAGACCCAGACTACAACTTGTACTCAGGAATAGCACGATTGCAGCTGTAAGTGCATCTCCCACAAAGAAATGTGATTTTAAGAACACACCAGCAGGACAGAATCCGTAAGAGATACACAAGGTCACAAAACACCAGAATCTTCCTTTAAAAGCAATATTTTTGGTAGTATTTCTCTCTGTAAGAAACAAAAGGTAGAAAAGCTTTTGGAAACCTGTATCTGGACACATGGGATTATTTACATCATGATCTCTCCAAGGCAGTGGTGGCCCAGACAGCTCCATCACAGTTGATACGAAGCTGGTATGTTTTCCAAGGGTTCTTGCCATTTAGAATAAAAAAGATACCCCAAATACAGTTAAACTTGTTTTAGATGTTTACAGGAAAATAATCTTTCTGTATGCTAGATTGTTTTTTCTCATTTTGAGAGAAAGCACACTGGTTTAGAAAGTCTCTATCATGAACCAGAGTTCAAGTCCTAGATTGTTTACACCTAAAGGACTCATTCCTGTACTGCCTTGCAATACCAAACCACAATATCCATGCTTGCTTGTTCTGACAATGCTGCTGCTCCTTTTTTCTCCCAGAGGGGAGACTAAAATTGCATATTCCCTCTTGTTCCATTTTGAAGGAGTTTCAGTTTAAGCCAAAAAACGAGCCTGTAGTATTTTTTGAGCTATTTTTGTGCTGTAATATCAATGCAGCAGCTGGAGCGTCCTGGATACATACAACGAATGCGCTTGTTTCAGTTGTGTTAAGGCAGCGATGGGACATTGCATTAAGTAACATTGGCATGAGGCTATACAATATGTGACTGATTTAAAGCATGTGACTTTAATCAAGCAATGTGATTTCAATACTCATGTGGTTTTCTGTTGCAATTCAAGCTGTTTTGGCACCAGATCTAGTTTTTAGATTTGGATAAAGATACAACAGAGATCTATAGATGTGAAAAACCAACACACAAATGAGTAAGAGAACTTATCTCAAATTAGCATTTAAACTTGTCTTAGAATAATATCCGATATTGATAAGCATTTTACAGAACATATTTTTATTTGATAATTCCTTGTATTTATAGCAAACCTTGTTCTTTTAATGTACTTATGTAGGCACACAGCAAAAAAAAAATTAACAAAAAAATGAGCCTGTTATGTATTTTACTGAGCCAAGTCATCAAGATGCAATTCACAAGTGAGTTCCAACTCTTTAAAAAAAAGTTTAAATAGGTATTTGACAGCTTTCCCTTTCTTTGCCCCTCAAGGTGCTAACCCTCAGTTGGGACCTGTAATTTACCACGCATTCAGCAGGTTTGCTCACTACATGCACTGAATGTACATAATGCACAGTCAAAGGAAGAGATTTGCTCACCCTCAGCAAGCAGGGCATTCGCATCACATCCCGACCAGGCAACCAGACCAAATCCGGGAACAGTGAAGGATGCTGCTACTTAGAGGTGTGAAGGACTGTGAGTGCTAAGCTTCATCTGAACGTATGTTTAACTACTGCTGCCACCAAATATAGCCTCCTTGTGAATACATCCAGCAAGAGTTAGTGAAATTGTTAGTCCAACCTTCAGATAACGTTTATGGTTTCCAAACTATTTAACACATATGCTATGCTTTGCTTCCCATTAACACTTCCAAACTGCTTATTGCCCGTGTCTTCTCACCCTCGCTTCAGACCGTGTGTTAACAAGCTTGCAGGAACCAGAGCCTGCAATTAGTAGAACCAAGACTTTTACCTGCAGTGTGGTCCTGCACCAAAAAAAGCATCTAAAACATGTTTCTATGTTCAGAGACACTGAGTGTCCCCCTCCCAAATTCCAGATTGGCCCTGCACAAAGAGCAGGTCCTTCCTATGCCCCATGGGGTACATATATGCAATGCAACGACTCATGCAAGAGAGGTTCAGAAGCGTTCATCAGGTGAGAGCCCAACTGAAAGCTAAGCATCCTGCATTAAAGAAATTGTTTTTGACGTACACAGCTTTTAGTTGCACCAGAGATAAACCAAATGCATCTGAAAACACTCTGAAGGCATTAAGAAGTCCAGTATATATGACATATGCCGCATTTCCTTATACCTTTGCCAAGTGCAGTACATATGAAGCATGTGAATTAGCAATTTTTACTTAAACCATTTACCTTTTCAGCAGCCAGCCATTATCCTGTGATTGCTGATGCTCTACAGAAGGCTCAGGCACTTGAGCAGCAGCATGTTGCCAAAAAAAAATTGGCAGGAGAAAATGGCATTCGCCAGCTGTAGGTACTATCCGCTATTCTGAAGGTACTCTTTTACAAAAAGACCGTATTTACCCATACAGACAAGAAATCACAGGATATGATAGTTCTGTGATGGAAAACTAAAGTGACGAAGTAAATGCCATGAGAGATCCTTCTCATGAATCCAGAGTGCCCTTGATCACAGCATGAGAGCAGAAATTGAGCTCCATGACTGAATTTTAAAAATACAAAGGTAACAAGCTTCCAACCCCAAACTACTGTACTCTGTTCCCAATGCCATCTCAGGCCCTGAGAGTGTTCTCAAACTGCAAAAAGGTAAAAAATGCCTTCCTACACAATATGTCATCTGAACTAAGAGAATTATTTATACTTGCTACATTTATTATAAATTATTATAAACTGTAAGTTGTTTTAACTATTAAAAGTTTATAATTTCATTTTATGAAAAGTATTTTATTTATTTATAGGAAAGTGTCAATAATGGTAGATTGCCTATATATGTATGTTTTAAGGGCAATCTTTCCTTATTAAACATGTGCAAAGACAGCATGCAATCTACAACATTGTATGATACATTTTCACATTTTAGTCTCTAATCTTTTCCCCCCAAGCAGCACCTGTTCTCACTGAAAACTACTGAAGCACTCTTCACTACCATTGGTAAAGTACCTTTTCTTTGATGTTTGAGAACATGGGAAAACCACATGATAGATCAGAACTCCCCAAACCCCCTCCCTTCTACCTAATCTTCAGCACAAGAATGTCGTTTTATATATATATACACACATATATATACATAAATCCTTCAGCACATTTGAGTTTCTACAGAAGTGAAGAATCATTTCTTCAGAACTGTGCCCATCTCCTCCCACAAACGGCTTTCAAGCAGGGCTTTGAATTTTTCCTTTTAAATCATATTCACTAAGGAGGGGGTGAGATGGGAAGAGAAAAGGACAGTGAGAAAAGGATGAAGGGAGGAGCTGTTAAAGTGATCTAATATGCAAGCACAGCAGCAAGGATCCCTATCCTCACCAGTATTTCTACTTTATGAAGTACTATTTTCAAATGCTTTACGTTAGGCCCTAATAGGTCAACTGGATATAGAACAGCTTCTGCAAATTGATAGTATGTATTAATTGGTCATGCACGTATTACCTGCAGAACCTGCAGTGCCCCTCCATCTCTCAGTACTGTGAAGTCTCAGGACGACAGGCTACCCATGTCATTTTAAATATTTAAGGTAGCCTAAGAAATTCCAGCCCCATTCAGCATTTAAGACATAG
Organism: Elanus axillaris; assembly: GCA_026212715.1. NCBI lineage: Eukaryota > Metazoa > Chordata > Aves > Accipitriformes > Accipitridae > Elanus > Elanus axillaris. The sequence goes on along the minus strand of JANZLQ010000044.1, from coordinate 9,843,575 downwards.
CTTTTAATTTACTGCAAAGGTGAGAACATAACATAAACCCTTTATGCAGTTTGCACTGCCCCATCATTTGTCCATCTCTCATTGCAGAAACCTAATCTTGAGTGTGCCAGGAACAAAGCTACTACCTTGCTAATAGCTGTGAGATCTGCCCAGGGTCAGCAGAAGGCAGCAAATGCAAAATTCAGATTCCAGCTGAACCTTAAATAAACCACATTAGATGTCCCCCATATTTTACTGCACGCAGGTCAAGACATTAAAATATCAAGTTACATACTATGCTATAGGTGTTTGCCATGAACTGTACAAACAGTGCAACAAGCACTGATGCTGCTTTTGGATGCATCACTCTTCAATTGATATTGGTAACTCAGTAGGAAACAGTGAATTCGATTTTGCACTTTTCACACTGGAAACACAATCACAATATGAGCAAAAAGGTTTGGTGGGTTTTTTTCAAAACAAAAACCCAACCAAAACCAAACAAAAACCAACCAATCAAGAAAAACCCAAACAAACCAACAAACACCAAACCACACCAAAACCTGCACTTTTTTGCTTCCTAAGTAGTGGAACACTTCTTTCTTCAAATCCTAGATTTCAGTCAGAAAACATACAGGCAGCAGATTAAGCTGTTAACTGAAAACCTCCAGAGTGCAAGTGTTTCATTCCACAGCCAGAAACCAGGTTACTGACTTCAGCTTTTTTATTCTTCCTTGTACTCCACCTGCTTCACAGAACAGGTCACTTCATAGCCTTTCCCTTCTGATTTTGGGTAATTGAGCCTCCCATGCCGAGCGATGCCAGGCACCAGCCCCCCACCAGCAGGGCCAGCAGCCGTGGCACAGGCACTTCCCCAGCGAGTGAATCCGATGTGCCCTGTGCGCTCTCTCCCGACACTGGGATTCACCAGCCCTGCCAAGTCACAATACAAACGCCAAAGGCTTAGCATTGCTGTGAGCAAACAGAGCCCACAGGTTTTCAGTAAACAAAGCAAGCAGATGCCTCTCAAAGCCCACTGTACACATGCAACACTTGCATCACCCTGGCATCCACCCAAGGTCAGCACCTTTCTGCATGTTGAAATTCAGCATCCCAAACTGGCAAGACATCCCTGAGGACCACCTCATCTGCCTGCTTACTCTGTTTTTACTACAATTATGATGACTACAGCTGTCTAAATGGAGCAGTTTTTAAAACTAGGATTAGGAAGATTTAGAAAAGCTCAATTTCATATTGTGACTTTTGCAAAAGAAGGAAGAATCCTACAGAGCTTCCAGGTGGAAGAAAAATAAAACCCACAAACCTCCACAAACTTGAAGCACCTGCATGTAGGAAAGATGAAGGTGAACAAATGGCTCCTGCCTTTAAGCTGCCACTTAGGGACTATGCGCCCAAGAGATGCCACATGCAGACTTCCCTGCTTCATCCTGGCTGCTGGGTGGCAGAACTGCCCCATAGAAATACTCTTCCCTTCTGGAGACAGGAATGCACCAGCTCTGGGAAGGGAAAGCTCACAGCTGTATGCCCAGCTGCACCTCTTCTCAGGGAACACCCCATGGGAAGGAAAACCAAGCCTTTACCGCGTTTTCTTTCAGAGCGTGCATTACTTGGGAAAGCCACGCTGCACAGCTGTGGATGCACTGGGATCTGGCTTCTCCGCAGGAGAAGACGGACATATTGCACCAGCCACGCTCAAAAAGTCATTCTGAATCTGGCAAGAAAGAATCTGGAGGATCACGAAGCACCTACTGGCCAGTACAAGGTACTTTACTGTAGTAGGCATAAGCAATTTGGGGAGGGGGGAAAAATAAAATTAAGGACTACAAGGAAAAAAAAAATCCCAAACCCTGAAGTATTTGCATCAAAGGAGTCTGAATTTTAAGGCAGTGAAGCAGAGGTAGCAAATTGGAAACAACTGCCTAAAAACATAACTGACTTTTATAGACAACATTTGTCTACAAGACAGGGTGAAAACACTTTTTACATCAAACCCTATGAGTATTACTGTCCTCTTTTCCTTATAAAAAAGCAAAGGAGCACTTGTATTCATTTCTCAAACATGGTCATCTGGTCTGAAGTTTTTCAGGTATTTATTTTCTTTCTTTTTTTTTCAGGAGCTGGGTAACCACACCAGTTGCAGCCAACTTCATCCTTTTTACCTGCAAGAAGACTTTCAGGAATTGGCAAGACTTAACTATAAGGCAAATCTTTACTTCTGACTTCCAACTATAATTTGTGACTCATGAATTACATTATTCAACATTCACATGAAAAATAATAGCTATCATATTACCTGCTGCAATAAGAGCAGATCGCTGCTTTTTAGGGTTTAGTTAAACAGGCAACTAATAATATTTTCCATTTATCAAAAATCTCTAAAGCACAATGGGTGTTCAATTTATCATATTTAATATTCAGTGAAGGAGGACATTGTTGCTTTCAACACTGAAATCCCAAACAGAGAAATTAAAACAAATCACTTCATCTAGAAACCAAACAAACAATTACATGGAGGAACAATGCCAAAAAGGAAACTGAACAGCTGTGCTCGTCAGCCCTTATTAAGAGTAAAAATAACACCTTATTTCATTTTCTAAGATTTGCTTATTATCACCTGAGAAACAAAACAAAGTCTGTTAGTTTACAAATGAAAAGTGTCATACCATCAAAGTGATATTCCAATAGAAAAATATTTGGGACTGCCTTATCAGGCATTCTCAGCACAAGATCCACAGACCCTAATAACTTAAGGACGCTGTGGATGCCCAGCCCTTAGAAAACCAAGTCATTGAAGGCTACTTTTATTCAAAGCCCTGATAAAAACCACTCATACTCTTGTGGAGATCACGAGCGATTTAGAGCAAATTGTAAGAGCCATGTTAAGCTTTTCTTATTATTGCATTGAAAAAAGAAAATAAAAAAAAAAAGCCACAGTAAGACCTAACAGCTAATGCCAGCTCTGATTTACTATTACTTTTTGCAAAAATATGTCCAGCACAGTATTTCAGGGTTGCATTAGAAAACAGCAAGAGCTACCTGAAGTCTAGATCTACCTCCTTTAGATGTCAATGAAACCCAGAAAGGTGCTGCATGCAGGCACGCACCATCAGAGCTTGCAACCAATAGCTAAAATAGCCAAAATGCAATCTGGAACTGGGTGATTCTTTGTATGCTCCAATACAAGGGGTAGGCACCAAATGCTATTAACTGCTCAGTCACAAGAAGCTTGTTTAAACCTCCCATGCAAGCCGTGCATAGCCCTACTGTATTAGTCCAATTATGAGCAACAAATCTGACTACTTAATATGCAAATTCCCTTGGTCAGTCTTCCATAGAAGCACCATGAAAGCAGTTATTGTAACTTCAAATTAGACATGTGATATGCAGCACTGCACAGTACTCTGAAGAAAATTTTTAAGAAACTGTTGTCCGGTTACCTAAAGCAGAGGTTGGGCACAAATATTTAGCTTTGCAGAAGTTAAAGTGCTAGTACTGCATCAAATATTGCAGAAGGAATTTATATTTTTAGTAGTCCCTGTTCTAGCGTGTCAGTCAAATGTGCAGCCCTCTTTCCACTTGTCCCTATTATCACTGCTGGGTGATAGGGGCAGCAGTAAAGAACACAAATTTCAAACAGAATCAGCATCTTTTATAACAAAGAAGGGTGATAAGAACTCCAGCAGGCAGGCAAACATCGTGTCAAGGAGAGCGCAGCAGCGATCAGACAGCTGCAGCCAAAAGGTTTAATCTGTAATGACTTGTCATGCCCATACTTCTAGACACTGGATTTCCTGCCCTTTCGTTATTCCACACAAATAACTATCTTGCTGAACTTCACCAATTAAGACAAAGTAATATGCAACTTCTAACAGGGGTAAGAGTTTGCCAGAAGAAAATGAACGGGTTCATGTTTCTCCTTTTCAGTCCCACTGTTCCCCTCCAAAGAAAGAAAAGAAATTTAAGAGCCCTCCAGAAGGGACTTGCCTGTGGGGATGGTAAGTTGGCAATGCAAGTTCTCCTGGTTTTGCTAAACTGTACATACCTGATAAACTATTAAACCTTACATACAGGCACAAATGCAGACTTTTCCAGCAGTTAACTCCAAACCCAATGCTCTTCCAAACACACAACTGAAGAAGTCACATAACCTGTAAGTGGCTAGAGAACAGCTATTTCTCCTCTAGTCTCACCATCCTGCAGAAACTCAAGTCATCTTTGACAAGGCACAGCAAGAACAGATGTGGTGCTCAGCTCCTGAAAGCTTGGAATACCGGGTGGGAGACAGTTGAGCTAAAGGAATGAAGGGGGGAAACCCCATGTCTATAAACTATCTAATGATCACATTTTATTCTTCTTTGTATCTCCTTTAATGAGTCACAAATAAATCCATCTCACCATCCATGGCACTCACCCACCACAATACCTCTTTGCAGGACTACAACGCACCAATCGTTGAGGCAGGAACTTTTCCACAAATACAACAAACAATATTCTGTTAAAATGAAAACTTGCTAAAAAGAGCAGTGATAATGAAACAGCTGGTACCAATCTGCAAAGACCATTTCATTTCCAGCAGTATGGGCAGAATAGCATCTGTGTAATTCTTGTTAAGGAAGAGACTCCTCCTGCTTCGGTCAATGCGAATAGAAACATGCAATAAGCTGGCAGGCACACGCAGGAGAGCTGTTATTTTTTGATTAACTCAGTCTTACACCCAGAGACACCTGAGTATATGAAACGACTCTCCAGATACATGCAAGCATCTTGACCTTGAAAAATACCAACAGTAAAAGACAAAGGAAGCGCACATGGTCAGGGCATGCTGTCAGCTTTGCTGAGCAGCAGAGAAGTAACGGGAAGTGCCAGTGATTGACAAAAGGACTGAGGAGAATACGGGCATGTGGCAAATCCTCATCTCAAGTCCAGTGATACAGTCAAGCAAGATTTTGCCAGCTCCCCACAGCACTGTAATAGATTGAGACCAGTATGAATTAGACTTGAGATCCAGCTCCCACCTTTACACAGCATCAAGCACTGCTATTACTGCCTAGTCAACCTCTTGGCTGCTCATAATTCTCCAATAAACTCTGCCATTCTAAGGAAAAGACAAAGCCTCCCCCAAATAAGTCCATCACTGGCAACACTCTGGTTAGAATTAAGATGTTTCTCTTCCAAAATACCTTCCTGAGACTTATGAATGACCTGACCCTGCTTACTGACAGCAATCTGAAAGCAAATACACCAGAGCAGGTCACAGCCTAGGAGCTGGAGGAAATAAGCCTTACATGGGAAACAGGAATAAGTTGCCTTTCTGCACAATTCTAGTCTCCAAATCGTGTTCACTTGTGCTTCAGCTGGTTCACTTGCTGATGCCTCAAGAGATAAGCTCCCTTGAGAGAGCAAGTCAGATTTCATACTTGGCATGGGCACGTTTGCAGAATTTGTAAAGCTAAGAATTCCTGCAGGCTGGACTTTGACATCTCAGGAGTCAGATTTATAAAAGATATTCTGAGGTTCTTTCAGCTTAACCTACACCCCCTTTTTTTCTTGTTGAGAGGCAGGAACAGATACATAACATTACAAAACAGGCTATTGCACACTGTAGCTGACTGTTTAAGACAGTCCTAAGAAGCCCATAATTCAGCTGAAATTTCATCACTTCTCACTTCAGTGAAACAACCTTAAGGACCATTATCCTTAGAGCATGAATCAACATGAGCCAGCTGACATGAATTTTGCATCTCTTATATCTTGAAAAACCCAGCTGCTGTTCTAATGCACCAAGCACAAAGGTTATTTAACCCCAAAGCAGCACTGTATCATGCCATGTGAACAGCAAGCAGGAACATGCTCCCAGTTAAGTCCACCCAGGACGGCAATATGTAGACAACTTGGATGGAGACTGCCCACCTCACGCGGTGCTACTGGGCATGTAATAAGACTATTTTACATTATAAACCAAACTCTGATAGTTTTTTTTCCCCTCCCACCTCATTCATTCGACATCACAGGCAAGGTAAGAGTGAGGAAATTAAACCGGGGCTATTTCTGTGACATGATCTCACCTCATATCACCTAGCTACTGAAGCAGGTTTCTGAACAAATGTCAGTATAGCTTTTAATGCTATTTTTCAGTCAAGATTTTTTGGGTATTCCTGCCATTCTTTTTCTTTGACTTTTAGTATCCTCTGGTCACCTCCGCACTGACACTCTTGCATTTTTTTATAGGTTGGTAAGTCTGCTTAGTACAGATGCATTTTAGATTAACTTGGTTCTTCCCCCCCACCCTTTTTTTTTTTTTTTTTAAATAGAGGGGAAGAGTAAGAGTCATACTAGACAAAGCTATGAAATTCCTTTTAATGACAATGATGTGATTAAATCCCACAGAGTTCTTACCAGCTAGACTTTCTGGTGTTTCTATGAACTATGTATCTGGCATTAATCAGCAGGTGGCTGCTTCAGATGTAATTTAAGTGCTGCATTTTTATTTTTTTTACATTATGGAATGACAGCAAGGTCACTGATAAAACAGAATATCCATCATCTGGGGCATCCGAAACAAAACCAGACTGACAAATAATATTCCATAAGGAACAGGGGAAAATGTAGACCTAGGTCAGCAATTTTCAACCTGAGATCTGTGGACCCTGCATGTGTGAGGACTACATATAAGCCAAGTGTCCTGTTGGTAGGCTGGCTTTAAAAGACTATAAAGCAAGTACAGCTCAGCTGGAGAACATCAGGGGTCCACAAACCTAAGAACACTGAAAAAGCAATCACACATTTAGGTAGAGAAAAACGTTAAAGGTAAAGGCCGCTTACACTGCAGCAGTGTTTCCACATCAGCTACGCTCGCCGAGTAGGTGTGCGCTTGCACACAAGTGAGAACAGGCTGCTCCAGCATCTGAAGTCGCTGGAAATTGATTATTTAGCATGGGTGATTTAGGCTGGAGGAAAGCATCCATCTTTCTTGGAGAGAATAAAAAGAAAACCCAAACCCGCAGCAGTGCCAGGATCTAAGTTATCTGAAGAATGATTTTCCGCACACCACAAGGAGCTGAGCCCAAAGAAAACAAAGTTTGGGAGCCCCAGGCAGGCCCCTTCCCCAGCCTGTCTTTATTTCATCAGCCGCCTGCCCCCGGGCCGCGCCGGCACGCCGGAGGGGCCGCGCCGCGGAGCCCCCGCCCCGGAGCAGGTGGGGGTCCACGGCCCCCGCGGGTGGGTGGG
>JANZLQ010000044.1:9799061-9835460 GCA_026212715.1 Elanus axillaris | reverse complement strand
GTGGAAGTTGGCGGGCGGCCCTGGGGCGCCGCGATCGGTCCCGCCGCAGGCGTCGGTCCGGGGCGCAGCGCGGCCGGGGGAGGAGGTCGAGAGCCGCGGGGTTTATCCGGGGCGTGCGGGGCCAAGCCGTCCCCCTCCCCGCCGGCCCCGGCTGCGGGCAGCGCTGCGGCGCGGCCCCGGGCGGCTTCCAGGCTCGGGGGGTGCAGGGGTCCGGCGAGCGGGGCCTGCCTGGCTGGGCCGGCCGGGTCGCCGGGGCCTTAGTTGGCGAGATGTATTTATTTTTTCTCACTCTGCAGGCAGGGTCTTTCCCGTGCTTTCCTGTGTTATTTATGTCTGCGCATGAAAAGACAGTGCACGCACACTCGGAGATAAATCTGTATCCCACTAATCATCCGACCACCTCTGTCTTAACAGACCGCCGGTTTAAATTAAAAGAAAACTAAGCAAAATCAGTACCTCTTGGTCAATAGGCACCGGACTTCCATCCCGAGAAGAAAAGTTTGACTTTTGTGTGCTTCGTGCCTGGAGGGGTTATATTATTGCAGTAGCAATCTCGCCGTGGACTCAGGCAGTTACGGTTCATACGATATCAGATGCACTGTAGCTCTTCGAAACAACCAGCAGTAAATCAGAACATTGAAAAATGAAAGCAGACAGTGCAAAAAAATAAAGCATGGTAACAGACTGTGCTCTGGGTTCCCCACACGTGCTGCTGTACATGGCAGCATAATGTTCTGATACACAAAATAGCAGAAAACAAAAGCTGAGCATATTTTGCCTCCTTAAAGATGACATTGCAAATGTATTTTTTAGAACTAAAATAGCATAGCTGTTTGTAGAACTCATAGTCACCACAGTGAAAGGAACAGATGGACAAACCCATTTTTCCACCATTAGTTTTCCTACATAATCTTCATATCGAAAGACCAACCAGCCTTTGGGAAGGCACTTGTGTCGATAATTAAAATCCCAAATGTATGAGATAAGCTGAGTGCAAAATGCCGAACACTTTATCATCTGAGAACAAAAAGATGTATAGCTGGTCTGCTTTATGGGTCCAAATAAGGTCAGGACTGGTAAGAAAACCTAAGGAAAGATTATTAAGAGTCTGAACACATGCAGACTAATTACAAGAAAAGCAAAAATTCCTTGCCTGTGGAGAAGTTTAAACCAGATAAAGGAAACACACAGACCTCAGTTCTAGTTTTCTTCTCAGGTTGTATCTGAGGGCCACACGGGGGTTTGCCTGAACATACACACGTATAATCAAAGGTATGCCAGGTATACCTTTTTTATTTTGGACGGAACATAATTTGTTCAGAATTGTAGGAACACAGAAGAAAGGTAAGGTTGTTTGCAAATTTTCATGAGTGTAGGTGTTGATGTGAGTATATCATCATCAGAGTATGGTAATTCTGCGGAGAAAGCATGGATTGCAGTGAGGCTGGGAAGGCTTCTACTGCTGGATATCATCCTGCCCGGTGAAATCGCAAAAATGCCCATCAGTGAGGCTGAAGGGGGTTAAATACACTGTGACTCTGTTCCATAACGGGGTGGCTGCAGGACTGCGAGCTGGCGTGGGAAAGTATGTCCACACTCAGACAAGCAGTCTGTTTGTGGAGCTTTCCAGTAACACATTGCTGCTTGTTATTCTGCATATTTGGTATTAAACTCTTTAATTAGATACCTTGTTGTTCTCACACACATAGTGTATATGATACATATACATGTATTTGCATGTATATAAACACACAGGATGGGCCAAAGTCAATATTGACTGCCTGACCCCATGTATCAGGATGTACTTGCAATGCACTAATAAAGTACAGAAGACAAACCAAGACTTTTTCTGAACAGATTATTTATTTTGAAGATTATATTCCTCCTCAAAATAAGTATCATGAAAGGCAGGGTCTGCGCTTTGGAAATAGAGTTTCTGCCCTCTAATCTTGGCTCTGCCCTAGATACCACTGTGGCCTTGGACAAGTCACATAGCCTCAGTTACTCTATTTCTATCGGTAGATTAATGTTTGTCTACATATCTCTTGGGGGTATGGCTAGGATTAATTAATTCTTACTCTTTATTACTTGTTAACTGCCTGCAATGTGTGGGATGTAAAACACTTTGAAGATCAGAAGTGTCACTTCACAAATTAAATGGTGTAATGAATTGACTATTCCATATAGGTACCAGTACCCTATATGGTTGGAAATGATTCTCTGTGGGTCATAAACCCTACAGTGCCAACAGCTAAAGGATTTTCTTTCGGCACAAACTGCTACTGGACTACGTGTTGTACCAGGAGGGCCAGAGTGACGGGGTTCATGGCCCAAGGAACACAGCAGGTAGAAAAGCTCTAAGTGGATCTACATTTGCATTGTCAGGGTTATTTCCTATATATTCCTGTATGTTAAAATATTTTGTATACTTCACCAGTTTTTCTCTCCAACTGGGATCTCACTGTTTGCTTGCAGTCAATGGTGGTGGTTTTTGCCATCACATGATGATACAGTATGACAATCCCTGTTCTCTGATGATTCATCTTTGCGTGGGAACAAGTATGAGATGCTGACAAATTGCACCAGTGCTGAAACTTCTGTCTCAGGCATCAACATTTTGATTTGTATCAGTGCTACCCGGGACTGTAGTATCAAAGTCTTACAAAGTCTACCCAGATCTCTTTCATTCTCCTTTGACAGATGGAAAAGGGAGACAAGAGAGAAGAGGTTATTTGCCAAAGGTCCCACAGTAAGCAGAAGCAGGAAAGAACCGTGGAGTCCAACCGCTGTGTGATGCTGAGCCTGTCTTCCCCCTCAGAAAGTCTGAAGGAATTTAGCAAGTTGCTATTTTCAGATTTACTTCCACATGGCTCTCTTCCTGAAAGCTAATGCGGCTGCAGCCTCATTTACACAGGTGACATGATGGAGGTTTCCGTGCCCCCATATGATGCACAGTACTTACATTTAGATTTGATTTTGAGGAACATTGGCTCCCATTCCAAAATTCCCACCGGCAGTTTTTATTCTGACTCCAAGCTAATACAATCTATGCCTTAGTAAGCCATGAAAAGTGACTGGTATCAATCTCCACCATCTAGACACTGCAAAGCTGTGTCAAAACAGTGTTAAACTGGGCAGAGTTTGTATTCCTGGAGTGACCAAAGGAAAGAAACCTACCCACAGGGGGGTCCCTGTGGCTGAGGAACCCCATCAGACATCAGGACATTAAGAGCTGGCCAACTACAAACAGACAGTGTGAATGTCTGCCTAGTCCTGCCTGTGCTTCCCGTGTGCCCACCAGTAGTGCACGTTCTCCAGCAGATCTCCAGGAGCACGCACACACCACTCCCAATGCCTTGGCACATGTCTCTGCTGCAGGAAATGCTGGGATGGGAAGTTGGAGCTTCTGAGGGAACTTCCGTCGACTGGAGAGTGTATTGTTGTGAAGAGCAGGTTACATTTCTCTCCTGACCTCTGCAAAGCCCAACTCCTACTCCTATGGACAACTTTTGCAGGCTCTTTATGTCTTCTCTGTTAATAACAGAAGGAATGGTGGTATTTCAGCTTTCTTCTATACATTTCTGCAAAGCTCTGTGGTGTCTATCCTCAATTGCTGTAGAAAAGGGGTCACTGGAGAGGCTAAAAATCACTATTTAACGTGCAGCATCAGAGATGACTGTAGGAATCTCCAGGGGTGGGAGATTCTACTGCAGAAACCCACAAAATTCCCCCAAATATTCCTTGCTGGCAGTTTTGCTTTGCCCAGAATGCACCAGTGGCACTACTCTCTGCCTCCAGCCTGTCTGCTGAGGGAAGGCTCATTCTTCACTGAGCATTTCAGCACCAATGTTATTTTACAGGGACCATGGAAATATTTTGCTTTTTAGCCTGAAAACCTTGAAAATTGTTAAAAGAATCAGCCCAGAGTTTAGTCAGGTATTCCTCTCTTTGTTCGTGTCTTTAAAACCAGAACTTTGTGAAGTTACGTCTGTCAAATACTTAATTTCACGGGAAAAGAGTTGCTCTAACTTCAGGCTATAGGTATATAAGCAATTCCACTACACATTGCATTTCTTGTCTGCACTGGAAATCAAGAACATAGAAAGCAATTTTTTTAAATGGGTAGGGGGACCATATATCTTAAACTATTAGCTGTTGGCCACAGGTACCATTGTGACAGGCATGCATGAAAGCAGCTGCCAAGTGAGCTGTCCGCTTTAATTTTCTGTTTCATGACAGCTTTATTGCTGCTTCTCCCTTTAAACATACTTCTCATTTTTAATAAATTCTGAATTCTGCAAGCTGTTCTGAAAGCAGGGTTTTTTTTAACGTGCCATCCCAACCAGCTCCTCTAACACGCCATCCCAACCAGCTCCTGTCAACTTAAATTCTTTGTATAAGAGATATTTATTGCTTTGTCACATCAGGGAGGTTTTTCTAATGGTCAAAATATACATTTCTTTTAAAAAAATTAGCCTCGACTACTAAAGAAACAAAAGTGAAACACTGCTTCCCTCCTGTGGTGACCTTCCTGATTGCACACTGAAACACTACAGACAAATCGCACATTTTAAGTGATATTGTTGTTGTTGTTGCTATTGTTGTTGTTATTATTATTATTGTTATTATTAATATTATTATTATTATATTTGAAGAGTATCGCTTTCTTGCTAATCTGCAGCCAGGCAGTCATCCATGTGATGCCGTTATTGTTGCAGCACTGGATTTTAGTTTTCTTTTCAAAGCTGAACGGTACTGTTGAAGCATAGAGTGCCAGCTCTTGCTAACCGGCTGTAAGAGAAGCCATGAGAACCTTATCTCATTACGACCTGCTGTTTGTGGACAAATTCTCCTCTTTCAGCTGCATTTGAATTGATTCCCTGCCTGGGTGGGTGCAGGAGTGTTATGTATCGGTGTGCTAAATAATGGAGAGGATTAGCGGCTGCAGGACAAAGAGAGCAAGCACGGATGAGGGCCCCAAGCCTACCTGCACACTGCTCTGATGCAGCAGGAGCTGTTTTACAGGCTACTGGGTCACTGACCCAGCACAAAAAGACAGGCCACACACAATGGGTTATGTTATCACCATTTCTGCATTTGCTACTATTATCAATATTGTATTAGTATCTGGAGGGCTCACTCAGGATCCCATATCTCCACCTGAAAGGACACTGAAGTTTCAAAGGGAAGACATGAGGCTGTAGGATGTGGTTTACTTCAGAAAAGGAACATAGCAGGGGGCATGATAAAAATATCTGTGGTTATGAATAAGGGAGAAGAAACAGGGCAAGAGATTTATATTTCCTTCTTTTTTTTTCTTTTTTGTCGGGCAAGAATGAAGGTATATACTAGCAATGGTAACAGGGTAAGTCAGGACTGATTAAGGAACAATTTTTTTCATGGAGCATGTAATTGAGTAGAGAGTGGAAGAAATGCGTAACACCCAGGACCCACTGCTTCTCTCTTGGCTTTGTGCTAATGAACACCAAAAATTCCTTTGGGAAAAGAAGTTTAGGAGTTCTCTTGTTCCTGGGTTTTAGCTCTGCTTCCCGAATGCAAAGCATTTGAAATCAAAGAGCTAGTTCCTAGACAGAATATACAGACAACCTTCTCAGGCAGGACCCAAAGTTGGGTTCATTTGAGGAGAAATCATACAGGTTTTGGCGGAAGGAGAAGGAGGGGTGGAAAAGGAAAGATGCTACCTCCTGTCAAAATACTTTTGATACAATTAAAGCTGAGCCAGATGGTAATGGTACAGGCTAATGTTACCATATGGCAGGATCAGTCATGCAAGAAATATGCTACTTTAAGGAATGTGTGAAACTGATAGATGTTAATATTCTAAATATTTGAGATTTGTACCTTAAGCATTCTCATGGGCTGCAGAGCTGGAAGAAGATGCGTGTGCTCAGGAAGTGTTCACTTGGACTGCAGTCGTACTCCTGTGGGATATTCATTCCTCCTCTGCTCTCCTCAGGAGTAGGAAACATCTGGCCAAGCTATGGCTTTGCTCTCCCTGCTCAGTGCTGCGAGCACATCACAGCAGCGTGTGTGTCTGGGCAGATGCTTGCCCAGAAGGGAAATGGAGGCACAGAAAGGGACGAGGGCTCACTGCACATGCGGGGCAGGTCAGGGACACCGGCATCACCAGTCGCTCCCTGCTCTGTGGCTTTGCAGGACATCCGGAGGAGAGGCACTGCGGGCCACAGCCGCGGGGCTCTGGACCTCCTGCACCATCCCTGCATCAGTGGAGAGGAAAAGGGTGAGGGGTGAATGAGCATAAGCCTCAGACCTGTTCATTTCTACATGCAGAAACCCAGAAATCACAACGGTGACAGTGGTAGCTATCACTTGGCCACTGGCCAAGAAGAAGAGGAATGATACAACTTCTCCATCCCCACAGATTCTTGCTAGCATTTAGTTCCTAATAGTGACATGCAGTATTCAGAGGTGAAATATTTTGTTCTCTTTTATATGACTGAGCTTTGCATGGAAAGGGGAAAAAACCAAAACCAACTGAACATGATCCCCAGCATGGCAAGTTACATTCACACTGAATTGTGGGATGACTTTGCCTGGATGTATGTCAAAAGCTTGTCTCTTCTTCTCACTATTGTCTCTTAGAAGAAGCTTATTTCATATACACTTTAACTCTGTTGAGTTGGTGGAATTGTATCAGGGGTGATAAACTTGCCTGAAAATCTGTTTTGAACTTTTGATGATGACATTAAAAAAACCAATAACGACAACAAGAGACCTTTGCTCATGACAACTGTTGTTTGTCCCCTATGCTGTATACTGGCCTCAGGATTTAGAATAGGATCCTATTGTTATCTCTCCAATAAACAAAGAGGCAGTTTCTTCTCCCGCCTTATTAGATAGGCTTTGTATGAATTGAGGAAAATAACACATCTGTGTAAGACAGAGCATGGTGTAAATGACCTTCCTTGGCCTGTCCTGGTGGAGACATGGCCTCCAGTGCATGTGAGGAACCCAGTGAGGGCCACACAGAGCCAAGTTTAAAAATCCATGGGTTCAGATAAGTAAGTGTTGCTTTAATTTTCACTTCAGCACTCTGCATTCTTCTGCAAACCATTCCCAGCAATTTAAACTGAAGGGATGCAGGGGTTAGAGCGACTCTGGTAGGGTTGGAAACCTCAAAGGAAGCCAGTTCAGCAGAAGTGGTGCTAAGGAGTGATCTCCAGTATTTTTACCAGGAAACCTCTTCCATTGTGTAACGGCTAACACCACAGCCAGGATTCATGTCGACTTGTGTCACACCAGCAATCTGCTGACCAGAGATACTCATGATGGGAAAAACCTGAAGAGATGGGGAAAATGGTTTAAATATATGTATTAGTAAATGGGAGCATCATATTACTGGGTATGGAAACATGAAAGACCTCTTAAACTTGTGCTTCAGGACCCTTGCTGCTGGATCTAAAAAGAAACACCTTTTGTGGAATGGTAACTGTGAAGTGACCATTTCTGAGGTTTCCTCTGCCTTTTGGCTTAACCAGAAAGCAGTGGTAGGTACAGGGGCTGCACTGGATGAGTACAGTCAGCTCTGCCCTTCAGGGGTGGACACTCCAGGGCTCGGAGGGCTCATGGGCACACCACAGCACACTGCACATAGGACTGCTGTGCCGAGAGTAAAATTCTGCCTTAAATGAGAAGGGGATCACTTCTATTGTGCAACACTAGCTTTTTTCTCCACTTAAGCTCCTCTCCAAAAAGTTACTTTTTAATGAATAAACCTTGGAAAGAGAAATTTTCTTTGCCAAAAATAAAAAAGTGTGAACTTCCACCAGCTCTGTCAACATCAACAGTATCTGTACATAGCAGTAAATTCTAGGTTAACCGTTGTAATCAGAAAAGAAACACTCTGCACACAGACAGATGTGATAAAGTAATTGGTATCATCATCCTTTCAGTGATGCTTTGTTAGTTATTTCTCATTTTGTATTTGTACATTCAATGTTTCCTGCCTAAGCACGGTATTTTGCATTTGTCCTCCTTGAGTTTCAGCTTATAGAGTTTGTCCCATTATCTAGATCAATTTGAATTCAGATCCTGTCCTCTGTATTGTTTACAAGGCCTCCCAGCTTATAAAATTCTATCATCTTCACTATCATACAAATCAGTTATTAATGGACATGATGAACAAACCAGGCTCCTCTGTCCCCACTTGAAATGGCCTGTTTGGGAAGTGTTTTTTACTCCTGTTTATCCACCCAAATTATGGTGATTTTGTTTATGTTCCTAATGTGCTCATATGCCCCTAATTTGCTCATGAGACCGTCATGTAATACTGAGTATGCAGTCTTTTTACAGTCAGGATGTATCACATCGGCTTCTCCCTTGTCCACCAGGCCTGTTGTTCTGTCAGAGGAGGAAATTAGATTGATTTAATGTGATTTGTTCTTGAGAAATCCATGCTGGCTTTTTCTTGTCATTTTATTATCTTCTAGGTGTTTATATTGATTGTTTAATAATTTGTTCCAGTATCTTTCCAAGAAA
Organism: Elanus axillaris; assembly: GCA_026212715.1. Lineage (NCBI taxonomy): Eukaryota > Metazoa > Chordata > Aves > Accipitriformes > Accipitridae > Elanus > Elanus axillaris. The sequence goes on along the minus strand of JANZLQ010000044.1, from coordinate 9,826,940 downwards.
CAGAGTTAGGCAGGTTAGTGGATAACTCCTGGGGCCTCTTTTTCTCCTCTTTAAAGCTAGGACACTGTTCGTTTCTCCTGTCCCTTGGGGCCTGCCACCACCACTTCTCAGAGATAATCACTAATGCTTGAGAAATTTCCTTGGCTGGTTCCCAAGTGCTCCAGGATGAATTCCATTAGCTCTGCTGACTTAAGGACATCCACACATTTCCACACGTGCTCTTCCCTTATTCTAGCCTGCATATGCAGCTCCTTTCTAGCCCATGCACCAGGTGATGCTTTGTGTGTGGGAGGACATAATGATGGAGCAAAGCAGCATCTCTCCGAAACGGAGTCCAGATGCACACAGGCAAGTGCCCAGGCAGGGAACTGGGAGGTCCTGGTCTCCACAGCACAGACATGGTCTGGACAATCATAATGAACCTCTGAGCTGCTTTACCCACACCTGCTCCTTTCAATAAATGGTGCCTCCCACACAGATCTTCAGAAAAAATAAGACAGTGGTTTTGCAGCAATTATCTCTAAAACTCATGCTACTGAACAGGGATTCTTTCCTGATCATGTGTTTGCTCATCTGAGCTGCAGAACACTATTGTAAGGCTACTGAATTATAAGATAGATTGTGAAACTCTCTAAAATGTTGGGTTTACACCCAAACTGGTCTGTGAGGACATCTATGACCCAGAGAAGAATGCAGACACATGCGAGGGTTTCTGGCAGTTTTGAACTTGCAACTCTAACTTTGAAAAGGAATTGCAGTATCCCAGCAGAGACCATCTGCTGCACTGGGGACTGGTACTTTTGCTGATTCAATCATGGACCAGATAACACCCGTGTCTTTGGGCTGTTGTTTTGCCATGTTATGACCTGCAAGAAGGAACAAGCATGTTCTGTATCTTTATTTGGGTGCATTTTTTCCCAGGTCTGAACCCAGCAAACTCACAGTAGTGCAGCTTTACAAATACAAGAGACCCCACTGGTGCCAAAGGCACAGGCACAGTTACCATGATATGAATGCATGGGGCACTCCACATCTTTATTGGGGTAGTGCAGCTGGTTACACTGGACCACAGAGACATCGAGGCATCTGACTTAAACATGAAAGTGTTAGTTATTATTGGCTAGGCAGGTGGGGAGAGCATGGTGTAAGCTTGAAATTTCCAAGTAGTTTATTTCATTTATTAATTATTAACTCTCAGGCTGCCAGGAATACATTTATATGGTCTGGGAATAAAAGTGGGCAAGATTAGATCATGCTCATACCTTTCACAAAAATTCATCTTTTTACTGAATTTCCATCCAGGAGGAGACTTTATGCTAATGAAATTATTTGAGGAACTATTAAAAAGAACCATAAAAATCCAAATTGCATTCAGTGCAGCAGAAAGAGGAGGTTTTATGAGATTTGTTAAAAAGCATTTATCACCTGGAAACACACCATAGTTAGCAAAATCCAGTTTGCTTTTAATTTAACTGCTCAAAAGTGACTGGATGACTTTTCATTAATACTTAAATCACCCAAAGCTATTACAGAGCATTACATACATCTCATTAAGCTTCAGACCACTAGGGTGAGCCAGACTATAGCCAATGCCAACTGTTGTGTAGCGTGACATGGAAATGACATATCAGATCATGAGATTCACAACAAATAAATCAAAATGTATGATTAGAACTCATGGCCATCATCTCACGACTAGGGTACTTCACCTTTCCTCTTGCCCTATGGGCCAAGGGGCAGCATACCGCCCTTGAAAGTCTGGCCCTACCTGTGATGAACGGTTGAAATGGCTCCTGCAAGTGCATTAGAGATTCTGCCCTCTTTGTGCAGAAGGCATGTTGGCTGCCCAACATCACCCACTTCTTGTCCTGGGGCTCTCAAGTTGCTAAATTTCATTGTGTGTGTAGGGAGCTTTCTAATCTCATCTGCAACTGTGCCAGAAAAAAAAAAACCAAACCAAAAACCTATTAAAAGGTTTTAACACAGCTCTTCAACAAGCAAAGTTAATGTGCCTAACTTGTGCAATGGCAAAAATTCTACCTACCGAAGCGTCACTTCAGTCAGGGGTAGATATGAAGTGCTGTGCTAGAGGGGCTAATGTGAAGAGCAAATGAAGAACATTTCAGTTTAGATGTCAACTGCCCTGTGTTAAGGGCATGTTTTTGTGGCTGGTCTGAAGAACCTGCTTTGCCTGCCATCTGAGCTACCCAGCTGTAAGCCAGCTCCAATTTGGGACTCACATTATGGCATGGAGTTGACACTGAGCCAGAATGTATATAGCCTGTCTTTTGGCCAGTATGAGCACATGGGTGGCAGTCCCCTAATAAAGAATCAGTCTTGTCCACTGGCAGGATAAACTGTGCTAAATCAAGTTCAGGAAAGAAATGGAGAAACTTGGTGGTGCTAAAAAAGTCAAGGCATGAATGCTTAGTAGCAAAGTCTGTATAAGTAACATTGATCATCTAAGGGTACGAGTGAGACAAAGTTGGCAGAGAAAAATAATAACTTTATTAGATTGATATCATGGGGAAAGAAAGGCAGATGAACTCTTGGATGCATAGTGGAAGTCTGGAAGAGAAAGAGCAAACTTAATGCTATATACAGGTTGAGCTCAGTGGCTCTAAGTTTAACTTAATGAGCAGGACAATTGGAGAGAAAGGGTGGGTGTTGCATATCTACCTCTGCATTCCTGGCTGCTCTGCAGGGCCACAGCTCCTCCCTGGACCTTTCAGAGCTTCTGGAAAGAGCCTTGTGGGCTATATGTGTGTATAAATGAGAGACGTTCTCCCCCTTGGCCACCTCCTGGCCCCTAGGTTGTGTGGTGTGATACATATGTCCGTAGTGTGAACGTGTGCTCCCGGGGGGCTGTCCCTCATTTTGTGACCCAGCACGGATGTGTGACTTACTGTGGCAATTGAGTGATGGGAGCTTTGCACTTTTGAAAGACAGCTATCTCTCCGTAGACGTCTGCCTGCCAGATTGCATGGGAAAAGTGGCAGCAACAAATATGAAGCAAAAAAAATATATGAAGTAAAACAGTGCCTCATTTTTCCATACTGGGTGGAACTCTAGGTGATTTGTAATAACCTTCATTGGAGGAAATCTATGAATGCTTGCAATAGAGGACATTGCAAAGGATGGTGGGACTCTCTTATTTAAGGAAAAACTTCTTGAAGTAGTTTGAAAAAAGCCTGCCAAATACTTGTGTGTAGTGTCGCTGGATAAACAAACGGGGCTCCACAGGCTAGCACAGTCAGCTGTGCATCATTTAGGTTAAATGGTCAAATAATTCTCCCTCTTCATGTTCTTCCAACATCAGAAAACAAAACTGCAGTTTGCTATTATTTATACCCTGCGTTCATTGATGTCAGTCACTGAATAGCCCTTTAGGAGGTTTTACTGCCCTGAACAAACTGCAAAAAATGTGGCCTATTATCTCAGAGCAGGTTGAGCCCATGGATACTGTGGGGCAGTAGTCCACCTCTGGAAGATCTCCCCTGGCAGTGGCATGTCCTTTTTAATACTTTTTTTGTGTAGACCCCGGGTGGCTGAACTGGTTCCGTGATTGCCTTTCTTTCCTGAAGCTTGACTCAAAAATCTCTGCTTTGCTGTAGTCAAACAGAGCTTGGAGACTCCTTTCCATGCAGACTCCCATTACGGTGACAAATAATACTGGAAGCCTATGGTTTAAGCAGGTACTTGGTGGACTGTGTGCTGCAGCACATTTTCTCTGCTTGACTCATCTCTTGCGCTGTAAGCATCCAATTCATAGCTGAATAGTGGAGATCTCAGGTTTGCAAAATGAGAGATTTCAGCAGTTTTAGGAAGTGGGATTCCAACCCCTTTTCTGCTATTTTGTGACAGTGGGTGTTGTGAAAGGCCTGAGACCCTCTACCACATTGATATAAATCTTAAGGGAATCCTGCCTCATAGCCACATTTTCCATCTGTGTTGCATTTGTCTTCAGAGCACACTGCATTCTAGGATGGAGATTAGCAAACTCATTCTAAATAAATTTGCTTGTCCAAGAGGCTATGTAGCTACATTTATATGGCCAGAGTAAACTCCTATATCCCATGACATCCTGCTCAGAAGTTATATCTTGCTCACATATCTATGCACAGCAAATGAGCTGCAGGTGGTGGTGGGGAGATATGCCCTAGGAGCAAAACAAGCTCTTCAGATTGGCTTTGCATTTCAGAGGGCACTGCTGCTGTGGAAAGCAGTCACTGCCTCCCCACAGCCTGGACATTCTCTACAGCCAGCATGCCACCCCCTCTGCTCTGTGTCTGTGAACAGGCCCAGGTAACCCAGCATGAAGGAAAGGTAAACAGCCAGCTGGATCGATTGACTGGAAACCTCTGCTTAGGGAGACCTCATTGCAATTCTTTCCATGGGTACGTGGATATTTCTGCCTGCAAAGTACAGGAGGTATCACTGGGGTGTGCCTGCAAGTGAGGGAATCTGGGAAGAGGGACACTGGACTTTGATGGTGCCAATTTAAATGTATATCAAAGTATGGACTGGTTTTGATTCCTCTGTTTATATTGCTTCCTATTCCCTTGCTTCCCATGGTAGAGGATGTTTGAAGTATTTTGACCATGTGTATGTACATCATCTTTGCACAGGGGGAACAGTCATCTTCTCTGTATCTTTCCAGAGTGCCTGCCTGGACTGACGCAGATCCCACCGGCAAGGCTGACGTCCTCCGAGACGTTTGCTTTGTTGGTTGTACTCACTCCCTCACTGCATTTGTGCACAATGCCCACTACTGATTTCAGCAGCCCCTTCCGCTGGAGTGCTCTGACACGTGCTTCTTAACTGTTTAATTGTGTCACTTCTTTTCAAAGGAAAATAGTGGGGGAAATGGAGACTTTTTCCTCCATACCCAACTCCCCACAGATCCACCAACTACCAAATGAGATAAAGTAGAAATGTACACTGATCTTCTCACATGGCCAGCTCCAAGTCCAGCTCCACACGTATGGTGGTCCATGCAAATGGATAAACCTCAGCAGAGGGCAGCTGGTACAACTTTATTCTTGTTATAGTTTTTGGCATTTTTGACAAGACCCACCATTCAGTTTAAATACCTCAAGTGTTTTAAACCTTCCTGTCAGTGTAACGGTACACAATCTTGCTAACTTGATTTATGCAGAAAACTTACCCTAGGAAAAAGACAGCAATAACGGCAGGCCAATGCAAGTTTTTCACTTGCAAAACAGTATTTACTTATAAGAACTGGCTGACAACTCCAGGAAAGCATGATCATAAACAACTTTTCTTCAGCAGAGCCATTTCATTCTGGTTTATGGCTGTGGCTTTGAACAGCTCCATCATTGTCAAGGAAGCGACACTTGGTGCAAGATGATAAACATGGGACATATTAAATACCAGCACACGCTTGTAACTGAGCTTTTAGGGAGCCTATTTTCAAGAGCAAGCCATCTGATTTGCTTCCTGAGGGAGGGAAACACACACCAGAACAGCAGACACCCATAAAATCATCAGTGTTTGGCTTTCTTGGACAAGAGGCCACAGGGCCATTCTGCAGGTCCTGGGTGATGAATTATGAATGGTGAGAATACAAATTGCCCTCTGTAGTACACTTCTTTCAGATTGCTGTTACACAGCAGTAAAATCCATTTAAGAGGTCTTTCCTTCCCTCCATGCTCCACACTTCCATTCCTTGGTCCTGTTTGCAGCAGGGCGCTCCCCATCTCGGATGCTGTCAGTGCTCTCAGAACAGCCTCCGCATGTTGCATCTGCAGCATTGACATGACAGCAAAGTGGATCAAGAGGAGAGGTGGAAAAGCACATCCATAGCTGCCTTCACTGCTGAAAGGAGTGGTTAGGTAATGACATCCTTGATCTCCTTAGGTCTCTTTTTCCTATTTTTCTGTGTAAGTCTGTGTTTCCTTTCTTGAACAACTTCCAGTTCCCACCCCACAAACTCCTCTCACATTTCTTATCTCCTTCCATTCATTATAAACATCAGCAGAGAAATAATTTTGACAAAAACTGTTTCATTAGACTTTGTAGTGAATTCTTCAGGGAGTTTGAAGAAACAGATAATATGTAATTTGGAGCCACTTTTCAAGGCTGGCCTGAGACTAAAAGGACTGAGGCTGTCCTGTTCTCTGATGGAATCGCTTCCATCTCCCAGTTTCTCAATCTCATTGTGCAGAGACGGTTAAACTCCCAGGCTGATAAACAGACTGCTGAAGAATGTTTTTTTCACTTTGCCAGGCAGCAGAGAACAGGCTCTCCTGATGCTCCACACAGAGTCGTGCTGCACTGCTCTGTCAATGCACTTAGTGGGCTTTGGGGAACAAAGCATAAATATTTCAGAAGGGTGCTTTAATAAGTGTTTGTTTGCACAAAAGCTGTTGATTCCTTCTTTGGTAGTTGCTATGATAAAACACGTTGATTTAAACAGGAATAATGAACACAGAAAGGAGAGATCCACTCCTCATGTCTGTATATATGTTAGCTCTCAAAACCCATCTCACCAGCGAAAGGGATGGTCCTGAGAAAATGGCGATGCCACTCTGAATGTGGCTCCAGCCACACAGTTGCTTCAGTGATTCACTCCCAGCAAAATACTGCTTTAGCCCACAAATTACATTCATCCAACTTTGAAAGTGAGGTTTGCTGAGTGGCCTGAAGAGTGGTGTGATCTCTGTCATGCCCCTGCCATTTCCACTGCTTTTCCTCTGCTGCTGGAGAAGGATATCTCCAACCACAGCAGCATGACTGGACATGAGCATGGCCTTGGAGATGCTCCTTGCAGATAACGAAGAAAACCTCAGCGTCTACCACTGTTAAAACCACCCACATACTCCTTTTTGGCCTAAAGAATAAGGCTAAAGTGGAAGGGGATTTTTCTGGGACAATCTGGACAAAGGATTCTGCTGTTTGCTGCAACATGAGCAATAAGCCAGAATGAGTTTCCACTGTTTCCCTGCTGCGGAGTAGCAAAACAAGCATAAAGCACCATCAAAGTGTGACATGCTAGAAGTTTGCCAAGGCCAACGGCATCCTTCCAGCCACATGCAGCACATAAACAATGAGTGCAACTGCGTCAACAAGGCCGACAGAAAAGGGAGAAAGCCACCACAACTTCCTGCAGCCCTCTGACCCACCACCCTTCTGCGAGGGTGAGAAGGTGGATTTTGATCAGAGCGTGATTCTTCTTCCCCAGGTGTGGAGGGCGAGAAAGCCATGAGCTGACCATCGACATTCCGTGGCTGGTCTTTGTGCAGCTCCTGGAGAAAGGCCACTGAAGAGTTCTGCTCTGGCAAGCCCCACTCCCCACTGGGAGAGGGCCCTGCACATTTCATCTGTTTTGCAACACTTCGCAAGTGATGCTCCAGGTCAGAGCCACCGGCCTGGGAGGAGGCTGGGCTCTCATCTGATGGGGTACTCCATGTCCTTCCCGAAGCTCCACATTGATTTAGGTTTTCTGAGTTCAAATGACTAATTAAACACCGACTTTCCCTCCTCACAGCCCGTGCAGTGGGGCTGGGCTGAGCTGTGCAGGGGTGGGATTTGAAGCTTCATGTTACTGTGCACTTCACCCTGTGCTCAGACATGAAGTGATCTGAGAGGACACATGGTTGTCTCCATCTCCAAGACTTTAAATATCACAGTTTAAACCTCCGAAGCAAATCTGTTCCTCCAACCCTTCTGGCTTGAAAGGCTCATCATTAAAAGCCCTTTAAGTACTGAGTCTCTGCTAGCACCTTCTTATTTACTATTCTCTCTGTTCACATTGTGGTATTCAAGACAGTGATACATGCTGGGGTTCAGGTGTCATGCCCAGGTAAAAAGGAGGCATAACATTTCACAAGCCAGCCTTCTGCCTACCTGAATATAAATGGCCTCTGTATAGCCAGAGCACCCCAGGAATCCAAGAGACAGGCAGCGTTTTTCTGCATACTTTCCCTGTGATGTAGATGGTATGCTATTTCACTCAGAATTAATACTACAATTAGACTGGTTGGGGTTTTAATGGCATTGCTGGACTATGAACTTTTGAAGCACGTTGTGTGCACTAAGATATCAGGGTAACAAAACTAGCTATTATTGTTGTTGTTATTACATTGCCAAGAAGCCCTCATGAGACCGGGACTCCCCCGGGAGGGCACTATGCCAACACAAGGTGAACCTGGTGCTGCTGCCAGGCTAAGTGCAGGCAGCCAGGGCAGAGTACAACCAAGCGAGAAGCAGCAGATAATGGCAGGGATTGAATATATTTCCCTCCACTCTGGCCCACAGCTCTTCATATAATGGGCTTTTTTTTGTTGCAGAAAGATCAGGAAGCTTTCCAGCAGCCTTGGACCCAAAACTGCAGCATGGTAGCGCTTAGTGCACAAAAAGCTTCACGGGGCTCTTTAGAAAGCTCCTGTAAGGACAGACCATGTCTAATTCTCTGAGGCACTTCACAGTGCTGCCTGTCCCAGCCCTTGTGTCAGAGAAGAACTAAGGCATTAAAAGTCTCCACTGTCTCCCCTTCTGCGGGCAAGCGTCCAGGGCACAGGACTTTGAATTTCATCCTCACATCATGTTATTTTTGGATCTAAAGAAGATCTAAACTGCTCAGGCTGCAGTGATGAGGGGTGTCATCTCTTGGTCTGTTAGAGCACCTTCAGGAAGGGAGCTGGAGTCGAAGCTAGAGAACTACTGCCAAAAAATACAACACAATTAGAGAAAATATGCTACAGCAAAGAAACAAAAATAGAAAGGCTAACTTAGATAAGGCCCTGACAGGAAGTTAGATAGGCTGTGCCACTTCAGCTGTGCTTGTTTGAACCTGTCTTTTTGTATTTATTTAGTAGATTCCAGCATCTCTCACTTGGAATCTGCTTCACAAGTGCTGGCTGGTTTCTGTTCAGCAGGAGGACACAACCCTATGTCTTCACCAAAAACAAGAGCTCTTAGCATAGAAGTGTTAAGAAGTGTGACCTGGACAGGAGAGGAAGTGTCCTTTCTGATGCTTTTGGGTTGTTGACATGGGAACAGTAGCTCACCATACGGCATGTTCCTTCTTTTAAACCAGCAGGGAGCTTTAATTATTCAGGCTGGGAAACAGGCTGAAGGAACTGCTCAAAAGGCCTTGTGCTGAGGCCAGTCTGTTCCCCTTGGTGTTTGGTGTCTCTCTTCCCTATTTTTATTCCTGCTCTGTGCCAGAGAAGAACGGGGGCTGGCACATGCAGCCTCAGCAGGGTAGGTGCTTGCTGAGATCTTCTGCTGAACTTCTGTGTATGCTTCAGGAAACCCAGCCTGGGGCTCCCCCCCGACTCCTCTCTGCTGCTCTCCAATGCTTGTACTCATGGGATCCATCCAGTGAGCTGCTGGCTAGCTTAGAGGTGATAAAAGGTCTTAAAACATATTGGGTCCAAAAACCCAGGAGGCAGGGTGCTGCACTGTCTTGGGGATTCTGTGAAGCCGCAGAAGCAGTTGGTGCTTACTGCAAACACACACTGAAATAGCACACCCGCACTCACAGCCTGCCTTGCAAACATGGTCATGCTTCTTGAGAAATGATCATTTTTGACATTTCATCTTCAACATTTCATCTGCAGAGCCAGTTCTCTCTCCACTATATGCTAAAGCCCTATTAACAATAATGCGACACCTACGAGATTCTAATAAAAACCCCCAAAGTTTAGATCAATAGTTAATTAGCTGGGGACCTCTGGCAGACGGTGCAGTCAGATGGAGTTGTCAGAGCATAGCAGTCTCCTGTATTAAGTCTTGTCATCTCTGCATTACTGAAAATTTGAGAAGGAGATGGCATTGTGAGCTTGTTGTGCATACAGGAAACCCATTCAGACATCTATACATGGATACAAGGGACTATTAGGTGGTCTCAGAGGGATTTGAGATAATGCATTTGTTACATCTCTGCATCTCCTTAATTTTAGTTCTGCAAAATGGCATCTGTGTGCTTTAAAGCAAATTATAAAATTCATGTGGGTCTGCCTTGCAACTGCTAAGATTTGATCAAATCGTATTGTCAGAAGTTAGAACAACCAAACCCAGTGAACGCCCCATAGAAAGATGCAATAATATTTTTCCCTAAACCCTTTTCATAATACATACAATATGAAACATATGTTGTATTTTCAGTGATTTCCTTCTCTCTTTATGTGGGTTGCAAATTAACTTAGAAATAAACACTGCAAAAATCAATAAATACTTCATCCTTTGGCCTTTGGGCTTATTTATTCACCAATAACTTACACTGCATAGCCAAAGAAAAACAATTCTCTCTTCATTATTTTCTGGTTGAACAACTCTGAAGTAGCAGAAGAGGACACACTCTGCTATTGTTTTCCTCTGCTGCAGTAGCCAAAATTGCCCCTGATCTGTTCGAGGCAGAGCCGGGCAAACAATTTGCAAGTGATGCCAGGAATATAACACAGTAAGATGTCCTCAGGGCTTTCAACTGGTACAGGCTATTAGTGGCTGAGACAACGGAGAATTTTCTGAAATTCTTCTTCAGAAATAGCTTTTTTGGCCAGAAAATGCCAATTTACTCAAATGGGAACTTTTTGTGGGAAAGGTTCTGAAGGGGATACTAGAAGCATTGCTAAACCTCAGGTTTTGAGCTGGGAATGCTGAGAGAGGATCCTCTAAGGGATTTGCTGCTTATATCCAACCCACATAGGCATTTTAGCCTTCCCTGGTGAGTACCCTGCTGCCCACCAGCCTCCTCCTTTCCTGCAGTGCCCTGACACTGAGCAAAAAGGTCCGCTGGGAAACCTGGAAGTGTTTTCCATAATGGAAAAAACTCCCTCCCACCTCTTATTTCTGAGAATGGCCACCTAGCTTTAACCTGAAAATAGCACTGAAAATGGGGTCACCAAGGAGCCTCCCAAGCAAAGCAGGGATGGGAGAGGGCTTTTGGGAGATCCTGGGGCTGGCTTTGAGGGCAGGAGCTTTTCTGAGGACTCAGTGCTTCCTCAGCACCTCTGCTGTTAGAGGCATTTTGGCAATGCGCATAGGAGCTCAGTTCACCAGGAAATCTATTTTTGTGGTTTCCTCCCTGCAACAGGAGGTCAGGCTCAGGTGGAATACTGTTTGGTGTTTCATACACTGAGATGCCAGGGAGAGTCCCTGCTTCCTTCAGTGGAGTCTGGAACAGGTTTGGGAAAATAAATAAAGCATACCAAAAACCCCAGCCATACAACTTGTCCAGGAGCAGCGCTTGGCTGCTGACTTTGCAGTCACTATTTTTACACCTGAAGTGTTTCCAAGCTTCCAGGGCCTTAACAGAACAGGTCCAGGGCAGAGATTCACTGGGGAAGGGCTCTGCTGACCAGAAGAGATTTCTTCCTGTTTATTAGCTGGAGACATTTTGTTTAAAAGCAGGAGGGAGTGACTTTGTCTCTCTGTCTGCTGCATGAGGAAACCCTAGACGCAGAGCATTTCCCTTGCCTTGTTTACTGGCCAGCAAAAACAATTGCAAAGAAAACCCCACCACTCCCCCCCAAAACCCCAGAAGAGCAGATTTCTGCCCTTGGGGCCATACATTGGCTTTGGCTTCGGGGGATGGGGAAAGATGTGCATTCAGGTCCCAAGGTGGGGCCCATCACAGTCCTGTCTGAGGGTTTCTCTGTACTCGAGATGGTGATCCTCAAGACTTGTGTACACTGGCCATGGTGAGCCCATCTCTTGAGGCAGCCCAACTTGTGTACCCCACTGAGTAAACCCCACCTGTTGCTCACAGGAGCCCACTCCAGTCCAAGTGTCGGTCAGTGTTGCAAAATACCCACGTGGTCTGAATTGTCGCAAGCAGTCACTTGGGCCACAGAAAGGCTATTTTGAGTGATATGAGAACCATGACTGATGCTTGGACAGTTTTAATTCTAGTTGGCAGATTGCCACTGGTCCTCAAAAACCAGGTGACAAGCTACCTACTGCTGGGTGTCCAGTGAGAAATATCCAAGCAATTCCAGCCATACCCAGCATGAGATGTCACTGCACAGACGGCGGGGTTGGTGCTGCAGGCTGGCGGGTGTTTGCCAAGTAGTTCTGGAGTGAAGTCAGTGTTGAGAAACCTCCGCAGTCTGCCAGGGCTAGGTCTACCTAATAACGTGGGCTGAGGGAAAATGCATGAGATAATTGATACAAAACAGTGTATGAGATGACAAAGAGCCCTGTAGCTTGCACTTGGGACAATTATGCTGGGACCCCTGTATCCACAGCTGATCCCCATGTGGATACTTATTGATACAGCAAAGAGGTCATCCTGGAAAGGGAGTTTGCAATTCACTTCATAAATCACAGTCTAAGCAAATATGAAAAGGCTGCCAAGTGGGAATGTTTACAAACTTTGTAGCTTCCATTGTAAACTCTGAAATACCAAGATGAGAGAAGCCCTCCTAATCCCAGTGGCTGGGCAGGCTGTTCCCATTCCAGGGCACTGCTTCTGTGTCCCACTAACTCTTTCAGGCAAAAATATTTTGTTGGGTATCATAGTGTTAAACAGCACATGTTTTAAACACAGCATTAAAGACACAAAGGAGAAGAAGATTTTCAGGGCTTAATGAACATGAGGCCTGGACTAGCTGCAGTAGTATCCTGTGAGATCCTCTTCATTGTCTTCCCTCTTTGAGAGATATTTGGGCCAAAAGCTCCTGTAGTATATACAGAAACAGTCAGGAAGAACCCGAAGATAAAGGAAGGAGGTGTCTGTGCATTTTTGCATTTGTATGGCTAGATTTGTCTGAATGTGTATTTGTGAGCAGCACCACGACCACCGGGTACATGCAGCATGTACTTTCTCCCTGGTACTGTTGAAACTGTGCAAATACAAGTCATAACCCCATGCAGCTAAGAGAGTTTTAACTCACATGTTTAAAGGCCAGTGATATACATAGGTAGATTTTTATATTTGTGTGTGCATCTGCGCACCCACTTGGGTATACATCTGTGTATTGGAACAGCCTGGAGAAGCACTGAGTGGTTTTGGTCTAGCAACCCAGAAACCGTCTTTATGAAAGCTTGCAGAAAGAGTTGGGATGTACCAGGAAGGAGAAAATCACTGTACTGGCCTGATTATGGCTGTCAGCAAAGCCCCGCATGCTGCAGGAGGGGTGACTGCACTAATTTGCAGTGAAGGGCACTGCTGGGCTGCCCATGGGAAGGTGGGTTTGAAATGACCTCATCCACTGCTTTTTGCCTCGGAAGAGAAAACACCACTAAATTTGTATTGGATCACAGATACGTCAGATGACTCTCATGGCAGCCCAAAGCTGATTGATGAGAGTTACTCTGTTCACACTACAGGGTGAGGTATCACCCCATCTGCCCCTTGAGAAAAAGGCCTGTGTTACTCAGGGAGAGCAGGCTGGGATGCAGGAGCAGCCTGATGTACATGCAAAGGGAAGTGCTGGGGTGAAGGACCAGCCTTCAGAGACGGGGAGCTGCATGAGAGAGACAATCAGGGGGAGAGCTGCCAAAGTCTCGACCACCCCTGTGACCAGCGGGGATGAGCTGACAGGATAGCCCAGACCCCAACCACATGGCAAGGGTGATCAAGTGCAATAGAGACTCCTCCACACAGCAATTTTCCTCTTCTTTTCTTCCCACAAAGCAGGTGGCCATCATTCCCCCCCCAGCTGGGTGGGAACTGCAGCCTTACAGAGCAGAGTGGTGATTTCAAGCATTTAAAAATAATGCACTCTTTCTTTTCTCTGAATGCAGAAACATCTGATAGTCAATCAGCTCATTCTGTTCCTTTCCCAGAAGCCACGGAGGAGTTTCTGAAGTGCTCCCAAACTCATTGAGATGATGCCTTGACAAAGTGCTCTATCTCTGTAATTGTTCAGGGCCTGGTACGAGCAGCCCGAAATGAGCAGAACAAAAACCTCCTCAGCGGAGGGCTATAGCCCTGCACTGCTTATGCTGCCGCACATCACACATCTGTTCACCCAGTGGGGGGTTGGCAGGAAAAGTTTTTTCTCTCACCAGCTGCAAAATAATAATTTCCCCCCAGTCCAAAGCCAGAAAAAATAAAGGAGATATCTTTTTCTGGCTCCAAAATGCTCCATGCTTCTGTTCACTCTAGTCCTTCCAGTAGAGAAGGACAGGGTGTGCGTGTCTGGCAGCTGCATCCTTCTTGCCTCTCTGACATGCTATGTTCCCTGTTTTCCAGCAAAGCCGGGGTGGACGCAGCTGGGAGGTGATCACTGGGACGTGCAGCCGCGTGGGCGCTCTCCTGGTACCCGCCAGCTGCCAGGCACTGCTGATGGGGAGCCCACAGCCTCCTCTGCTGAGCTCTCAAATCTGCACCCGGCCACCACTCACTGAAATCGAGCACTCTGGAGTTGTCCCTGATTTCCCAGAGCACCAGGCTCTGTGATGCACAAATGGACATGCAGGGTGCTGCTGTATAAATGCACATGCTATTCCAGATAGCGCTGCACCACTGCATCCTTTGGGTACCATCACAGGGAAAGTTTTGGTTTGCTTAGGATGATGTGTGCAAGTGTCACAGGGCAGAGTGGGCTTTCTACTGCCCCATCCACAGGCACTGCAGCTCAGAGGTCCTTCTGAGGGAGTGGGGAGAGAACTGCAGAGCACGCCACATGTGCATTAGCTTTTCAGGTTTTGGACACTGCAGATGAGGAGGGAATAACTCAGCTCTGCTCTCCATCCAGCCTTTGGAGAGCTGCAGAATGACTTCAGCCCAGGCAGTCTGCTGGAGTCGAGCAGAGGGCCAGTAGCTCCTTCAAGACAAGGAAGCCAACACAAAGATGCAGAGGATGCTCTGCGTGTGTGCAGCAATGAGCAGGACCCTGAAGGCTGCAGGGCAATGGTCCATCTTCTGTACGTGCTGGCTCGCGTGTTTGGTGTCCTTTGGCCGAGCTTGCAAAGGATCATGGAGGAGTGCTGGTCAAACCCCACCCAGGGTCTGTGGCACAGCGTGGCCGGGATTGCAGCCTGGGACCCCAGAGCCCAGGGCACCTTGGGACCAGCACGACTGTGTTTGTGTGTCTGCGTGTTACTGCCTCTGCGCACACGCAGGCGTGAGCTGACCAAGTGCCTTGATAAAAGGCTGAAGGCTCGTTTACTCACTCTCTCTCAGATTTTGGTGGGGTGCAGGAAATGAAATCTGAGAAGGAATGGTGTCTTCCCTCCCTGCTCTCAGGGGAGACCTTATCACTCTTTACAACTACCTGAAAGGAGATTGTAGTGAGGGGGGGTGTATCAGTCTCTTCTCCCCAGTAACAAGTGACAGGACGAGAGGAAACAGCCTCAAGTTGCGCCAGGGGAGGTTTACATTGGAGATTAGGAAAAATTTCTTCAGTGAAAGGGTTGTCAAGCATTGGAACAGGCTGCCCAGGGAAGTGGTTTAGTCACCATCTCTGTAGATATGGCAGTTAAGGACATGGTTCAGTGGTGGACTTGGCAATGTTAGGTTTACAGTTGGACTTTGATCATCTCAAAGGTCTTTTCCAACCTAAACAATTCTGTGATTCTCTCCCAGACAAACTTTTCATCTGGGAAATAGCTCTGCTATCTTGCTCAGAAAGCTCATAGTTTTAATTTATGAAAATTTAGGTAGGTAAAGCAATACAGAAAAAGTAATACCCAAAAAGATCTCCATGAAATTATCGGCATGGTGTCGTGTTATCAGACCTAAGTGCTTGCACTGCTTTGCACTGGCATTGCTGGGCTGCAGTAGGAAGCTAAATAAATGGAAATTGGTTATAGCCTTAAACTCTTCCTGCATTTTTCCCTGCATTCCTTCCCCTTGCTCATCTAGACTGATAAACTGCTAATCCAGACTGCCTTTTATGCTACAAGGCTTTATTACTGCTTACAGAGCTGATAGGAAGTATATTTGTGCTACAGTAACTGAGTGCCAGAAGTCTGCAGAGCACAGGGAGGGACAAGCCTCACTTTGTGTAATTTGCCACCTAAATAAGAAACAGACTTTGCAGGCACAGCTGGAAGATCTCGTGACAGTCGAGCCACCGTGTGAGGCCCTCCCGACATGGTGAGGGATGGAGGCTGCTGCTGGCACACACTGAGGAACAAAGAATGGGTGCAGCCAAAAGTCCCGGTGGGGCTGGCCCTGCAAATCAGGGCAGGATTGTGCATCCCCTCTAGAGGAAACCTTTCAAAACATGAGAGGAGACCATGAGGAAAAAAAATCTTTTTCCTTCCAGGAAGACAAACAAAATTGTTAACACAGGATGCCACCTGTTTTGGAGGTGGGTCCTGTGAAAGGAACAACACTGGTACATTAAGGCCTGTCCAAAACCCACGTGAGGAAGGGCGAGATGCCAGGAAATGGTCAGATATCTCCTCTGTGCTCTGTGACGTGGCACTGGGCTGCTGGGAATGGAGCAGCACAGCAGCCCTGGTAACCTGCAGTGTAGCAAGGAGGCTAAGGAAGGGAAAAATCAGGGTGAGCCTAACACAGGAAGGCTGATAAATAAGTTGAAATGAAAGCACAGGCAGTGATGGGCCAGAGAAGAGTAAACTCTAAATAAAGCAAAGAGATGAGTCTCTAAGCAATGCTTCATCCAGATAAGGTTGTTGGTCACTGCAAAGGCCAGGTCCGGGCTTTGAGAGCATGTTTATAACAGGTCAGGGGTACCAATGCTTAAAGAACTCCCCAGACTGGGAAGGAGCTACCCAAGTGCAGGGATGGGTCACTCCGTCCATTTGCCTCCCCACCACCCTGAGTTCCTCCTTCCTGCTGCAGAGGAAGGATGAAACCTTGCTGCTGTTCGCTCCCCGTTTTTCCAGGGCTGAGGAGTTCCCCAGCCCATTTACCGGACACACCATGAAGGAGGTCACCTGCCTGCCCAGGAAGAGGGACAAGATGTCCTGGTACTGGAAGCCCTCTTTCGGGGGCTGCAGGGATCTATTACCACCTGGAATAACAGACATCCTATTTTCCTGTTACAGACATGTCCGTCATCCCTCCTGCCTCCACCCTGGCATGGAAACCCAACCCGCCACCCCAAACAAGGTGTTCTTTCACTATGTGGTGAGAAAGCTGGGTGGCCTCACACGGTACGTGACACAGGTGGCTGGTGGAGGGGTTGTCTTCTTGGGCAGAGACCTTCTTTGTAGAGACAGGCAGTGAGCTGTAAGAATTAATATATAAGCAAACAAAGTGAAAACAATCAGGAGGGAACATGATATCTGGAGTGCGTCACAACCAAATATGCTTTCCAATTAAATGACTAGAAAGAAATGGAGGGGACTACATGAGAGGAGGGTAGCGGGGAAGGGAGGGCTGCCTTCTTCATTGCTTTTTTCCCAGTGTGTCATCTTTATACCCATGACTGCAAGAAGCAAGTGCATCAAAATGGTAACCTTTCACTCTCGTTCCAAACAAGTGAGATGCTGACTCTGGGAGCAAGGAGATTGCAGCCTGGCTGGTTTCACCTTGAAAGCCACGTCTTCAGCCTAGTCCCGCTCCTTGGTCTTACCTCTTGCAGGACAGAATATGGTATTAAACCTGTGGTGTTGGAGGACTAGCTGGTGCTTTGGACTGGGAGTTAAGTCTACACTTGGTTGCAGGATTATTTTGCAGACTAGATGTTTGTGTTTATGTTTGTTTTGGAAAATCCTGTTACTAAGAAGAGCAAGGATAAGAGTTTCATAACAGTTCATGCCAATAGTTACTGGTGTCAGGGAAGACTGCTTCTTTAATGAGCTGACAGTGGGGGTCAAGTACTCTTCTGAGATATCATCAGTGTAAAATATCCAGTGTTTCCAAGAGAAAAGGAGTATCTGCATCCTGCAGGATTCATTCTGTACTACACACTTCACCTTCTGCTTTCCAGATTTGCCATTTGGCTGAGTAACATGACTCAGCCCCTCACTCCCTCTGTGTTTGTACCCCTCCCTCACTCCAGCTCACACTGCCATGTTTAAATTATTCCGTGTCAGCATCATATTTGGGGCTTTTAAAACAAGTCTCATGCTACAGACAGAAAGACTTAAACCTGAAGGCTCCCATGGGAGCCAAGAGCTGAACTCTGTGTGCCTGCAGCATCGCCCCTGTGGGAATGGCTGCTTCATTTATCCATGTGTCCATTCATCTTCCCAGCAATGTGAACAAGAGAATCCTTTGCAAGGAATAAGCCCATCTCTATTTGTCATCTGGAAGGCTTTGTTTGTAATGCTGGCTGGCTTTTTCCAAGCTGGAGGACTATGGAGCTGAAAGGATCCCTAAGAGAAAGTACCCCTTAAATATATCCCCAAATCAGTACAGAAATGCCAATGAGTTAAAATGAATGCAGTATAAGAGAGGGAAAACCAGCCCTATTTGCTGCTTGCCTCTGTACAGGGCAGGAGATCTTTGCATGCAGATCCCTGTGTCCTCACCCGTATGTCTCAGCTCCACTGTCCTGGTCCTTGCTCGTCCACACCGCTCTGTTAAAGACCTTCTTTCTTGGCCCTCCTGCACATCCCAGTTTCCTCTGGGAGGAATGCGCTAAACATGCCAAGTTATGGTTTGGTTAAGTGGAAAGATTATTCTTGGTATGACGCGATGAAGCACAAATGAAAAGATGTTTTTTGGGGCTGCACTGCACCACTCTCTGCTCTGCCTCCTGCCAAAAATGCTCTTAATTAGCACAGAAGAAAAAAGAGGGCTTTTTCTGATTGATGCTTGAATAGAAAAATCTAATAAGAATGTTAGCCCACACTAAATCAAAACATTTTTTTCCTTCTCAAATGAAAAAAAGAAGAAAAATATTATTCTGGCTCAGCTCAAAACCTTTCATTTTGTTTCATTTTTGAGTAATTTAACACTTTCAAACCTCTGATTGTGCTTTACGTTTTTCAAACAACAGGTCAACGTTGAAAACAAAGGACATTTCAAAATTAAAATTTGACCACTTTGGTTTTAGCCCCTAAACAGACCATCTGAATTTTAAAATGTTGAAACAATGTGTTTTGACTTTATCAAAATGCTTTTTTTCTTCCACCTTAACTTTTGTGTCTGGAAGAATTCAGAAAATTCAGTCTTTTTTGGGGGAAAGGGTTGTAAAATCTCCTGTTCCCTGAGAAACAATTCCCACAGCATTATCCTCAAGCTTCTTAATCTTCAGCTAGTCTTAGCTGACTCACTCTCAAATGTTACTGTAATCACATGGTTTTCACACAATAATTGTTCACAGCCAACTTCTACCCATTTCCATCTGTGCTTTATCAGTAGCCACGGCTTAAACAGTATTTTCTGTCAATAGCTGTCATGAGTTCCCAGGATACTAATGTGTTTGGGCCATGCAGATGATGAGAAGCTCACCAAGTGTTGGGAGAAAAATCAACCATCCAAAAGTTCCCTCCAAGGGAAAAAAAAGGCCCTGAGAAGAAGATTCAAAGGTCAGGGGAGGTGAAGTGTCACCAAAGAAGTGGGGGGCAGTCCACCCTGCTGTTGGTCCTTCACACCAACAGAGAACCTGCTTCCCAGCCTTGAGGACCCTCTGCTGCCCATCATCCTTCCAGGGTGCAGGGGCCATGGGGCAGCTCTGCCAGGAGCAGATGGGGAGGAATAAGGAAGAGTTAAGGTAATCCCAGCCATCATGGTTAGCCTTACAGGCACCCTGGTCCCAGGAAACAGGGGGGAATCACAGGGACCTGCTCCTATCCTGAATCCGCACTAGCTTGGCACAAAGATGAAGGCAATCCCCCAACCTCTGCTTGCCATGTGACGTTGAACAAGTCACTTCTCTTCCTTCTGAAATGGGGAGTCTGAGCACAGCTCCCTGCAGGGCCGAAGATGAGAAGTGGGATGGCCAGGGAAAGCATCATGGTTCAGTTCAAGCCTTCCCAAGGGCAGCTGGCTGCCTCTGAATCTGCCAACTCAATAAATGCAGTGCCCTGCAAAGCCTCTTCAGGCAATGAATCCCCTTTTACTCAAGAAGTTTATTCAGTTACTCTCTGCTATTTTCAGTAGGGAAGGCATTTTTATTGCAGCAATTCAATAAATTAGCAGGGATTGGTGTCAGTAACCTCCTTGCAACATCAGAAATGCAAAGCTTCATGTGGCACCAATCCCATTATGGGCCTAATCTCATCTACTGCTCTACAGATAACTGTGATAAGGGGTCAGATTTCCTTGGCTGCCTTTATAAGTGTGCTAAGCTTATCCTCTCCTCTTCCCCTACAGGAGAGAGGCTTTCACCTCCTAACCCCTCCCATAATTATTCACTCTCTGTTAGCAGAGCATGGCAGGTCTGGCTCTTGAATTCTGCTTCATATGATATTATTTATCTAGGCAATCTTCTCCTCTCAGTGGGTTTCCACTGATGGCTTTTCTCTCTGCTGCTTTCCCCACTCTCTCTCTGCGGTTCTTCCCACTGTGTAGTTTGACCTTTTAAAGTATTTCAAAGGCCTTAAGGATCTTCCTGAAGAAATGGGACTTACAAGTAAAGAGGGCAAGAGAGAAACCCTCTTTGACAGGTTGTGTTGATTTTAGTGACATGAATCTAGCCCTGCACAGCCCAGGCTGAGTTACTACCAGTTGCCTCCCTCTCTTCACGTTCTCCACTGGTGATAAATATTTGCTTTCTCTCCTTGAGGCTGCCTCATGTCAGGTTTCATTTGCCGAAAGCTCTTTTATAGAAAAAAACCCTCTGTTCAGTAAGAAGACTTTCAATTTCTGCCCTCAGCTGTATTTATTTTATAGGGAATTTATGGGATGAATACACTTTTGTTAGCGCAAGGGTGGTTACAAACGGCATTGGCTGGCAAAAATGGTAACTCTCCTGTCAGAGTGGTTTGCAGGACAGGGAGGGGAGGCATGCTTTGGCAGACTCCTATTAATCGTGATAAGAAATGCATTAGAAACACCCTTCCACAGAATGGAGCTCAGCAGCAGATCCCAATTACATGGTGAACTACACAGGCTGTTTTGTAATAGATCATTCCTCACTGGCCTTGCTGCTGTCAGCTGCGAAGCACTGCTTTCTTCCGGGGGGTGCAGATTAACACCGTCACCATCACACATCTGCAAAGTGAATGTATTGATGGGCACCACCTCTATGCAGAGTACAAAACTGCATTTTTCCTGCTCAGATCCTCTCCTTTCATCTGTGCACGTGTTAGTTTTCATCACAGCTCTCCTGATACAGTTATTTTCATCACCTGAATGGGTGGGGGAGAAAGTCAGGATGCTTAGTTTGGCCATCTGTAAGTAAGATGCGTATGGATGGGAAAGCAACTGGCAGCGGAACGAGCGTGTCTAAAGGTCACTGCTGATGCTTCAGATGCCAAAGATCCTGCTCAGGTTGGGGTCATCTGAACACAACAGTGAAGCGAAGGGCCAATTCCCAATGCTCCTTCTCTCAAGGCTCAGCTCTGGGGCCTGTGCTGGTGAGCATTTCTCCTTTTCAGATGAGTGCTTAAGCTAAAATACAGATGTGACAGATGTTCTAGCTCTCACAGCCCAGATCTGAAGGAATCAGGTAACAAAATGATGATGTTTGGGACATTTTACTATTTCTGAGAGCAGGGTTCCCTCCTTTCCCTGCTGAAACCCTGAGAGCCAGACCCTTCCTCTCCAAAGAAAGCAGCCTGGAGACAGAGCTGAGCTGCCCTCTGGGAGATGCCCCCAATCCTCCACTGATGGTAGAGGGAACTTGATGTCTGACTTCCAGGCAACTAACGCTAGCTGAGAGGAATCCCTCCCTTCACATCTTCATGTCTGCAGCACTTCATACTCCAAGACAGACTTGACATGGAGCTACTGCTGACTCCAATGCTCCTTGTCTTCTCTTCTTCTAGCCTGGAGGTATCTAGCAGGTTTGCCTTTGACTGCCTTTCCATCCTTATCCCAGAGGCAGCCAGTTCTCACTGCACACCCAGCTTGTACATTGAGCCTAGATATGAGTTAATCAGCTGAAATTATATTCTCTCATCTTGGGGGCTGTGTCCTTTCCTATGAATTGGGAAATGCACCAGGAACGTAACCCTCCAGCCTTTGTCTCTATTGCTGCTCTCCTTGGCACAGAGGAGCTGACCAAGACAGCAGAACAAAGGAACAGAGGACAAATCCATTTCTCAGGAGGCACCTCAAATCCACAGTGTGCTCTGAAATCACTGCTGGAGCTCTTCTAAGTCCATAAAAAGGAATTAAAATGGATCTCAAAATGGCCTACAAATATTAAAAACCAACTCCTTAGTGCTCCACACTGTTATTTTACTGTTACTGATAGGAAAATGGATAGAGAGCAGTCAGGAAACCTGGCCAAGTCTGCACATTACTGTCAAATTAATAATAAAGCTAAGCTTAAAATTTAAAAGTCTTGACGTGCAGTGCCTGAATCTAACTATAGCATAGCACAGTTCAATATTTTCCTATCTGCATCTACTTTTATAAAATTAAGTTTTATTTCTCTACCTTTATTTAATTTTGGAACCCAGCTATATTCTCAATGGGTATCAGAGGCAGAAGCAGTAAGAGGGAGAATGTAATCTCCACAGAGAATCTTATGGTGCCTTAAACATACCTTGAACAGAGAGAGAGGGATCAAATCAGAGTACCTCCTTAGCCCTTCATGTGCCTCTGAACATGACTTGCCCTGTAGAAAGTGGGAGCAGGAGACTTCATTGGCAATTGCCAAAGCTACAAAATAAATGATCCCAAGAGCCCAATATTTAATTTTGAGTCGGTGCAGAGAATGGTTTCTGTGAAAATGAGAGACATCTCACCCCAGCAACACCAAGGGAATTGGCAGACTGGCTCCTTAACCTTCCAGTCATTTTTTAATGAAGTGTGATGGCATGTTGGGGCAACCTGGAGGCCGTATGGCATTCTCAGTCCTTAGTGACCCACAAACAGGGCTGTTTATGAAAGTGAGATGAAATGAAAGGAAAACAGTGTGATCGTGCCAATAAATGAATGTTCTGTCCTGCACATACTTCCTCCGGGACACAGGCAGGAGGAGGATTGCTAATCGACCAGCTGTTTCTCACCATATATTACTTGCAGTTGCAGGATTGCTCATTTAAAGCCACTGTGCATGCAGACGGTTTGGACTTGAGTTTGGCTGAGGAGATCCTACATTACCAAGAGCTGTCTCTTTTAAATCATTTGAAACAACAAATTGGAAGGGCTGCTCCTACCCAGTTAGTCTCAAAGTCCCTTTGAGACCCCATGGTGCATATTCCTCTGCTCTGGAGGCTACATGAACTGTGTAAAATAAATTCCTATGGTTTAAAAAAGGATCATT
Source organism: Elanus axillaris (assembly GCA_026212715.1). Classification (NCBI taxonomy): domain Eukaryota; kingdom Metazoa; phylum Chordata; class Aves; order Accipitriformes; family Accipitridae; genus Elanus; species Elanus axillaris. Next base: position 9,803,721 of record JANZLQ010000044.1, on the reverse strand, counting down.
AAGCTCCTATCATCACAGCTCACCAGGAGGGGAGGTTACTGTATAAATTAACACTGCAGGGCTTTTTGTTCATTCTCTAAGCAATGCCAGATAATCTTTTTCTCCAACTACAAATTAAAAGATGATTTTCCTATTTACTCTTACCACAGACTCAGCCTTGGGATGTCGAACCTTATAGATCATTCCTGCCTCTTAATGACCACCTCAATGAGATGTGTCCCAGCGTCTGGGTTAAGCCAGTGGTGTTGCAGGGCAGGCTGGCCCTGCTTGCTCTCCCGGGGTTTTGCTGGCTGTGCAGCATTAGGCAGATGGAGGAGGGGGGGCACAAACGTGCATTTGTGGAGCCATTGCATTAGTGCTGCAGATGTGGCTGCCTCCTGCTGCTCACTGCTACCTTCCCACGGTGCGTGAGCAAGCACCGCAGCAGAGAGACAGACAGAGGATTTGCCTGGACCTTGGGTGCTTTGTTTCACAATCCAACACCTTTCAGTGACTTTGAGTGGGATGCTAGGCTCAGAGCTGGGGGACGCCTTGGCAAGGAGTCTGTTCTGCAGGGTGCGTGGCACAGGTGGAAGCCTCCCGTACTGCTGCAGGAGAAGCAGCGTGGGGCTCCCGTGTTGGAAACACTGTGCCAGAGCTCACCAGCGTGCACCTGGTGCAGATCCCCTGGTCCAAATGTTATTCAGCATTGCCCTGCAAACCCTTCTATGCCCAACATGCCCCTTTTCAGCCAGGTACTGCCAAATCCATTCAGCCCACTGGAGGAGGCAGCAGGAGGGTGGCTGGAGGGATGCCAGCAGGGGCAAGGACTCACCAGGTTTGCAGCTTTGGCTCCTGAGTCTCTTCCCCAGTTGCAGCCTGTGCTGGTAGGGAGGCCAGAGCAGCAGGACAGGCAGTAATAGTGAAAAACTGTGGTTTGCAGGCAAACACAGGTGAGCAGGATTTACCATCACAGTTCTCCCTCTCCTTCTCTGCATCAAATAGGACAGCTTCATAATTTTTTTAAATGCTTTTCCAGCAAGCTGGGCCACTGGGATGTGCTGGGTGGCTCTTTAGCAGGCTCAGGGACTGGGAGGTGGCTGCTTCAAGCCGCAACCTGGGGCACAGAGCTTTGTGCTGCCCCGAGGTGCTGCCCGGGGGAGAGCTGGAAGTCAGACACCAGCAGCATCATGGCAGGTTGGAGTCCCTCCAAGTCCTGCCCAGCCATGTTCCCTTCCCAGTATGGCAGCTGGGAGTCTGTCCAATGTTTACTGGAATAACTAGATAAGGGATCTGACTTCAAAGTTTGTTAATTTAGAACAAGCGGTGCAGGCTCTGGGTTGGACCAAGCATTTTGTCTCTTCAATCATGTTTGAAACGTGTATTGTGACATTAGATATTCACTAGATATTATAGTTCCACATATCCTAAGATGTGTTCTTCAGCACAGCACTTAGGGAATGCAGACTTTTGGTTTACCCATCGGTACCCTTTTGCCATGGAGCAAAGGGCTAGTGATCGCACTTTGGCAAAGCAGTCTGTGAACAGGGAAAATAGTTTTTTCAGAGGGTGAAGGGGAAAACAGCTTTTTCCCCTCAGAAGAGAAGTTACCACCCCAGGCAAGGCAGGGAGGTATGGTGTGGTGCAACTCCAAGCCTGAGTGTGCAGCTATGGTAAATGCAAATGCTGAGTGAAGAAGACCCAACAATCTTCCAAAAGTTTTGGTACAGAGAAAAAAATGTGTCCTTTCACCCAGCCTGTTCCACAGGGAATTGCTCCCAATTGCTTGCCCGAGGCTTTCTCCATGCTCTCCTCCATCTATATGTAAGCCAGCCCTGGAATCAGTATCCTATTTCCATGTATCCTTTATTGCCCCACGCCACTTTGCCCAAAGCTTTTGTAACCAAGGGACTGCAGCATTCAGCAGCTGAAAAATTACAAAGCTCATGTTTGGTGAGACATTAAGCAGTCAGGCAGCTCCAAAGCAGAAAACGCAAAGGCAGCAACCCAGCCTGTGCACTGGCTACCTACACTGGAGTGTGTTGCCTGCAAGCAGATAGAGTCCCTCTGCCCCAGGGGCTGGACTTAACATCCAGCCACATGCCAGCTGGAACAGACAAGATACAGGCAGGGCTGAGGTGTTTTAAGAGCTGTGCAATCAACTACTGTTTTCTCCTGTCTTTCTGACACTGACAGTAGTGGGCAGAGGTATTGAAATAAATGCAGTTTAAGAGCTAGGAAAGCCCGATTTCTTGGTGCAATTCTGATAGCTAAGTATGGTCCCTCAGCAAATTGTTGCCTTTTTTTTTTTGTCCATTAGCTCCATCAACAGTAACAGAGAAATGCTTGTGAAGTGCTTTCAACACAAGTATCTCTGGGGTACATAAATCTTGTTAAGCAAGTGCTGCTGAGATAGCTACCCACAGCAGGTGCTGCAGAGTGGAAAAGCAGTGTGGCAGAACTGGGACAGACACTTTCCTGTCAGAAAACATGGAAGATGATAGTCTGTAATTCAGTGGATGACAACTCAGTATGTAAAGGGTGCTGCAATACCCAGTTGTCTGTCATCTCCCTTACCTTTTGGTGACCACATGATGTTCTTGGATTGGTCAAGAAGCCAAGAGCATCACAGGCACAGGAGCTTGGAAAGTTGTTGCGGCTGAGCACATTAATCAAGCACTGGTCATGGGACAGACAGACCCTAACTGTGGTTGTACTTTATCTTTCAGCAGTTTGAGCTGTATGCCAGATGTTGCAGTCAATGTAAGAACCAGGGTGAGGGCAAGCCAGGCTGGACCCACAGAAAAAAGCATGGCATTTAATGTACTACTGTTATGAATTCATTACAGCACCTAAATGTGAAATGAGAGTGGGATTCCACTTGCGAGTGATCCAGAGCTGATCCCTGAGTCTAAGCATGGGCCTTTCATTAGGGGACATTATCCAGCTGCTATCTTGGTCATGGATGCTGGGGCAGAGCCTATTGTGCCACAGTGATTATCCAGTTATCACAACAAATCCTGTCTCCTGTGAGGCCAGGTCTTGCCAGGCAGTAGGCAGGCAGGGTTTCTTACTCTCATATCCCAAATACCCATGCTAAGCAGCCTGGGAACCAGGCTCCTGGTTGACTGTGTGGCTATTCACTCTCCTGCTTTCCACACCGGACATTGAACAAACCACTCAGTATACCAGGGCTGGACATCTGCCACCAGGACCAGGGACTGGAAAGCTCTTTCGTTCCACATTTATCTTCCTGCTTTTCCATCCATCACAGGATGGGCTCCTTGTTTCATTGCCAGGATTAGTGCTGGCATCAGTCCTGCTTTGGTCTGAATGCCCTCCTCTGAGAGCGGTTCGCTCCCTTCCAGGAAGGAAGCACATGGAGATAGTCAGACTTTTATTTTATGGCCAAGAGGAGACAGTATGCGGCCAGGTACATCTCACTGGTCAGGTGAGTGCCTGGAAAGGGCCTGGCATGACCTTTCTGGGTACCCAGGAGAGGTTCAGGACCGAGCTCTGAGGGGCCGGAGTGACACTCAGCATGGTCTTGGGCTATTCCTAATTGTCAGCTGAATGCAGCTATAATAAATATACGCAGAAATTTCAGATTGGTTGATAAAAAACACAGAAAGGGCTTTTTTTTGTCTGGTGTATTAAGGGAACAAGGCTTACATGTTTTTTTGCTGTCTCTCCTCATCCCCCTAATAACTTTGAACTTGGTTAAATTCCACCAAACTTAACAGAGGGACACAGGTGCGAAAAAGAATGAAAATCCTAAAAATGTTACGAAAAATAAAGTCTGAGCAGCAGGAAGCAAATCTATCAATATCCTCTCTATGGAAGAGGTTGCAGCATCAGCACAACCTTTCTGAGGTCTTGGAGGATGGGCATGGGCATAAGAAGTAGGAAAGTCTCCACCAATGGAGTTGCTGGTAGGAGCTTGTGTCTTATTAGACATTAGCAATTCCAGTCCTCCAGCAAGGCTGGTCTCCCAGGCATGCTCCATGGTGCCCCATGTAGGGAGACTCAGCCCCAATAACAGAAAGGCAGGGCAAGCTGAAGTGCTTCTGGCTTTTTACACCTTGGTCTTTGCTGATAGCCCCTTTCCCCACCTGCCTGTATTGGGTTTCTGTGGCAAGGTTTTGGTAGCAGGGGGAGGTTACAGGGGCAGCTTCTGTGAGAAGCTGCTGGAAGCTTCCCCCATGTCCGACAGAGCCAATACCAGCTGGCTCTAAGATGGACCTGCCGCTAGCCAAGGCTGAGCCAATCAGTGACAGTGGTAACGCCTCTGTGATAACATTTTTAAGAAGGGGAAAAAAGTTGGGGAACGGGGGAGAAACGGCAGCTGGTGAGTGAGAACATGTAAGAGAAACAACTCTGCAGACACCAAGGTCAGTGAAGAAGGAGAGGGAAGAGGTGCTTCAGGCGCCAGAGCAGAGATTCCCCTGCAGCCCATGAAGACCATGGTGAGGCAGGCTGTCCCCCTGCAGTCCATGGAGGTCCACAGTGGAGCAGATATCTACCTGCAGCCCATGGAGGACCCCATGCCGGAGCAGGTGGGTGCCCGAAGGAGGCTGTGACCCCGTGGGGAGCCCGCGCTGGAACAGGCTCCTGGCAGGACCTGCGGATCTGTGGAGAGAGGAGCCCACGGAGCAGGTTTTCTGGCAGGACTTGTGACCCC
>JANZLQ010000044.1:9788578-9798961 GCA_026212715.1 Elanus axillaris | reverse complement strand
AGAAGTTCGTGGAGGACTGTGTCCTGTGGGAGGGACCCCACGCTGGAGCAGGGGAAGAGTGTGATGAGTCCTGCCCCGGAGGAGGATGAAGCAGCAGAGACAACCTGTGATGAACTGACCCCAACCCCCATTCCCTGTCCCCCTGTGCTGCTGAGGGGGGGTAGGTGGAGAAGCCGGGAGTGAAGTTGTGCCCAGGAAGAAGGGAGGGGTAGAGGGAAGGTGTTGTGAGATCTGGTTTTATTTCTCATTCCCCTACTCCATTTTGATTTGTAATAAATTGAGTTAATTTTCCCCAAGCTGAGTCTGTTTTGCCCGTGATGGTGACTGGTGAATGATGTCTCCTCTCGTCATCTCGACCCACAAGCCCTTGTTATGTTATTCTCTCCCCTGTCCAGTGAAGGAGGGGGGAGTGATAGAACAGCTTTGGTGGGCACCTGGCATCCAGCCATGGTCAACCCATCACATTGCCCTTCATGCCAACAGCAGGTCCACTCCACTCCAGGATATGCCTTTTTTGACCAACTACGTCATGCTTATCCATCCCTCCACTTCTTATCAGAGCCATCTGTCTTCCTGCACACTGGAGGCTTTCTTGGAGGCAATTGCCTGTGTGTACACCTCGGGGAGTGGGACATCTGCTAGCAGGCACTTAGCTTATGAAGGCAAGCATGTCCCTGCTCTCTCTGGTGACCCTTGGCAGATTAACGTGCCGGCTTAATGGGAGTAAAACTCCATTAGTCATCAGCAACCTGACACATCTATCCCTGGGCTGAAAATGCTTCACTCTGAGTAGATGAATAAGAACCAAGTGTTGTCAGAGGATGCAAAGCTACAAACAGGCAGGTTGTGGATGCTGGCAGAGTCCTGAAAACCCTCTGGTAGTGACTGGGGACTTGGGAGACTATGGGTCATTTTGGTCAAAATTTACCCGAGTTTTACTTTTAGGACTTCCTCTGGAGCAAACATGACTGGGGGATGTTCAAGTTCAGGCTTGGAGGCCGGGATGCACTGTACACCCAATTTTGTGGTCCAGCTCTGGTTCATTCAGTGTTTCCAGAACTCCAGAAATCAAGCTGTGGACTAAAATTTTAAGTAAGCAAAAGACTTTTACAGAACAGATGTGCTAAGACACATTTTGGACCTTGAGAACACCTTAAGGTGTCTGTTAGGATGCAGGCTTTGTCCATCACTGAGCACATTCCCGTCTCTGAATTCATCAAACAGATGGATACTAATGAGTAAAACTAGAATGTCTGATCCTTAATTCATTGCACAAAGTGAACTGCTTGGGAAAACCCATCAGTTCAGGGCCATATTGTCTGTGGACAAGCTGCCTTGAGCAGTCTCTGGAACCCAGAAACAAGGGATGCACAAGGTCCCTCCACCCATGCTGCACACAGAGGGCAGTGTGAGAGAGGCTACAGAGCTGGCAGCACTGAAGAGGCAGAGCTGACACGCTTCAGAAGCAAACAACCCATCCCAGAAACCAGGCACAATTGTAAAGGTCTGGGCTTACGTGGCCAGTGATGCCAAATGTACTGAAACTTATTTCCCTCAGTGTCTGCCAACAGCACAGCTGGGTTTCTAACTCTGTTCCTCCCTTGCAGTGTTGTTAGACTTCATGGATGTGTTTTCCATTGCTTAGGCTCAGCTCCACAGTGCTACAGATCTGCAATGCCTTTTCATTGCCTTTAAAGCAGAATGATAACAAGAACGGTCCCTGTATTTCTTTGTGCTACCAGTGATCAATAGATAAGTTTTTATCTGTGGCACCCAGGAGACCAGGCAGGTGCTACCTTCTGACTAGAACTGATGAAGTTTTAAAGATCTTTCTCTACATTGGTGTTGATGCTATCTGGCTTTCAGGGCAACACCGCTGCTCCTTTGTTTTTATAGGATTGCTCATACACCAAAACCGCAGGCATTGCCTGCCTGCCCTAAGGCAATCAAGATATCTGCACTTTAGCATCCAGATTCAGCAGTTACATGCCAGGCTCCTACATCCCTGCATACATATTACTGCACCATAGCAATTCTGGAAACCTTAGCAAAGATCATTGCTTCTTTTGTAAGAGATTTCATGTTCTGAGTGAAACACTTTGTGATTATATAGACCGCTAAGAATCATGTGGCGTTTCCAAATGAAGAGGGGGTGAAAAATCACTGGATCATATTTCTTGCCTTACTTCTCTGTCTTAGACCAGGTGTCCTCTGTCCCATCCTGCCGACCCAGCCAGCTTGGCTTGCTGTGCCTGTAATGCTGGGCAGTAAACGCAGATACACTGACAAGAGAGAGCTTTTGCTGGCTCAGCATCTGTGGTATGGACGACATCTGCTGCCATTCAAGGGCTCGTCTTGTGCTGTTGTGAGCAAGGGTCTGCAGCACAGACTTGCTCAAGTGCAGATCCTGCATGTCTCTGGCTCCTGTCCCCCCACCCTGACTCGCAAAAGGCTAAAAATATAACCTGGTTCATAGATGCTATTTTGAGGGCTCTGTGTTTTTCCTTGCTTTAGCTCCCCAAGCATGTGCTGCTATTTTTTCCAGTAATAATCAATCAGCATTACCCCTATACATTTCTCTTTAGAATATAAAATTTTAGACCGGATTATGCAATTATTACCACTCTAAATCATTTGCTATGTGAATTGGTTTTCTTAATTAAAAACAATAACAAATTTGGCTTCATTTATAGCACTGCTAAGTGGTTAGCCCCAGGATTAGAGTGGGCTTCTCCAGGGACTGTATGCTTCCCAACACACATCACTCCTATCAATGTGTTTCAGCCTGTGCTCTCTGCAGAAAATCACCAAACTGTGCCAGCTTTCATGCTCTTGTACAAGGTGGAGAAGTATTTATAGGAAAGGAGGACAAGACCATTTATAACTGTAGGCACAATTACAACATTATTACCAATTTGGGGGGTTTGAAAACAGTTCACCAGAAGCAAAGTAACTTCATTGTCTTAGTAAGCTGTGGTCTTGTAAAAGCACCATGGGACAAGTTTTTTCTATCTGAGGGAATGAGAGTATCAGAGCACTGGAAGCACTAAAATGTTCAGTATTAATAAATGAAATGTTACAAATTATTACTGTTTTTGTCCCAGGTCTGGCAGGTCCCAAATACTCTGACCAACGACATCACTCTCAGCACATCCCAGAGAGAAGCAAAAAGAAGGCTAATGAACACAAAAGAGCAAGACACCCTGCAAACCCCATTTCCCCCTTTGAGTGAGGCAGCGAAGTCCATCAGGAGCTTCAGGTGAGGCCCTTTGCCATCCTCATGCATTTATCCCCTCTGTGCCTCCCTCTCTGAGGAAAATCCTGGGCCATGCTTGTATCCAGCATTTTTAATTGTGCTTCTGTTCTCACAAGGGGTTGGTTTTGTTTGGATGCTGGTGCTCTGGGGGAAGGCTGTGAAGAGCTGGGAGTGGTGGCTGGGGAGCCTGAGCAGCAAGAGTCCCTTGGGACTGTTTCAGGAAAAGCTGAACCTGCCTTGGAGCAGGGGAAAAGCCTAGCTGGCCTCTTGCAGTCTCTTCTAGCTCTGTTTTTTTATGATGTTATTTATTTCTTGCAGATCTCCTTTTGTCCCCTTCCTCTGATTGTGGCTGTAATATACAATTTGCTGCTATTAGTGTGAAAATTATTCCCACCTTCACCCCATGCTTGTGCAATCCACCCACCCTTAGCAAAGGCATAAATTGAAAACAGTGCAAGTGACAGTATGTGGCATCCTACAATGTTCAGAGAGCAAACCCTCCATCTGGGTTAATCTCTTTCTCTCCTTGCCAGTGTCAGGCAATGCACTTGAGTAAGTAAATCTTTTTTACTGGCAGAGCTGCTATTCTCTGCAAATCCTCTAACCTACAGTCTGGATCTGGACAGCTTGCAACACGTTTCTTTAACAGAAGAAGTCTGTGAGACCTTTTTTGGTGCTATTTCTCTTTCTGCAGTTTTTAACATTCAGCCTTTTTCTGTGCGGCACAGGCTCCCCTCTGCCTCTGCTCTCATCAGCTCTGCGGTGAGCCCATCAGGCACTGCTGGCAGAAGAGGAGGACTTGCTGGGTCACTTCTTTCCTTTTACTATCACATGAGGTGTCACCTGCAGGTTGGGAGGCTGCAACCCTGCTTTTCTGCAGAGCAGCACCTACTTCACTACCTTCTCAGAGTAGAAGGGGTGCAAGATCATGCAAGTGCTGCCATGAGCTGCCATGCTTTGATTTATGCCAAGCTGGAGTTTGCTGCATCAGGAATCTGTGGGTACAAGTGTGTGGGGGTCATCTGGCTTTACACTTGACTGAAGATGTGATGCAAGGTAAAGGGAAACACCCGCTAGGAACTCCGGTGCTTTGGGGACTCTGGGGACCCAGACATAGGAACAAGCTTTGGGTATAAGCACCAGGAGCCCCATGCAGAACAATGCAGCCAATTTCAGTGTTCTTCCTAGTGCTGGAATCCAGATTAGTAGCTGTCCTGCTAAAAAAGGAGTAAAACACACCTGGGGAGTGTGTGTGTGGCCCTGTCTACCAGCTGCCAGCTCCACCATTTCATTTCCCTTTAGATACCCATTCAGCAGTGTGGGCTCTGTGGCCTGGCTGGGCTCAGAGCCGGGGCTGGGCTGCAGCCATGCCTGCCTGCAGGGCTGCCCAGGAGTACCCTGATGACCCATGGGGAGCAGCAGCATCACAACATGCTGCCCACACTCCACTTCAGCTCCAGCCTTTCTCCCAGATCAGGCTTTTCACCGCTTTTCCCCACTTGGCTGCAGAGAATGATGGAAAAAAACCCCCTCCCACTATGAGTCCTATACAGTGAGAGCTGGCCAGAGGAGAATAATCTATGGGTGTTTTGGAGATGCCTGAAAGAAAACTGAGAAAGTTCCCAGGGTATCTTCATTTCAGCTGATGCTTCTGGGATGCTTTCTGGGTCTCTGCCCCTCATGCTCTGCAGGCCCATAGCTCCCAGCAGCTGGCCATAGCACCACTGCCTCTGCAAGCCAGGAGCTCAGCAGTTCACCAAGTGTGTGTCCAACCTGAGACACCATGGCCTCCTGTGGTCCAGCAGCTTGTCACTTTGGCTTCTCCACACTCCTCCAGCTGACAGGGTTCCCAAGCACTTCCCAAGTGTCCTTCCAACTCCAAACACCAACATCAACAGCTGATCTCTCACCCTGGCCCCAAGGAGCAATGAGCTTTGCAGGCCCCGTTGGATGGCGTCATGTTTGCCGCTGTGAGTGGTGGCTGTGCTGAGCTTGCATACACATGCACACACATGTTTATGTGAGGAACTTGCCAAACAAAGGCTGACATGATGCAGGTGGGCCTTGCTGTCTCTTACAGGGGGTGGAGGGGGACACGGACAGTTGCACCCCAGCTGTCCTCTCTCCCATTTGGGTGGGTTCAGCAGCTTTGTGGTTCCATTGCTGTGGTTGCTGCAACGCGTTGAGGTGGACCTAGAGGAACAGAGTCTTCTTGGGCTTTTGTTGGGCTTTTGGTGGGGGAGGAAGAGTCTCCAAGCCCTGTGTCGGTTTGGTCAGAGTGACAGAAGCTGAGCCACTTGGGACACTTTTGTTAGTACCTACAGCCCCTTGGAGACAGGTCCAGGGGAACTGCTGCTACTGGTATGGAATAGGGAAGGGATGTGAACTTGGGCATAATCACCAGCTGGTGGACTGGATGTCTCTGAGAATAAGCATGATCCAGGGTGGTGGCAGCTGGCATGTGGTCCTGAACGGAGGTTTCTCCTCCTTCCTGGGGATCAGAGGACAAGGGGGAAAGCAAAGACTGGAGGGTGCTTGTGCATCGATATCACCCAGGATAGAAGCCAACGTGGGTCATTGACGTCAAATCTGACCCCCATCAAAGCCAAGTGTCCTGTTACAGTCAAGTAGCATTTAGCTTCGCGAAAATGCCTCCGTGCTGAAGCTGTTACTAATGTGATAAATGCCAGAGCTCCTGGGAGACTGAATAATTACAAAGTCCTCAAAGGAAATCAGCACAGACCTCCTTTAAAGTAAAGACAAGATAAAACTTCAAAGCTGGGAGAAGTGAACTGGCTCTCAATACATTGTAAACGCCGGAGTTAAGTCTGCCTCTGCACCCTCCCTGGTCTCACATAACCACTGTGTTAAGAGGCTCAGAAATTGGTGCTAAGAAATCCAGAGGGCTATTTATCCAGACCTGGAAATGATGATATCACCCCATGAAAGACATGTTTGTGCTTGGAGTTTTGTGGAACAAGGCCAGCAGCCACAGCCCCAGTGTATCTGCTGCAGCACTGGGTGTTGCTTATCAGCCGTGGGCAGTTTGTTCTGGTACCTGGATGGAGCTGAGCCAACAGGACAGGAGATGGTGCTCAAAGCCTGAGTAATCCAGCCAGCCCTTTACATCCCAGTGTGTGGCTGTCTATACATCTTAAAACTTAATGTCAGGGCAGGGGGAAATACAGAAGTTTTTGTGTAGGGCTGGGATTGGTCAGGAACAGGACTGCTTGCACAGGGATGCTTGCTAGAAGAGCCAGTCCTCTTCCAGACAGAACTGGAGGTAAGCAGCCAGGGACGTGCCTCCATCTGGACATGCCTGGTGCTGGGGAAGGTATCTAAGGCAAAAGAAAAGAAAATACATTTCAGACTTTCTAAGCGATAGCATGAGGATGTCTGGGAGAGCTGCTTGCAGGTACCCCTAGCTCCCATGCACTTTCTTGGTGCCAATGGGTGTGACATCCAGTGTAAGAAGGAAAGCACATCTGACCTGCATCAAACAGCACCTTCCTTCCCCTTTTCTTACTGTCTCTTGCCTTTGCATGAGAATGCACTTACAGCCCTTTCAAGAGTCTTTTCTGGGAGAGGGTTGATGTGCCAAGGAGGTGCTGGGTACGGTCCACCCCACCCTGGCTGCCAGCAAATTCAGCATGGTTATATATAGGTTCTGAGCTGAGGCCTTCGAAGCAGTACTTGGACCTGAGTTCCTCAAACACGGCTGGAAAAATTCCACTTGGCATCAGGCAATTCACCATATGCTGCTGTTCCCTCCTGCTTTGATCCAGACAGTACCTCCAAGCCCTGCGCTGTGGAATAGCTGCTATTTTGGGGAGACCAAATATCTTTGATATCTATATTTGATATCTTTCCATTCCCTAACCATTCTTGAAGGGCCTGTCTCCCCTCCTCCAGGCTGGGACACAAACAAACTTCCCAACTCACTGCACCAGCCCAAAGTCACTGGATTGCAATGGTGCATGACTGACAGCTGGACTGTGGGTGCTCTGGGAAGGATGAAGGTCTCTCTGTTATGTGCCTGCCTACATGTTGGGAGGCTGAGGCTAGCAGGTACCAGAATATTCACCATCTGCATTGAGTTTTTTCAGGTACAGCCTGTAGGTCCAGTAACTTTCATGCACTATTTACATGTTTGAAGAGCAAGACCTGCATTTCTGTTTTGAACTGCTGGTTTTCTGTGAAGTTGTCTAGGAAGAAATTCTTGTACCTTCTATTTCCACCCAACATCTATGGCTTTTTAACAAATTTTTGCTCTCAGGAGGAAGTGCTTTGAACATCTATTCTATTCACACGCTGAATCACACACAAAGTTAACATACACCTAAATCACCAAAACATGTTTGTACCACCCAGTGAGTTTGGCCTGGGATTGCTAAGTGGAGAACATGGGTTTCATAGTAGGGCTGGTGCAAAGATGGTGTAGGTAACCTGCCACAAATCTTGGGGGGGGCCTCTAGCTGGGTCTTCGCTATAAACCTTTCCTTGCTCATCACTGCCAGGCAGTTGCAAGGCAGGGTGAGTGCTGCTCAATGCAGGCATGCAGCACAAAAGCCCTTAATTTAGAAGCAGTAGGACAACTCTGCTTGGCAAGTCTGGAATAAACCTCTCCAGACAAATATAGCTTTCTTGAAGGCGGAGAAAGGTGCCTCCCTGCAGAAGTGTGGGAGGTGCCTGAATGTTTCTTTTGGTGACCTGTACACTACTCTGATCCCCAGTTTGACACCCTTGCAAAGATCCTGATGCTTTTGTCTGAGCTGGCTCCCATCACCAGACTTGATCCTCATTGCTATTAACTCACATTCCTATAATCATGAGTGAAAGTAAGGAGATGGAGATGACCTAGCAAACACCAGCTGACTTTTTTAGGAGATTTATATAAGTGAGTCTGTGTGTTGTAAAGCTGTCAGGAGGGAGAAACATACAGATCTGAGGAGCTAGGTATTGCTCTACCATACTAGCCAAGCTCGTGTGCCGTACTAGTTTCACTGGCAGTTTTGGAGGCAGGGCCTGCCTGGCTGGGGTCTCCCATGCTCTTCTATTTATTTGCCTGGACACCTCACATGTCCCCAGCTGACTGTGCAGAAAGAGGCTGTCTGTTCCTCAAAGAGCTTTCTGAACTCATCATTGCAAGGTCTGTGTCTGGGAAGAAATTAACTTTAGCCAGGCTTTCTAGCCCTCACTCCCCAAATGATGACAAGCTGGTACACCTCTCATTCATGCCTGCATAGCATCCCTCTCCTCTTGCTTACATGGAAAATAGTATCAGGAGAGCATTTGTGTATTTTTAGCTAGTTTTAATTGAAGTAGCAGCTGGAAACAAGGAGGAGAGCCAGCACCGTGTTGCCAGCCAGCTCTTCACAGGCATCTAGCAGCTGCCACAGCAGCTCTGCGCCTGCAGTCACTTGGCAATTCAGAAGAGGTCCATGGGCACCTGGGGACATCTTTGGGGCAGCTCTGAGAAAAGACACAGAAGCCAGGAGCTGTAAATACTGCACGTCCACCCATACACAAACCTGAGCTACCTGTTCGCTGCCCCTGCGATCATCAGCCTCAGCAGCACAGCCAGCACTTGTCTCCTGTATTGCTGAAGGCTTGACAAGTTTACAGCAATAACAGTCAATATTTACCACCTCTTGTGTTTGTTAGTGTTAAGAAAGCATCTCAGCCAGAGATGCTTCCTTGACTAATCCATGTAAATGCTTCCCTCTTAATGAGGGAGAGTGATAAAAGGTGGAAGGGAGAAGGTGACAAAATACCAACGGGTGTCACCCATGGTAAGAAACAAGAAGGGAAACTGCACACTGCTGTCAAGAGATCAGGAAATTAGGTGGGTTTGGAGAAGCAAAAGAAAGGTCAGTCAGTGAGACATCCAAATGACTGAGGCCCTGGAAGAAATTCAGCTGCCAAATTCTTAATGGACAGCGTGTCATCCTCCTTCACTGGTTGTGTCAGCAAACACAGTACATATTTCCTTGTGGATGAAATGCCACCTAATGTACATGCATATGTGTGCACGCTATATGGACTGGAAACCAGTCAGGGCATCTCTCCCTGTTTGCAGCCCACCTGAGGAGGGTTAGGAGGGCAGGACATGGAGGGTAAAGTCTGGGCTGCCAGTGGGTGAGCTGTGCAGGGTCCCACTGCCTGCCGGGGGAGTTCACAGCCTTCCCAGGGTGAGACGAGGTGGGAAATCAGGTCTATGGGGAGAGATTTCTGCTGCAGCCTGCTTCACTGATCTTTACATTTCTGAAAGCAAAACATGCCTTTGTTCACATAGCAAAGAAACACGTGGACTCTACTGTGTCTTCTTTGGCTTGATGTCGTGAATTTAGTCCAGAACCCACATTTTGATCATCTGATTTTTATGCAAAAGACAGCTAGGCTAAAGGAAACAGACCCTAAGGCACTTCCATGCCCCCAGTCACAAGGAGTCTCCTACCACAATAAAAATAGCACAACTTTCACTAAAATTAAAAACTACAACCTTTCTAAAGAGCAAAGTCTGGTCTTCTTAGAAATCCTCCCTTTGCTTGAACTGCTTCCCTGCTCAGCTCTGTCTCCAAAGTAAGTCTGGAGCCACATCTGCAAGCCCACACACCTTCCCTGAGCGCTGCCAGGCTCTCGAGTTCTCTCCATCACAGTCTCCTCAGCCCAGGGTGAATACCAGTGAGACCATGAGATCTGCACTTGACACTATGCTAAAGTCATGCTTAACAGCCACTGCACAGAAAAGAGAAGCCCAGTTAACTTTCAGTACAGCAGTTGGAGGACTGGCTCTCATCCCAACCCTCTTCATCTTCCCCTGTTTCAGTGCAAAAGGTCCATGAGAGAAACCTTTGCCTCTGGGGATTTGTCACTGTACTGGATTTCTGTGGCAAGGTTTTGGTAGCTGGGGGGGGTTACAGGGGCGGCTTCTGTGAGAAGCTGTTGGAAGCTTCCCCCATGTCCGACAGAGCCAATACCAGCTGGCTCTAAGATGGACCTTTTTTAAAGGTCCCTGGTTTGTTCCCGGGTTTTGGCACCAAAAAAGACTGTGGTGGGTTGACCATGGCTGAACGCCAGGTGCCCACCAAAGCTGTTCTATCACTCCCCCCTCCTTCACTGGACAG
>JANZLQ010000044.1:9757987-9788478 GCA_026212715.1 Elanus axillaris | reverse complement strand
TTCCAGCAGCTTCTCACAGAAGCTGCCCCTGTAACCTCCCCCTGCTACCAAAACCTTGCCACAGAAACCCAATACAGTCACCCTGCCATTTTTATTCCCATGTAAACACCTCCTACAAACATTGGATTTAGCAGCTGGCAGGAATAAGTAATTTCTGAAAGGCAGGAACACAGAGCAGGCTGGCAATTAGGAAAATCCAACTCCAGCTGAGGAAATACACTCTGTAGGCAAAACATTTGGCAGTGCAGGAGGAGGCTGCACATCTGGCAAGGGCAGGCAGCAGGCTGGCCAGTGTTCAGTTTACAGCACGTCTGGTTGAATGCAGCCTGCAGATGGGATTTGGGCTGTATCTTTAAGTAGATCCTAGCTAATCTGCACTCCTTAGCCTATGTGCACTGGAAGACCCACAAGGAAGTTCATATACATTCATGCAGCTTTTTTTCCCCCTTTACAGAGGCTTTTCTCTCTCTGCATTGCGATGTGTTTTCCTGTGTTGCTGTGGGTTGTTTGGAGACACCCACAGCAGCTGCAATGAGGGTAGACTTGACACTTTGCAGTGCCTTCTTGCCATCAGAGGATACCAGGTTTGTATTCTTGCTGTGCCCAAGTCAGTCTTGAATGGGTCCTCGGGTATGGTCTGCAAGTGCAGCAGCTCAGCATCACCCCATTCAGCCACTAGCAGGCAGGGCAGAGAGGAGACCTAGGAGAAGGTGGTGGGATGTTTGGCTGTCCTTGGCAGTGGGGTGGCCGTTGAATGCCAGGTGAGGCAGTCAGCAATGCAAGCTCTGCCCAGTGCAGCTCTAATGTCCCTCCAAAATCCCAAACAAGTGAGCATCCACTCTTTGACCTGTGGAGCAAGAGCACTGCTGCAGAGCTGCTGTCCCTGCAATGGGAGGTGCCAGCAATGGGGCCCCTGCTCCTTTTCACAGCTGGAGGGCTGGCAGCAGCTCTAGTTCTCATCTGTGTTACCCATCTGAAAAAGGTCTGACAAATTGTTCAGGGATTGGGTACACCTCCCTGAACATGTTCTTGGGACTAGGTACCCACTCCATCACCAAAGTCCCGGTGAGAAGATGTGTAATCATTCCTGACTGCTCTGGGTGATCACCTATTTATTTGCTGGGCTCAGTGCCATTCTCTGCTGTGACATTAAAGGCAGCAGAGCTTTTATTGCTGTCAGGGATGTGATGAGCATGAAGCATCCAGCTGGACTCCTTATGTTTGCAAAACAAGTAGGCTCAATCTGGAAACAATTTGGAAGAAAACAAATGGGAATCATTGCAATAGCTTGTATCCGATTTTACCTTGAAGGGGAAAATGCCCTTTCCCAGTTTTGCATGTTACAAGGGAAGTATTCCCAGACACACCTCTGAAATAGGGTGGTAAACATGGTTAATCTAAGCGCTAACAACCACAATTAATTCTCTTTGCAATTGCTAGTAGCTGGAGAGGTTTTCATCTAGTAGGATGTATCAATTTTGAGGCAATTTCCTCCCTTGCAAATTGCCTGTTCCTATTGGTCTCCAGTGCAAGTCTTTCAAAGTTTAACACATCTGCAATTTTATACAGTCATTAGTTTTAATTAATAGATAAAGCACCTCCATTATTCTCAGAATTAACTCCAGCTGAGAAGAAGACACAGGGCAAATACGTGGTTGTGTGTATTCACTAGGAAATTCTTTTGAAATGCTGTGATTGAAGGTAGAAAAAGGGATTTCGGCTTTATTTGGCAGATAAATGGAAATGCAATGCAAAGTGTTCTCGCCATATTCTATAGGGCTTAAGCAATCTCAGATGTGCTATGATTTGCTGCCAAAATGTGTTGTGTTCTTT
Source organism: Elanus axillaris (assembly GCA_026212715.1). Classification (NCBI taxonomy): domain Eukaryota; kingdom Metazoa; phylum Chordata; class Aves; order Accipitriformes; family Accipitridae; genus Elanus; species Elanus axillaris. The sequence goes on along the minus strand of JANZLQ010000044.1, from coordinate 9,786,645 downwards.
TTATGCATGTCCAGAAAGAGTGGCCAGTGGGTTACATCTATGTGTCCACAGGAGGTGGAGGGGATGCAGGCTGGGAGTCAGCATGGGCAGCAGAGTTTCCAGCACCAGCCGGCAGCGAGGCCCACAGTGCCATCCTGCCAGGCTCCCAATGGATGAAGCAGGTGAAATGTCAGGCATTTCCTCTGAGGGAAAGTGTCCTGGGAAAGCAGTGAACTTTCACTTGGGAGCACTGGTGAGCTGTCCCTCTCCTGCTCCCCCACTCAGGACCCTTGCCACTAGGCTGTTTGACCTGGGTGCAGAGCAGCTTTGCCTCTGAGGTCTGAAGATACATGCAAAAACTTGGAAAGAAGGAGGAGGTGGAGTAAGGATGGATTTACTGAAGATAAAGCATCAGGTGGTCAAACACATCACCCTCAGCTCCAAAACCTGGAGCTGCTCTCCTCAATGAGTGTAGCTAAGCTGGGATGTGTGGGAGTGCTTCCATTTGGTGGTCCACCCTGGACAGAGGGTGGCTGTGCAATTTCTCTCTCTCTCTCTCTCAATCTCTCCTGTGCTAGTTTGGCAGTATTAACCTCAAGCTAACCACAGGTAGAGCTGAGCAGCAAATAGCTTTCCCATCCTATAACAGGTCCTGAGCTTTCAAGAATTCAACCCTGTTATTAAAAGCAGACATTTAAGACTGTTTACCACCATGGGACAGACTGGGGCTTGCTTCATGTCTGTTGAACCTTGCTGTGACAGGCTGTGCTTTTTAATAACAGCTGCATTTCACTATACGCAAAGCAGACCACCAGGAATCCTTCCTCCTCCCTGATCCCAGCCTGATCCGTTCTCTTTAAGCCTGAAGCCCAGGGTGATGCTCTGGAGGGCCATGTAGAGGAAATGCCTGCACGAAGCAGGAGAAATCCTGGCACTTCCCAGGACAGCCAGCAGCTGCCGCCAGGCAGATCAGCTCAGCCAAAATCTGCCAATTTGCTCCTTTGTTCAGCATAAGCCAGAGATACAAGAATGGCCTGAACATAATCAGATCAGCTGTTCCACCAGTGGTGTAAGGCTGGAAAACTCAAGTGGTGCAGGAAGGCCAGGGCAGACCTAGAAGAGTGGCTGTGGAGTGAGGGGACCACCTCTACTCCTGTACTGGTACAAGGTCCTGTGTGACATCCACATTCAGGAAACAGGCTGACTTTGCCACACTAGTGTATGAATTCCTGGGCAAAGAATACAGGAAAACAAATAAATGCCATGAGGCTTAAGTGGGAATTAATTCTGCAGAGCAAAAGGCAACACAGTGATGACAACTCAGCTGACAGGGCTGAACTGTGAGTGGCAGCATCATATTGCTTTGGGCTGAATGCAGCAGTTCCAGTTCAAAGCAGAAGTCAGTGGAGCTGTCAGCAGCTTTGGTGGGCTAAAAAATGGTGCTCTGCAATTTTTATGCTCCATTAAATGAATACAAAGAAGCACCTGGGCTATGGTAAATCAAGATAAGAGCCGTGTAAGAAATGGGCCTCTGTGACAGAGCGGGGAGAGGATGGAGGGAGGTGGTTTACAAATGCCTAAATTTCCACTGAAGTGAAATTGCTGTCAGCTCCTCAGGTCCTTCTCATTTCTATGGTGGCAAAATTCAAGGCTAGTTGAAAGGGACTGCATTAGTCAGAATTGACTGGCTCAGAAATAAGCTGCCTCTTCTCAGCAGATGGCAGAGTCCATGGCATTACTCAAAAGCCAGAAAACCAAGGCTGCCCCGGTGAGCAAGGTGTGATGTGCCTGAGCTGTGTTCCTGGCAGGCAGTGCAGTGCAGAGCTGCATGAGGCTGGGGGCAGCTTTTGGAAGCAAACTAGTGCTGCTGGTTGGGACACGCTCTTCCCTGCCTCTCTGTGGGTGGAAAAGGGCAGTGGAAGGTGCCCAGAGGTTGAATTTCTTCACTGCAGTGCCTCATCCTGTGAGCCACTGCCACCCTTCAACTCCCACTGGCTTTAGTGAGTGTGACAAAAAGCTGCTTACATGGACATGGGGCAATGCAAGGGCAAAAGTGCTTCCCAGGCCCTACAGATCCCAAACCATGTGATTCCCAATGGGACAGCCTTGCCCAGCCCTTTGCCGATAGTGGTGCAGAACCGGGGTGCAGATGCTGGCACCTGTGAGCCTGGGGTCTTGCCTAAATGTGACATGCCCTGCTCTTGTAAAGAAGAGGAGAGATGGTTTCTGAGAAGGGTGGGCCACTAGCTCTGTGGGGTTTGCAGGATCTAACAAGTACTTCCAATTATATAAAAAAATCAGAGCTGCATGGTGTGCTCCCCAGGTTAGTGGTAGATGTGGGGGGAAACTAGAGCTGGTGCAGGAGAGATGTGTCTCATCTGATGTGGAGGCAGGAAATCTCACTGCAACTGCACATCCCAACATAACAAGGAATGAGGTGGGTTAAGGTTTTCCACAGGTTAATTTCTCAGCACTCTAAGAGGTTTTGCCATGCTCATGTTGGACATGGACACCGATGCAATGCTTCAGTGCTCTCTCTTTCTGTGCTGTCCCATTGCTCCTCAAATACCAACTAGAGATATCTGGGACATAGCAGAGGTCTGGGACATATGGTCCAGGAACATCTGTAGAACTATAGGAGCTTACATGTAAGCTTGGGCAAGCGTAGTCTGCCCTCTTAGGAGACAGGGGAGCCACAGTGCTAGCTCCTGGGAGGCTGTGAGTGCCTTCCATTGCCATTCTGAGCCATTTGAGCTCATGGAAGGCATTCACCCAGTGCTGAATACTATTAACCTGGGCTGTTTCCTTGCTGTGCCCTCGTTTCCAGAACATCAAAAGTTCCATCAAGTCCTGCAGTGCTGGCTGAATTCATTGGGTATTTCAGATGAGTTTGCCAGAGCCCAGCAGCTCCCCAAGTCACCCTGAGTGATGAATGCCAAGAGGAGGGCTAGTCATGCAGAGCAGACAAGGAGGACATGCAATCTGCATGGTGCCAGGGTGGCCAAGGAGGTTTGGGGCTCCAAAAGCACACACAAGAAAAAATGCAGGAATATTTAATCACAGGTCCACAAGGTGCTGCCAGCCACCAAGGAACAGAAGCAGTCGTAATGAGGGTGTCACCCATCAGGGATTAGAGAGCTGGAAATGGCTTTTAGTCTGTGACTGTCAGACCCCATGTGTGAGCTCGGATGGGCCAAAATAGAGATACTGAAACCTTTTGTCCCAGAAGAAGCTTCCACTCGGTGAGCTTGCCCATGAGGCCAGTTTCAGCTGAACATCTGTTGCAGCAGGGATGCACCAGGCTGCTCCTCCTGCCCTCAGACTCAGGATTCAAAGCAACTCCTAGTTTGTATTATGTAGAGAACATGGAAGGCATCTGGCACTGTGAAAATTAAGACCCAAATCTCCAGCTATAAATAAGTGTGAAAACTTGAGAAACAGCCAGTCTGTAGCAGGTGTAAAGCAGCATCAGCAAACCTGAGGCAGCAGCACTATAATGCTTTACACCACTGAGGATCCGGCCCAGCCCGGGACGGGGGTGGGGGAGATATGTTCTCCGAATTTGCAGCGCTGGGGAGGTTGCACAGGGCTGATAAACAGCACAAACAGGAAGCAATGTGGTTAATGTTTGTGTTCTCAGAACTCAAAAAATGCTGCTTTTATTTTTAACATTCTTGATAAAGAATGGTCCATGATGATTTCCTCTGCTGACATTCAGCCTCTGCTGCCATGTTACCTCTCCTGCCCCCCTGCTGAACACTTTAGAGCCCAAAGCCTGTTGTGAAACAAACTCCTGCACTGCAGGAATGAAAATGGGATGCTCAGAGCACTCAGCTTTCATCAGGGGGAACCGGGCTGGGGAAAGCAGGCCAAGATATGTAAGTGTGGGGAAGGAAAGCATGAGAACTGGAGAAATGAAGGATGAGGATGTAGAAGCTCTCAGACAAGTGTGGGATGAGGCAGAGAGGCATCTCTCCTTGGACTGTTTTTCGGTATCACTAACCCCAAGTGTCCAGACTTCCAGGTCTGTTTCTGTTCTGTCCTTCTTTCTTCTTGCAAGAAAGGTTTTTTTTCAGAGGCGCTGGGGCTTCCCTTCATGCCTGATTTTTAGCATTTGCGTGCTTTGAATTGCTAAGCTTTGCAAAATTCCCCCAAGAAAGCTGAAATCCTGATGCAACTTTTCTATCACTGTAACTGAGGCCATAATCCCTAAACAGCAAAGAAATCACAGGCAGGTAAACAGTGTCTTTAAGTCTCTCCACTGCCTCTCAAAGCAGTCTGATTATTCCTGCTACCGTTTTAGCTAGGAAGCTTTTCTCAGTGCCTAGCATATGCCTTCTTGGCTAGAAACCATGGCTGGGAATGGCTGTGCCTTTGCAGTTGCTGTAGTTGAATGATAGCTGTTGCCTGTCTGGTGTCACTGCCCTGCTGGTGGCTCACACCTTTGCAGGGGCCTCAAAAGGAGCACTTGAGCACCCCAACCTCTCTGGAGGACTAAACCAGCCTCCCAAGCTGGTTTAAATCAGCCCTGCAGCACCCGCACAGCCCATTCTGCAGGCTCTGTGGAGGAGCATGTGCAACCTTGCCAGCCGCTACTGGGAATGGTGGTGCTTTGAAGAAGATAAAAGTGCTGGGAAGCCAATCTGGATTTAAGCCTAAATCCAAATCCTGTGCCTGCCCTGCAGATCTATTCCTCAACTGCAAGGGACCACTTCATCAGCAGACGAGAAAAAAGAGCAAAATAAAGCAACCTCAAACTACCATTGCACAGTATCAGATGTAGCTCATCTGATTAATCACCCTGATAAGTACTCTTCATGTAGACTTTGAGGCATTTTGGACTTTCTGTATTATTATTGTCCCAATCCCCTTCTTGCTGGAGTTTTGGATTATCAGTGTAGTTGACATTCCTACTCTCAAACTCTAATTATGTGTGGCTGATCTAACTACAGCAGCTGGTTAAGCTAGTCAGCAGGCTGCGAGCTTGCTGGTGGCCTCGTAAAGCACTGTCCAAGCACAACAACAAGGGCTTGTGCAATTATGGGAACCTTTGGAGGACTGACGGCCAGATTAACTGGTCTTTTCAGAGTGCAAACTGAAAGAATACACACATCACACAACCACCACCACACAAAAACCCACAGGCCCCTCAGCTGCGAGCTTTTATAGGCGGAGCAGCGGCGCATGCTCTTATGCTCCCTGTTCTGTGACGTCTCTGATACTGATTGGCCTGGGCGCCCGGGAGTCTTTTAAAGCGGAAGTGGGTACGTGACCACTTCGCCTATGGCTGATGGCGGCCCGTTTCACAAGATGGCGCCATGGGGCTGGAGAGTAGGGTCAGCGGTGACACTAAAGCCTAGCTGATCAGCCTGTCTCCCTCTGTGCAGGCTGGGCCTCGGGGACATGGCAGGGGACAGCAGTGTGTTAGCTACAGCATTAGAAAGCAGAGGCGTGCCTTGAACCCCAAGCTCCTCGATGGTGCTCTGTGTTAAGGAGGGAGATCTGTAAGATGTTGCTGAGAGGGTTTTGGAGGGTCCATGAAGAGATGAGTTGTAGAAATGTTTCTGTTTTGAGCTGACCTATTCCAAGACTTCTGCTTTTTCTGAAGCCCTTTCTCATCATTTTGACTGTCAGATACTTGGCTTTTGCTCAGGCTACACTCACTGCATAGGTCTCCATGTGTGAAGGCAGCCCAGCATTTTGGTGTTATAAATGCTTTTAAGGAGAGCAGTTTGGAAGTGTGACACCTGCTGTTGTGCTGTTTATTCCTGGAGGATTTTGGCAGACTCTTCTGATTCCTTGAGGACTCTTTTTGTGATTACAAAGATCCCCTTCACTTGACACACTTGATATCAGTGGTGAAAAAAAGATCAAATTTAGGACAGTGATTTATACAATTATTTGTCTACTTGGTGAGACAGAAGCTGAAGGGTGATAGAATCCCTGCATATTCACTTTAGAGCACTCTGATAAGTATGTTATTTATACATCAGAATAATTTCTGAGTCTTCCTGTGTTCTTCATTTGCTTCACAGCTCACTTTCTTCCTTGTTCCCAAACCCTAACCTTGCCTGGGCAAAGATTTCTCTTGCACCTCAAAACTCAGCTTCACTTTCCCCGTTAGTAAAGCAGGATGACTTGCTGTGACCATGGGAAGGGCAAACCACAGCCTGGCATTTTGGGAAGCCCTTGGACTCTATTGCCCACACATACACCAACAGCTACAGCTTCCTTTGTGGGCTGGAGCCAGCTCTGTGTGCACATTCCTCACACACTCACAGCATTTTTGCTCTTCTTCACCAAGCACCTTGTGGCCAAGGTTATTTTTCTAATAGCAAGTTGTTTTCTTCAGCCTCCTTGGCCACAGAGTCAATGAGGAGACTGAGGGAAGCATTTTATCATGAGGACGACCTCTTTCTGGGAAACCCAGCAGTAGGCTGAGCCCTGCACACTGCTCTGGTGCAACTCGTTGCACCTTGCCTGGCTGCAGCCTTGTGGGTGCTTCTGCATTGACCTGGAGCTGAGGCACAACATGACACACATGCAGCCTAGTCATGGCATCTTTTTGGAGATCTCCAGCCTGAAGTCCCTGTGTCCCATCTAGGACCAGATGACCTCCGGCTTGCAGCTGTCAGCGCAAGGGAATGGATTAAGATGGAGTCCTTGCACATATGATGTCCAGGGCACCTTCTCACTGGAGACGGCCTTGGGTGAGGAATGGCCTGCACTGCAGTCTGGATTTGGTCTACCCCTGTTTGGACTTGCATGTGCTTGCCAAGCTGCAGCTAGGACTGTAGACCAAAGCTGAGCTCCCTGGGAGCCATACATCAGAGCATCTTTTACAACAATCGCTGGAGACCATCTCATCTTGTATGGGTTGTCCCTGATACCTAGCAGGCCTGGTGGAAAACAAGACATTTAAAGTAGCTTTGACAGAAGCAAGGTAAAAATACCATGGCAGAGCATTTTCCTTCAGCCACTCTAGACTACTGACTGCTAGGAAACTATAAACTTTGGGCCAAGCTTGTAGTGTGTCTGTCGCCCTTGAATGCCTCTGGTGAGAAAGAAGTAGCTAAATCTCCATCTGAGCCCCAGCTAGATGTTGTCCTTTGTGTGTCAGAGGCATTAGTAGGACCGGTCTAAACAGCAGAATGTAGCCAGGGTCGCTCAAGCAAGAGGGGAAAAACATGGGTAAATAAGAAAAAAGTTACTATCTGAGGAGGGCTCCAGGAATAGGAAATGTGAGCCTTCCTACCCATCCAGTGGCATGCCGAGAGGCTCTGCCCCTTGAAGGGAGGCAAACTGTCTGATAAAGCTTCCTAGCAAAGCCCTTTCTCAGCATAAATGTAAACTCAATCTCATCTTTCCTTAATAACTGGAAAGTTTGTGAGTGTCTTTAGTGTCTTACTGGCTCCAGACAACGAGAAATGGTTGTGTTGTTTGAATCACCTGAGCTACTCATAGCAGCACATGATGAAATTCAGCATCTTTATAGAAAGGGTTGTTCCGCAGGAAAAATCCTGTGTCCTGGCTTCAAAGGAACAGATCACAAAGAAGAAGGAATAGGGGAGAAGCTCCTGAAAATCCAAGTGAAGAAGACAGGTTGCTGGTAGGCACTGTAGCACCTAACAACATTCAGTCTCATGGGAAAATGGGAGACAAGAGGGAAAAGAGGAAATAAAAAAACAGTGAAAAGCTGGCAAGGTTTAAGAATCTATTATAGTCAAATAAGTATCACTCAAGACATGAAAATCCAGCCCAAGTACAGCCAGCTCTAAGGAAATTATATTGGCAACTCAAATATAAGAAAAAAATGAGAATGTTTACTTGGCACCTAATCGTCCTTTTCAGGATATTCTTTTCAAGTAACAAAAAAATTTTCTAAAATTGAAGTGACCAAAGAAAGAAGTGCTATTAGCAGTTCATGTCTTGGTTCAGCGAAGGACTCCAAGCAATGTGAGAGCTCCCATGTATTGGACAGGCTGGATTGCCCTTATGAGCAGAAAATATTTCCCTAGATGTTCATAGGCTGTTACATTGGTTCAGAATTTTAAAGATTTTAATGCCGGAAGAAACCAGGATTATCATTTGGTTTTCAGTGTAATGCATGCAGTTTCACATGATGCTTCCAGTTTTGTTCCATTATGCTCTGGTTACACTGCAGAGGAAGTGTTCAGGCTGAGGTCTGCAGATAACTGGAGCCCACAAAAGGTTATTAAGGAAGGCAGCTTCACACATTATTCACAGCAGATCACATATGTGAAGTTGATAAAGAATTCTCTATCTTCACTGGCAAATTTTTAGCTGTCCGTAAATGAAAACAGTTGAAAAGCACTTGGAAAGGCATCAAAGTTTAAGCTAAAGGCCAAAAATGGATAGTTTTCTTTGTGGCTGTAAATGTGAAGTAGCCAAGGCACGGACAAGGAAAGACTGCCACTAAACTATCTCAGAAGACCGCGTGGTGGTAAAGCGCCTGTCTTTGGCCCTAGGAGTTGCCTGAGATTAAACTGGGGATTACACCTATGAATACTTATTGGATTTATGGAGCACTATATAACCCCCAAATTGACATGGCATGAGAAGGACAAACAGGTATGAGTTTTATAAAGGAAATTCATGCTCCTCAAATCTACTATTATTATTTGACTATGATGATAAAAATATAGATACTGGAGAAAAAGAAAGCCTTTGGATTTCAAAAATTAATTTAAATTAGTCAGGCCAGGAAAGATACTGATAAATTTCTAAAGGGTGTCAGACACTCAAATGAATATGCAGCATGATGTCATATCATGTGCCAAATACTAGGTCACATTGGAAGGAATGGATTGAACATCTTGTGGAGTTAGAGCATTGCTGAACTCCAAATGAATGGTACCCATAAAGAGAATGGATCTGGGCATGTGCGCATAGCTAAAGAGCGAAGTTCCCTGTGCAGCTCTAGTCTGAAGAATAAAAAAAATGTTAGCATGCCTAAAGGTTGGGATAGGAAATACTGTGCTGCTGCTGTATAACCTGATGGATCCCTGACCTCTCTAACCTTGCTTAGCTCTGATTATCCTGCCCCAGAATGACACATGCCAGGAGGAAGCACAATGTCTGAAAACATTCAGAGGCTGAGGAAACCTCTTTGTGAGAACAAACTGAAAAGATTGGGACTGTTTGTCAGGGCCCTGAGTGCACTAATAGGCCTTGGTTTTAGGAAAATGAGGACCTAAGAAGGAATACAATAGAGATACACAGGGAAGCAGGCTAGTTTATCTTTTCTATAAATACAAAGCAAGCGAGGAATCAACAGAATCAAAGGACAATGCATTTTAAATTGATACTAGGCTTTTTATGAGAGTCACAGTTAATCTGTGGAACTCACTGTTGCAAGATGTCATAGGGGCCAATAAGGATGAAAAATTGTCTCTCTTCAAAACTTCCGTACTGTAATAAAACATTGATGGTGTGGCCTGGGGAATATTTTACAAATGTCCTAATTTTGACAGGCGTGTGATGGTCTTGAAAGTACTGAAACTCTCATCCCAAACATGCGATGGCATTTGCAGTATAATTCAAGCCATGGATGTGCAAGGCTTGGAGCACAGATCAGAAAGCAAGGCACTGTTTGTGTCTCTTCTCACCTGAGACATTTTTGCCATGTATCCACAAGGAGCTTTGCCAGCCAGCCTCCCTCTGATTAGGATTAACTAGACCTTTGAGGTTTGCCAAACAAGTTATCTTCCTGGTTAACTTCCTAGGCCTAGGAGCCAGTGGTGTGCCAAGAAAGTGCCATCTCTTGTACCAGGAGATCCCCACCAGCATGAACTGAAAGGCCAAGCATCAATCAACCGTTCATGCACTATCTGTTGTGACATCCTTCTGCAGAAAGAGCAGTAAAAGTAATGACTATTTATACATTTGAAACATGCTACTGTTTAAAACATCTAAATGCAGCCTTGGAATTGCATATCTCCATTTAGTTTATCTCTTTTCTCTATAAACACACCATGCATAAAGCCCCCTCAAACTGGAAACTTTTCTGAACAGCTTTCAACCTGACCAAGATCTTTATGTAATGTGTCCGTGGATGAGTGCTGAGGCAGCTTAAGAGCAGAGCACCATTTAGGGACAGGACAAACACAGCTCTGTGACTGTAAAGAGCTTGTGAACATGCTACAGGCATGAAGTCTGAGAAGAGATTTGTGGTGTACTGGTCTATGATACAAATATCTGGTGTTTAAGGGAGCTGTTGCATTAGAATCCCTGGGTCTCTGTGGGATGTACCTGAATTATGGAGCCATCTCTTGGGTTTGGAGCAATTTTTCAGGTGTCCTTGGGGGAAATTCAGAGTAAATGGAGTCAACCCTGAAGAAGAACAGGGGGTTTGGGAAAGCTTGGAGAGAGGAAGGGAATTGCTGAAGTGGAGGAGTTAATTCACAGCTCACAGTTTCACTTCACCCTCCTCCAGATGTTTGTCTATAAAAGATTCATTCAAGCTTCATTTCTTAGCTAAGAGGGTTGATAGCAAAGATCTTTATCCTCTGGTTGGCTACTATTCTGATTAACAAAATAGACAAGCACTGCCAGAGAAGAGCCTGTTCCATGTGCTATATTTGTAGCTGTGAGAACACAAAAAGATATGCCTTTGCAATATAATTGCCTGATTTCTCAGATGTCCTTCTGGATCCTGGCCTGGCAGCTAATTTTCCTATCTCCAGTTTTAATCTCCAGATTCTTCCAGTGGTACCCTGAGTTTTTTAATACAGACACTGACACTACAGGTTCTTACTGCTCTGAAGAAACATATTCTCAGAGTATTATTAATCACTGAATTTATTACCCTGCAAATGGGGGAAGAGTTGGAGGAGGCCAAAGGGATTCTTGTACCTGGTGCAGAAGCTGAGTGATCTGGGGAGCCTGGACTGAGCTCGTCTCTCTTTAAAGTAGAGATAAGGTTTTCTTTAAGGCACCACAGACGCAGAGCTCTTGTAAGTATGCAATTGAAATCCTGCAAATAGCACATGCCAGAGGCTCTATGGCCTAAGGAGCATGGATGAGAGCTACCCACGGGACACTATCCTGTCCCCAGCCACCACTTTTTAGGGGGAGATGGACACCTAGCCCTGTTTAGAAAAGAACAAGAGTGACCACATTTGAGCCCCAGCACATGCTAGGTATGCTGTGTCTCTTCCTACCCTGTTGTATTGTAATTCCCTAACAGCCAGCCCAGGCCTTGTTTACCCATCAGGCAACCAGCTCCCACAGATCTGGGCAATCCTCAAAGCAGCTTCACCCTTCTACAACTTCATTGTTAAATGTCCCAAAGCCCCAGACTGGCAGCCCAAAAGAGACCTTCTGGGTTTTTTTTTTTGCTTGCTGCAGCAGAATACAAGGCTTTCTGCCCTCTTTCTTCCCCTTCTCATTGTGAGAAAAACAACAGCAAAAGGAAACCGAACAAATCAAGCCGATGCCCCAGGTGCAGCAATGGGGATGGTGCAGTATGCTGTGCACACAAAGAGCTGAGGCAGTGCTTTCCCCAATCCAGAGAATTGAAGAGGGGCCAGAGTAAATGAAACCTGCAGGCTGAAAACTGATGCTGAGAAGACTAGTTAGCTGTTTGCATTACGTGGTGCTGGGTAACAGGGGGTGATCATATGCTGGGCAGGCGGTGAGGAAACCTCTCCCTCCTGAAAACAGATTAGATGTCTGCTCCTGATCCAGTGTTTTTCCACTTTGCATGTACCCGGCTCCCAGCTGTAAGCATGAGGGAGTGGACAGCCACCACTGGCCCCAGCCAGAGGTGAGCAGATGGGAACAGCCAGGGAACCTCTGTCCCTGGGGAAGGGTTTGGGGCACTGAGCTCAGGCCATGGCATTCATTCTCACTCTGCAGCTCCCAGCTAGGAGAGCAGTCAGGAAGAACTTGTTCTCCTGTGATGAGCTAGGAGTGAAGATACAGGGGAGAGAGGTGCAGTGATGACAGAAGAAAAGACATTAAATACTGGCAGCCTACAGGAATGGACCAGGAAACCCAGCAATGCAGGAGCCTGCAGAGGGAAAGCAGATGGAGGAGAGGGGCCCCAAGGTGGACATCTCAGGAAGGTCTGGAGGAGTGTTGCGTGGAGTGTGTCCCTCCTTCTGCAGAGTGAGGTCATGTGTGCCCATCACCGGGTGATGGTCCCAGAACAAGTACCAGAAGATGGCACTCCTGGATATACATCCACAGTGGAGATGCACTGGACTGTCATGCTGGGGATGTGCTCTAGACTGGTCATACTGCAGATGTGCAGCCTGAATCCTGTTGGGACTGCCACCAAATGTAAATCTTGCCCAGTCCCTGGGGAATGCATAGCCTTGGGGTTGCATAGGCTCCAGTCCTGAGGCAGTGAAAGCCATGGTGGCGAAAGCACAGCCATGCTTCTCCTAACTGCATAACTGATGCATCCACCCCAGGAGTGGGGCCATATCTTGGCACCCTCCATGGCTCTTCCCTCTGTTGTAGAGTTTAACCCAGGGCATGAGACACTTTGCCATCCTGAATTGCCTTTCAGGCCTAGAGAGTTGAAAGAGCATTTAAGGCTCTGAACCTCCTGTGAGTCACTGGCTCCCAGAGCATTGTCAGGGCTCACTTGCTGGGAGCTGACCTTCAAAGCTGAGGTTTAAGCCCTGGTGGCTCAGACTCACTGTGCCACTCCATACAGGACAAGAAAAGAGGGAGCAAAATGGGGGAAAATGCAAATGAACAATAAGATGTCACCAGAGGAAGAAAGAGGAAAAGATCTCAAGTGAATATACATGGAAAATAGGGCAAAGTGAAAAGCAGATCCAAAGAAAATCTGAAAAATGGAGCAGAGAGAGAGTTCCCATGAAAACTGTTTTGTATACAGGGCAAACTCTAGGCAGGCCACATTTGGGCCACATAACATAGGCTTTCTTCTACTAGAAAAACAATTGCAAACCAAATACTGACTCACTCTTGGAAAAACAAAATCGACAAAACTTTCTTTTACAGTAGTGGAAGGTCTCTGAGCTTTGGTGAGATCTGCAGATGTCAGAAAATACTTTGCAGGGTTCAAGCAAAGCTTGTCCCAGCATGGCCAGGTCTGGGCTTGGTAGGAGTGGGAACGGGGCTGGGGGAGGAGGAGGAGGAGGAGGGTTTGCAAGAGTCCGGGCAGGCAAAGTGAGAGCACAGCAGCCTCAGGACAGCAGTGCACCTCTCCCCTCTAGGGGTCATGGTGACTTCACTAAATGAGCCTCGCTGGGTGTCAAGCCGCCTGTCCCTGAGGGTCAGCTTTGCAAAGCTCTTGGGACAGCATCTGCCAAAAGAGAGGTGGATAAGCCCTCCTTAGGGACATGCTCAAAGATGAGATGTCATTCTGTGGCTTGCCAGCATCCTCAGCTCAGCAAACAGCACAGCAAGGAGCTCTCAGGCTTTGCTGTGCTGCTATCAGGAACCTGCACTGCTTTGTTTTGCCCCAGCAGCTGGGTGGTGCCAAGCTGCTGGCAGCTGTAGGCTGTGAGGAGCACAGCCTGTCCTGCAGGTTCATCTGCAGGGGTGCTCTGAAAAAAAAGAGGGGCCCGAGCTCTTGTTTCACCCTTACAGGCCCAGGGACATATTCACAGTGAGGACACATAGGCAGGTGATACAGAAATAAATAACCTCTGCCACCAGCCAAGGTTGGGCAGTGATGGGGGAAAATCTGTTTTGGGAGAGCGTGACAAGTTTTAATCAACTCACCATCCTTGCCTGGAGCACCAGGTTGAGGAGCAGCAGAAATCCCTTGTGTTTGATACCAGCATAGTGAGATCTCTCAAAGCCTGGGGACCTGATGCCAATATTTTCAGGGTCACAAGTGCCTCCCCTTTGTGGGTGACAGCTGCTCTTGCTGGTCAGCAGAGTGTGGCTGGAGGAAGCTATTAATTTGTTTTTCCATTGGAGTTTAAAAAAAAAATGTTTTCTTGCAACCATGACCAAGAAAGGAGGCAACAGCACAAGGCAAATAAACAGTCATTAATGTGCCTCAGAGATATGTTTATGCTTTGGTCCTGAAAAACACAGCCTCTTTGTAGTGCAATGCTCTGGGATAGAATTGGGGAAAGGGTGAGAGCTGGGGAAAATAGCCTATATGGAGCGGGGGGGTCCCTGTCACTGCCTGCCCTTGCAAGGGGACAGCTACTGTGAGCAAGCATGGAATCACGTCCAGCCGGGGAGAGGTGTTGTTCAAGAGGGCAATGGTTAGATGTGGGGTCACACTTCTGCTTTCCCTTTGGTTTGATGGTGGGGCTTAACATGAAACCTCCCATTTCCTGACCTAAATGTGCAAAGGACTCTTTCCCTAACCTGCTCCTCGCTTAAAAGTTGTTGTGTTTCAATGATGAGTAAAGTAATCCCCACTCATAAATTATGTTTATAGCATGCTTTTGGATCTTATGGGATAAAAAATACTGAAACAATGTCAGTTATTATTTTTCCTATCAGTTCAGAGCAGTGAGTTCAGTCTTCTTTAGGTAACTCTTCTCCATAATTAGGAAAATGTCATGGTAACTGTTTATCTTAATCAGCAAGTCTAGAACTGTGAACACTATGAATGCTACAAGCTTCTCCACAGAGAGGCAGAGCTTTTCTGAGGTCCCCGATGAGATTTAGCAATGAGCAGGGGACTGAGGGAGGGCTGTATAGCACATCAACTGAGTCCTCAGCTCACCTGCTGTTTGTGGAAGAAGGCAAAGGCAGATGAAACTGCTTTGATGCCGCTGGCCTTGCAAGGATGGTGGTTTGCTAGTCTCAAGGGTATAAGTCCTGCTTGGCATTATGGTTCCTTGTCCCTGATAAGCAGCAAAATTCAAGAGCTTTGTTGCCATAGTGGACATGTTTGTTTAGGTCACACATTCAGGAAAGCAACTGAGAAGAAAGTAAAAATAATGTGCGATATAAACGTGGAGGGTGCTGTGTGCAGCCCTGGGCACTCCACCTCCAGCACAGGCCCAAGGTGCAACTGGAGGGACATAGAGAAAATCACAAAGAAGCTCAACTACTGGTTATTAAACATGAAGGTTCGAAGTTCACCTCATTCAGCACAGGAAACTCCTGGACTGGTGGTTGCCAAAGGCTGGATGGGATGTTAGGGGAATGACCCATGTGTTACATGGTTACTTTCTTGCTCTTTTTCCCACTTTCTGCTTGCTGGCTCTTAGAGACATAAGCAGATGTGCAGCACACCTTTAGAGAGCCATTCTCCTGCTCTTAAACAGTCAGTGAAGGACATATCACAGCTGAGGCCCAAAATAGGCTCCAGTTCTGGAACTTGCACAACCAAGAACTGTCCCCATGGCGGCTCTAGTCACCTGCTTTCTGCTTTGTGCTGTTGGTGGGTGAGTGGGTGTTTGGGGCTATTTCCACTGGTCATTGCAGTGAATTTTTCAGGGGGGAGCTGGTTCTCTTGCACATGGGGACAGAGGTGTAGTGACCCCAAGCCTTGATGGGCTGGGGATGTCCCACAGCCATGCCCACTACTGTCCAAACACTCAGGCATGGTTTGGGTCACCTCTGTGCCCCTTGTTGATGATATAGAAACAAGACAGCCACACAGGGTAAGGGCAAAGATGCAAGTAGCACAGTAAATTTGTAGTGGTTGGTAAAACATAAAGAAAATGCATCAGGGCTGCAAAGGGACCCTAGAGGCCATGGTTACTGTTTGAGTGTCATTTTAGTTGGGGAATGTGCCAGACTTATTTGTGTTCCCTGTACCTGCAGTTTTGGTTTTTGGGAGCTTTCATCAAAGCAATTAAGGGCCAAGAACTGCATCACTTTGGAGTCTTCAACCCTTCCTTCCCCCTGCAGAGCACAAGTCACCCTCATGGACACCACTGAGCGGTGACAGGAGGTGGCTGAAGAAAGATGGAAATATCCCAAGCAGACGGGATCATGCTTGCTTTTTTTTTTCCTGGCATCACAAATGGCTCCTGGAAGCAAAAGGTGGCAAAACAGGCCTGCAGAGCATAAACACAAAAAGAAAACATGAGGATGCTTGGTTTCTAGCGATGGGAAGCTGGTGCTGCCGATGGGCTGAGTCATCAACCTGGCCAGCGAGGGACACATGGTGGGACAGGCGGAGGTGGGGAGGTGGCAGATGGCCTCTCCAGACCAACTGGCAAATGGCCTGCCGGGGAAGGTGAGGCTTTTCCAATTCAAGTTTGTGTGAAAAAGCTCTGGCCCTCAGGACATAGCTCAGGGAATGGCATGACCATGGCCACCTCAGGGACCTAGCAGTGCTTGTGTCATGCCAGGCACCAGGCCCAGTGCCTCCATGAGCTGGATCCATGTGCTACAACACCCCAGTGGCTCCTATTTAAAGCTGTACTGTACCTCTATGCCAGCGCCATGCTGCAGGATTGCTCTTTGGAGAGCCATTCCAAGGAACAATCCACCTCGGAGACGCACGAGTCCTTGCTTGGCTGATGCAGATGTATTCAAACATGTTTTTGGCCCTCTTATTTTATTGCTATTTGTCAGACCAGGATAACCACTCCATTAAATCCAACCCTGCCTTGACAAAGCACTGGCAGGAAGACTGCAGAGATCAGCTTTGTCCCTGGGACAACTTAATCTGCCTTCAGGCTGTAGCTGTTATGGAATAATAAAGCTCCCCTGCTCGGATGTGCTCTACAAAAGGTCACATCCTTTCCCAACAACCTCTACAGTAGCCCTGGGCTGTTGTGGGAGGGGAAGGGAGTTCCCCTCCCCACTAAGAGATGTGCTTCCAGTCCCCTGCTCCCATTTCAGCATGTTCCCCCTGCCCTGCCCTGCAAGCTTTCGGGCTGATACAGTTTTGGACTGGCTCCACTGCTGGATGAGTCTCAACACAATCTCAACACCCACAGTGTCGCTGAGGCTGGATGGTTCTTGCTGGCCATTTTGTATGCATTCCTCAGGTCTTGCTTCTCCCCATCATGTGCATCCCTGCATCCTCTGGAAGATGCTGCTGCAAGGGCTGGTGAACTGTGCTGCTGTGGGCATAGCAGAGACTGTAATAGATAGCAACGTCCAAGGTATGGAAGGGGCACTGCTGTCCGGGGTGCGCTTCTGTGGCCGTATGTTGGTGTGTATGAGGTTTGGTAGAACTGGTCATAAACTGGTATTCACTCCTGCATATAATGTTGATGAAAGAAAAGAAAACAAGGCATGATCTTGCTGAAGTGTGTTGTGGAAAACATCATATTTCATTCTCCAAACAAAGTTATTGATCAAAAATGCTAATACGTTTTTTTTCCCCAATCTTTCTGTAAATATTTCCAATACATAAAAATCCACATTTCCCTTTGGAAAACTGACAGCGTTTATTTTAGTGAAATATCCATTTTTTTCAGTGGAAAATATTTCAGCAAGTGCATGCACTTTTCATTGCACATTGAAACTTCATGCAGTTGTTTAAGTATTTTCCATTGTGATACCCAATTGCTGATCAGATAAAAAGTGGACTGCAAAGGAACTACAAGCTATGGTACAATTGTTGCAATGAAGCTGCTGCTGCTATGACCCAGACCCACTTGCTTTTTCTCTGTTTTTGATAAAAAAAACCCAGAGAACAGATCTGGGCTAACTTTCACTCTGCTCTTCACATGGCCTGTAACACATTTATCTCTTTTGCAATGCTACTACTTCTGCTTTGATCTGCCTTTGCAAAGTTTAATTGCCCGGAGAATAATTAATTTGAGCTTCTCTCCCAATTGTGTAACAGAAAGGCTTGTAAGACCAGCCTGAGCTCTGGCACTGGGTTTCGTTACGGTCCCATGCCTACACTACACGTGGCTGCTGTGGCATTGCAGCTCAGGGTTCCTAGCACTGGTGCCTTCTTCCCAAAGGACCTTTTGCTCACCACTATTTGGGCAGGAATGGCTGCAGAACTGTGGCTCCAGAAAGACCTCACATGATACTTCCACACCCTAGTGGTCAATACTGAATTTGAGAGGGGGAAAAACCTTCTGAGAAATGTGCCCTGGACCACCTTGAGGTGGATCACCATCCCTTGCTGGTCAGGTCCTTTCTGTGTAAACAGCCAAAAACCTCTGTGTCAACCTGTGGGACAGTTGGGGAGGGGACTGTTCGCTGGTCACAGCCTTTGAGGTGACTTGCACTTTGCTCCTACAGTGGCATGATGGAGCAGATGAAATTTTTTAAACATAGGAGGCAATGGACCTGCATCAGGATCCTCCCACAGCTCTACACCAGGGAAGTATTTTGTTTGCCTTTTGACTTATTTCTCCCTTTCTTTTCTTACTTTGTCAAGGCTCAGAGAGAGATCTGGAGGCTGTCCTGGGCTCCTTCTGACAGCCAGCACTGCATAACCATTAATTACTAGGCACGACTGTGCTGGGAACTTCACCTGGCATGGTACAAAACCACTGCTTGTTGGCAGTGTGGCTGGCTGAGGGTAAAGCCTGAATTGTTAAACAATATCCCCATTATTTCAGTAATGAGAAGTCCACATAGCTGAAACCTGGCCAACCCCATGGGAAAAACGCTGACAGACTGGCTTGGACATGAAGGGCCTGACAGCCTTAGGCCACAGTGAGCAAACTCTGATGTTGATGATCAGATGGGTATTGCTGCAGAAATTAGGAGCAAGGGGTTTGAAGAAAAGTTGCGGAAGGGGATGCTTCAAAAATGCTGCAATGCTGAATTTCTAGCTTGCTTGGATCTGACAGCAAATGTCATACATCCTCTATATGTCTCCCATACATCTCCTGCTCTAACTGCTTCAGGCCTCAAGACAATACCTACCCCTCAATGCTCTTGCTACATACCCCAAAGCTGCTTGGCCCATCTGAGAGCCAAGACCCACGTACTGTACTGTGCAGTGACTTTGTGATGGGAGGAGGTGGCACTGAGGACTAAGCTGTCCCCTGTATTCACCTCAGAGCCTCTTGGTCTCTGGCATGTCAAGGTTGGCTTGAAAGGTACATTGCACACAGCTTCTATGTAGTCACATCTTAGGCTACAAGGGTGGATGTGTTTGATCTTCTCGATGGAGGAGGTGATCAGACCAAGACTTTTCCTTCACTGTATCTCATAATAATTTTTATTTCAAAATCCTTAATTTCTACACCCTATTCAAGGCAATTACTCCCAAGGAGACATTGTGTCAGCAAGAAATGAAGGCTGTAGAAAGGCAGTCACTATTTTTCAGCGTTATAATACCGTCCTCAGCTTTGATGGATTTCTGAGCGTATCTGTGACTTAAGAACTCTGAGTGCCTTTCTTCCAGAAAATAGTTAGTGTGGTTACTGTGAAAGCAGGAAGATTCAGGCAATCTCGGGTATGAGGGAAATGAGGACATCAGAGGTTCTTTCTTTAGCCTGACTGAGTGAATAACATGAGCTAGCTAACAAAGATACTTCTGGAGAACTGAGTAATCTATTTTATAAGGTTTCTTGGAGGGCAGTAAGGCACTTCAGCTTTAAAACATTATTTCATTGTCAAGAACCCTGCCCTTTCTCTGCAACGTTGGTATTTCCATGAATATTTAATATTTAATGTAAGCCAGAAGAAGTAGAAATGTACAGTCAGCTTGTGATTTCATCCACAGGAAATGTGATCATATTAGAAAACACATGTAGCACATGTCACTTCTTATTAATTATGCAGTAGCTAATAAATTGCTAGTTACAGGCTGCGTTCAATTGTTTCATTTTTCTGGTGCACAACAGAATGGAACTAAGCTCTGCCAGATTTGGGTTTCTTGTGGTTTAATTCCTCTGGGGGGAGCATGCAAACATTTCTTATCAGAAACTTAGCAGAGTGAGAAATAACCCTCCACGCTTATCACTGACTCCTGGACCCTGATCAAAGGATATTCACTGTGGTATAAAGTTCAATAATGCCTGACTCAGAGGAAAACTCGTTTCCTGCCATGAGTTCTTCCATCCCTTGTTCTTGGATGCACTCTTTATCCCTGGATCTCCATGTCTTTATATCAAGGGCTTTCTCCTCTGTTCAGATTTATCCCCTACTGCAGGGTAGTGCTGCAGAGGAGACTTAACTATGAAATTGGGTATTTGTCCTCGGTGGATTACAAATTTTGGGAAAAATACAGTTCATGAGAGAAGGAAATTATTTACACATTTTGAGTCAAGTTTTGTGAAAAATACCACCCTCCAAGATTTCCCTCCCCCTGAAGGTGCTGAAGTTCTTCATTTTGACGTTTTGAAAAAAGTCTTTCAGACTAATCTTTCAGAATCACTGCTTTTTTTTCTTTTGAAATGTGACCCATTTTTTGAGAAAAAGAGTGAAAAAAGAAGAATCAGTGCTCCCCAAAGAAAATAAGTCTCTTGTTTTGGGTCTAGTTCATCTTCTTTGTCATTGTTGTTTTGGAAAACAACTGGGGGGGAAAATGCAGTTCTGCTTGAGCTGAGCTAATTCATTTTTCTCTGATTTCTTTGTTCACCAACCAAACTGAAAAATCGGCTGTTCCTACAGCCGTTTGCAACACAAGACTTATTTGCAAATGAGCTGGAAAAGCTCCTTATTCAAACAGTAAGACGGTAAGAAATATCCAAGGGATCTCAGGAGGAATAGCACCAGGGGACAGCGTTTTGTTTAGAAGCATTTCTCTTGTTCTTCAGTGTAAAATTCTACCTTTTCCAAAAGAGAAACACACCTGTGATTTAGAAATGGTAAAGACTGCTTTTTAAGAAGCAGGCTTGAGCAGGGCAATATAAAACATCCGATGCACCAAAGATGGTTCCTGTGGTCCTGGTAATATCATCACACTCATGGGTGCAAAAGAAGTAATGGACTGTGCAGGCAGGGTAGAAGGGAGGGACCTTGGGTTGGCTCAGGCTGATCAAGAAACAGCCTGAGCAACTGAGGGACTCCATGACAGGGCTTTGGCTCTGTTTTTCCATAGTTATTTTTACTCCTAATGAACCCTTGGTCCCGGTGGAAATGAGCTCAGTAGTACAATGCTTCCTGCAGCTACCTGCCAAGCCAGAGGCACCCATCCCATCCCATCCTGCCCGTCCCTGCTAACCGCAGGGTGCTGCAGGACCCTGCCTGGGGACGCAGCCACCACAAGACCCACCACACTTCCCCGCTGATGCCTGTGACAGACAGTGTCCATGGGCTGGGCAGGGGGACATGCTGCAGATGGAGGGCAGGCGGGAGGACAACTTCCCCTCATCTAGCTTGGAGGACCAGTACCAGAAGGCAGGCTCCACACCACAGCCCAACACAGTGGCTGCTGCCCCATCTCCTGAGCCACAGCCAGTGTCCAGCTCTAGGACAGCACTGTGTGTCTCTTCCTGTACTGCCTGTACTGCCCAGGGCTCTACCAGCCTCCCCCAAAATGCAGTAAGCATGTCTGTGCATCCTCCCAGAGGACACTCATGCTCTCAAACCATTTCACAAGGGAGCACTTTTCTTTTTCCTACATCACTGAGTGGATTTGAGAGCAATTTGACAGAAAGCCTGGAATAACCGAGACCTTTCCACTGTGATTTGGATTCATCCATGACTTCATTTAACTGTTGGGACATTGAACTCATGAGAGGTTTCAGTTATTTGCAACTGGTGATGCATCATGAGGGCCTCGGTGAATGGAGATGGCTTAGCAAGCCATGCCCTACCTTCCCTGTGGATAACATGCAGGTAGATACGGCAGGTGGATGCATTACTGGCAATAGACCAGCAGTGGTGGAGAACAAGTCCCTCTCACCTATGTGCTGTCCTCCTCTTCCTCCCCACCAGCTCACCATTTCAGCTCCTGCTCTTGGGAACAAGCCCAATTGGTCTTTCCAGGGACAAGATGAACCTGGTGTCTTATCACTGGCTTGAGGATTTCTGCCTATTTCTGTCTAGGGATGGGAAAATGAGGAGGGAACAATTCATTATCTTAAGCTTTCCCAATGAACCTATAAAGCGCTGCGTGTGAGAGGGCAGAGGAATCAGGTCAGTGCTTTTGGGCCACATCAAAATTCCTCTGGCGTTCCCCAGATCCCAGGAATATTGCAGGCCCTATCCTGGAGCACCGTTTCCAGCAGGGACAGCATAAGTAAGTCAGCCTTAATCTCATTAGCTCAATGATGCTCTTTATTAGCCTAAATCAGACTGGCATCCTTTTGATGTCTGTCCAAGATAGATTGTATCTCTGTCGTTGGAAAGGCCATCGAGAACTCTATTTCTGGGCAGTAAATAGAAAGAAAAAAAATTCCTTGTTGATGAACTGTTTTACTGGCAAGCCAGCAGCCAGTGCAAGGGAAGCATCCGAGAAAGCGCAACAATCAGAGGTCAAATGTCCTGCAAACTGACGCTGACTTTTGGGAGCACAAAGCCTCTGCACTCAATGATGAAATCCCATTACCTCTGCCAAACCTCCAGTCCTGGGTGAGCCTGGTGTTATTGGCTGGGAATGGCTGAGTGACCTGACTGCTGTGACCTCTGTTTTGTGTTTGCCCATGGGTGGCTTTCTTGCCAGCCACCTTGGAGCAGAAGAGGATGCAAGGCGAGGAGAAAGGAGCAGTAGAATCAAGAGCAGAGGGGGCAGTGGAATTAAGGCAAGGCAGGAAGGGACTGGATGCAGAGTGTCATTACCCTGGGTTTGGCTACTGGTCCATCCTGTCCACTATGCTCATTATTGTTTCCCTGGCCAGATGCATTATAGGAAACATTGTTAGGGATGGCACCCCAGAGTAGAAGTTTCTTTACCCTCAACACTGCATGTCCTTAATGCAGCTTTGTGTGTGTGTGTGTGGTTACTTAGAAGAATGAAGGAGCTAGTGCCATTGGCATGTCATACATGGTGGAAAACTTCACAGGCATCTCCTTCCCTCTTCTCTCCCAGTACAATCCCAGCTGCATCTAAGCCTGGCCAGACTTAGCTCACAAAAATGCACATGGAAGAATAGTACTACAGATTCAGGGTTTTTTTTCATGTGCAAGAAGGATGTAGAAGGAAATTAATGTGTATTAATGTATTATTGACAGGCCTATTGTTTTTGTAATGGCTGTCTCAGTGGTAAAGAAGCTGATATTTACAGGATTCCATACCTTCAGTGTGAGACATCTGTGATTATAGGTAGCAGCTTTTCTCTTCTGCCAAAAAGAGTTGAATAAAAGACCTGCATTATTCCAGGGTGTGGTGGGTGACACCACGCATGATATCACTGCCTTGGCAGTGCCAGCGCCTTGGTCTCATGGCATAGCCTGGTGTCTTTCCAGGTGCGGCGTCAGGTGATGATATCTCCTCCGCCTTGCTGTGTCCTGCCTGAACATCACAATGTGACACCAACTCTTTGCCCAGACCTCTGTTATTATGAGGAGAGGAGCTAGTCTTGGCTTCAGCTCCGCATTTCAAACTGATGTTGGCAGTGCCGTTGTATAAGTATTTTTTATTTTTTTAAAGACACTTATTTGATATGGTTATTTTAATCAGTCTTTTCCCTGTTATATTTGCTGTCTCCACAAAGCTTGAGCCAAAAAGGTAGATGGACCAGAAAGCAGAAGGAACCTGCCCAGTCTCACTGCTCAGGTCACAGTACTGAAAGTAAGCAGAGAAAGAAAAAAAGAGGAAGGTGAATTAGATTTTCAGAAGTCTGTCAAAATGTCATGAGCATTGCTATTAATGGACACTGATAAAGGAAATAAAAATTTTTGATAATCAGGATTTCTGTCTTGAGCACATATCTTTAAGGCTCATTTTGCTTCACCAATGCAAGACCCTCATCCTTTGGCTGAGAAAACCCCTCTGTAAGAGGGACTCAGTTCCCATGGGGTTACATCTGGCTTCCCAGCCCGAAACATGGGTGTTGAGACTGTGCAGAGGGTTGGGTCTGCTCAGACTCCTGGGTCCATGTTTCCACCCAGGAGAGTTCAGGGCTATGGATGAGGAGAGTAGCCTTGCAGGAAATGAAAAATAGGCAGGGCAATCCAGGCCGTATTCTTGCACATCTGGTGGCTTACAGCTGATAGAAACTCCAGATGACATAAACCAGCTCCATGTCCCGAGATGCAGCCAGACATAGCATTTACTGCATAGGCTGTGTAAGAAGAGCTCAGCCCAGCCTGTTGCACGCCTGGTGGGTCGCACATGTGCTGGCTTCCTGAGCTTGCTAGGTAGCCAGCAGCTATCGCCTTTCTGTGCACTTCGATTTCCCCATCTGAAAACCAGAGATAATAGGACTAATCTCCTTTGTAAAGTGGGTTGAGATTTACTGGTGCAAAACTCTGGGTGAGCCCCGCTGGCACTTCTAGGGAAAGCCGCAATGCTCGTGTGAAGTGTAAGCTTTGAGACAAGTGCTGCTAGATTTAATTCCAACAGTCTCTTCCATAGTTGCAGGGAAGATAACATGCAACTGCCTTAAGTTAGAACTGAATGGCATTGTTTCAGTACATAGAAAGGAGTTGCTCCTAAGGAGCCAAGATTTGTCATGTGCAAGTGCTGAAAAGTTTGAGTCCCGTTGTTGCATCCTGCTGCAGCCTAGGAAAAGGCAGCATCGAAGAAGCAGAGACCACTTCTCTCTTACACTGCCCAACATCCAGAGTAGGTGAGGGTCTTGTCCTGACTTTTACCCCAGAACCAGCAGGTAGGGCATAATTTGGCTGTGTTTGCAAGGGCAGTAATTTCCAGGAATTCTAGGCTTCAGGACAAGATTATAATTTTCTTGTTTTTCTCTAAACTAGTATCTCTGAGGGTCCGTAAGAAGTTGGGGTGCAGTGAATGCTGCCTTCAGGCCTCTGTCTCACAGCTGTGCCTCTATTTGTTGCAATTAACTCAGACAGTGAGATGGTTAATGATAACACATCACTGCCTTGGAGCCTGGAGAGCAGTTGGCAGTAGGCTGTCCACAGAGGGAAAAGAGGAAAGCTGGCATAGACAGTCCCACAGTACCGGGTCCATTTGCTATCGATTGTCAGCTTTACTGGGGCACTGATTTGTCTTAAATTCAGGAGCCTGTTGGGCTCTGGAGTGGGGAAAGCTCCCTGGCACCAGGGAAGCTTTATCCCTCAAGTGTGAAATTACTGCACGGGGGAAATGAAGAAGGAACATTAACTTATGTGATAGCTTTGCTGTGGAAAGATAATTCATATTATCCCCATGCAAAATGCTACAAGCATACTAATGGCCCTCAAGCGTAGGTACTGCTGTTAGATTTATGTTTTGTTGTTGGAATGGAAACGATGGACTGAACTTACCCTAGACACAAGACGGTGGCCAGCAATGGGAAGAATACCAGAAGCAGGAAATTGTCACTGTTATTTCAAGAAAAATATTCTGAATCTGACATTTCTCACATTTTAGTTAAAAATTTTAAAATTTTTAACAGGTCAAAATACTCACTTGCATAGCAGGTATCATCTCTCAGGAACTTTTGTCTGGGCAGAAAAAGAAAAGTAAGCTGATGCCAAGGCACCTTTTTTTTTTACTTTTCTTTCATTGCATTAGATACAGACTAAATAGGGAGCTAGTTCTTCCTCTGCTCCCACTGTTTAATCTCATTAACTACCAGGAAAGTGAAAAATACCACCACATTAAGAGTGTTTTCCATCACTTAACAAACAATCACAATCAAAGCAGGAACAGAGGTGTCAGCGAAGAAGCAGCACTTCACTGAAGGCAGAAAAGGCTCAGTCCACTTTGGGGCTTTTAGGAAAATCGAGAGAAAACCCAGGTGACTACCTTATCTGATATGTAATGTTGAGTGATGTTTGAATTATAAGGAATTAATGCAATAAATGATTCTTATGCACAAAATAATTACCTGAATTCTAATTTGCTGCCCTTACTGCTCTGGGTTGGTCAGAAAGATGGAATAACACAGGTTTGAAGGGACTTCTGGCAGTTGTCTTGTCCAACCCTGCACTCAAGGCAAAGAAACTGAAGGTCTTTTACTACCCAGTTCCCTGCAAGACAAGTCAGTGGTTACAGTTTGATTTGGAACTATTTGAGTGAAAATGCCTTCAGTGAGAGCATTATTGCTCCTCCTTACAGTTGCAGTTCTTCCCTATCTCCTCTACCCATGAAGCTGGTTGAGCCTGGGCTGACCCAGCCAGACCAGTCCAGGCATGAAGGTCAGAGGAAGAGGCAGAAAGCGCTGCCTTCGCCAAAATAGCCCCGTGGCAGGAGGTAGCCAGACATGACCCGGTAAAGATCCAGCTCCCACGAGAGCTAAGCATTTTTAGGTTCAAAGATTATTAGAGTTTTCCCTAGTGATCTCCCACCTATGCAGCAGCTCTGCCCATCTCATCAGAAAAGGTGGCCTCATGTTATCAGGCTGAGCTGACAGCAGTTCTCCTAAGCAGGAGGACACCAGCCACTTTCCCAATGTGTTTTTACTATGGATCTATTTTGGGTGATTAACGAGCTTCTCTGAGAAACTTCTCTGAATCTCAACCCTATTTCCCAGGGATGAGTACATCTCAGAAACTGCAGTCCATGATGGTAATGCAGGACTTCAGCGTATAAATGTAGATCAGGTATCAGTCTGAAACAGGAGCAAAACATCTCACTTTGGGTTCCTGCAGCCAACAGCCTATGCAAATAATAATTTATTGTCTGATAAAGGAATAAATGCCCAATTTCTTGCTTGGTTAATGATGCTTTTCACTGAAAACTGACTGTTCACAGTAATTGATAATCAGGTCAGACTGCACTCACATTTCTGAGCCCAGCAGACATCTGTCTCCCACTCCTGCTGCTGTGACTCAGTATCCCTTTCCACCCATTGTAGTATGGAGATCATTCTGCATTTCCAGGCTCCTCCAGAGATGCATAAAGTTTTGCAAAGAAAATGCCCTTTCACTAGCCATCCCTCTGCAAACTGGCTCACTTGAGAATCAAAGAATGCCATTTAGCACCACGCTGGGAAATTGCTAATGACTTCTGCACACTCGGCTATTGACACACAGAAGCAAAGCTGTTGATCCAGTGTGGGAAGTCAGCGGTATTAGTGCAGGTACAACAACTCCTGTACACCTGTGCATGAAAACCTTTATTGTCACTCTGTAAGGAAAAATTATCCAGCAGCCAGGACCAATCTGAAGAGTTAAACACTGTAATGTCCACTAATCTCTTTTCTGCAGGCAAGTGAAGTTTTATGAGCTTACCATCTACTAAGCAGAGGTCATAGGAGTCTTAACATGACAGAAAACTGATATGGGAATTTTCTGTGCTATAAAAAATTACAGCGTAATCTTAAGTGGAACATATGGAAACCTAACAATTGAAAGTTTCAACTCGGCAAGGAATAGGCTAGGGAACCTTTGGAGCACTATGTAAAAAGGATTGGGACTCCACTTATAATCAGCTTGCACTGAGGTTTAACTTCAAGTCCTGGAGCTGAGATAGGGAATTGTATCAAAGCCATGAATTTTTTTTATTTTTTTTTTTAAGTAAAAGAATGCTTGTGGGTCCATATTATGCTGGAGACATGCATATTTGTCCTAAAAGCTACTAGATGTTTACTAAAGATAAACTCAAAA
This sequence comes from Elanus axillaris, assembly GCA_026212715.1. Lineage (NCBI taxonomy): Eukaryota > Metazoa > Chordata > Aves > Accipitriformes > Accipitridae > Elanus > Elanus axillaris. The sequence goes on along the minus strand of JANZLQ010000044.1, from coordinate 9,759,204 downwards.
GTTTGGAAAGAATAATCTTTTCAAAGCAAACTCAATACTAACAGGTCTGCTAGAAAGACAAAAACCTTTAGAAACTTGAAAAATGGTTGAATAACATTGTTAAATTGGCAGATAGTGATATTTTGATGTGAACAGTGGGTAGATTGAATATATATATGTATGACCCAAGTTATTTAAAGTCTTAGATTACCCATGAATTGTTTAATATTTTAGATATAGCACATGGTATTAAAAAAAACCCAAAACCAAACCAAACCAGCATCTGCCAGTAGAGCCCACAAAATTGTATCTGGAAATAGCCCAGTTATTTTCCAGTGTACATACCAAGATGAACTGCGTTATCTCAAAGAGCACCTGGATGGTAATGGTTAGCAAATATTGCCTTATTGATGGCAACAATTGTCAACATTAACAAAAGTAGATGGAATAGTGAAACATTTATACTGGCATTATCAGATACGAAAGGTGCAGCATCCATTTGACCACCCCTTGGCTGACAAATTAAGTTGGCTACAACCTGAACAAATTTTTTAGGGAAAAATTATCTGGTGAAAACGTGCCAAAGTTCACATTATTCTCTTAGCGAGTATAATCCACCACTGCATTACTGCACTATTGAACATGTTACTGGCAGAAGGTGCTTTTTTAACATTATCATGTTAATATTATGTTTAATGATATATTTTGTTCTTAAAATAAAAATAGATTAAAAAAAAGCAATAGGGGCCAATATCTCTTCTTCCACTGTAAATGTTTGCAAGTCATACGAAAGTCCCAAGAGACCCATCATAAATATATGACATAAAAAAGGCCTAATTACTGGTCCATCTGAACTGAGACCCAAAACCCTATGTACATGAGAGGATGGGCTTCTTCCCTAAATTTATACAAGAGTTGCAGTTATGTACACTGTGGCTGGAGGGGAAAGGAAACAGGGAATAAATTCTAACTATTTTATTCAACCAGTCTTTCTCCCATGGTATTATTCTCAGAGGTCGTTGATTTGAGCTGGGTGAAATATGCCAAAATGCCATGGGTTCTCCCTTTATACACCATGGGAATTTGGTTCCTGTTGACAAGTTGCAGGTCATAAGCATGGACAGTCTGCTTAGGAAACAAACATCCTGGCCCCAGATAATTGTTCTGTAAGTTCTTGGTGTTCTGGAAGAAAAAAAAACAAACCCAAAAAAACCCAAACCCCAAAACCCCCAGACACC
>JANZLQ010000044.1:9702439-9757979 GCA_026212715.1 Elanus axillaris | reverse complement strand
CCCTTAAAATAATTGGGCTCCTAATTTGCTTGATCAGAAGTAGCAGCATGCATTTTGTTCCCTAGGACAAACTGTCCTACTTTGGAGAGGAGGGGACACTCCTAGTGCTACTGGTCCAGCACAAGCTCCAGAGCAGCAGAACAGGTCAGTTTGGCTCAGGATGAACAACACATCATGCCCCTAAAGGTGCTGGTTATTTATCCATAACAAATGGCAAGGCTCAAGGAATGAATTGCTAAAGCCAACAGCCAAGCTGAAGAACATTCATGGAAATGCACCTTCTCAGCCTCAGGTATTTGTAAGGCAAAAAAACCCAGGTGCTTTTACTATGGCTTTTGAGCAAAGGGAGTTAGTTGCTGGTCCTTCAGGGTATTTTTTTCTCTGCAGACAAGACTGGGTGCTCACAGTTACCCTACAAGCCTCGCAAGCTGTGATGCCATCAATGTGGTGAGGCTGGAATGTTGGCTTTTACATGAAGTAACCAGTCTCCAGCCAGAAACACTGTTTTCTACAGTTCAGAAATACTCTGCAACTAGGAGAAAGGAAGAAAATTAAAAATAGGAACTTCCAGATCTTAGATAGCTAAAAGAAATGAACAACCTTCACAGTTTTGCTAACGGCAATCTCCAAATCATCCTTAATTGACTGTGATACTGTTGTGATAGGAACTCTGCTGGCAGCAGGCTTGCCTTTCTTAGCGGCTCTGCAAAAGTACCTCAACCCTTCAGTCACCTGAATGCCATGTTTGGAAAAGCGAGTTATACAGTACATAAACCCCCCCCAAAGCAATAAGAAAAAAAAAAAAAAAATCATGATGAGGTGCTGTACAACTGCCCAGCCTGGCTGGGGCTTGCAGAGCTCCCACCTCTGTCTCAGCCCCTCCTGCCTTCTGCAAACCCAGCTGGCTTCTGTCCTCAGGTCCCACCTCACACCAGCTGAGCCCCCATAATGGTGCAGCACTAAGCCCACCACTGTTGCCCATGCTGCTTTTACATCAGGAGCTTCAAATCTCAGGTCCCCACCTCAGCTCTCCTTTTCTGGAGGTTTGTTGCCCAGGCTCTGTAAGCCTTGCTGCAGGGTAGGATATATGCAATAAACAGCTTTTTGAGGTTTATTTAATGCCTCACCATCACTCCAGTTATTAATCTGTTTGTGATAGAGGTTTATTGCTGTGTATAGCACAGACTGATAAAGATTATCACCAAATTAATTTACAACTAGTGTGTTGTTAGGCTTGAAGCCAAATGCTCTGTGTTATCAGTGTGAATAAATATTCCAGAGTAATTTCTCAATGAGCCTATCTTAAATGGACTTCTAAAGCAAAACCTTTGGAAATAAACTATCTTGAAAGTAAAAAGAACAAATGCCACCATGTTTAGGATGGCAAAACTTCTTGCATGACATTGTACATATCTGACATGTTTGTTACAGGGCTCAGGGTGTCTGTTACCCACTAATATTGCCCAGTTTCTCTAGATTGTGGCAGAGCTTCTCCCCTGGCCCCATCATCCGTGTCCTCTTTTAAGAAGGCACATGCAGGGAGGGTGCATCCTTCCCGTTCTTGAGTATTGCCCTTCAAGGACATTTCTGTCTTCCCACTTTCTGTCTTGTACTTAATCAGCAGAACATTGAGACTTCTCTTGCACTTTCAGTTTCTAACCACGGGCAGTGAAGTGCTCTCCCTCGCTGTTGACGGTTTTGAAGGAGCAGACAGTTAAAAAAGATACTAAAGCTATAGGGGCTGATGATGAGAATACAGTTCAAAAGAAGCCAGAAATGGCCAGAATCATTTTATGTTTGTGCAAATGACAGAAAGTTCCCATCATGTGTTGAAAATTATGCTAAAAATAACTTTCCCCAGAATCTTGCATATCCAGAGACCTGAGCGGATAAAATGGATGCTGGCAGTTTGGAGACCTTCACCTCAGAGGAAGGGAAAGAGATTAAAAAATAGGGAAAGTCCAGGACCTTTTTGATACTTCAGTGTTGTCAGCTGGGTGATATTTAAGGCATATTTCATCTTAGAACAGGTAAGACAAACATGTATCTTCCCTGTATTACATCTCACAGTGTTAGGGCTGTATTCTTGCTGTCCAGGTCCATACTGTAAGGTTCTGTGTGGCATGGACTTGCATTGGAGGGGAAGAAACTTCTCACCTTCCTTTACTATGGGGTGTGCATGAGTTTATGACTCTTCGCAGGAAAAGTCACTCCCCTGGCACTACAGGGAGGTACCCCAGGAGGCTGCAGTGAGGCTGGAAGCAAACCTCCATGTGATATATAGCACAGGAGTATTTTGGAGACTTGGCAGTACCTCCAGCTTCTGTTTTAGCTAGAGGCTCTTTCCTTTAAGATGCTGGAGCACCAGGGAGCAGGTGCTATTGTTGTGCCTGCCTGCCTGGGTGCAACAGCGGATCCTCAGTGAGCATCTGTAGATTTGTGGAGTGGCCGTTGCTTTAAGGTGCAGGGGTGCTGCTGGGTGAAGGTGCTGGGAGAGAGAAGTGTGTCCCTGGGCTAATGGTTTTTTGCAGCAGTACTTCACAAACAGTCTTACAAGTCAGCCCATGATTTATTAGGGGAAGGGAACTTGGCCTGCTTGCCTAGCTGGGCCAAGTCCCACTTGTGGAACTGGCTTCTATATCTTAAACAAATCAGTTAAAGAAAAGCAACATCTTGTCTTTGCATTGGAAGACATCCCAGTGCAAGGTCTGTTTGCCTTACTTTGGAAACTGTGGCTGAAAAGGAATTTGTGAAGGGGAGCAGCAAAAAAATAAGTATCTTGGAGCAGGATGGATCCAGCTGACACCGCTGTCTGCCTGGCGGGTCAGGCCATGCTGACATGGGCCACTCCTGGCCAGGCCACCAGCTCCTGCTTCAAGGCAAGCACTTGTGCACAGGGTAAAAGCAGTGGCCGGAGCTCCCTGTCTCCACACAGGACATTAAGGGATGATGGAGGCACATGGAAGACTGATGAGATATAGGATATGTGATTCAAACCCTGGCACTGGCAGGAGAGAGGAACTTATATTTGACTGGTGAGGTTGTACTGGTGAGCTCAGCATTTGGAGAGGGCAGGTGTCAATCTACCTACTTACTTTTAGGGGACAGCTTTAATTTGCACAACTGTACACTTGGTAAATTTGGGTCCCTGAGGGAAAACTAAAGGCTGCTTTGTGAGGTACCACCTTGGAAACAGCCAGCAGGGAGTGGAGCAGGAATGAGACTAAAGATTTCAGAGTTGTCTCCTCCAACCTTTCCTTCGGAAGAGTAGTGTTATCCTTCTAAAAAAAAAAAAACCACCAACCTCCTTATTTGGTACCATTTTTAGTTTGGATTCAAGAGGATAAGCTCCGTTCTATGGGCTGAGCATGGCTGGAAGGGGTACTACAGACTGCTGAGAATGGCATAACATGCTTTTTGGGACAGCAAGAAGTGATTTACTGTGGCTTGGGCCAGTAATGTGGCACCTCCATTGTGCCAATAATAACATGTCAAATAGGATCACTTCCCACTCATGAACACAGCAGCAGGCTCACAGGCTTGTATTAGAGATGGCAGCATGAGTTCAAGTGGATTAGTATGTTTGCAGTTTTATTAGCCATAAAAACATATTCACACTCCTTTATGGAGCTGTATAGGGCAGCATTCAAGTTCAGTTGGCTTTTCTTGCCTTTCCCAGTAGGAAAGCCAGGACAGCACCATGGTATCACCAGCTCTGTCTCCCATTCCTGCCTAAGGGTAGCCAGCATAAGCAAAACCAGAACAGCAACACATCTGCGTCATTTAGAAATCAACATTTGCCCGGGCTTTCTTCTGGATCCATTCTCCCACTGTTTCTTCTGCTTCCCAAGAAGACTTTGTGCTCCATAAACTGTGTTTGAATTAAATTGCTGGACAAGGGGACGGGCCTGAAGCCCGGCAGAGCAAGTGGCTTAGTCAGCCCTTCCTGCCTCTTTTCTTCACTGAATTCACCCATAACTGCTTGCATCTCCTGGGGGAATCGTGCTTGCTCTTGCCTCTGGAGGAGACAGGACTCAGTGATTCCAGAGGCCCCTTGGTCTAGGTGTAGGGCTTTGAAAGCAATGAGTAATTCATTTCTCACCAGGGCTTCCCACCTTTCTTAATTTCTCCAGCTCCTCCCATTTCTCTGAAGTACTTTTGAAAAAGAGCAAACATTGGGCTGGAGAATCCACTTCCTAACTTGATGCAATTTGCTGTTCAGCACCACTTCCAGTCAGATGTTGCTCAGTACATTTCTTGATCACCTTCTGTAAACACTCCCTCCTCCAGTAAAGGTTAACAGCTGCAGGAGCAACAGCTAGTTTAGAGACCTGTACGGTTCCTTACGTCCTCCAACTATCAGAATACAGTCCCAAATGCTTGCACAAGCAGGCTTAATACTCAGCATGGGTGAGAAAATGGGGGGGAAAGGTAAATGATAAAAGATACCATTTGAAACATGGATGTCTAAAGCTGTCTGTTTGAATAAATGTTTGTGGAGCTGGGAGAGAGATCATTTGTGGCTGTCAGGGATAAGGAAGAGCTATGAGCCAGGAAAAGATCAAGTCTCTGGAGGGAAAAGCGTTTGGGGAACATTTTTTTCTCTGCATAGACTCAGTGTTGGTAAATCTCACCAGGCTGCTGCATGGAGGGGAGTGTGAACCACCCTTCTGAAGCAGCCCTGCTCAGAGCTAGCTGGGTTTATCCTCCATTCAGTGAGGATGGAGGTGAAAAACTGCAAGTAGTAAGTGCATTCCTTACATTGTAAATTGGTGGTGTTATACTTGGCTGGTTTGTAGAATACAGAGGAAGCAGAGAGAAACAAGGGCAAAGCACAAGGAAAAGAGGGAGCAGGAGATGGAATGAATGGTCTTCTATACTTTAATATTTGGGGAGAGCATCCTCAGGTGATAGTATCATTGGTGCTTCAGAATGAGCTGTGAGAAACCCCAGTCTGGGTTCACCTAGATCTCCCCCCACCAAGACTCCCATTCCAGCTGGTGAGCTGCTTACACAGCATTTAAAAGAGAGACTGAAATTGTGACATGACCATGGTCTACCATTAACTGCAAGAGAAAAATTATGCAGCGGGGGCTGCTCAGTTAAGTAGAAAAAGACTGTTATGTCTGCTGGCATTTCTAATGTAACCAAAGCAAGTAAAATGTAGAACTGAGAAAACAGCACTGCACTGCAGGCTCTTCCCTGTGCATACCCTGCAGATGTATATATATCACATGAGGCGGTCCACAGCGTGGTCTCAACTAGAGTTTCTCGCCAAGACTATCTTTCTTCTTCACCCAGAAAATGATATTTCAAAAAAGAACATCTGTAGTCCATGACTACCACAGAGGGTGGGGAGGCTGCAAAGGGTCCACACTTTGTTCCTCCTGCTGCAGCCTGAAATGACCTTGGAAACCCTCACAGCCTCTTGCCTCCTGCACCAGTGGGGAGCAGCGCTAGTCAGAGAACTTTTGTTGCATGTTTCAGGCAGCAACAAAATATTATACACCTCAACGTTGGACTCGGTGATCTTAAAGGTCTTTTCCTACCTAAATGATTCTGTCTAACTGATGGAGAATGCCTGCCAAAGCCACTCATTAAACCTTTAATTACAGCTATTTTGGGGAACCACTTAATCCTCTACAATAACTTGCATAAGCCTCAGTTGCATCCTATGGGTGTGTTACCCTAAGCAGCAATATTGTTAGTGATACCAGTATTCTCTTACTGTCTTAAAAGTTTGCTAAGGGCACTTTAGCTGTTTGCAGAGGCGTCCAGAAATGAAAGGGTAGGTGGCAAGTTGGCTTAACAGTTTTTGTGAAGAGAGGACGCCCCATGAAGACATGCAGGGTTGGTTGTGAGTCCTGCCCACATCTCCTGGCGTAGCACAGAAGGTGGCTTTCACCAGTGGCAGAAGGCACTGCTGAAGCTACACCGCAGTGCTAATGGAGCTGTGGCTGGGCTCCAGCAAGCCAGGCTTTCCCTCTATCCTTTTGTTCTAATTCCCAGGCGTGTGGCAATCAGGCTGTTCCCAGGAGAAGCAGGGTGTAAATCACTAATTAATGCCTCCCGTCTGCATGCAATTCAAGCCCATTTGTGCTTGACGGAGATATGCAGCACAGGCTCCCCAGAGAGATATTCTATAATCTGTTACTAATCACTGAGGCTTCAAAATCATTTAAAAGGATGTGTCTGTGACTTGTCCCCATGCAAACATCAATTACGTTCTCTCTGATGCTATGGCCTGAAAGACCACAGCATGGGGGAGGCTTTTGAATGCTTGTACCCCATCCCTGACATCCAGCTTGTTTTATTGTAGGTGCTGATGTTATTTAAGGTATTCCCTGCTGCTGGGAGGATGGTTGAGGGAACTTCATGAGAAGACACAGAGACTATGGCACAGTAAGACACAGAAAGCATTATACTTTTCCAGGGCATCATGTAAACAAGTGCAGTACTTTGTAGTAGTAAGTCAAGGTTTAATGCTGGACACACACTGTTACATGTGTTAAAAGGTTCAGGAGATCCTGGCCAGAACTGGGCCCCAGTGTGTTAAGCATCAATCAGATATAGAGAAGGGTACATGAACAAACTCGACCAAGAATTTTTTAAGCCAACAACCTGATGCCCAGTTAAACCCAACCACCTCCCTTGTCAATTCTTGGGTGTTAGAGCAGTCTTTAGGCATTTAGAAAACTTAATTCTTTAGCTAATATAAAATGTTTACTATAAGCACTTTTTGAAATTGAGGCAGCCAGCAAATCTTATACACTTCTGGCTTTAGCTCAACTTTGTGAGACATCCACATGGCAAGAAACATGTCCCAGCAAGTATAATCTGGGACATTGGAGGAAATCAGATTTTTAATTACTCTTGGCATTTCAGTGCCACTGGTTGCCAGAGGCCAGCCTGCTGGAAAATGACATCACCAGTGATCATAGCAGAATGCCAGTCTGTAAAACCAGTTTGCCAGCCTGTTTTCCTGTCACTAGGAGGAATGTTCCATCTGTGTATTTATCTGCCTTTCCAACTTTGGAACCTGAAATGTGTCAACACTATGAATCTTCTTACAAAAAATAAATAGGCTCTAATTTTATGTCTGCAATCAACTATGGGCGTAAATTTTCTCCAGCAGCATTTAGCTGTAGCATTAGCATATACAGATAACTTTCCATACATCCAGTATTTTCCCTAGTAATTGAGAATTAGAGTTTCTTTGCCAACAGCGTTTTTATGAAGGCAGCCTGACTGATTTCTTTAATTAGTTGGCAGTCATGCAACATTGTATTTTAAAATGTACAAGTATCAAGGATTTGAGTATTCATACTGGGACAGTGGCATCTTTTTATATTTTAAATGTGGAAGTTTCTTTTGCTCACAGGTGAACTGGAGTTTTGGCTCAGTCCTTATGGACCAAGTCTAACCTCTATACAGCACAACAGGAAATCTCTTTCCTTTTAAGGGGACATCCATTCTGGACCTGCAGAGCTGCTGCAGTGAGTGCTGGGAGGGCCCTGAGCAGGGCTGTGCACATCTCCTCTATCTCCTGGCCAGAGCACCTCACTTCTGTTGACCCACGTTGCAGAGAACTGCCAGGGCTGGGCAGTGCAGAGATGGGCTGGAGAGCTTGAACATAATCATTAATATCTCAAGCCAGGGCTAACACTCCCTCTGTTTCATGAGAACCAAAGCAAGTATTTTAAAAGTTAGTTATTATTCCCAGGAGAGTAATTGCCAGCCAAAAAAATAGATTTAAAAACTGTTTCTATTGCCAATGCGAAATGCTCTGTTTGTGTAGATACTGTGATGACACCTTAATAGCCTGTTGCTCATCTCTGTGATCTATGGGACTCAGTACACTCTGCTCTTCACATCATTGGCAATTTAGGGGAATCGGTCCTTAATCTGCCTCTATAAATGAGGTTTTTTCCTTATGAGTTGCATAATTTTGGATGTGATCCTCTAAGGGGTAGACATCGCTCTTTGGACTCAGCCTGAAATTCTTCAGGAGCTCTTGGAGTCCATCACTGCTTAGTGCTTCACTGCCAGCTGTTCCTTGCGCAGGTTTTCTTTTCCTTTCTTTCATTTCCCTTCGTATACTCCTGAGAGAAGTGTCAGAGCTGGTATTAGCAGGCTCTGGCACTTTACCCTATGTTACTTTAGGACTCTTCAGGTCCAAAAGGAAAGCCTTAGCAGATAATCTGCATGGTGATCTGTGTTGTAGACTTGTAAAATTCTTCACTGAAAACAGTAAAGTAAAAAACCCCTTTACTTTGATTAAGGTGCCTCTGCTAAGCTCATTCCTGATGATGCTTGTGAACAGAACATACCATGGAACTTTTTACCCAGAAGTCGTGTGAGACTCAAAAACCCAAGCTGTAACCTTCTTAGCCTTTCATTAAAGATGTGCAGCCAAAGACTGGACCACAGTAGCAATTCAGCAAAAAGCCATGGGTTGCCATGGTCATGTCAGGCACCCTGGCAGGATTGTTTGGGAATGACAGTGGAGTCTTGTTAAAGAAGTGAAAGAGTCCTAACTTGCATGCAGTAAAAATCACTGATTTGGTAAAGCCTAATAGCCCTCAGGAACATTGTCTAGTGAAGATAAGACATTTTGGGGAGGAGGCAGAGAGGGTGCAGTGTTTCTAGAGCCCTCTCCCAGCCCTTCCAGGATGGTGAGTGTGAAGCACAGAGATCTGCAGAAGTGCTGAAATTCACATAATAAACAAAATGAAATGCAAAGAAGCTGGTGGTGGGCAGAAGGTTTAGTCCAGGAGCCAGACAGTGGATCGTTTTACCACATTTCCATAATCAACTCTAAGGGTAAATTCTAAGTGAAAACACCCCCAAAAAAGAATCAGAGGGTAAAAACACACACAGAAAGCTAAGCAGAAACTGAGGACCTCAAAAGCTGTTTCTATCAGCTGTTGAGATAGGTGAATATTCTTTACATTCTACAACTAATAATACAATTACAGATCTGTCCATGAGAAGCAGTCCTCAGTGGTGGGCCAAGCCCCAGAGAACTGGAAGCGCAATTCAGAATCTGTTTCCCTCCCTCTTTCTGGCTTCTCCTCACCCATTAGCTCATTCCTCAGTTTTCTCTTCCCTCACCTGCACGACCACCTCTGCCATGCTGTCTTCTCCCTATTCCCCTAAAGGCGCATTGAGTCCTTTCTCAGGCAGACCTTCTCTGAAGTGTCTTGGAGCAGAAGGAAAAGTCATTGCACAACATCTAATCAAGTATAGAGTCTACTTACTCAGGAGCGAGTATCAGGATGCCTGTCCCTCCCCCATCCCCTCCCCATGCCCCATTCCTTCCGCTCTCCCAGCTGGCTCACTCTGTGCGGGGAGGCTCCAGGGGTCCAGCTGAGTCAGACTGAGATTTGCTTGGGAAATAACCCCAAAACATGGCTTTGCTGTCCCACTCCCTGCATCTCCCCTGTCTGAAACCCAGCTTGTTTCAGTTACAACATGGGTGACATCTAGCACGAGCAGGTGTTCCAGCAGAGAGAGACACGGACCTGTCACAGAGCGGTATGTCAGCAAGAGGAAGAAGAATTTCGGGACATAGTGGGTTTTCCTTCACCCTGATCCAAACATTATAAAAATAGGTCATGGCTGGGCCTGGGCGCTTGCAAAGTCCTGGTCTCTGAAACCCAAAGCCTGGACCACAAGTCCTGAGAGCTGTTAGGAAACCCACCCATGCCGCTTCAGTGCTTGGGCCTGACCCTGCTTTATTGTCTGCAGTCAGGTTGCCCAGCCAAATTCCTAGAAGTCATTGCTAAAGACTGAGTATTGAGAGAGAAAACAGTATGTGTTCCTCTAACAGGGGATTGCCTGAAAACGCACAGTGCACGGGGCGGGTAAACCGCAGAGGCACTCGGCTCAGCATCAGTGTCATCTGGGAGCATTTGCAAGGCTGGCCAGAGGCACAGGAGAGGAAGCAAAGGCCTTGTTCAGAAGCTTCCATAGGTGGGTAAAAGAACCCTGGCTGCTGCTCTGCCTACCCTGGAAAACCAGACCGGCTGCTGCTGCTCTCAATAGTGACTTTGAGGTATGTGTGCATAGCACAGTAACCCTCGTCTCCAGCAACAGCTATTTCTTCTCTCTCCCATCCCAGGAGTGGCAGTGGGAACAGTCTGCCCACCTCCTCCGAATGTCTGCCCAGCTCTGTTCCTTCCCTTTCTCCCCTTCCTTGGGGAAGGAATGGCCCAATCCTGACCAGCCCTCAACTCATCATCCTTGGACAGCTAATATCCAGTTCTGCCTATGCTGCAGAGAAGCTGTAAGCTTGGCTCTTAAGGTATGTGTGTGTGGGAGGGTGTGTTGCTGTTGAAACTATTTCTATTCCTTCATCAGTATTCAATTTATTTAAAAAATAAATAAAAAGCCCTGTGAGCCATAATGTATTGTTTAATCAGCGGAGAGCTAGTTAACAAATGAAAACGTGGGGCTGAGCCAATTGCAAAATTCTTGGAAAGAACTCAATGATTGCATTAGAAGGAAAATACCCCAGGGCAGATCTTCCCACAGGAGGAATGAACTTCTGATTCTGCTCAGTCCTCTTTGAATAAATGAGGCCTATCTGGATGGGTACCTTCAAAGAATAGCCAGAGAGGAGCTATAAATAAAGGTATCAAGCTACCTTTCACATTGGAAGCTGGTTTCACTTGGAAGCATTTTAAATTACAAGCTACACTGCAGTGAACCTCAGAGATAAAGGCTCTGTGTGTGTGTGTGTGTGTGTGAGGGTCTTGCTGTTAGAGAATAACTTACACTTACTCCAGCCTGTTACATCACCGACACTTAACACTTTCATCTATTGGCTCTGTTTATAGTCCATGATAACAAAACCCAGAAGGATTCAGAGGCACGTTTTCAAGCACAAGTGCTGGAAAGAGGGAGTCCAGCCCCAGTGCATCTGTCAGCAGCCGCCCTCCAGTTGAAAATCCCCTTGTATACGAAGACTGTGTCTGCAAGCACAGCTTCTGCACTGCTGGACCTCATGCTTGGGATTTTTTTTGCCTTCAGGTAGTCCTGGAGGCAGCCCAGGGATGAGCACGGAGAACCTCTTGCTGACATTGAAGGCTACCCTCACCAAGTAGTCCAGACACTAGTGCTAGTATCAGGAGAGTCTGTTGGTGTTTGGGACCTCTGGAAATTCAGAAAGCTGTTGCCAAGTTGACTTTTGTGCCTGTTCATCATCATCCCTTTCACAAGCTTTGTCCTAGTGACTGCTGAAAGTTGCAGCCTGTGAAAAGAACAGAGTAAGTGTCCCAAGACCCAGATGAAAGTGACTGCCTGGTCCCTTACCTCCAGCTAGCCCAAAAGCCTTGAGCAGCTCATATGCAGAAAGACAGCAGAGAGGTAAAACTAAGACCACGCTGTTCTAGCTGATTCCCAGTGTGGCCAGAAGCCAAAGCAACACAAGTAGTGGAGCCAATGCCCTGGCAGGAGGGTGCAGCTGGCTGCAGGGTGTGAGGTACTCACACTGTAACAGCAGGTTGTGTGTTGACCCTGCAAGTATGAAGGTGCTGCGGGGTACTGGTGGGCTGTGTCCATACCCCAGCCCTTCACCATGGGGCAGGAGGCTAAAGTCGGACACGTTGTGTTGTGTCAGCCCAAGCCCTTGTGTCAGCCTGAGTCCTCTCTGTGCTCTGAAGTCACCGGGCAACTTGGCAGAGTGTTGGGTTGAGGTAGGTCCATAAGGACTAGAGTATCAGCATGGGTCTGAAAAGCATGGGCATAGATGAGAGTCTGAGGGCAGGAGGCCAGGGCTGGGATGGTTTGGCGGAGCTCTGCAGGAGGATTTTACACAGGGACTGCATATTCTCTGCTGTAGCCCGAGTTAGGCTTGTTCAGCCCTCTCCCAACATCTCGTATTTTGCAAGAGTGAAGAACTAGAAGGCAAGCTCATGGTGGCTCCTGTGGTTGCTCAGAGAGGGCCAAAAGAAAGCAACCACCCACAAAATTTCTTCATTAGGGTCTTCTTTCTAGGCTCAGAGTGGAAAGTGGGAGCTGTTTTGCCAGGTGTATTGTCTGATGGGGCTGCCAGAACAGGCTGCATCACCATCTCCATTTTCACAGCTCTGTTGCTGGAAGAAGGGACAGCTGCTAATTGATTTGTTTCTGCACCATGAATAGGATCGGGGAAAATCCTGGAAACAGTAGTACAAACTGACCCTGTACCTGGTGATATACGTAGACGGACAATTTATGTCTGAAGCAGTGGAGCAGTTCCAAACATTTTTTCATATTCTGTATCCGGCCTTTCATGTCTTCAGCAGTAGGAAAAATGTTTTCTTTACATTTCTGCCTGGAAAAACAATTATGAATGTTAATTGCGTTGAGCAGGAGGTGGAACAGGAGTTGGCCAGCAAAGGCTTTTCTTTGCTTGTAAACAGGAAGACTCAACCTTTCCCGCCATTCTCCATGTTTTGGAGATGAAGGTGTCGTGAGGATGTCGAGGAGCTGGAAAATGGGACTTCAGTGGGAAAACCAGTATAATGAAGAAATGGAAAAAAAGAGAACAACAGAGCAAAGGCCCCAGCACTGTCACTCTTGAGGAGCAAACGATGCTCCTATCCTGCTGGAGGGAAAAGCTATATGAAGGGTGCAGGCACCTCAGCTGCTCTTTGGAAGTTCTCCAAGATTTTCCTGTAACCTAACAACCTCTGTTGAGAGGTATGGAAACACCCAACACTCTTTCCCCTCCCTAAATTGCAGAGATTGCATAGGCAGAAGTCTGAGTTATACGTAGAGCTTTGTGCCTTGCTCAGCTCCGCTATTACAGACTGATGGGGGTCCCATGAAAAGGGATGTCCAGGGAGGAAACCTTTCTTCTTTGCTCACGTACATCAAGTTACTGCTCTGAAGCCCAGTGTTTCTCTTATTTGGCATGTGGGGTCTGGTTTGTTAAATATTGAGCACTTTTTTTAGAAACATGGCTTTTATGGTAAAAGTTATCCTGACTGAGAGTCTTGACCTTTGTCCCTCTGCTGAGTCCACCACCATGCAAGACTCTTTGAGAATGTGAACTCTGCCACTGCATTCACTGAAGGTACCAGAGTTGGATCTATTTAATAATTTTCACCTTTTAATACTGTAAAATACTGTGCATTTATGTCACCTGCCACACAATTTTCCCTGTGAACAATTTCAAGTCAATTTTGGCTAAAACTGCTGAGCACCATAACCGTCCCCTCAAAATTATTTCAATGAAAAATTGTTCTTTTTTTTTTTCCTTTTTTGCTGTGACAACCAGCTTCATTCCAATCTGGGGGCTATTTTGTCTTTCTGGTTTTCTTAGCATGAAATCACTCCTAGACCTGCTGTCTATTCAGGGAGCAGAGGACTAGGGCCAGCTCACCACACTGAGAGTGTAGTGGCAGATGGCTGTGTCTGCCGGGCACGTGGCAGTCATCAGTCAAAGGTGTCCTCATGGTATTATCTGAATACAAGAACATGGTGCAGGCCAGACATTCAGCCACTTCAGATGCCCATGCAATGGGTGGAAATACACATATCAAATATGAGGTCTGGTTACTTCTGTGCAAAAAACAAGGCAAAGTTGCAGGTTTGAGTCTCCTTTTATGTTAGGGGGCACTTATCAGGGCACTTATCCTTGGCTCTTCCCAGGACCCAGGGAGCTAGGACAGGGCTCTGATAACACCAACCAAGTCATTTCCCCTCACTTTGATTCACCAGTCTCATCTGGAAAAGGGGAAACAGTAATATTAGCTTCTCCTTGAGGGTGTTGTGAATATGAGCTGCTGGCTGCTGGCTGTAGAAAGCTGCAGGATCCTGAGCTGGCAGTGGCTAGATAGACCATGTGTTATTATTTTATATTGTATAAACAAAGTAATTTCCCAAGGGTCTTTAAGATCACATTGCCTTTTAGTGAGTGTTAATTGACTTTTCTCTAAGGCACCCAATTTGTCCCTGTGTCCCTTAATTAAAACCATAGCTGTATGGCCCAAATGTTATTGGGACAAGGCAAATATTTTTAAAAATTAGTTTCCATTTTGCCAAAAGTGGCGTCCTGTCCTTTTTGCAGTGATTCACCATGTCCATTCCCCTTCCTGCTGTAGTGAAGGGCAGTGCCAGCCAGCAGCTGAGCAGTCCTGCTGACGTCTGGGATGTTCTCAGAAACAGGTCTGTCCTCCAGCCTCTGCAAAACAGGAATTGCTGTTGAGGTGTCCTGGGTGGGACATGCCAGGGACCTGCATCTTGTCTGGTGACTAGGCATTTCAGCAGGGGAGGGGTAGAGGATGCTGTGCCATAACAGAAGTTTAAAAATGGTATCTAGAGGCGGTGGGAACCTGGAGAGGCAGATGGTGCTGCAGAGCCCAAGGGAGCAGGTTGCCACCTACCTCCACTAGTTTCCAGACCCACAGCCACCACTTTGAGTCATGGCCAGATTATGATGGAAACAGATTTCCAGAAGCTGAGGATATTTGGCCATTTCTGTGCTCCACCTCCCTGCTGGTAGTAGCCCAAAGCTTTTGGAGGATGTTCTGGAGCACACAACATAAAGATAGTATCCAACTGCAGGAGAAGTCCCATGGCAAAGGGCTGTTTATGCAGTCCGTAGCTAAGGACGTGCTCTCATTTGTAACTTCTGAGCAAGTGCAGATGGCTCTAAGAACTGGGACTCCAACCAGCACCTTCTGAATAGGGAGCAGAAGTGTCCTGGCACCAAAGAGAGCTGCCCATCTGCAACTGGAAAGGAAGATTGCTACTGAGCTACTGAGACTTATTGTGTGCTTCTTGGGAGCCTCTGTCAGAGACGCTTTTCATTTTATGGGGCTTTTTCTTCCCTTCCTGGAGATCTGAATTTCCTTTGCTTGGGAAGCTCTGTGAAGAGCCTGGTGCCAATGATGTCTTCCACCAGCTTTAAATAGGGATTGGTTGCTCACCAGGACTGCTGTGGGGAAAATGCAAACTCCTTGCCTGCAGAGTGGGTTTTCCTTGGCGCAGGCTGTACCCGGTGCTGAGACCCTCTCCTGCCCTAGAGTTCAGCACCCGCAATAACTGGGGAGCAGCTGCCCTGTGCTTGCCCAAAATCTCTATTCTTGGTTTATATTCCTTTTTATTGAGGCACAGCAAATTAGTCAGCCTTTTACTTTACCCCTTCATCCTCCGAAATTTCCTGTTGACTTCAGTGTCTGAGCAACCTGCGGAATACCCTGGAGAACACAAAACATGCTCTGTAAGACAACTCAGGCAGCCCTGGGGCCATGCAGCACTTTATCAATAAAAATCTCCTTTGACTGAGGTATTCCCCATTAGCCAAATGTTGTGCATATCTGGAGCAGCAGCTAAAACGAATATGTGAGCTTTGTAAGGTAGGTAAATCAATGGACCCACTACACTCATTTTCACCCTGAAGCCAAGGAAGGAGCTGGCCTCAGGATGACTTGTGTCGGACACAGGACTGTTCCTTACAGATAAAAATTTGCTCCATGCATGTCTTGGCAAGGTTGCTTTACCCATATGGTTATTGCTGCAACTTTTCTCAGCTTTCTGGCATGGCTGGCCTTTGACAAAACACTCCTCAAATGTAATAAAAATAGCAAAAACTGAAAGAGTTTTAAGCTTGCCCAGGGTCCATTTCATTCACCTCCATTGTCCACAGGAAACAGCAGAACATCCTCCTCTGTCAAGCCTCCACCCCTGGGAACACTGATCCTCTCTTCCAGATCTCTCAAATTTTCTCCTATTGTTTGTTTTCTCAACTATTTAGATTGCAAAATCTTTGGACAAGGACCATCTCTCTTGATGTGTGACACCCAGTACAAGCAAGATCCTGATCCCGTCTGGGGCCTCTGGGCATTATTGTAGTGCAAATAGAAAATAATAATAACAATAGCTCTCAGACATATGAAGAGAGGAGAAGTCTCATGAGTCACCCTACAGCTGAGAGCTGCACAGGGGTGCTGGGGGTATGGGCCACAAACCCATGCCAGCTTTCTAGCAGGCACCTGTAGCGAGTCTTATAAAAGAAAAAGCTCATGCTACTTACTGCTTGTGGAAGAGCGTGTGAAAATACTCTGCAATGTTTTGTGTACTGTGCTTGCTTCTGTTTTCCCACTATCCTGTATGCTATCTGGGTCCTGAAGGTGTTGGTGGCCCTTTGGGACTGAGTGGGTGTCATGACCCAACCAGCAAGCTACCCTGGGTAGTACGGGAGGTCATGGAAAGCTCAAAATCCCCTCGGAGTAGATTAAGGTGAAATGACACCAAACAACCAATCGAATTTTTTATTGAATACAAACATAAACAAAACCGAAACAATTGTGTGATAGCTCAAGAAATTGCTGTCTGCCAAGCAAGTCACAAGGTTGAAGGGAAAGGGGAGGGGAGAAGTTTACCCAATTTTACCAAAGTGATTCAACATTAAACTTGAACTCTATGGATGGACTATTCAGATGACTAACAACATCAAACTGTGTACACAAAGCAAGGTAAATGCAGCGAGAAAGAGAAGGAGCAAGATAAGGTGCTGGCCACAAAGAGAAAATGAAGAGCAAGGTAGGAGAGAGAGAGACAGAGACAGAGACAGAAGGTATCACCACCCTAGGATCCAGCGATGTCCCGTTGGTCCTGTTGATTGCTGGTGTCCCGGTGATGGGGGGTCTCCCACCCTTGTTGGTCTCCTGATGATGAGGGTCTCCCCACTTCTCGGCTGGGTGGTGGTGGGTCTCCCTGCATGTTGGCCTGGTGATGGAGGTCTCCCCGCTTCTGTTCCTGATGGTGCCCTTTTATGCAGTCCAAGTCCCCATAATCTCTGCTCAGTTCTAAATTGAGTAGTCAAGGTGTTGGAGACCCATGCAATGATCGTGTGGTGTCTCCAGTCCAGTGCACATGTCTCCGCTACTACCTTCTGAACCTTTGTTGCGCCTGCGCCACCAAGATTGTGAGAGATTGTGCCAGGCTGTGGGTGTCGTTGTTGGGGTACAGGTAGACTGCAGGGGTCTGCTCTGTCGTTGTGGTTTCCTTCATGCCAAGAAATGTTTATACAGTCTCATGGTTTCCTCGGTACCAAGAAATATTTGAGACAAATGCCTTACACCTGTCCCTTACAGTGGGGAATTGCAGCCATGAAAGGTGAAGCAAACCCAATTATTTTAGTATTAAACCAGGACCCTCATTTCCTTCTTCCACCAGTTCTCCAGCCCCTTCAGAG
The DNA here is from genome assembly GCA_026212715.1 of Elanus axillaris. Classification (NCBI taxonomy): domain Eukaryota; kingdom Metazoa; phylum Chordata; class Aves; order Accipitriformes; family Accipitridae; genus Elanus; species Elanus axillaris. The sequence continues at coordinate 9,740,788 of JANZLQ010000044.1, read as the reverse complement.
AAAATATGTGAGGAAAAAAGGTGATTTAGGAAAGAAAATCAGGAGACAGAAGCTAGCACACAGAACAGCTCTTTCGGCACTCAAGGACATGACTAAACATGGCTTTGGCTTTTTGGCCTGGGGACATTTGCTCCTCTGCCCAGCTGACCAATATAGCCCTGTCACCCAGCCACATTTCACTGCTGACCGCCAAGCCTCCAGTAAGGGACTTAGATCCATTTGAGTGTTCAGGTCTCTTTTGTGGAGCCATGGAGTTAAACAAGACAAGGTGTAATTTCTACGCTCTATCTTCATGTTGAGGGAGCCTTGGGCTCCTCCAGGATGCCATGAGAGGCCAGGGCAGAGGCCGAGAGGAAGGACTGACCCACATCTCCATTTGCGTGGGAAAGCAGAAACAAGAAATTGAGAAATTGAGCAAGAAATTGGAAAGGATTTTTTCTTCTGAAGGATAGAGAGCTTCAGGAAGAGATATGGGTGTGTGGAGAATACGTTTTTTAGAGAAGACAAATGCAAAGCAGCCAAACATGCACCAAGGCACAGCCACCCTGGGATGCTAGCATGGAGCATGCTGTCCCAAACACGCTCAGTCATCTGGGGCTATGTCCTCAACTGGGATGTGTTGCAAAGTGACATTGTTTGAGATGCAAATAGTGTAGAAACCCAGGCCAAGGGATGCAAAAGTCTTTCCAGCTGGATTTTGTGCTAGCTCAATAACCAGCAAAAAGAAAAATTTTTTATATTAAAGTTGTTATTTTCTAGATTGTTTAATGTCAGGTGTGCTTTTCAACCAGTTGTGGTTAAAATATAGTGTTGATAAAAATACTCAACCTACCAGCCTTGAAGCTGTGTTTCTTTTTTACCTAAGAAGTCCAGCATAAGCTGAGCCTTGTCTGTCTGGAGGAACAAAATCCAAAGTTTATTCTTCCAAGTTGTCTTTTCAAAACATGGTTTCTTTCAGTCCCTGGGCCCGGATGGATTGCACAGATGGATTTGTGAGCTGACATTGCCATCTGGGGCCTGGCCCAAAATCCCCATGTGCCATCACGTAGCCAACAGAAAGTCCGTCAGCCATGGAAGATTTCTGACTGCTACTTCCCCTGCTTTAGCTAAACCGTGCAAGGCTCTGGCTTTCCCTAAAAGCTCTCCAACCCATCAGAGCCTGCCAGATCGTTAGTGAAATCAGCCAGGAATTGGTTCACAGCCTCAGCTGCTGCCCAGCAAACGTCTTGCTTGCTTGCAGAAAATTCTACAAAAGCGGCAGGTTAGTTTGTGACTGCCATCCACTTAGTGTATATGTGGGTTCAAGTTATTCACGTCAGTGGAACAGTCCACTGAAATCCAGGTGCTTGTTCAGGGAACAAATGCATTTGCACCAAATCCACATGCCCAAGCTCAGGAATCAAATAAAGCGGTCTTGGGTGATTAGAAATGAGATTATGATCTGAATGCATTTCTGTGACATCCATGATGGATGTATAGGAGTCAGCTCTTCAGGAAGTTTCTAGAACTAGCAGTCCACTTCCAAGGCTTTTGCTAAATTCCCGACAGTTTTGAAGGAAGTTAATTCATTGTTACAGCCAGAACTTTTGGGAGACACTCATGAGGCCATAAAGTGCATGACTGAGTAATTCAACTGGAGCTTAGTGTTAATGAATGGTTCATCAGTAGCTGATGGAAGAACTAGTAAGGGATTTCAGACTGGAGATACTGCAGGTTTTGGAGGCTCAGTGTAAAATCTATTTCAGCAGGCTAATTCACTTGCTGTTCATTCCTGGGTTTGTTTTTAGATGCATGGGCTCATATTATAGTCTAATCCTCAGCTTTCCTTTTTTCTTCTGTCCCAGAAATACAAAGGTACATGATTTAAGAGTGTGAGACACAGTGTACTTAAAAGGACTTGACCTTGCCTGGAGAGTCAGACACATAAGCAAAACTTTAAGGATTCACTATGAAATCCCTTCTAATAAAGCCTCCTACTAAGTCTATCAAAACCAGCAGGAGCTTTTCCATTGACTGTAATGGCCTTTGGAAAATGGCCTGTAACAGAGCAGGAAGCCCTTATCTACCAAAATGTGCTATCCTAAAGCAAACACCATGCTCTTTCTTGGAGATTAGATATGTGAGCAATCCAGGTCGACCTTGGTGGCCCTTAATTCCTTGTGCCCACTGTTTCCCTACTCCACTGGGAAAGCAGACAGGTTCTGCTGGGAAAGGGCTGCTAGAGGGACCAGGCTAGGGTTGCTTAGAGAAGGGGCTGATGCCACGTGGGAAGAGAGATACTTGCTGGAAAATGGCCAGGGGAAGGAAGCTGCCCGATGACTTCCTACTTATCACTGCCACTTCATTTTGATGAAATCCATTAGCTATGCAAGGAGAAAGTCAAGTCATTTTATGCCAGGCTGATGTGCGTTTGGGAAATAGGGAGAACTAGAAGGAGCTGGTGTCGTCTCCCCTTGTAGGTCCAGTGTTAGGGCCACATGGAATAGCAACAGGGTCATATCAGGGCTGGGGGGCACTAACAAAGGGTGGGGAGGCCTGTGCATGCCCTAGACTGGGTTGGTTTGTATTGCTGTAGCTATGATTCAGTCGTCTGCCACTTGCTAATGTCACAGCATCACTTCCACTAGCATTAAAGAACATGAAGAACTTATGAAACACCCCTCCTTCCTATTTCCCCAGGAATAAACGTCAACAGTCACATAACTTCTGTTGTTCTTTTGTACCTTCTTGTAGCTGAGCTAATTTAAGAGGTCAAGTTGAACACAGTAACTGTATACACCTTCCCTGAGATATGGACATCACTCTAGGAGCCAGACATTCAAGGCTATTTATAGACCCTGCCCAGGGAGAGGAGAGGGCAAGAGGCTTGTTTTAAAGGAAAACAGGCAGGGGCAGTCAGAAATATTTGGGAGACCTCTGCTTCCTGCAAATTCCAACCAAATTCAGTATGATTTTTTCCACTGGAGCACTAAGAAAGGGGGTAGCAAAAGAAGAGCGCTCCTTTTTAAGGCCTCTATCACACATACATCCCCAAAACTGCGGGGATGTGAAGTGGGGGGAAATATATTCTGATAACTTGTTTGCAAAGTACCTTAGATTGACATAAATTTCTCCCTGGAGCCTAATGTTCCCAGAGCTTGTGCAGCTGCCTGGCTATAAAATAATAGGGACATGCAAAAAGGAGCATTTTGGCTTCTGGCATGAGAACAGACAGCACTGTTTAGCATCCCACTTCATGTGAGAATGAAAGGTCCAATCTGTATGAACAGAGACAAAGCAGGGCTCTGAGAAATCCTCCTAATAAGACAGAGGAATTCCCACTTTAGCAGACTTCCCATGCTGCCAGACAGACATAAAATACCTATAGAGGCTGTGCTCCATAATGCTGCCGAGACTTTTAATCCTCATAACTAGCACTGCAAATGCACATGTTGCTTTTCTAGCCAGGATAGCACCCCAGCACCATGGCTACATCCCAAGGAGCCCAGGCTGATGTGAACCCAGGAGGTGAGAGCAGGAGCCTGCAAATTGCTAGCAGAGTCAGTGACTGATGGGGGGACAGTCTGCCTGGGAAGCTGCACAGGAAGGACTTGAAAGGGCAGAGGGGAGATGCTTGGCATGGACTAGTTACAAGTGGAGGGGCTTGAGAGGGAACATGGTCATGAGCAGAAGAGAGGAGCAGTCAGGAAAAAAGACTATAAAGAACACTGCAGAAAAAGGGAAGGAGCAGAGCTGGGACCACCTGAACAATGTGCTCAATGGAAGGGTGGAAGAGCAAGAGCCAAGGAAGGGATAGCCTGGGGGAACGCAGGGGAGGAATGACGCATCTAACCCTGATTCCCCTTAGAGCTGTTACAACCAACAAGGATTTGATTTGGAATGGTAGCATCCAAACGATGTAAAATGCCAGCAGACTGCATTTGAATGAGTTGGCTGTGGTAAAGAGCAGCCCCAGGATCCACTGTATTCACAAGGAGTGAAGGGAGGGTATGCAGCCTGCTGTCCAGACCTGCGGGGTGAAGGGCATTGCACTCTCTTGCAGGAAGACGCCAGGCAACCCACTAACAGCACAAAAGGAAACACGCCTTTTGCACAAACAAAGTCATTGGGATTCTGGACTTCAAAGCCCCGTGCTACGCCCAGTGCCGTTTGTTGCTCTATTCGTGGTGGCTGACAGCCAGGTCTGAGAATTGAGAGGGGAAAAACTCCATTATCTTGTTCTGATGAAACCCTGTGTCAGTGCTGCAAAGAGAGCACCTGAAAAGCTGTAGTGTGTAGAAAGGGGAAAGACTCAGAGAGGTGAGTTCCCAAAGGCATCAACATCTCTTAGGGATGTGTGTCCACTTTAAAAGCTGACCTATATGAAACTTTGTTTTCCACATCACTTTTCAGAAAGCAAGTCACCTAGATGTGAGCAGTTAGTGCAGCGGCCCCCAAATTAAAATTCTGAGCTGTGAGCTCCCAGACTGCTGATACACCTCAGAAAATAGTACCTCAAAGCCATTTTGCAGTTTCACTGGAGCTGAATGCAGAGAAGGATAGTTTGGAGGGTCACAGTTGAAAAGGTGCACTTACAGAATGGAGAGAAATTAGGAGTCCAGAACTGGTTGAATGTTAAAAAAAATCTGACTCATGTTCATAAATGAATAAAATTAAACTGCTGCCATTCTTAGGCTGACACTGTTCCCAGGGGTCTCAATGGTAGTCATGTGGAAACATGCACTGATCTCAAAAGTTTATTAATGGTAGCATAAATTATTAATTTTCTCAAAACGTGTGCCTACAGAGTAACATTCAGGAACTGCTGCCTGCAATCTTTAAATCAACTAGTGAAAAAGCAAAGCATGACTTTCACAGAGGCTGAAACCAATGCTTTTTGCCACAGCCATACAATTTTCTACGTGTGCTTTCACAACAGGTTACCATCACCCAGCTGATGTGCAGCGACTTGTTGAGCTGCAGTGACTTGCCCATGCGCCCCAGGGTTTTCGAATCACCAGTTTGGGCTGTGCATGTGGGAGCAATGAAAGATGTAACTATTCCCAGCTCTCTGTCCCCCCCTGTTTGGTCTGGGGCTGCAGAAAGGATGGCCAGCCTCCTCTTTCAGCTGTGATTTATCACCTGGGCATCAACTGCAGCTTGACATGATGTGCGGGGGTGCAGGGACCGCGGCAGCTCGGGCAGCATGGGGCTGTCTCTGTCTCCCCACTGCTGGGCTGTCACCCCTGGTCGTGGACTTCTCTCCTCTCTGCAGCAGGGATTGTCGGAACTGGTGAATCAGAGCCTGGAGCCTTCAAACCTTGCTTGTATTTCAGCTTAAATTGTTCTTAACTGATTTAAGATGGTGTAAGCCAGGCTAAGAGGAAACTAGATGGATGTTTGCAGATGGTCTGTCTGCCTGCGCTCTCAAATGTGTGCTGGTGCGAGCGGGGTTGATGAGCGACCGGGTACCAGCTGAGCATGGTGCCTCCTCCTGCGCTGCTGCCAGAGGTGCCCACAGCAAGGACCTCAGTCCTGGCTGTGGCAACCAGCTGGGGAAGCCACAAAAACACCCGGGCAGTGAGCATAGCCCGTGTGCCATGTCACATTCCCTCCACATTATCTCATGTCTGGTGCTTACTGTGTTATTGTTATCTATGGGGTGGCTGTCACCCGACCGCATGCTCCTGGCCAGAGCCTGTGCTGGGGAGGGTACAGGCTGAGCTTGCAGGGGCCCAGCCAGCGAGCCCAAGGCTTTGCACTCTGTGCTGAGCCCATGCACACATGCAGCTAAGAAAACTTGGGTTTGTGGGGCGAGTCCCCTGTTTGCCTTGTCAGGGCTGACTGCAGGAGAAGCTTCTCAGTGGAGTAAGTAAAGGTTGCAAAGTCCGGTGCTAGTTACTGTTGGGTTCATCCTCATTTGGTCTGGGGAAGGCAGGACCTGATGGCTATAGACTGGTACAAACTGTGTTAAAACGACAAGTCCAGATTGTTTTCTCTTCCTGTTTTCACCCCTCTGATAGCCAAGGAGGTGCTAAGCTCCTTATTGTCTCTGAAATACCATCCCTTGTCCCAAGAGCCTTTCATGGGAATTGCACGCCAGCTATTCCTAATTATTTATTTCTGGGCACTGCTCTCTCTCCCCCTGTAAATTAAAAAATGATTGGTCTGAAGAGTGTGCTTGTGGTAATTTAAATAAGCACATGAAAAAGAAAAGGCTAAACACTAAAACTAAAATATCCTTCAGTGCCGCAGCTCCTTGAACAGCAGCGTGGCATTTGCACAGCCCCGCAAGAGGGGCTGTTAGGACCAGCATGCTTGCCCCACTCTGTGTGGCATCCGTCGTCTCTCCAGCCATTGCCACTGGGCACCTCCTGAGGTAGCTGAGCTGGGAAAGCTGAAATAGCACAGCCTCAGGTGCAGCCAAAGCTGGCAGCCTCCTCCAACCAGCCCCTGACCAACTTACCCCCGAGCAGCAGGACATGTAAGTGGGGTTCAGGGAAGGCACAGCTGGGGACTCTGACTCACGGCTCTGCCAGTTTTAGCTGAGGAGATTTAACTGTTGCCACGAGGTGTTCACACCTGCAGGTTCTCCAGGGGAGTTGGTAACTGCTTAAATCAGCACAGCTAATGCTTCGAGAGCTCGTGAGTCAGAGGTGTGAGTAAATGTGAAAACACTCTGCGAGCAGAGCTCCTCTAATGGAAACACTCCCTCTTTCACACTCTTAGGAGATGATTTTTTTTAAAATATAAGGTCTAAATTAGTAGAATACGCTATGAGCAACAGCCAAGGAATTTATTTGCCCATGTGCTTGCTATCTCTTTTTCACACCTCTTCTTCTGCAGCTTTGCACATGGTACAGATCTGGGTGGAGTAGAGTGAATATAGGTAATTTTAATGGGAATACATGTTTTTTTGCATGGTGTGGCTGCACTTGCACACCTTGCTTAGCAGGCAGGGGAGGAAGGAAGAGCTCTGGAGGGACTTGCAAGAAGAAAAGCAGGTGAACAGTTCTGAAGTAATAATGGCACCACCACCTTCAGAGGAAAAGGCTATATCGATCTTAGCTAAATACTCAGGCTTCTGTGTCAAGATTTGTTTACCTCAGTTCTTAGCTCTCCTCATGGAGAGGGAAGAAGACTTGATGCTCAGAGCAGCAAGCTCTACCTGTCTCTGCATTGGTCACTGCGGCATGCTAGCCTCCTCATTACCTCTGGTCATGGGTGCAGGAGAGTATTTGCACCCTAGGAAAATGGGACAAGGACACATGTCTTTAAACGGTACTGGACTTCGGAGGCAGATTATTATGGGATCAAGGGAAAACACCTTGCAAAACAGAAGTGGAGTGGGTGCAAGAGGCGATGTAGAGAGCATTGGAAACGACCCTGCCTGGAAAAATGCTGCCTATGGCAGTCCCAACCCACCTTCTGCTGTGTCTCCAAAACAAGGGCTCTTGCCTGTGTGACAAGCCTCCCTCCCCTATGCACTGTGCTGAGCCCTGGCCCCTCATCAGCCACAGCCTCAGGAACGTCCCAGGGTTAAAAGCCAGCTCCAAAAGCATGTTTGGGCTCCTAATGTCCCCCCAAGAGAGGCCGTGTGTGTCTGGTGCCCAGGCTGGGCTTGTTTTCATATTTATGCACTAATGCAAATCCCCACAGGAGTGACAAGAGAGCTCTTTGCCAGCTTCCAGTGTGAAGTTGCTTGTGTTACAAAGTCCTCACGCGTGAAACTTCTCAAAAGCAAGACCAAGCACTCTCCAAGCTAAATCCAGCCTAGCAGAAACCAGTGAACGGTGCAAGCACATGGCAAAATACTGTGCATCGGTATCTGGGTGTAGCTGGATTTAGGGATTAGCTGAGATCAGCTCCAGCGGCTGACTCCGGGGCATCAGGGAGCCGTTTCTGTGAATGGTACCAGTGAGAACTGTCTGGGAGTGACTCAGCCAGACAGCTTCACCATCCCTTCAGAAATGATCACACCTCATTTCCCTGCCCAGCCATAATTCTGTGCTAGTTGCTGAAAGCAAAATTGTCCAGCCTAGGTGAATCCCAGCTGCATTGCCAGCCCCCAGCCACTTGGGACCACGCCTTTTTTTTGCATCAACTAGACCAATTGCTCTTATTTTTTACCCAAAGTAGGGCATGGAAAAGGTCTTGGGAGCACCTGTGCTGTCTTCACTCGAGGTTGTGGAGAGCACTGCAGGCTGAGAAGTGCCATTTCTGGCTGTCGCTGACCCTGTGTTGACAGTGGGATAAGAGACAGACCAGTGCTAAGGGTGCTGAAGCAGTAATTTATCTTGCTCCCATGGAAGTCTTCCTTCAGGCCTTTTGTGGTTGTATGTATACCCAACATTTCCTTTCAACTGCAGGCTGTCCAAAGAACCAACATGAACTGGAGAACTGCTTTTTTCAGCTGGGTTATTTAAAGAAGGACTAGAGGGGTGAGAAGTCTGATGTCTGTTTTTCTTGTGCCAACGAGCTGAGGATGCAGTGATGATTCATGAGATGCTTTATTTCTTCCTCCACCCCTGTGGTCTCTCTGTCCCTGTTGTTTGCTCCTGGACATGTCATGCTCACTGAGCTTTGGATCATTTTCAGCTTGGTTAAAGGTGTATCTCACCTATCTATGAGGGGTTTTCATTGTTTCAGGCTGTGGCCATCGTCTTTCACTACCCTGGGAACAACAGCACCCAGTGAGTTCACGCTGCAGCCAGCGTCAGGCTTTGTTCTCCCTGTCAGCCTAAATTTTAACTTTTTTTCCCCAACAGTCATGATCAAACAGATGAAAGTCCTGCAGCCAATGGGTTCTTTACAGGCTATGGCCTGGGACTTTAAGGTAGCATGCTCTGTCTTTCAGGATTGCCTTTGAAATGTCAAATACTGGGTGTAATGACATGCAGGAGGCAAAATTTTTAGGTCCCTGTGGACAGAACACTTGCAGCCAGAACTAGAAGGCTTTCTGCAAATGTACCAGGTGCCCAAGGATGTCAAACCATGGATGTTCTTCACTGCTGGTGAAGTGCAGTCACTGCTGGGCTCGGTCACTAGCGTGTCTTTATCACCCATGGCCAGCATTATCCTGGCCCAGAGGGGACTGCCTAGAAGATAATTTGCAATTTCTGTGTAAATTGAGCTGCTTGAGGCCTCAAGAGGATTTATGATCCACTTCTAACCTTACTGCAGAATCACCTCTATGTGTGTTGCTGCTAATAGTCACATATCACGGAGTCTTTACAACCTCCCCACCCTGTCATCATCCAAGTTAAAGCTGCTCAGGTGCAGCAGAAGGAACAGCATGAGATGAGGCCTTATCAGGCCTTATCCTGAGGGTAAGTGTTGAAGCAGACCTCAGTCTTTAAGTTGCAAGTGTAAACCACCCCCTCCTGCCCTGAGACAGCCCCTCAGTGCCTTTGCAGACCATCCCTCAGTGGCTGGGGATGCTGCTTTGCTTTGCGATGTCCTGTTCTGGGGCCACAGAGCCCAAGGGAAAGCTCATGATCACCCAAGTCATCTGACTATGTTAAAGCTGTGGAGCTTTTGTCCCTTTACTCTCAAGTATTTCATGAGCAAATAACATCCACAGTTTGTTTGCTGGAAGGGAGATGGCAGTGTCTTTCACACCCCTTGCCAGCATGGAGAACAGCATCACAAGTGAAACAACATGGAAGTTATCGGCTGACGTGAGATGGACAATCTCCTTAAACTCAGACAGAGATGTTAGTGCTTTTTGCTCAGCTGTCTTCTGAGGTGGTGTAACTGCTCTGTGCCGGGAAGCATGCCTGCTTTCTCCAGTGAGAAGAAAGCCAGAGAAACACAATCAATGGAAAGCCTTGAGCTGTTGACATATGAAGGAAAATGGAAGCGATACAAATGAACAGTGACTAATAGGACACTGTAACCATCTGCAAACACAAGAAGGGTGTACATACCACCAAGAAAAGGAAAGCAATTAGGAGAACATTAGGGGTATAGTTAAGAGAAATAGAATGACTGGTTGTAGGAAAGTGTAAGATGAATGCCAGGGAATAATTCCTAACTGTGATCTGTGTGGGGCTGTGGAACAAGCTCATAAGAAGAATGGAAATGTGATTTCCTGAGCTGTTCAAATCTGAATCAGACACTCAATGTCCAAACCCACCACTGACCTGGCAATAGACCAGCTCCTGAGCCAGTTCCACCTCAGCCTCTGGTCTTGTCACAGTTGGTTTAAAAGCAAAAATTATGTTAATATCTATAAAACACAGTTAAATTTCCACTCAGTCCTTGCCACAGGGATCCTTCATTTCTTGAAACTCCTGGTCAGACACAGACCTTTGGTTCCATAAAACAGCAACAGAAAGATCTCAAACACTGATTGAGTGCATTTGCCTTGAACCTTTCCTTCTCTTGAAGTTGAACAAAAAGCTAAACAGCCTCAAATCATTATTTTATCTTTATTGTCCACCCTGGAAGGCGCATTCATTTTCTGATTCATTTACTCCTGTGATCAGTGTCATCTTGATCTCTTAAATTGCCTTTCAAGGAAGCTACTGCCCATCCAAGAGGGGTGGTTTGGTATTTTCCAGCTCTGGTGGTGCCCTGTGGAGCTGACCTCTGCTTGCTATTCCATCTCAATGTCCCCTGCAATGCTAGCAGTACCACCTAGCCCCAGTGAGCACAGTGTGCCATAGGGATAGGAAGAGAGGTGGCATCTTGACAAAACTGGCAATTGTGAAATTCTAAGCTCTGGAGGAAGATAGTAACATAATTGGCAATAAACAAAGGCAGCCCAGCATGTGGAGTTTCTGTTGATCTTGAATTTTCTCCAGCCTCTTGAGAAGGGCTGAACTTTAGCAGAAAAGAGGGATACAGCTCTCAGGAAAACAGTTTGAGGAGAGTGGTCATCCCTGCCTGGCTCCATGCAGTGCCACTCTTAGGTGAAAGGATGGTGTAGAGAAGCGCTGGGAGCTGGTTAAAGGATAGTGTTCATCACACAGTTTCCTCCGTATATGTGTCAAAAGGGCCAAGATCAGGAAAAAAACCTAGAGGAAACGTAATGGTGCTTGTGGTACCTGAATGCTTGATATCAAGAGATAAAAACCACCTATTAGTTCTTCCCTTCCATCCCCTGGCAAACACAGGACTGCTCTGCAAGTCTTGGCTGGTTTCTAAAGCTTGCCAATAGTTTCCACCAGTCTCCTCAGTCTAGCAAACCACACTGGCAGGAAACTTCTCTGAAAATTCAGCCCATCCTGGTCCTTGCTTTCCTTGCTGTACAGCAAGGAGAAGATGGACTGTTTCCCTGAATGGAAATTCCCTCCTGGCCTGCTGAATACAGCTGTCTATGGGATGTTTAAATTCCTATGGTGACTTTGAAGCAGTGGTAAAAGTTGACTGAAATGTGTCGGAGAGGCACAAACAGAGGTGTCGCTGTTTGTAGGACTGATTTACAGAGTGCCATGAATTTCCCAATGCTGCCAAAGTGGAGATATAAATCAGCAGTGACGAGAAGCTCTCTTGGGAAGGTGTGTGAGCACAGGCACACACAGGGTGCTTTGACAATTACCCAGGGATAATTCCCACCACACTCTGGTGAACTTTGCTCTGTTCACCACATATCATAGAAGGAGGCAATTAACATTACTTAACATTTGGCTGTTTTTCCCAGATTAGATGTTGTTGACTCATTTGGTAGCTGCATAACTTATTTGAAAAGGTTAAAGGTTTCCAATCAGCCAAGGCAGAAACAGAAAAAGATCACTAACCCAATGGTGGACATAGACCTTCTGCTGACCTTCAACTGTAGTTCCTGCCAGGTCCCTCACACTGCTTTTCTGTTATTATTCACATTTTTAATGCAGAGTAACTTTCTTATAAACTCAGAGTTTAAATTCATTGTTTCTGATGTCACTGATTTATGGCATAATGTAAAATTTTAATCAAGTTTTGAATAGAAAAAGCATAACTTGCTGGTATAAATGAGTCACAGATCTCATAAGTTACAAATGAGAAATGTTACACCGATAGAGCAAGAGATCTTGCCTGAGATTGGGAGGATGTGACAATGACCTCTTTTTTTTGCATGCTACTAACTCTGTAACACAGATAGACAGCTACAAAGACTTTAGCTTAAAATAATTTACATTGGTAGAAAACAGAGCATTTAAAAAAAAGGGGGGAGAAAAAGCTCTGGCCTTTCTACAGATCTTTTTGTACTTCTAAATCCCAAGTCATTTCAGGATGCAGCTGTGTGAAGAGACCAGCCATGTAGAGACTGCACAGGGCTATATTAGATACTACTCACTCAGCAACAGCAATGGCACAACACTGCACATCATTGCTACCCTCTTTGCTGAGAAAGATTTCTGTGTTTCTTGGATCACCCATTCACAAATGAGCCTCTGCCTGTGGCAGATTGCTAGTGAATGGCACGTGAGAGAGGTCTGTTCAACATCTTCTGCCCTGGGTGCTAAAAATATTCTTGGCGCTCAACGCCAGTGCTCAGCACTTGACCCACCTCTGCCCGTGCCTCTGTACCATGTCACCCCCCCATCTGGGCATAGTTTTTCACTATGGTGGATGAGGGCTATGCTGAGCTCACCAAAGAGCTGAGTCCGTAATAAATGATGGGTTGTTATGCTTAGGTGGCCTTGAACTTTCTGTCCTCTTGAAATCTCTAGTGCGTCCCATCTTGATAGCCAAGAATAAACCTAAAGCCCTTCACAAACACACTTGCAGAGCAGAGCAAACAGCTCTTCAGCAGGAAGTAGGTTATCTGCTCAACTGATCTTTCAACAGGCCCTTCTGCCTAAACCAGTCAACTCTTCGGGCTTCCTCTTGGGAGCAGCCATGGTGATTTGGCCAAGGATAGTCCATCTCTACCTCACGGCGTCACAGAAACAGTGCTTCCAGTCAGGGCTCCCAGGTGATGAATTGTGGGCTGCTCCTCCCTCTTGTTCCAAATTCAGCTAATATAGAGGTATAACTGGATCCATTGATCCTTTAGTGTAAGAGAATCTGGAGAGAAGGGCTGTGTGCCCTGGAGGATAAAGACCTCCCTGACCATGGGCAAGGCTGTGCGACAGTGCCGGCTTGCCCCTCTTTCTGCTTTGTACACCACTGACACAGGACTTTTCTGAAGCTCTTGCTTCAGTTACCACCTCAGCTGGAGCTTGGTATCAACATTTCATTTGTAGCAGGAGAAGCCGTTCAGGAGAGGGACACCCCAAGAGAGCTGCAGGTGCTGGCACATGTGCCTCCCTGCACAGAGCCAGTCTCTGCAAGGACCTGTCTTTGGCCTTGCCTTAAAAATCTTCACTTCCTATCTCTGAAACACCACAGTTATTTCAAATTCCTTCTCCCCTCTTTTCTCCCCCAGCTGCAATCTTCCTAGTATTGTATCCGTGACTGGAGCACTGTTCCTGGAAAAGCCTTACTGGAGTCGTCAAGGGACTGATTTTCAGGTCTCATGTGGGCACCAGTACCAGAGAAACTGCTGGCTGGACTATCTGTCCAGCTGCTCTGTTACCATAATTGTGTGTATCTGTTAAAAAATCACATGGCCCTATCTGCTGGCACTCAGTCATGAAAAGAAAAATAAATGCTAAGTTTGCAGTCTACTATTTTTGCCTTCAGATACTTCTTAAGTTTAGTTCAATCTCTGCGTACTGTGTCATCAGCAAGATGACAGCTCTTCACTTTCACAGCTGAGACTCAGTATCCTCTGTGCATGATCCTCAAGAAAGCACAGAGAGGGATCCCTAGGAGTCTTGCCCCAGCAGCCCACGGTTGTGTGGTCATTAGCCATGAGCTCAGTACTATGCTGAGCTTGGAGTGGGACCAGGCTGCATCCGAGCGTGCTGCTGCTGAACTACCAGAGTGCAAGACATGGTGTTTGTGCCAGCTGAGGGAGGACAGATGATGACTGATAGAGCAGGTGATTGTTCACCAGGATAAACATACCACCGTTTCTCAGCATTGGGAACTAACTTGGGTTGGCAGCATGAATCTGTGCTAGTTCAGGGATCTGCAGCTTGAGGCTATAGAGTCGAGCACCTTAAAACTGCATTTAGCTCTTGAATCTGTGCTGTCATGTTAGCAAAGCTTAGCCATACCTAAAAGTTAGCTTTGGGCTCTCACTGATCTCTTTGACAGTATCTTGCAAAGCTGGCAGTCACCATGTCTCAGCTAAGCCATGATTGCATGACACAGTGGCAGCAAGGGCAGATTAGGGTATCCCTGCTCCTGCCTGCTACAGCCCACAGAGACAAGGGTCCAAGTACTGGATGGGCTGCAGGTGGTCTCTGAATTCCTGAGCATTTCAGCCTCCCAGACCTTGCAATGAAGTTTAGGTGAAGGCTGCAGCCATTGAGCTACAGTCTGCTTCTCTCAGGAAAAGATAAAAGTTATGGTAGCAGCACTCATGCTATAGTTTTCTGAGCCTCAGCAGTCCAGCCTGGGAACTACATGAACGTTTAGCAGCTTTGCCTCTGTTCCTTCCTCTAAAAATGAATTAAAGTCACAGTGACAAACCTACTTTACCAGTGCTGGACTCTGGCCAGAGCCTGAATATGTGGCTGCTCAGTTATTTTCAGCTTGGAATCCCCCCTATCATTTTCTATCATGGTTCCCCTGCCAAAACACTGCATTTCAACAGCAAGATAAACGCAAACATGAACTGGAAGAGGTCTACCTAATCTTGTCATCATCTGTTAACTGTGAGATGTGAATGGCTTGACATATGATACTTGTGAGCAAGATTTTATCCAAAGCGTGGATTCCTGTGCTTCCAGATGCTGTTTATCAACTTCCCCGAGGAGTCCCTTGTGAATACAGGGACACACACTGCTCTGAGCCACACCAAGATATGTCTGAAATACTTTCGTTGTCTGTAGTAGCATAACCGGATTTTTATCAATGTAACTGAGACAAGATTCTGTCCAAGATGTTCTAATAAAAACAAGAGTCTGCCCTGGGAACAAAGAGCATGTGATAGGGTTTTTTTCTAGCTCACTCAGCACTGAAGAGCTGAAAACAAGATGGTGCTGCTTACAAACTCATGGAGGTGCTGACATTCCTCATGCCTTTCACATTACAGCTACAAGGCTACATGAGGCTCCTGATGTCTTCAGGGATGGAGGTTTTGCATGGAGATGAACTTTGGTACTGATGGACTCTGTAACTGCCTGATGAAATATGTAGCAGGGGCAGGAGGTCAGTGAATAGAGGGAAGTGTGGATTTGTTGTATGTACTGACACACACGGCACTGCAATAACTAAGTGCCTGCACAGTTGCATGCTACAATTTCTAGCCTGTTACGGTGTTGGCAGTGGCAGCTATATTTTCTTGTGTGCCCCTGGATCAAGAGGGGGCTAGTTATGCAAAGCTGGTATATTGGCTGTACAGTACTTTATGGCTAATGGTGACTACATCACTTGTTAGCTACTGATGTTCTGATAAAGTCCTCTACCATGGCTTCCTGACACTTTGTAGTCACATGAGCAATAATAACTGGTTCAACAAAACTGAACCTTCATTACATCTGCAAAACATATGGCAGGAGCATGGTCAGGTTTTTTCTGCTAGCAGCAGACCCGAATGACATGAAACCAAAGCAAGCTGAAATGCAGAGCAGAACACATAATAGCACAGAGCTCATGTGAATGTGTCTCCTCATTCTAGACACAGATTATCAGGCAAGTGCGTCCCTGATCCACAGCTCATATAGGGAGAGACCAAAGAGTAGAGGCCTTACTCTGCCTCTGATGGGCTGTCCACTGAGGTCTTTCTTTGTTTTCTTTGAGAACAGCTAGTTCTTCTCTGCAATGATCCTACGTTATAAGTTTGGAGATCTTACTATTTCTGGTGTGTCCCCTCTGCTCATGTCTGTGATTTGGATGCAACCTCTGGCTTGGGAAGACCTTCAGCTGCTGATTGCCAGAACTGGGAGTGCCTCTGAGGGAAGGGTTTGTGCAAGTTTTGTTCTGCTGCTTATTATCTCTCCTGATCATCCTCACTTGGTCACAGCTGGAGGCAGAATCTGGTCAAGCTGGACTTCTGCTCTTCAGCAGTTCAGTTTTTCTTATGTTTTCCTAAGAGATGTTTTATTTCCCACATGAGAAAATTTGTCTCTTAGTGAGACCATACGGAGGCTGTTTGACAAGGCAGAGCCTGGGTTTTTTCTTTTGGGATAGGCTATGTGTCAAGGACAAGGGGAGACCATGCAGCTAAGTGGTGAGGAAGCAGAGGGCACCTCAGGAATGACAGGTCCATTTCTGAAAGATGTGGGGAACTTCTCAAAGGTCTGATGGCTTGCCCAACTATAACTATTTTATCAACTAATGCTGAGCTACAGCAGTTTTCCCCACTGGCACACTTGTCCAGCCCTCTTGAATTCCCGCTCTGAGAACTGGCAAGTTTCACCTTAAGGGTAGAGAAGGATCAAAAAGAGCATGAAGAGCCTGCAAAAGCAACAGATCATTTGTAGAGGGCCTGTGACCCAGCAACCCTCCCACTGCTGAGTGCCCTGCACAGGGCAGGGAGCACAAAAACCTCTGGGATTCACCATACAGTGTGTTAATGATCAAGGATTCACTTCTGCTGGTGTCAACCCTGCTCAGTGGGAATTATGTCCCCATATTATGGTGGCTTCCAACACACCAGAGAAGCTGAGACCTCTCTCACTCAAAGCATGTTGTCTTTAGCCCTTCATTTCTGTGTTGGAAAGTGTCCGGTTAGGAAGGAGGTGGGAGGAACGCTGAGACCCCCCAGTACAAATCCATTGGGAGGGTTGCAGATAAAGGGAAGCCAACTGAGCTCAGAGGGAAGCAAACAATAAACCAGCATTGCAATTACTGAGCCCCAGGCGTGACCTTTATCCTGCTCTACATATCTGTGGAAAGTTGGTGTTCAGCCCTTGGTATCTTCTGTGGTGGGAAGACTGTGAGGTCACAGCTGAATGGGACATCCCGAGGGGCAGTTCAGTGGATGCTTTCTTACTCCACAGCCTGAAAGAGCCTACCCATCCCTGTCCTCTGTCACCGCCCTGCCACTGCCCACTGTTCCTTTTCTTCTTGGAAAGCAAATACCTTGTTGTGGGAGCAGGGCAGGGGAGATGACGGCTTTATTGCCTGAAACTCTTTAAGTACTGCATCCTGTTTCATGTAGTAAAAACTGGTTTGCCCATTTCCGGAGCTGCTTCATACACTTTCAGGTTCACAGCAGTTCAGCTTCATCAGGTCAAAGGCAGCTGGGTGCTTACGTGCCGAATTGTTTCATAGTGGGAACACAAGCAGAAATTCAAGGGGATGGACTGACAGCCAGTGGAGATCAGTATGAACTGTACTGCTACACTGGGGAAAACTACAAGGAGGGAAGTAGCATCGCATGGGAGATGATGGACAGAGAGACTGGAAGGCTTATGAGCTGGGGGAAGTGGTGTTACAGTGTAGGGGAAGAGAGTAGTGGGAGCACTTGTACTCCAGACCTCCAGTTTACAGGTGTGTTGCAATATAGTGATTCTGATCTTGTGGATAGTGGCTGACGTGGGAAAACACCCAGCAAATTATCGGAACTTGCAGGCTTAGGCTAGACTGAGGTGTGAATACAGACATTTCTGGTGTGGATATCTAGGTGATATGGTCATGAATATAAACCTGAGTGCATGTCTACCTATTGCTGACAGCATAGGCATGCTGACATTGCCTTGGTATCATTTAATGCCAACACAGAGTCATATTCTGATTCTAATTAGTGAGTTGTAATTCAGATCTAAACAAAAGCCCCTGCCAAGCCAAACTTTATTTGCATGGTCTTTCTGCTCATTCTCCTTTTAATGCCAGAAACTACTGGATACTGCCCAACCCATTTGAAATAAAAAAATACAAAGATTTTTCTGTTTCATCACTGCATTATTGGGTCTCCAGGATCTACACAAATTTCCGCTTTTAAGACGTGAAAGAATGTCTTCCTGACATTTCCAGAGTACATTATTCACTGTTGCACCAGACAGGCAAGTGGTAACGTGGCAATGAAGTGTTCTGGTCCTGTTCCCAGCAGTGACACTACTCTTCCGCAATCCACTCAAAACTATTCTTCTGATCCAGTTGTCCCACCTGGACAGTGTGTTGATAAGCCAGGAGACTGTGATGATGAATTGACTCTCTTTGGAGGTTCCTCTGTGGAACCAAATCATTGCATGACAGATTCCTGAGGTCAGGAGGCTGTGAAAAAGCCTGCAATCTCATAAAGCATGGCCAACACCTCTGACAAATGGCCAGATCCTGCTGTCCTGCTCTGACAGCAGCAAATGAAAACAAATGCAAAGGCTAATGCCTGGAAGAGCATGTTACCCTGGGTATGATGGAGTGCTGTTGCTCTTTTCCTGCTGGGACTGGAACAGGGCTGAGCTGACAGGACTTCACTGCCTGGTTCAGCAGCTTCAAAGCCTGCTGGTATTTCCTTTGAGTCATCTTGGTGAAGAAGCTGATAAGGCTGGGCCAAGACTCAGTGCAATGCTAGTGCGTCTCTGTATCTGCCTGGGAGTGCAGATCTCTCCATGGCACTGCCACAAGGAGCCCATCTGGGCATGAGTCAGTGCTGGAGTTTTGGCTCTCATTCCTACTCTGTACAAACATGCTTCTATATGTATTGGGTCTTCTTGGGAAAAGGTCTGTAGAGAAGGTCATACCAACAGGGACCAGTTGAAGAACAGACCTCATACAGTGGATGGAGGTGCGGATGTTCCAAGTCCCATATGCCAATGCTTTCCAAAGTTCCTCAAGTCCCTCCATGATGTTTCAGGCTTCAAGACTAGGTCTGATACACATTTCTGACCCTCTGAAACTGTGGGAGCCCAAGCCTGCTCTGAGCATGCCCCCGGGGGTCCCGTCAGAGAAAACGAGTGCCAGACATGCAGCTTTTGCAGGAGCACAGGCACTGCACAGGCACCCTGCAGAAATTTAGCAGCAGTGGAGGATGGAGCCAGGACGTCTACCAACCAAAGAGCAAGCTGCAGTAATATAGGTGCATGTGAATGGAAGCTTTCTTTCAGGGATGGGCAAAATTTGGAAGCACATTCTAGACTTGGAGCCAGTCTTGGATTTTTAACCCAAACACTGGGGAAACACTCTGTCTGGGCCAGTACAACCTTCTGTGATTGTTTTGGTGCCTGGTTTTGGGAATTAATTTCTCATTCCCAGTCCTGGGCCTGTCTGTGGCATGTTTTCCTCACTGACAGACACATTTGAGCTGAACTCATCGGGCATTCAGGAACAGCTAAGATGGGATTTAATGGATTTTTCACAGAGAACAGATCAGACCAAGAAGCAGCCTGACCCATCACTGCCTCCTCTCAGCTGCTTCTGAAGGCCCAGGTGCCCACCGGCTCTGACTGACGCCCTGTGCAATAAAAAGTCAGAATAACCTCAGCTGGGTTCTGCAGTGCATTTCCATTCCTTGCCAATACAAAAAAACTCTTTGAAAATTAGGAGACTGTAATTTGCTCTTTTATTCCCTTTTTTTTTTTAACTCTCAAAATTAATGATCCTTGCTGAGCTCTAGCTAGCGAATAGTTTTATTTCAAGCCTACCCAGCAGCTCTCAAATCCTGAGTAATCCTTGCAGCCTACTCTCTTGCTGAGCTGTTGGTGTGTGGCACTGCTGGAGTTTGCAAAGCTGCCGTCCTCTGGGGAGGTGCTGGGACCATCGCAGAGTCAGGAAGACTGCTAAACACTGATTCCTGAATAGACTTGGCTTTGCCACTGGCTTCGGTGCCAGCAGAATAAGGCCAAAGCTGCTTGTAAAATTCTGCTCCCAAAGTGAAATGTGGTAAGCAGCATATGAAGGTCTGCTACCTGGCTGATTCACCTTTAAGGACTTTTAAAGTTAATTTAGTGGTCCCTGTCTGAACAAGTCAATGTATGTGTGCAAAACACCCTGATAAAGCTTTTGAGTTGTATCCCTGTGCCTAAATCGTGCTCTGATTTTGGTGAAATTTCATCATTTTTACAGCAAGAAACATGATTTGTGCTGTGGTAAATGTAGCAGAGATGGCGCTATGACTTTCCTTTTTAGCAAAGGGTTTGTTAAAAGAGATATAAGGAAGCTGGAAGAGCAACAGCTTCCAAGGGGCTCATGTAAAAAGCTGGATGGGGTGATTTGCACCAGTCACTTCCAACTTTCCCTGTGATTCCCCGGAGTTCTTCCAAGACAAACAAAACCCTGTTTGCCGAGGCTCTCCCAATCCTCTCTCTGACACCAGAACTCTCTTTAGTGGAGACAAATTCCCCGAAGCTGTTTGCAGCAACCGCTGCCTAATGACTATCATGCTGCTGGTTCCTTACAGATTACTTCAAGATGCTAACAGATCCTGCCTGTCTAATCCAATTGGCTTCACTTTATATGCCTACGAGAAATGAAGTTGAACAAAATAAATGTAAACCAAAGCAAACCTCTGATGCACGCTGCTGAGGAATACTGCTTGTCATGTAAAGGTCAACTGCTGTCAGACTGCTGCTAAATTACAGTGTTTTCTTTCTTTTCCAGTCTGGGAAACAAACTGACACAACAGGGCAGGCGTGCAGTTGGAAGTGATGCAGATTCTATGTGGGGCTGGAGCGAGCTGTAGCTTCCCCACTACCAATGGGTGCTCCGGGCCATGTGGCTGGTGCAGCGCACCCACCACCTCCACAGCGGGAGAAAACCTCCTTTAAGAACACACACAGAACATCTGGGAAATGTGACTTGGAGGCTCTGCTCTGCTACTGATTTCCTGCCTGTCCCTGAGCAACTCACTTAACCTTTCCATATTTCATCTTCTCTCGGATTAAAAAAAATGGTACTGATACTCTCTGCTTCTACAGGGAGCAGTGAGGACAAGGACCTTAAGAGGTGGCTTGTGTGCTTTGGCCTGTGGGGCCTTTTAAGTCCTGTAGATAGACATCAGTTTGAATTCACATGTCAAACGTTGTACATGGTGCCAAGCAAAGAGATAGAGCTTTGCATTTGCTATGGAGAGGTCACCACAAAATTATGTATCATTCTGAATTGTGCCAGAAATTCTCTTTAGTTGTATTTCTGCAGCAAGGGGGTCTGTTTACGTCAGCATATACAAACTTTAAAGTATCTCCAGACTTTCTGCACCAGGCTGGGAAGCTTGCAACAAAATCCTGGGATGAGGCTAATATTGTCCAGTGTCCTGGCCAAAATGTACTGTACAAACCCTGGAGTTTTCTGCACGTTCAAACCGTATCCAGACTAGTTTAACATGTTCAAAATCTAGGAGACATGGAAAAAGGCACTATACTAGGGATGATCTCCTACAACATCAGTGGAACATCCATTCTGCATGAGGAGGAGTTCATCGTGTATTCCCAGATGTCACCAACAAATAGCAGAAGAGAAAACCTGTGGAAGCTCCTTGTTTGTCTCTGTGGTTTCAGTCTTAATAAACCTGTTGCAGCTGCTGTCATAACCACTGATTCCTGTTCTCATCTTTCCTTAGTCTGGAAGAGGAAAAGCAGAAATGTGATGTATAAAGGTCCTTGACACTGAACTGACACTTCAATTTATTTTCTTATAATCTGAATAGTTACAAAGTCTTATCTTGTTATTCTTCTAATTTGCCTTCAGTTGGGAAAAAAAAAAAGAAAAAGAAAAGAAAAATCTAGAAAGCACCTCTCAGCAGAAAGAATATTCTCTGGAGGCACTTGAAGAAGGATGTCAAGGAGGCATTCATATAGCTGAACAAAGTTTTAGATGAACAGACAGTATGGAAACTTATTTCAAGTGCACTGCATACCTGTAATGGAGGAAACAATGCTGTTTCTGTGCTTTGTTCAGAAACCTGTTTTCTTCTCCTTTAATATGGGCTTTGGACAGAGGAGGTCAGCTCTAATAATCTTCATCTACATGTCAGTCAGATACAGCTTATTATAACCAGGCATCAGTCATACCTTCTTAATGTTGCCTTTACATGGGAAACAAACCTATTCTTGCCATATAGAATAGACCTTATCTTAGTGTTCCAGTTTTAACCTTTCTCTGGTTTGTGTCTAAAGTAGGAAGTACCCCATTTTTATGGATTTACCTTTCAGATTATGAAATATTGCTCCTGGCACTTAGAAACCCATTCAGTTTTGCTTTTCTTGCTGCAAACAAGAAGTGATATCATTCCTACTGTAATTGAGATTTTTTCTTTTGTGTTAAGTGTTTTGTCTTCTTCAGGAACAGTAGGGATGTATCTGAAAAGTCCTTTCCTTGCATTTTGCCATACATAGCTGTCCTCATTACCTGTAACCACAGAGCCCAGTTAGCATTTCCATGTGTTACTTCAAGCTACAACTTTGAAATGTTCTAAGATGTAAAATGCATGAAGCAATTTCTCAGTACACTGCACAACGACAAGCTCATTTCAGTGCTTGCAAATACAAAGTTCCACTGGATGCAGAATATGGATTTCATGTTGTTTTTTTATTAAAACAGTTTTGGACTGCGGACCTTAATACCCTATATGGTCAGATATGAAGATAATTCACTACTAGGAGCACTGCCAGCTAATGTCCTAATCATTCCTCTGTTCCAGTGTATTCCATCCCTTGAAGATGGAGTACAGTATGGAAATCCAAAACAATGAGTTGAATTTTAGTCCCTCTACCCTAAAGATGTCAGGAGTTCCAAATCCAGCTCTGAGTTATACTGAGTGTAGAGCCAAGTTGAGCTCCACTGTGATGTGGGATTTTATGAATATCCCTAGGAGACTAACTAGAAAGACATCTTTTCGTACTGTATGACAAGAAGCTGTAATAGGATCCAACATGGATAACCTTTAATGAGGCAGAGGGAACACAAGGTTCATTCGTATGTAATACCAGGAACATGAGCTGTGGAACAGGCAAACAGAAGCTTGAATGGCTTATAATTTTAGGTGTTGACTGGGCACTAACAAATTAATCTAATTATTAGACAATCTTAGCATTGCAAAAATTCCCTCTAATTGCACATGGCTTCTTTCCTGTCATTCCACCTTTTTCCTCTGCCTGCATCTGCTTTGGCATCAAGCACTGAAGAAGAATCAGATCAAAACTGAGATGAGGGCACCAGCAAAGGACCTGCTTGTTCCTAGCATGGAGGCCCTGCTGCCACTGTAACAACCCACTGCCACTTGGACATGCCCAGGCACATGGGACTGCAGTTTGTTTGCATCATTTATGTGGTAGCTCTGCATCAAGCAGCCTCATCCAGAGAAGTTTATATCAGTCACAGAGCACTAGGGAGAGAAGCCATAGGCAAACAAACATCATTTTTAAAATAAGTCATCAAGCACAACTATATTTTCATTGTGGCATCCAGATTATGCACAGGCACGTGCACAGCCCTCCATCATGTCCAGAGCCTGCCTGGTAAACACCAGTGTGTGATTTGTGAGCTCCCAAAGTTTTGGCTTGCATCTATGCTGTGCTATATGCATTCTCCATGGTGACGTGTCTCCAATACACTAGGTTCCTGCTCTGGTTTCTGTGCGTTTAGAGAGAGACAAATGATGGAGCTTGTAACAGTGTGGAGGAAAAGAAATGAACCTTCAATCTGAGGGGAAGAAACTGCCTCCCAAAACATATAAAGAAAGAGGTGCTCCTATCTTAGAATTAGGTAAAAACATTTCTTCAGCAGCTATTTAGTTTCTTTCCTCTTTCTTTGTCTACTCCACTAGCATGCTTTAAAGTTAATTACAATATTCAATAGCCCATTGACAGCATGTCAGCAAGACTCTAGAAGGGCCTCAGTAGAGGGTCTCTGGTCCATGCTGTGGCCAATTTTACAAGTGCTTCCCTTCTCTCCCGAAGCACTTAAGGGATAATAAATGATCTTTCTTCCCTAAGCTGCTACTAGAAATAGTGCATTACAATGTTACTTCACATCAGCAGTTCTGAGTCACCTCCATGCACAGAGGCTTTCCTTGTTGAAGAGAGGAGGTTCATTAGCAAACACAGCAGCTACTCCAGTCCAGCCACCCAGGCTGTGATGCTTAACACCCTCAATCATTTGATTTGCCTCTTCAGATCAAATTACTGGAACTCTACATTAACAAAACTAGCGCTCACCCTTGGGTGGATTCCTCATTTTCCTAAATCTTGTCTCTTTATATTCCAGATCCTGGCTACTCTGACAGCTGTTACTTCCAATGAAGGCCCTTTAGGGCAACTGACTGCCTGTTTAGTTCTCCTCTGACATCCTGAACTGTAAGAGCAAAGGGAGTTTTAATCAATATCTCCCAGCTATGTTAATCATGGTGCAAAAATTGATGCAGGGAGCAGCAACCAGACAGTAAGGTGCCACATGTTAATCTGGATGCAGGCAGTTACGTATTTGCTTATATTAAGGCATTGAGACTTGAAGTGGATGAGTGAACTGGGAGAGAGCCCCAGTTGCTGGTCTGGGGCTCTCCCTTCCTGCTGCCCTTCCTTTTTCATTGGGGTTTTTCCTTCATAATCTGATAATGAAACCTGTTTGTGTGAGGGAGTGAACAGCACCCCCACCACATGTTCCTTGCAAGGTGGTAGACAAGCAGCAGATGGAGGGAGCACAAAAGAAAACATTTCTTCCTGGGGAAAAAGAATTCAGGAAATCCCTCCAGCAGTACTACAGATGCATAGTAGCCTTCACCAAAACCATCTGTTTTCATCTCTTCCTGATCCAGGCAAACCCCATGCTGAAGAGGCTTCAGCACAAGAGAAAAATAGCTGTCACATTCTCATGTCTTTGCCCTTTGTCTCTGTCCTTTCCCTGCTGTTCCAGACCTTAGTCCCAGCTCATGATGGCATATTTATGAAGGATACTGACCTATTAAATTTAACCCTTGAAAGACCTACAATGCTGTTGTGCCAAACCACAACTAAAAGCAATCTTTGAAAAAAAAAAAAGATTAAAAAATCCTTCCCTAATCCTTCTGTCTTGACAGAACTTTAAAATGTACTTTAATGCATGAGTAAGTCCTTAGACATCTCCATGCATCCTATTTTTCTCATAGCTACCAGCATGATGATTAGAACCCTGTCTGTTTTGCACTGTGGAATGCTCTGAGACCTGGGACTGTGCTTTGCCATGGCCTGCCAGGAGCCTGGGGATGGTCCCTGAGTGTCACCCCTGGAGGGACTCATGGCTGGCTCTTAGCCTCCTCACTGTGTGTCAGAGGAGCATCACTGAAACTAAAGACCATCCCACCATGTGAAAGCAGTCTTTGAGAGTAGAAATCAGACTCCTTACCTTCCACAGCAGCAATTGGCTGAGCTATTGATGATTCAGCTCTGCCGTCCTGGGGCTAGATCCTGTTCTCTTGTGTTCCCAGGGGACCCCCCTTGATGGAGCAGAACAGCAACCACCCTTCGTTGAGCAACTGTGCGAATGGGAGCTGTCAGCAACATCTCAGGCCATTGAGGAACCCTGGCTGCCAGTAGATCTTTAAGAAACCCATGATTCATAATTTGCAACAGGAACTACACACTCATTTTTTTCGCCCTTGGGTGAAGGATCCAAAGCAAACAGTGCTGCATCCTTAGCAGCAGAAACATTTGTTGGGGAGTGGTCCAAAATTGACTGACACAAGGCTCTCTTCTGTGAAGTGCTTTGTCCTATTCCCAGATGAAGTACATTTGCATCCAGTTAAATCCTTTGAGCTTTTTCGGTGGGTGTGTATATAAATGTGAATAAGAAAACAGTGACGGACACAGTGGTAAAAAAACATACAATAAGGGTCCTGCATTCCTTATTCCAGATCAATATGTTACATGGCACATGGCTGGCCATATTTGTGCTGTGCTATTAACTATAATAACCATATAAAGCATCCCCTTCCCTAGCCACCATCTGAGAAGCAGGAGTGGATACCTACTACCAATTATCCAGTAATAGCAGAGATAGGAGGCTCCAGAGATGAACAGACCCTTTATAGATGAAGAACAGATGATTTGGCTCTACTGACAACACAGGTAAGAAATTCAGTAGTGTTTCCACCAGAAGGATGGAGAGAACTATAACAGATGCGTTAAATATGTGCCATTTCTTTCCAGTTTTGGGGGGTGTGGGTTTCTAAGCAAGATCACAGGTCCCAGTGCACCGTTGGTCATGGCAGATGGCTACAAGGTATTACAGCTGCTCAGAGCAATAAGGAGTGGGGATTATTGAGCCTTGGCCTTAGTCACCTGCAACGGCAACGTGATTGCTGAAGTCAGAAGCATTTTTATTTTAAATAGTTGCATGTGGCCTGTTGCAGGACAAGCCCATCACTCCTCAGTCTTCTTCAGCTGCATTGCTGGCAGCCAGCCAATGTCATTTGCATCCTCACACCCTGCAGCTCCACCAGAGCCTTAAGTCCCAAGGAGTTTTGTGACATAGGCAAATGGGACACAGGTGGGGAGGTGCAAGATCATGGTGGCCGCTGCTGTGCTGCCGGGCTGATAATGTGTCCCGAGGCCTGAGGGGCTGGTGCACCCATTGATTGATACCACTGCTAGTCAGAGGTGCCTTGTCTCCAGGGCTTTCCTGGGAGAAGGTGAAGGTGATCTTTCCTTCTCCAGCCTTGCTGAAAATCAGTTCAGCAGGAGTTTGGGGAAAGTCCAGACCATGCAGGGACGCCCCTGACTAGAAGGCAGCTGTTGAGACCACCAGGATTTTACCTGTTCCTCTGCTGCATAACTGATGGCAGTGGTGTCTTTCATTCCTTCTTTCTGCCCTGCTGCATGGCTCTCCCAGCACCCTGGTTGTGTGTTAGCCTATGCACTGATACTGTCTTTGAAGTCCCCATCACTGGCACAGGAGCAGGAAGCTAGGGATTAACAGAAACATTTCTTGTGAAGGGGATAATCACGTGCATATTGCATAGATCAGATAGCCCTCCTGCAAGCCAGGGCTACTAATGAGGTGTTTCCCCTCTGGTTGTTGAAGGGCTTATAACCAAGTTCCTGTCCTATTCTGTTTCCCAGCACTGGTTATGACAGCTGTCTGACAGAGGTCTTCTGTCAGAAGTATTTTGTTTCTTGCCCTCCCCTGTGGCTGCCCTTCTTCATCCTGGACGCAGACAGTGTGTTGAGTCCCCCAGCTCCAAGCCCTGCGTGGTTTCTGGGCTCGGCATGCAGGATCTGCTCTGCATCACAGCCTGTCCTGACCCTGCTCCAGTGCTGGGTCCTAGCACATCCATGTGGACCTGTCCCAGCCATCCTGCTCCCCTGGGGCCCAAGGCTCAGCCAGGCACAGTGCATGGCCACCCTCACTGCTCGGCCACCTTTTTTTCCTAAAGTGTTGGAGTATTTAATTTTAATTAGTATTTACATAATGAATAGTTAAGCAACAAACTTCTTTTTCATTTAGCCAGTGCTAGACAGTTATCATGTACTTTTTATTTTGTCAAGTAAATACGTCAGTGGGAGTTAGGTGAATAAAATGAAGATTTTGCCTTTATAGGATACAGGAGACAATGCACATGGGGTGAAAATTGTTTGAAGGTGGTTTGGAAGTCACATGGTAGCATAATATTCCTGGGTCTAATCTAAGGGCATCAATGGAAAGTGGGATTTGAAACAACACTGCAGGAAAACGTCTGCATTTGAAGAAATCCAGACTTGAATGTGCAGGGGAGGGGCCTGAGAAGTGGCTATGAATGAGGTGGTACAGCCACTTAATGGACACGGACACGGCAGAGGGGATTTCAGACTCCGTGCTCAGCTGCACTTTTACCTCCTGTTTTGCCTTTTTTGGGTTCAATATGAGGTATCTGCTTCCTGATGTGGGCTCTCCTTTGGAATATTTTAGCTTCAGAGAAGCAGTGACCAGGCATGAAAGAGCCAAGAGCTGGGTCTCACAGGGCTGGGCCAGATGCCTTTGTTTCTCCCCCCACAGTGAAGCTCCTGTGAACCAGGGTCTCCCACATCTCCCACAAAAGCTGCTGACTTCATTCATAATGATAATAATAACACAGGCTGTGTTTAGTTAATGAGTTTCAAATTCTTGGGCGAAAAGAAAGGTTCGGTGACTTGGCTGGTGAACTGAATGATGGAGCCAGGACCCATGACCTCCTGGTCCCACACTCAGTCTGAAGGAGAAGGTTGTTACTCTTGGCACCAGAAAACAGTGAAAAGCAGCCGCTCTGTATGCTCTGGACTGCTTTACCTGCTTCAATAAACCATCCACATCCACCTTGGCTGGGAAATACAACTGCTGAAGTCAAGTTGCTAGCAGGTTAAGGACAGGGGTGCTGTTTATTTCAGTTTAGTTTATTTAAAGCCTTATAATTACTTTTCACATGGCTATGTTAGTTATTATTTATTTTGGATTTCAAGCAGGATTTTCCCTTTTAAAATTGCACCCACTCGGACTTGACAGCTGCCTTAACTCATGCAATAGGAATGAACTGAGATTTACAAGGAAAGGGAATGCATACCTTCCTATAAAGTGTTTCTGTCTTGTTAGAGTCTATCAACTACAGTCACCCTAGAACTCTAAGTCTGGAAAGAGACAAGGCTTTTTTCCAGATGAAAAGTTTGGGGTACACTGTACAGGACAGTTATAGCTAGCACCATGGACATCAGACACAGCAAATCACCACATCTCCACACCTCTGTTTTGCCTGTAAAATCACCCGTGGTCTTTTAACTTTACATAGTCTCTTTGGAAGCTATTTAAGTTGTTACAAAAACTGTTTAAAGGAGTGAGTTCCCCTCAAAAGGAAGCCTTCACCTCAATCATCCGTTGCGTGTTTGTGGGAGAAACCCCCATGCTACATTCAGATGGTGGTGGTGACAGCTTCTGACCCACCTTAGTCTGCAGCTGAATGTCAAAGCCATCCACCAGAGCTGTGCCCCCAGTCCTAATGGGGACATTGTGCTTGCGTTGCTGTGATCTCCTCAGTTGGTTTCTTTCAGCTGCATAAGAGTAGTTTAGGAGGTGAAACTAAGGATCTGTTGCAAATATCTGGTGAGAAACAAGAGTTTTGTCAACAGGTGGCAGGCAAAAGTTCTTGTTTCTGGACCAATGTACCTCCACCCTGATATGCACAGCCCTGTGTTGTCCACTCAGGGATGTGAACGCTGTTCCTGTACCACATTTCAGTCCTGAGAAGCAAAAGCAGCTGCTGTGCTAGTAAAGGGACAGCCACTTTCCCCGTATGCCCTAAGCAGGCAGAGACCACACACAGTCAGGGATCTGGGAAGTCTACTCGGTCCTGTCCCACCACCCCTCTGGCTAATCCTGTGCAGAGGGAGCCGCTGGCACTGATAGGGATCCGCACAGGTCTCCCCTTGTGAGTGTTTTACCCACAGTGCACATGCATCCAGCTGGTTGCCTGTGGTTACATTACAAATGATACAGTGATGACTAATGAATTCATCAATGACAGGGACAACAAGGAGAATGGGGAGCTGTGGTGACTTACAGAGAGGTTAAAAAACTGGAATAAAAGCCCCTTGTGCTCCTGCTGGGAAACACATGGGCTACTCCTGTGCAAAGAAGGTGGGACTAAGAGAACACAGCACACCAGCTCTTTGCTGGCATTGGGGTTTGCAGGAGAAAAGCACACAGGCCCGTCTATTTGCTGGATCCCCAAGACTTCTATTTTAAGGATGAAGTAAATTTGTTTGACTGCATCTGCATTTATAGCATCCCCCAGAAAATGTACAACTCCACAAGCTTCATGCATGCTGCTCCTGTTTGGCTGCACAGCAGAGCTGCCAGGCACAGACACGACCTTTTGGCAAGAGCCTTCAAACCCTGACTCAGGGATGCGGCAGCAGCAGCAGGGAGAAGAGCTCAGTATGCTTTTCAGGGTAATGAGCATCTCAGCAGAGGAGCCAGGTGGGCTGCTAGAAACCCCATGGATGAAACTGCAGTGGCCTGGAGGGAGGACTTCTGCCCTGCAAGAGGGCAATGGCATTTTTGCCTTCTCCCCTCCCTAATCCTCAACCCAGATCTATGTTTACCTCTAGCTCTGAGTTTTGGAACTGCAGGACCTCCCTCGTTGTGCCACCTGCTCCTCCAGGTCTCTGGGACACCTCTTCCTACTTTCCACTTCTATCAGAGGGTTACACAAGTGATTATGAATCCAAATGGCTTTGAACTTTGAAGTGGGAAATCAATGGCTGGGCAGGGCTCAATTCACTGCAGAAATATTTACAGGCACTTCAGGAACACTGTATTAATTTCTTTCATTCTGGGGAGAAGGCAAGGAGCCAGCATGTGTTATGCTCGATTCATACATTAAGATCTTCATTATGACTCTTGGTTTACCTGTCCTGGCCTTCTGCCATGCCCTGGGGAGCAGCTCAGCTGCAGTGCGGAAGTCAGACATTTTCCGGGAAACATGTTTCTAGAACTGGAAACCTAAGTGCAGAAAACTCCTCCCAGGGAGGTATCTAGTGGCATGGAGGTCCCCATGGACTCAAAGAGCTGGACACAGGTGACTGTGTGATAGGAGTGCAGGCACAGAGGTCAGGTTTCTGGAGAGCTACTCTGCTTTCTGTGCTGACTGCCAGGGCTGGACCATTGCTGCAGCAGCATCTCTGAGGATGCAATCAAAAAAGTCCTGAGACATCACGCACAACTTTTTTGTTTTTTTTGATACAAAAAGCTGAGCCTTTGATACTTTCCTGGTGAACTGAGGAGGACCATGCCAGTTCTGTGGGGAACAGAGAGGAACTCTGGAGGATACAGGGTTCTCAGAATGTCGAGTCTGTGCCTCCATCGAAGAGGTTAATAGCCTGAGGAGAGAAAACCGAGGCTTGCAGGTTCTCTATCTATTTAGCTGGTCGGACTTGCAACCATTTTTTATCCCAAGTGTTCTGCGCTGAGCTGGTGGAAGGGGCGAATTTGAGTTTGCCAAGGCTAATTTTAGTAAGAGACATACTTACACCATTTCCCTCAGGGCTACATTTAAAAAAAAAAAAATCAACCACAGATTAAAATCACCCAATTACCATACTATAGCAAATAAAAACACTAGCCAGAGATGTAATCTCACGTGCTATTAAAATACACTAACACACAAAACACCATTCACAGATACCATCTCCTGGATGAATACCACACACAATAGCCCATCTAAAAGCGATTACTTACATTGTTTAAGGAGTTACACACAGTGTTTGTTCTGACATTCCAGAGTGGGCTGGAGTGGGTAAAGAGTCTAGGTGGTCGTGAGACATGATGCCTTTCACTTTCATGTGCTGCTCTGAATTTAGCCCGAGTTCGTTGATAAGCAGAGAAAATGAGGACTCGCTGATGTATAGTAGGTGGTATATGCGATATGAGCTGATTTCTCCCAGAGCTAGGGAATAAGTTAAACAGGGTTCACATCAGATGTCATGACCAGGCTAAGAGGGGGCAAGCCATGTGCCAGCTATGGAGACTGAATTCTGCCTATCTTCTTCTGTTGTACACATCACCTTGATATCTTAGTGCTTACCACCCTTCTTGCTACTAGACATGGTTCCCCATTAGGCAAATCTGTTGATGGTAACCAGTAAAATAAGTTTCTTTGCATAGGTGCTTGTGTCCAGGACTCTTGGTGCTATCATTTTCCTTAAACACATATGCTTCTAAAGGATCCTCCTATCCCCCAAATCTTGCATAACACAACTACTGCCTTTCTTTTAGGACATGGATTCACTTCCATGCTAAGAGCAAAATTTCCATGACAGTTCCCACTGCAAATGTCCAATCTCTGCGTAAAACAGGAAAACTGATGGCTATGGCCAGACTGAGGCATTACAAAGAAATTGTTCAAGCCTGAGCTTACCCTAAGCCGTTTCTGAATTGCAATTTCCTTTTCCCAGCAAGGTATTTAGGGAAAAGATGGAACCATATATGTTGTAACCACAGAGAAAAACAAACAACCTTTTTAGCACTACCTTGTGAAGTCTGCTCCCAAAGACCTGACAGACATCAGTGGATGTCCTCTTCAGATGCCTGCAGGACATTAATTTTGCCTCACTGAGGCAAACACAAAATTAAAGGCACAATGACTGAAAAGGTCTACGTGATCTAGGAACCAAATGCCAAGGACTATAGTCTTTTCTCCTTGTGTGTATTGACACTCCAGGTCTGGAGCCACCTGTGCAAATGCTAAGCACTTGCCCAAGGGCTCAGAAGACATTGTAGCTCCTCAGGGACTGCATAGCTTTTGAAAGATGCCTACAGGATGGCGAGGCATCTGCTGGCAGTGTGGGCACGGCAGACTTGACCTACCCATACTCTAGCTAGCCAGTGTGCCATAATATCCAGCATGGGCTGTTCAAATTTGTCCAAGATCTTGGCATTGATGAAGCCCTTCTTCCTGGACCTGTACTGTTGCTGTCAGACCTCCTGGCCAGGCATACAGTGCAGAGCTATGGTTAGAGCTCAGCCCCATCTTCACCTGGCCATCTCCTTTTGCACATCTCAGCTCCCCAGCTGGCTCTGTCCTGCCAGGCACAGGGCACCCTGGCACTAGCTGTTGGCTTGGCCCAGCACATGTCAGTGCACCTGCCTTCAGACCATGCCAAGGGCCTTGCCCACACTGGAAAAAGTGATTAAACTAAATTAAAATCACTCAGGTTTGCACCAGGTGAAGAGTGTGCACACAGCACCTGCCATGGCCATGCCACCCTGCAGCGAGCGCATTAGCAAATCCTCCTCTAGCTCTTGAACCATGCCTGAGAGCTGAGGGAAAGCTTGGTCTGACCAGCAGCCACACAAGCTATTTTGGGGTTGATATGCAGCAGATTTGATAAGAAAGCTCTCAGGAAAAAACAAATTTCCTCTTGGACTCAGTAGAACTGGGCACATATTCCGGCACACGAAGTTCCCTTTCCTATAAGCTCATGAAGTAGTCTTCTAAAATTAGGAATGAGAGGTGAAGTTCTGGCCCCAATGCAAGCAAGGACCTCTGTCCCCAGGGCCAGAATTCACCTTAGGGGTACAGTAGACCCTCATTGATGGAGAGATGAAGATGACAGAGGGCCATGTGCTTTCTGTGTTGCTTCCCTGGTGTGCCTCCTGTATACATGCCCATGATTTATGAGTCAGAGGTTTACACTGGGTCAGTATAGGTGCTATATAATTTGCCTCCTGCCTAATGATACTGAGCATTATCTGAGGAGCTCAGACCGCCTTGCAAGAATAAGGGCAGGAAGGAAGCTGGAAGTGAGAAGCAAGGCACCTCAGTGTGGCCACAACTCATTGCATTTGTGTTTTAATCAGATTTGTCTGCCTCACACTATGAGTGTGCAATTCAGCGTGGCTCCACCCCAGGCTCCCATGAAATTATGGCTACATTTATGTAGCTTCATCTGCTCTGTAGCCCCGGGTACCCATTGCATGAGTGGTGTCTCCTCTGATCTGCTGGGTAGGGGTAGGGAGCAGAAGCCACCTCGGTGCTGATGATGCCTGGAGAATGGGGTGCATTTTGCACTCAAAAAACTTCAACTGTGTGGCAAACTCCCCTGCTGCAGCCTCACACCATGGCTTTGCACCATGTGGGGAAACAAGATACTAGGGAGTTGACAAGAGAAGACTGCTGGCCGCATGGGCTCAGAGGTCATTGCCAGGGACAAGTCAAGTTAGAGACAGTGATGTCCTCTGCTTATGAAAGCGATGTTCAATTATGGGAAAAACAGTAATGAGAAGAAGAAAAAGTCGTGATAACAATCTTTTATCTCTAACTATTATTCTGATGGTCTCTTCTGTTTCCTCTGCTGCCCTCATGTTGTGTCATTTTTGTAACCTGTATTCACCATCAGTATTGATTTACAGGCAAGCAGTTCAGTATTTGGCCCAGAGACAATGAATCTCTGGTGTTCAGCTGTTCCAGCCAGTGTCATGTTCCATATAAAGCACCTCAGTTTTCACTGGGGTCATTGCTCATATTCAGCAGTTTCCTTTTTCCTTGGTCTAGTCTAAAAAAAAAAAAGACAAGAACTGCCTCCTACAAAAGCCAGTACTCCAGAGGCTAATAGCTGTGATCTCCCACACTCAGCAGATGCCCTGGGAGATGCACAGAGAGGACCAGAGGATCCTGCCTGCCTTGGTGCAAGATGATTAATTCTTTAATTCCCCCCCTACCCCACTCAATTTCCCTTCACAACTCCACGGCACCTTCACATGGGAGGATGTGGGGACAGGCACTCTTTAACAGTGGTGGCACCTGTGGAAGCATTAGGGATGCTCCCGTGTGAGATGGGTGCTGTCTCAGGCACTTCATGCCATCCTGCAGCCCCCAGAGCGGAGGAGAGCTCCTCTGCCGCCCTGTCCCCCTGTGGAGCACAGGGTGGGCATGGTCCTTGGAAGTGCTGGGGCTGAGGATGGCTGCCCGAGGGCAGACATGGCAGCATCTCCCCGGTGGAAAAGAAGCAGGAGTGTTTCTGGCCCTTCTGCTGTGCTCTCTGTTGCAGGTGGGTGCCAAAGGGAGCCCTGGGCTTCTCCTTACTGCTGCATGCTCCTGGAGCAAGGAGACAGCCCAGGGCTTTTGCCAGACCATGCAGGGAGCTCCAAGAGAGAAACAAGCAAACAAAAAAAAACCCACTTCATCACTCTAACCCTAATTTCTAGTTGCACTGCTGTTCCAAACAAACATAAACGAGAGATTAACGGGGAGCTGTGAGTCATGAGTGGCTCCCCCTCATGGCTTATAAAGCAGGACAGGAAGAGAAATCAAGAGCCAGGAGCTGCTACCACAGCTAACCTGCCGAAAGCTCCCTGACCTCTATCAATGAGGAAGCCAAAAGCCCCCAGAGGAAGGCAGAGGTGACTCACAGAAAGAGTTGCCATCCCTCTTCCCGCGGGCTGGTGGGCTGCTCTGCTGCGGCATTGCTGAGTGCCCGCTGACGGCCAAAGCCAGGCACGTGCAAAAAAAAAATGCAGCAGAAAAAAGGGAAAAAGCAGAATGAAGCCCCTCCGAGCAGGCACTGCCAGACTGTCTGAAGGGTGCCCAGCATGGCTCAGGCCAGGGTGGGCTGCTCACCTGCAGCAGGGCTGATGCTAATCAGCAGCCACAGGAATAGGAATGCTTCCATGCTGTCTACATGCTGCTTCTGCTGCTCTACAGCCTCCTCGCAGTGACATACCAGACAAATACTGTTACTTATCAGTTCTCTGCAAGAAGAGAATTTTACAGATTCCTCTCGTGCCAAACACTGTGTTGAAGACTGTCACTTCCAAGCGCTTGCCAAGGGCCTGATCTGGCCAGCTGCTTAATATCAGAGTGCTTTGTGCTTTCCAGCTTGCGCATCTGGGCAGGCAGGGTTAAGATCAGCATCCCAGCTAGTCACAGTCCTGAGGAAGGTCTTGCATGCCCAAAAGCCTGGCTGTTTTTTCCAATTATGTCAGTTGGGCTAATAAAAGTGATTACCTCTTTCTACCAACCCTGCCTTTCTCATTGATCCCACAGGCAGTTCTTCAAATGTCACCCAGCAAGGAGGGAGCACACATCCAATTATAAAAAAAGAAAAGATTAGCGTGATGACAAAGCAGCGGGGTCAGTGGTGCAGATGTGCTGCACGAAACAAATGAGACCTGTCTGGTTTTGACACCCTCCAAGCCCGAGAAACCCAGAAGGAGGCATTTTGGGGTAGGCTGAGGCTCTCTCCAGCACTTTAGGCAGCATAAGAAGTGCAAACATAACTGTCTTCCTAACCTCTCCTCTGAGGTTTGGTATTATACTTGTTTAAATAAGAAGCCTTGAAAGCTGGAAAGCTAATAACTACTCAAAAGCACAGATAAAGGCATACAAACCTCAAAAGCAACTCGGACTTTTGGTGATGAAATTTATTTTTATGTGGGGTGAATTCCTGCCTTATTTTGAACCTGTAGTCACTAGTCCCACTTGGTGTGGGTTATGGCTGCGTAGCCAAGGGCAGAAATCGGCTCAAGCCATGGGCCCACCCCGACACACCTTACATAGGTGAACAAATATTGCCAACACAAGCAAGAACTGCGGAATCAAGGAAGAAAAATCAGCCTTTCTCTGCTTCCTCCACCACACCCTATTAACCAAAGCAGAGGTTCAGGCTTCTTTGAATATAGTACAACAAAACCAAAATATTTAGGTGTAAGCTGGGCTGGCTGATTTCTGCACCCGGGGCCACAGAGACTTTCAGAGTTCTGAAGCAGGCTCTGGAGAGGGATGTAGGACTGTTACCAGGGATGTGCAGGACATACAGGTGCCTTTGATAAAGCAGTTGTTATGAAGTAGAGAATTTAGCTCTGACTCTCCCAGAGCTGGTGTTTCCCACCAAGTCCCCAAGCCTGCTTCTCCTCCTTTCAAGACTTGGTGCTTCATGCAAGGATGAACATTTCTATGTCTATTAGGATAGGGGACCTAATGCTTTTGGAACTCTTTGATGTGTTGTCAGAGTATTCCCAGATGTTAGCCTAACCCACAGGAAATAGAACAGCAAACTCGCCAGGTTATTACCAGAAACTTACCTTGAGTACTTTTGAGAGCTTTCTCATCGGCCCTTAAAAAGAAGGGGGAACAGCGAGCTGAGGTTCACATGTAGTTCCCACACCTTCTGCTTTTGCTTCTGCATTCTGCTTTGCTCTCTCACTATTGCATTTCATCTGTACCTCTGCTTTTCCAGCAGCATCTTGCCATGCTTCCCCTGCAAGGTGAGTGCTGCTGGCCCCCAGGCAGAGAGGGTGTGGGGGGGTCTGTGTGCAAGGAAGCTGGGGAACGGATATTGCACCCAGCAAGTGCTAACTGAGCCTGCGTCTGCATACGGGCCAGACCCTCAGCTGGTGTGAAGTCTGTGAAAGCCAATGGAGTGCTGCAGACTCACACCGGCTGGTTACAGTTGTACCTGTTGGTATGTGTGGGAAACCTACCTACAGCCCCATTTATCTCAACTTCAGGCAGGGGAAAATCCTGGTAATTAGCTAAGGTCATTAGCACTGCATACCCAGGTCTTCCAAATGCTCCTGCTTTCCAAAGGCTATGCCTATCTGCAGTGGGAAGAGGTGCCCTGTGGATCTTCTGCTCACATCTCTTCATCTTTAAAACCTCTGAAGTGTGGAATGCAGAAGTGGAGTGTGGAAACAGCGCGGGGAAGCCACTCATTAAGGAAGGTCCATGCCTAGACAGAAACCTCATACTGCTGAAAGTGCTTCATCTCATTTCCTGATTCCAGCACCTCGTTTGCCCCTCTGTTTTAAACCACAAAGCTTCCTCTCCGTGCACCCGGCTCTTCTCTATAAATAGCCAGGGTGCAGCTGGGGCGTGACACGGACACCTTGCAGGCCACGGCGCGGGGCCGGCGGGCGAAGGCTGCTCCCCACCGCAGCCCACGGGGCACCTGGCCCTCAGCACCACGGTATGGCCTTGCCATCCAGGAAAAACGAGGCAGAATTGTGAAGCCTCATCAGACTCCAACAGCTGATGTGTTTCAAATAAGATTTAACGTTAGTAACTGTTAAATTGCTGACGAAGACAGGAGTGCTCCACTACCTCTGCCATGAGAGGGCCATGGTGCAGCACCCACGAGACACTGACCTGCAGCTACTTTTGGTGCAGCTGGTGGCACAGTGGCGAATCTGGGCAAAAGCAGCTCTTTCTATTCTCCCTTTCTGTGGCACAGGGCAATTTTAGAACCCCAGCCTTCAGGCTTTGCTGTCACTTCCGCAAGCCCGCCGGGGCCTGCAGGCAGCGCGATGTATCTCTGCGGGAGAGCGGCAGGAGGCTGGACAGTGTCAGTACAGAGCAATGGGCAGAAATGAAGCTCCAGCGGCAGTGTTATCTCCTGTTAGGCTAAAAGGAAGTTTATAGGATTCCTTAGTCCGTATTTAGCAAATTTGTTTGCTTTGGAGGGAAATACTCATGACCGTGTCCGGGGCTCACCACATGCCTGGGTGCAGCGCAGCAGGGCGCAGCAGTCGCACAGCCTCCTGGCCTGGCCAGCGCTCCCGGGACAGCTGAGGGGTGTCTGTGCCCTTGGCCAGCTCCGGGGTTTCTGGGGCTGGGCTGCGGCTCCAGCGCTGGGATGCACCCCACCACCCTGGGTGCCAACTGGGGTGCTGGGCTGGGGGCCGGCAGGGACGGAGACCTGGGGGACACCCTGGCACAAAGTGTCACCGGTGAGGATGGGGGGATCCCGGGAAAGCCAAACCCCAGCGCCCAGGCAGGGAGAAAGTCCTTGTGAGCACCTGGTGCCGCGTGTCCTGGAGACACCCCGGGGCAGGGAGCACACAGGGTGCATGGGTGGGGTGGGGGGTGGGGTGCACGTGGGGTGCACAGTCACGCGTGGGGCAGGGTGTGCAGGGGCGCCCCTGAGGCAGGGTGTGCATGCATGGCACCCGTAGGTGGAAGGCATGGCGACACGGCAGTGCGTGGGGGTGCACCTAGGGTGAAAAGCACAGGGACACCCTGGGGCGGGGAGCACG
>JANZLQ010000044.1:9669163-9694232 GCA_026212715.1 Elanus axillaris | reverse complement strand
CAATTTTTATTGTCTTTTACAGCAGTAGCCAGATTAATTTCTAGTTGGGCTTTGGCCCTTCTAATTTTCTCCCTGCACAACCTCACAACATCTTTGTAGTCCTCCTGAGTTGCCTGCCCCTTCTTCCAAAGGTCATAAACTCTCCTTTTTT
Organism: Elanus axillaris; assembly: GCA_026212715.1. Taxonomy (NCBI): domain Eukaryota; kingdom Metazoa; phylum Chordata; class Aves; order Accipitriformes; family Accipitridae; genus Elanus; species Elanus axillaris. The sequence goes on along the minus strand of JANZLQ010000044.1, from coordinate 9,694,081 downwards.
TTCCTGAGTTCCAGCCAAATCTCTCTGTTCAGCCAGGCTGGTCTTCTTCCCCGCCGGCTCGTCTTTCGGCACATGGGGACAGCCTGCTCCTGTGCCTTTAATTACAGTGGTTCTGCTGCCAGGAGTCTCAAACACCCACACTGGCTAAGGAAAGGGCTTTTGTCCCCTCCCTTTGCCAGTCCTCTGCCTCCTAGTGTTTGTTTTCACTGCTATGATGAATCCATTTCCCAAGGAGATGGGTTTATGAGCATGTTCATTCCTCTGGCAGGAGGGAGGATGGCCTGTCTTGCCTGTTCCCTTCTCTGCTCTGTGTCAGCAGATAGAAAGTGCCGTCCTAAAAGCAGCAGGGAGGCAAAGGTTTCCTGGCCGACAGCGGCAATTCCTGGCTCTGTCCCTGGGCTATGAGAATGGAAGAGCCTGCTGGGGATGGTGCCTGCTGGTCTGCTCACCAACATCACCCCAGTCTTTCCCCTCCCCACCTGCCTCTGCAGAAGCACCTCTTACCTTGGCTGACCCACATCTTTTCCTAACTTGTAAGAGCAGTATCGGTGCCTTCACTTCAGGTTGGTAGTGTGCATGGTACCCAGGTTAGTTCTGCAGGTTCAGATGAGCAAGGGCTGTTTTGAAAAGCCACCCTGGCCTTGGATGTTGTTCACAGTAGAGAGGTGGTGTGACCCCAGGCTCCCTGAGATTAGTATTTGGAAAGGTTAAGGATCGCTGTTTATACACTTGTGCTTAGTTTCTCAGGTCCATGAGTAGGATGCAGCCACTCTTTGGCATCTCCTTCCTGTGCAATAAAGTCTCTTTCAGTGTGAAATCTTGGCTCTTTCTGAGACTGAAACCCAGCAGCCTGAGCATTTCTTCTTGTTATTCTTTTACTGGACCTGTTTTGAAAGCGAACAGTAGTCCTAACCTTTCTTCCTAGGGGCAAAGAGAACATTTTGCAATGAACAGCCATCCTGGGCTGTGAGGACACTGTCATTTGGCAGCTGGGGTAGCTACGCCATGTTATCAGCTGCACGGGGCACCCATGGGAACCTGTGGGTGCTTTTTGTCATATTCCAGAGTAGGGCAGCAATATTTCACCCAGCACTGCCTCTTGGGAGATGCACTACAGCTGTTCCTCAAGGGCCCAAGCTGCAGGTGGTGGCACGGGCATACCACGTGGCAAAACTGCTCCCTCTTCCACCCTCAGCCAAAGGACTGAGGCTCATGTTTGCCTGCTGCAGAACAAAGTACAGCCAGCTCAGTCGGGAGCACAGACACTTCCCTGGGGTCTTAGTGACACAGCCTGGGTCTAGACAGAACAGTGCATGCTAGAGACTGGAGTTTACACAGAACTTGGAAAGAGGTTATCTCTCCTGGTAGGTGTTGTAAGACCAGGACACAACCCTGGTTCCCCTGGATTTGGCAGTGGGTATCTGCGAGAATTACTGTGTGTAAGGGTGCTGAATCAAGCAGGGTATTTCAGGGGGTATTGAGCCTTTACAAACTTTCTTCATCATGAAAAAAGTGGATTTGCTGCTTCTCCATGCGTGCAATTTCAGTTTTTCTCCTGTTGTCTCACCCTCCCAATGGCAGGAGCATACAACTGAATTTCCGTGCAATATTGCCAGTGCCAGTGAAAGTGGATTGGGAAATATTTACTTGTTTACTGCCCTTGGTAAGGTCATTTTTGCACAACTGCATATATATTTAGATATATGTACGTATATGTGTGTATATATATCTCCATTATCTATATACAGTGATATATAGATCTGTATATAAACAAGGAAATGTAAAGGTGTTTTGTTGTGCTAGATAGATACATAGATGAAGATCTGGATGTCCAAAAGTTTAAGTATTTATTGCAGGTCCTATTGATTGACATTGTGTTTAAATAAAGAGTATTTATGGTATGCTTGTAGTCAAGTGTCCTTGCTTAAAGTTGTTTTGCTGGCTATATTTCCCCCATACTCTTCAAGACTCTTCCAGTGAATCCTTCAGGGCTCATTAAAAAAAAACCCAACACCTGAATAGCCTGGTGTTGGGGGTGGGGGCCACACACAGCTTCCCTGAGTGGACAAGAGTTTCATTAATTTATCCAGTGCTTTGAGCCCTGGAAACGGTGAGGAGGTTGCAGGTGCTCAGCACCTTGCTGTAAAAGGGCTTCTCTGTTTTTCACCTCTTATATCAGGGTTTGCAGACAAAGTGGTTTTTAAAAGCCACCTGCTTTTCTGCCTGTTTGGACTTGAAACAGGGGCAGTCTTGGATGGCTCCCGTGCTCCCCTGGCAGAGCAGGGCTGCTGCAGAAGCATGGACTGGTACAGCTGGGGGCTTTAATCCTCTGTTGCTAGTCTCCAGTGCCAGCGTTCCCTGGGACTGGGAGGAAACACAAATGTCCAATGCAGAGACTGTTGGGATGGGAAGTGTGAAACATCACAAAATGTATGCAGGGCTTGTCTGTAAAGCCTGGTGCTGTCTCTGTTCTTCTCTAGCGCAGAAGTGAGGTCCCATGCTGACATCACAGCAGGGGTGAATGATGACTCTGCTCCCTCTCCGATGTCTGAGCAACAGACAGCTTTCCTCTTGCCTCGTCCAGGATGAACCCCACACACCTTGGCAGGGCTCCTTAGTCCTGGCTCAACACAGGAAGCACCGTGCTGCAGCTTCTTCACCTGTGCTGGTTTGGAGCTTGGGCTGGAAGCAGGGTTAACGGGGTAAATTGCCCTGCAGGAACGGGGGTGAAAGGAGCACAGTGTGGTATGTTACTGCTGTCTGTCCCAGGTTTCTTTATCTCCTAATTAGGATTGGAAAAGCTTCTGGGGGGGTGTCTTTGGAAAAATATCCTAGTCTCCTGGTCTGTTCTCTGTTACCTGTTGGCCAGCTGTGTTGTCCTGGTGCTCATATTGCTTCAGGTGGGGGTGAAGAAAGAGCATGGTTAATGTAAAGCAGAATCGTAGCACAGCATGTTACAATGACAAGTATTTTGCATTCTTTATGCCACTTAAGACCATGATGAAAGTCTTGGCAGCAGAGGCCAGTGTGTCCCCTGCATGTTTTGAGGCTGCGGGGAGTCACTGTGCAGCTTGGACAGGAAGAGATTACACCAGGCACTTCCAAAACACAGCATATGCCCAAATGATAATGATTTATGGGTTTATAACCTTGTGCTTTCAAGGGATAGACAATCCCAGCTAGAAATACAAGCCATTGCTGACTGTAGGGGTCCTGAAGAAGGAATCAGTCAGACCTTCAGCATCTGTGGGGGGAGCCTCAGCTGCTATTCAGGTCCCCCCATCCCCATTAAAACAGGACATTCAGACCAGAGAACACTTCACATTCTACCTTGGAAAGGTGCTTGGTCCTAAAAGATGCTTAGAGCCTAGTCCCTGCTTCCCAGCACATTTGGTGATTGTCCTGAGGCTCCCAGCAGCCCCTCCTGGCTCTGGTCTTCCAGCGATGCCAATGGCATTAGGAAACTACAGTGGCCACTGCCAGAGCTACCTGCAGTCTTGCAGACATGACTTCATTGCAGGTGTAGGCAACAGGAGCGACAACAAGGGGATCTCTCACTAGCCCCAGTCTGAACACAGCTCCCCACTCGCACCACATCCTTGGCTTGGGGCGGGTTCACACTCCACCACTGAGCTCCACAGCCTCAGCCCAGTCCTGAGAAATGCGTAAACAACAAATGGCCTCTGGGAAGCCCATGCCAAGTCCTTTCTCTCTCATGTAAATATTTCTTCCTCTTAAGTGAATGCAAGTGTGAGAAATCCCTCCTTAATATTTTTCTCTCTCTGGATGAAGGAAATGCTTGTTCATCCCTGGGTGGGGACTGCCCTCATCTTGATATTTTGCAGCCATCAGCCCAAGCAAGAGCCACACTGCTGAAAGCAGTTATCGCCCCAAAGCCATACTGCTCTTCCTGGCTCCCAAGCCCACTGGCATCAGATCAAATGGTGCCTACCATGATGGGTGCCTGTCACCCTTAGTGGCTGTTGGATGGAGGTCCTATGGGCTGCAGCATGTGGACAGCAAATTGGTTAGGCAGCCTTGAAGAAGCCTTCAAAAATAGTGCAAGGTATCTATGAGGTTGCAGGGTCCCTGCTCCAAAGCCTGAAAGTCCTATCCTGTTGTATTTGACTCATGTCTGGAAATGCATGGCAATTTTTCCTGAGAAAAATTGCAGCAGAAGCCCTAGATAAGTTTCTTGATGCCTGGCCCTGGAAGCAAACAGCTCAGCGGAAGATACGCTGATTTTCTGATACACGCCTAGCAGAGAAGGGAAGTGTGTCTGCACATAGCAGAGGTAGTGGAAGCTCCAATATATCTATGTGCAGGGGAGCAGGTGGAGGAGCTGTGTAGGTACCTGTTCATTGGGAAATCTGTTCTCACTCTCCATTCACCTTACCTGGCTGTCCTGCTTGGGAATGGGTGGCATTGGGTGTAGTCTGTCACCCCTCTGTTCCAGCCCTCTGCTTGGGACCTCAGCTAAGTTCTGTGTCTCATGAACATGTGGTGGTTTCAGAGAGGAAGCGTGTTGGCATGGTGGCCAGCCTTGCACAAGAGAATGATGCTGAGATAGGTGCCTATCGGCCTTGACTGTACCTCACTGTAACCCAGATAGTAGCATGATACTCTGCCTTGACATGAGTCTGGCTGAGCATGGGACCTTCTTTATAGAGATAAGTTAGGCTGAAAATCTGGAGAGCTGCTGAGTGTGAAGGGCTGTACAAACAGCTTTGTAGCTAAAGAAGAGGAGAATGAAACAGTTCCCTCATGCTTGGATGAGAAACACCCTGTAGCAGCCCAGCAATTTGATAGGTGAGATGCTGACTTTCTAGGCTGGGTTTTGGGATGGTCTCCGAGGGTGATTTCCTGTGCTGGGCCCTGCGATGCCTTTCCTGCCTCTTTGCCTTACCAGGTGCCCTGCTAGGCTCTGTGTAAGTTAGCCCAGTTCAAGCAGGACCTTGTTCCACTCTGAAAGATGTCTGTGCTATAAACCATCAAGTCACAGATTTTCCATTGGGATGTGTGTTACTCTGTTCCTGTGCTCTTGTTGAGCTGGACTGCAGTGCCAGATGCAGTGGTGTGAGCTGGAAGGTAACTTGTGAAGTCAGTTGTGACAGTAAGTCAGTCAATGCTCTGCATGATCTTGAAAGCCTGCTTGTGGCAGGGTCCATGTCTGATTACAGAGATCTTTGGTGTGGAAGGAGGGAGAGGAGGAGAGATGGTTTCATGGCTGGGCTAGAGGGTTAGGTGTTAGTCGGCATAACAATTTTTTCTAGAATAGACATCGGAGCAGTGTCTTACCTTGAATGGCATTTTACTTTACATTGCAATGAGTGCTGGTAGGGACCTGCCTTTCATCAAGACCAGCCATTTGAAGTGCTGTGGCACAGAGACACCCCTCCCCTTGTCTTCTCTTGGCAAGCACAGGTTGTTCTCTTCTTCTTTTCAGCTTCATGAAAGTGGAGTCATTTGTGAACTTGCCAGCATTTTGCACAACAGAGATGTTAGCACACTCCCTGCCATGGGAGATGGAGCCCTGAGCGATGTCAGTGGTGGTGGCGGTGGAGAGGCAATGAAAGCAAGTTCCACCCAAACCCAGAGGTCCTGCTGTGTCCAGCTGAGATACAAATATAGAGATACAGAGCACAAGTGTATACAGTTAGAGATACAGAAGCGGGGAAGGCACTAAGCTGGGGGCACAATCCACAGCTATTGGAGTTGATTCATATCACTTCAGCACAGCAGCTGAGACAAAGGGGAGCCGTAGGGGGGCAACCCTTGGGAGGAAAAAGGAAGAGCAGAACCACAGAAAGACATTTTGTGGCTCTGAACAAGAAGGTCATTCCTTAGTAACTGCATAGCATGATTTGTTCAGCTCATTTAAAAGCTGGCTGTGTGTTTCCCCGTCTCTCCAGGGCTCCCTGCTGCAGAGAAAGACCCTTCTTAAGAGGGGATCCTCAGGGTACCTATTTATAGCATGGAAACCCCTCCAGGAGAGTCATCCAGCCTTGAATGAACATCTCCCTGTCCCCGGCAGAAGAGTGATGTACAGGCTGTTCCTCCTGCGATCCCAGCCCCTCCTTCGCAGGGGCCCAGCTGACATTTGCTAGCAGACTGTAAGGGACAGTTGCAGGCATCTCTCCCTGGCGCGGGAGGTGATGACACACCGGCTGCCGCCATGCTGGGCTGGCAGAGGCAGGAGGAGGCAGGGAGAGGGACAGGCAGGGTGCTGGGTTGCTCCAGCTGGGCTGCCCCTTGCTTGGCGGTGGGGGAGAGTCAAGTGATGGGAGGCGAGGGGTGCGTGCTGTTCCCAGAAAGAAAAGGTCAGGGCACAGAGCCGTGGCGCGATTTGCCTCCGAGCCAGAGCCGGTGGCAGTAGGGCAGGGGCTGGGAGGGCTGTGATTTCTAGACATGACTTGTGGATGCTGTCCAGGAGACACAAAAATGAATTGGAGAGGGGGGAAAGGACTGTTGGTCTGAAGTGAAGCATGGGGCTCTGCAGAAGTGCTGCCAGGGGCATGATGAGCTCTCCCTGCCAGTCTAAAATGCCCCCTTGGAGCTTAGAAGGACCCCAAGAGGGGGTGCTGGCATTGCATCTGCTTGGGTTTAGTCTCCGGCTGGGCTGATTCAGTCCAGCCCTCCGTGCCGGGGGCAAGCAAATGCTGAGCAGCACACTTGGACTCACTTGTTTGGCTGCAGGATAGGATTTCAGTTTGCTACAGTTAGATGGCAGAGCTTTGGGGATTTTCCCTTCTGATACGATATTCCAAACCAAAGGCTTATAATGAAGTCAGAGTGATTTTAGAGGTATTTTCTTTCTCTGCTTAAGAATTTCCTTTAACACGCAAAACTCAGGAGGGCAAAAAAGATGATAAAACTGTTTGGACAGGGCCAACTTTTTTAGCATAGGTTTGGACAATGCAGCTTGCCTAGTGACTGTGTCTGTAAGGAGGCTTCTGTCAACTCTGCCAATAAAGTCATAAATCCAGTACAGACTGGTGATGAAAAACTGAAAGAGAAGGACTCAAAGGAGAATGGCTGAAGGGACAGATGGTGGCAACTGAAGAACAGAGGCAAAATGAAATATAGCCCCATGGGAGTATAAAAAGAAGACAAAAAAACCAAATGGAAATGAGAAAAGGGCCCTAGGAAGGACAGTGACTCAAGCACCAGCAGGAAACTCAACATGGAAAGCAAGAGGCTGGATCCCATGTGGAAGAGGAGGGAGAGGGTGGAAAGGGATTGCAGAAGGAGAAGAAACAGGGCTCAAAAATGCCATAACAGCAGGATCTGTGTTTCAGCGCAGGCAGCCTGACTGGTGCCTCTTCCCTCCTACGTTAGTAGTTCCTTGTCTGCTTTCAGCCAGTATGAGTTTGATTTAGCAGATCTGGCAGGAGGAAGGCAGCAGGACAAAGGGAGAGGGGACAGTTTCTCAGTGATACAGAAATGCTGGGGAACCGTGGGTGAAAGAACATGGCCATTAGAGAGGCAATGCAGGCACAGTTTGTTCCCAGCATCGGGGGAGTTGTCCAAGGCAAGTGGCCAGCCTAATTTACGCTCCCAGAGCAAGGAAGGTGAGTGTTGTTTTATTTTTAAAGACCGTCTCCTCTGCCTTCCACCATGCTACCTCCTGCAGTGGAGTTCCAGTTTCAGGAAGAGCAGGGTAAAAACAAGCCCAACCAAACTAAAACATTCTGCTTTTACCCATAAATGGCGTCAAATATTTTTGTCTCAAGTCATTACTCTTCCCTCCTGCCTGACAAAACCAGTGCTGGAAGGCCTGGCCTTGCATGCTAGCACCTCGGCAAGATGACCTGGGCAGGGAGCAGGCAGGCAGTGGGGCAGGTCCTGGCACAGGGCAGTGCAGCTATATTTAAACCCAAATCATCCGAGTGATGAGCATAATGAGAGCACACTGTGCCAGGTAGCTTTAGACCTCACCAGGCTGAGCCATTTGGCCGTGCAGTGGGACTGCACCGGAGAACTGGAATTTTTCCACCCGAGGCAGAACAAGTACCAGATTCACCAAGAGGGCTAGTGAGAGATAAAGGGAGGTGGTGTTTGAGCACTGCCTCACCTGAGCATTTCAGCGGGAAGGCAGGCTGCTCAACAGACTCTCCTTTCCCTTCTTGCCAATGCCTTGTGCAGGGTTTGGTTTCTTGTGGGGATGGGAGATGCTGAAGAAGAGCTGGCTCATTGCAAGCAACTGGTATGGAAGGAAAAGCTCTCTGCATCTGCAAACTGCAAGTAAGGGTTTAGGTGGCCTGAGTTAGGTGTTCAAATTATGCCAGTGAGCAGAGCCCTGTCCCTACTGATGACTGAGTAAATCAGCTGGGACAGGGCACTCAGACCTAATGAAGGGATGTGGAAGCAGTTTCCACTGGAGACGAGTAAAAAAGAGACAACTGATCCTCCTGCCCAATAAATATCCAACAAATCTTGGCTCTGGGTGTCCAACCTGGGTGTCACCTTTTCACTCTGCCAGTCTCAGGGCCACAGGTCACAAGACAGCAGTATCAAGCTAGTCCCTAGTCCCGTCCTGTCCTAGCCCAACACTGGAGAAGGCACAGAGCATGTCACACCTGTGCTGTGCTGCTCAGGTATTCTCCCCTGCCAGCCAAAACTTTCAGCAGGCTCATTACAGCAACTTTATGGGTCCTTCACACTGCTGGAGTGAGAAGGAAAGCCAGGGATTTTATCATGGGAGAAAATGCCTACTGCAAATCTGAGACGCTCCATAAACAGGGGGATTGTTTGTCTTTAGTGTTTCTTTTCTTTCAGTGTAGGAAAAGTGCCATATCTGAACTGACAGGGCACTGCAGAGCAGTCCCACACCATGGTGGTTGGCGATCCCTTGCAGTGAGAGCAGAGCAGGAGCAGGAGCAGGAGCAGGGATGTCCCTGGTGTTGTACTCCCCACTCCAGCATCACCCACAGGATCACTGTCCTGGGCCTTGGTTCTGGATCAAGTTGTCCCTTCTCTGTACTGCATTTTACAGTCTTGATTCCAATATTTCTCTCTACTGTCTCCCTTTCCAGCCAGTGCAAATGCAGTGATATCACAAGGTGGCCTAAAGCTGATCTTGGGTTAGAACACTGGGACAAGCTGTGTGTGTTGGTGTGTGTGTGTGACAGAGAGGAAGATGACTGTACAAGCCAAATAGCTGCAGATGCATTCAGGACCTGTCATTTTAACTGCAATGGGTTTCAGCAGCTCCCAGCTGCTTTTTTCTGTGCTTTTGTGCCTGTCTCTGTATCTTACCCTCCTATTGCATAGGACTTGCACCTCTGGCATCCCTGTCAGTGTCCCCTCCAACGTGCCCACCAGCCCTTCCCTTCCTGCCATTGCAGCTCAGAAAGGGGAGACCTTTCATCCCCTCCTCTCCTCTGTCCTGAGCTGTCTCTGGCCTAGCCATCAAGACTTTGTCCTCCATCTCCTTGGAGCAAGGGAGGCCCCCAAGGACCTGTGGTGGCAGAGCTGCCCTGACTGGGAGCAGAGACCTGCACATCACACGCACTCTGCTGGGATGAGCGCAGGAGCTCACGTGGAGCTGGAGGTGAGAAGCCACAAGCTGGCTGGTCCAGACAGTGGCCACAGAGGGAAATCTTGGCACAGGTGCTGTGTTTTGCCAACACAATGCCTACACGGGAGCCTGTGTGGCTAGTGGAGCAGAATACGTTACCTTTCCTGTGCTGGCAATGAGCTTTGCCCACTGCATCCAAGTGTAAAACCTCTGAGCACAGAAGCAGTCTTTACTGTTGGTGAAATGCCTCTCAAAACTCTCCTGATGTTTCAGGAAGGTGTTTCTTCAACCCAAGTAGGTGCTCTGATGGAGGAAAGGGGCAGACTCAGTTTTAGCCATGCAGGCAGCCTGCTGTGGCTCTTTAGCTCTGCTCAGGGTTGTAGGGACAAAAAGCCTCTGGAGGTTTCAGTCAGACACCCCTGTCAGGTACCACAGCACCCATACCACCCTGTATGCTGTGTAGGAATGAAGTGAACAGCTAGGAGGCCAGGGCTGAGTTATTTCATGGTGTAATTAGAATTTCCCAGCAGACTTCTGCTGGACTCACATGAAAAATGTGGCAATCTCTCCTTGCATTTTTTAAAGAAAGAACTCTTATGGATGGGATGAAATGCTTGTGAGCATCCCCCAAAGCACCACAAATCAAACAGCCAAGAAAAGAGTCCCTGCCAAATGCATTGTGCTTTGAATAAAAGCCATAGCTGGGGAGAGAAGCATCTTGATTTGGAAATTGGGGTAGACATGGTTGGGTAGTGCCTGCTTGTTCTCTGGATAGTGTTAGCTGGGGTTTTTAACTTCCGATGTCCATGAGTGATGAAAGAATTAGAAGTTGGCTTAAAAAAATGTGTTTTCTGTTAGGAGCCTCCACCTGTAGATAGAGGTGCCCAGAGAAAACCAGTGATGGACAACAGATGAAAACAGCCTGATGTCCATCCTTTAACATACATCTTTATTTCCCTTATTTTCCATCCCTCCCCTTCTGGAGCTGGGGCATTTGCGTCAGGTTGTTTCCTGAGCATCTTTTTCCTCCTCTTCCTTGTAGAAGACACCAAGACAAGCCCATGCATTTGGAAAGTCCCCTCTGAATCCTTGGCACAGGGCAGGATTATATAAAGTAATAATCCATTATTTCCTCTCAGCCCCCAGGTTCCTTCCCGAGTTGATGAAGCTTTGTGTAGAGCGGTGATTTCCTCTAAAATGAACAGCAAGTTTGCTTCATTCTCAGAGGCTGCTTTGCTGCCTGCCAAGGCACGATTAGGGAGGGTGTTGGGCAGGCATTTCTGTCATTCTGCAGGCACTTGTGCCTTTGCAGTGAGGGTGTCTGACAGGTATGGAGACAAATCAGGACAGCCGTCTCCCTGCCCCAGTGTGGCAATGGCCTTGGCAATATGTGGGAGATGCAGCTGCAAGGTGCAAGTGGGGAGATGGGGTTTTCCCGGGAGGAGACCTGTGGGAAGGGGTGGGGTACCTGGGTGTCACCAGGGATGCTGCTTGGGCTTTGGCATCAGCATCGCTCCCAGAAGTTCTGCTGCTCTTAGTCTGCTTTTTATTTATTATCTTGGGGCATTGCCACAATGCAAGATGTGCCAACCAGCAGCTGTGGTTTGGAAAGGGCAGGTCAGCGTAGCTCACCTCTCCTGGTATGTCCATCATGCACACTTGTCAGTGTGGCAAACAGGCCTGCCTAGCTGTGGCCATGCTATTTCCAGTGACCGTGGTAACACAAGTCTGTGTCGTGTGGCTAGCATCAGTGTTGCTTTGCTGAGATGGTTTTGCCGTGAGCAGCTCCGGAGGACATGCGGAAGGGCCGCAGCTGCACTGTGCCTCAAGGAAAGTCAGACTTCCTGCGGAGAGTGGGAGCCCAGGAGGACCAGGACCTGGGCAGGACCCTGGCTGTATTAGGGGTGTAAAGCTACCCACAGTCCAGATCCCGACTGGAGTTGTCCCACTGTGCAAGGTGCCCTCAGAGCAACGTGGAGATACCCCCAGTCTCCAGTGTCCATAGCTGTCCCTGAAAAGCAGTCTGGGTTATATTGCCACTGGGTAGAGATTGTGCTGTTACTGAAACACATGTGACTCGGTAGTGCCAAAATGTTTGTTCAGGCTTTGTACATAATTCCTCAAGACCTCAATCCTCTCTGAAGCACAAAAGCTTTTATGTGAGGGACATGCTGAGTTGTAGGAAGAAATACAGCATGAAAATATCACCCTGTTCCACAGTGACAAACATCTACAATGCAGGACTCAGATTAGAAATCAAGAGCGCTGAGGTCTGCGCTCTACTGCGGTGACTCATCTCACATCCTCGTGCCTCACGTTTGCCTGCAAAATGGAGCCTGCCTGGCGTGCAGTGCCTGGAAGGGCAGTGTCTCTGCAAGCGGTGTCTGGGAGTTTGGAGAGAAGATGCTTCACAATTGCCAGATATTGTAATTTCTTGGCTTCTGCAGCAGGAATCTGAACCTCAGCCTGGTCCAGTTTCACTTAACAATTAAACCCTTTTGTTACTTTGCCAGACCTTACCTAGAGTACTGTGAGGCTGTCTGTGAGACAATTGCCGCTAGGACATTATGCCTCACCATGAAGAAGGTGAGACACTGGGGCCAGATCACCAAAAGATAAGACCTACCCTTGCCTAGTAGAGGTAGAAAGCCATTCTGTGTTATTAGTTTGAGTCAGCCTGCCTAATCTAAAAGTGACTGCATCCCCCGTAAAAGCTTCCTGTTTTCATTAACCCTAAGCATGCGTTAAATTTCCTTCCTTCAGCTGATGACAAAAAAGGTTGTGTTTGCAGAGAACTTCCTTCCCCCTCTGCTTCTTGCATGATTCATTCAGGGATGCCCATTCCTTTGTCCAGTGATAGAAGAAGCCAGGCTAAGGAGGCAATTGCATCATGAACATCAATGCAAATTGGGCCAGAGAAGTCGGAGGATGCTAATGGCTGCTTTTCTGTACACATGCTAATTATAGCATCAGCAAAGCCAGGTCCAAGCTATGGCTTTGCCTGAGGAAATCCCCAGTGATTTTAGCCAGGAGTTCCAATTACTGTTTGTTACAAGTAAATGACTAATAGAAACTAGACCCGTTAGGTTATCTTGTGCATTTCTGGAGGATTCCTCTGCTATAGTGTAAACATAGGGATAGGTATGTTGTGCTTAGAAGTCACCTGAAAGTTTGCCCTGTGCAGAGTGATAGGGTGCCCACCTCTTCCCTGGACAGAAGAGTGGGACACCACAGAGGCACACCGTTTGCTATGCCTCTGTCCCCTCTGTTTTACGTCTTTGCTCACAGTTATTCTGTTTTGATCCTTCCTCCTGAGCTTTCTGTTCAAGGAGGGCACAGAGGCATGCCAGGGCCCTGCCCGCACTGCTTGTCCTGTGCCTGTGCCGTGCTGTGCCGCGCCTCTCACCGCAGGCATCCTCATCCCCATCCATAGCTCCTGCAAAGGATGGCAATGCAAATAACAAGTACTTTGTTGTTAATAATACAGACAGTTTAGAGATGAGCTGCTGAGTGATTAAAGGGCTGGCTGGACTGGTTTCTGAGGCGAGAATAATAGAGTGGAATATATGTGTGCATCTCACCCACTCCAGTTTATATCTTCCTTACATGGAAGTTGTTAACATTTGACTTCCAGTAATTTATGAAAAGCTCAGTTACAGTTTCCACACAGACTCCCTCAGGATGGATTTCCATACCACAGAAACCACTCTTTTCATTGCACATCATGGGTTCCTTATTGGCCATTTTATCACACTGTTGGAAACTCGTGTGATCCTGAATGCTGCTCTGTCCTCTTGCCATTGCAGTGAGCCCTTGCATCGCAGGGTCAAACGTGGAGGAATCAGACGATGTTACATAGTTGCTGATCACTCTCAATAAGAAGTTGGAGGTCTTCAGATTTCAATGCCATCATAACTATGCAACTGATTTAAAATACAATAAACTTGAAAGTCCTTCCATATCAGACCATCAGAGGGCTGTAGATGAGCTGCTTGAACCTCTCATAAATACCAGGCCTGTCATTCCTGCAGATGGACCATCCATTTTTAAATGGGGTTTCAGGTTACAGCTAGGCTTCACAGCACAGCCTGCTATTGCTGCAGGGTCACGATGCTGCGAGGTAGGATTTGGCCCTTCCTAAAGAACAGGGAAATTACAGTAAATAAATCGCTGAAATGAGAACCTGGTGTGCCTTTAACATTCTGCCCCTGCCGTTTCTGCATGTTCCTGGAGAGGTTTTGCTGGGCATTTCCTCTCCTTTGGTTAACTTCTGCAAGGGTTGTCTCACTTCCAGCCCCTTTTCTGGGGGCCAGGAGGACAGGTCTCGCCGTTGTGTTGTGTGCAACTGAGATTTGCACTGGAAAGGATGGCTTAGGCGATCCCAGCCTCTCTTGCTGAAAACTCAGCTGAAGACAGAAGTAGCTGCTGCTGAAGGAGGGCAAGGGCAGGGGCACTGGAGGAAGGGGTGCATCCATCAAGTGCAGCAGGTCACCATGACTGAAACCATGAGATCCTCAAGCTAAGCTCCACCTTGCAGGGAAGTCTTTTTATATCTCTGTGGCAGATGCCAACCAGTTGCTCACTTGCTGAAGAAGGTGTTTGCCAGAGAGCAAAGCAGAAAAGCCCCTGAGGGCTGCTGTGGTGCAATCAGCAGCTTGAAGCCAGGCTCTGGGAAAACAGGCCTTCTTGCTGTGGTTGTATTTACCCAGGTGTGATGCCCACTCCACCCATGGATTCCTAGCCGTTGCCTTCATGCTGTTTGCGCTGCAGAACTGGGTTGCTGCCCGCTGCAGGGCTGTGTTTTGTCTGCCTGCAACACCATCAGCCGTGTGCAGCATCTTGGTGAGCCACTGCTCAGGTGGCTGTCACTTTGCTTTGATGAAGGAAACCAAAGCGTAGTGTGAACTGGGCCATGGTGAGGCTGAGCATTTTCTGCACAGGTTTAGCCCTGTAAACCCTGGGAGCATTTATCGGCCCTGGCACAAACCTCTGTGCTCCACCCTTTGATGTGGGTAAGCAGGATAAGGGGAAAAGAATCAGACTTACTCTCACCAAGTAACATCTACTCATCTACGAGTGAATGATTACCCAAGGCAATTTTGAAAATGGGACTTAAGCTCCAGACCTGCTTTTGAAAGTTACTGGAGATCTGTTGCACAAGGTAGAAATAAAGGATTGCTAGGGCTCCATCTCTTTCCCTACCCATACAGTTATGTATTTCTAATATGGTTTTCACCAATTTAATGGGATGATGGAGCTGTGGGACTTCCCAAGAGCGGTGTCCTCCAAACACCAATGATACAACCATGATTGCAGATAATTGCCACTTAGACTCTCCTTCAAGTTGTTTGTGTGACTCCAGCATATACAGGGTGAAATGAAAGTGTTTGGTCTTAGTTTATTCATGTGAGGTGAAAATAGGTTTGTTCTTTATTAGATTAAGTACTTTGGGATTGGGGTGGGAAGGAGTGCTGATACATGCTGTACACTGAAGCTATTCATATGGGCAGTTCAGAAATAGCCTATGGGGAGAATGTCTGAGGGACATAGCATTCTGCTCAGTCTTTAAGATAAGACTTTCTGCTTGTTCTTAGGTGGGAGACAGCATCATGCAGGGACCCACCTGCCACAGGTCTGTTTTCAGCGCTGTGCTCTGCAGTTCTGCACAGCTCTGCCGCATTCAGCATCCTTTTTCTGATGCCTGGTTGCTCCCTGGCTGGATGAGAGCAAGCCCTTTGCATTGCTGCTCAGGAGTCTTCAGCCTTTCTTTAGCTTTAGGAAGCAGAGGTGAGAAACTGCTGTTGTGGAGAAAACAGGCTGAGAGCCCCCAGCATGGGGGAGAGCCGCTTTATGCTGTGTCCCATGTGGGTTAGGGATGAGCACAGGGAGGATGCCAGCTAAGAGAGGGTTAATGCCACCTCCACCTTTCCCGGAGCCACCTGTGTCCTATGGAGAAGGGCTGTGACGGTGATGGCCATGCTCTTTATGCTGCTTTTGTGTTATTTATGTACTCTGTTAGTCAGAGTCGCTGCTGCCACTGGAGGGGAAGGACTTGCTGTCTCCAGATGGTTTCTCTGTGCTGAATCACTTACACTTACGTAACTGCCTTTCCTCAAGTGTTAGCAAACTGTACAGGCCCCCAAAGTCTGCCTTAAGACAACTTCAAAAACCTGTGGCTTTTCTTTCTTCTCCCTCTTCTGTTTCCTTTCGCCTGTTCTCTTTGCCTGCTCCCTTCTGAGCCATTAACATTCATGCCAGTGTCAAGTTTTTGAGCTGCCATTGACTATCCCAAGGGGCACCAGCATATCTCTTACTTCCCAGTGGCAGCAGCAATATCTTGCCAGGCCAAATGTTGTCAAAATTTAAGGCTCTAAAAAAGAAACCCTGACCTTTATGAGCCCTGTAACCACTCCTGAGAAGAGAGAGCGCTTCCTGCTCCGCTGCAGCGTTAACATTTCACCAGTTTCTCTTTCTACTTTGATTCCCATTGATCAGAGAAGCTTCCCTTTTGCCCTGTGCACCTCCCACAGCCTGGCTAAAAGGCAGCCTGAGCCCCTGAACAAACCTGATCTGTCCTGGGCAGCCCCTGAAATATTTCCACATCTCTGTGTGCGGTGCCCCTCCTGCAGGATGGGAGAGTGGTGACTTCTTCCTCCTTCCTTCCCAAGTGGTGATGCTTAAAAATACATCACCAGAGTCATATTTAGGAACAGCTGCTTTTGAGCTGTCCCATGGCCTGGATCCTCTCTCCAAATACAAATTTGTGTAACACAATGGAGTGATTTGAAATCGCAAGAAGTTAATGTGTCCCATAATCACCTCTCGCAGGCAGCTGCTGCCCTGCCCCTTGTCCTCTTTGCCATGTCCCAATCCCAAGAATTCAAGCAGGTAGATAATACAGTTTTGGAGAATAAGTTCTTCTGAGGGAAAGGAAGGGATTTATTTGAATAAAGAATTTTATTTGTGGGTGAAATGGCATCTGCTATATCTCTGAGTCTAAACTCGCATCTGCATTACCTCATTAGTCATGTTAGTCAAACTAGCATTAGTGTTAGCTCACACATTCATCAGGGAATGTCAGCGCTACGCACAGAGTTAGCTGAAGATTGGAGATTTGGAAACCAGACATATCACTAGTGGCTCTGGCTTGCTAAGCGACCTTGGTCAGATCCTAACCCCTTATCTACTGGGTGGCAGAGATAACGAGATTTCTTTCCCAACTGCTTGGAGATCAGCAGATGAAATGCACCCTTTTGAAAATGAGGGAAATACTCTTGTATTGATGTAAACAGACAAGTGCCTTCCCGTCCTTATTCCTCCTGGCTGCTGGTGGGACCACGTTCCAACACCAGCTACTGCCAGCCCCACACCACGGCTTCGGGGGCTGCAGGCAGGAGCACCTTCTTCCTTCTCGGGGAGGGTTACAGGAGCCATTTCCTTTGTCTGGCCTCACTTCAGACCCTTTCTGGCATCAAATGGGGTCAGCACCTGATGCATGTCACACTCTGGCTTTAATCGAGGAAGGAGAACAGCGGTGCGGAGGCGGGCTGGGCAGCAGGAGCACTGGAGGTGGACAGACACAAACCACCCGTGTCCTTCCCCAGTGAGGCTCCATCAGGCTCCGCTCCTCCCCAGCAGGAAAGGAAACCCCAGCAGCCATCAGCTCCTGGCATATGGAGTATGGAGTGGGCTACAGTGGCTCAGCAGGGCATGGCAATTAGTAAGTGTGGTGGAAGTGTCTCATTCAGCCTTCCTGCATTCTGCCTAGCCCCTGGAGCTAGCGTGGGGTTAGTAGGCTGTCTGAGGATAAGGGACTTGGTTGTAAACCATTTCCCACATCTGAGGCTGTTCCACTCATGCCCTTGGGATCAGAGATCATCTGCACTGGAGCCTTGCATGGGAACGGCGCCTGCGAGAGAGACAACCACAGAACTGTTCGTGAGAGACGGAGGAAGGACGTTCTCTGCGTCTCGCACTCTCTTGCTGCCTCTTCCCCCAGGAAGAGTCTCAAGGGAACCACAGCTGCATTACAAAAGCTCACAGCAAAGCACAAATGGTGATGTTAAGTCTCTGTATTTCTGAAGGGGGAGATGGTAATGCCCAATTTCACCTGGCCTAAATTCTACCTGTGTCCCTGTCCCTTGTTCAAGGCCGACAGCCATCCTGGAAATGCCCTGTTCAAGGAGGCAGAATTTAGGTTAGAACAATCTGAGTAGCTGTGACCATCAGTTATGGGTGTATGCATGTAGGAAATGCACCAGATTTCTCTAAAAAGAGAGATTCTGTGCTCTGACTAGCCACAGGACAGCTGGTTTGGATGTTTGCCAGTGAATCAGAAGCAGAGATCTGGACCTTCTTCCCCATTGCCTTATCTCCAGCTAGCTCGCTTGGTTGCGGATTGGGTCTCTCAATCTGGCTCAGTCACTCTTTACTAGCAATGATGTACTAGGCATGGAAAGTGTTCACTCTTCCCACTTTATTCAGTAAAAAGAAAGCCTTTTACAGTGAAAAGGAGCAGATTTGCTTCTGCTTGTTACCTGTTGGACCCTTGCACCAATAAAGCATGGAAGTAGCCTTGAGGGACACTGTGATGGCTTCACGCAGCTTTGAGGAACACTGTGGTGGCTTCATGATGGCTTCTGTTAAGCCACCTGGCCGTGACACCTTTACTCCTAATTCCCTGTGTTTGCTCTTTCAAATCAGACCTTTAAGAAAACTTTAGCACTGGAGCATTGTGGTGGTTGCTGCCAACTCATGGAGTCCCTCAACAGAGCTGAGGAGGATCCTCTTGTGTAAGTGTCTTCCTGTGTCACAAGGCAGTATGGAGAGGATATCCCTACTTTTTGTGGTAGAAAAGAAAACCCTGGCTGAGTGCTCAGTGCATTACCAGAGAGCTGCCCTGTGACACTATTGGACTTTCTAAAATAATTATTTTGCATTTTCCCCTGACCCCAGGTTATTTTGCATAGAACAATAAACAGACCACCCAAAATCCATTTACAAGGTTTCCCAGAAATCCTTGGAGCATTTGAAGCAGTTGGAGGAAATCAGTTCAGACCTGAATTCCACAAGTGATGACACTAAATCTGGAGAAGGATTTTCATTGCTTGAAGCCAAAAGTCCACAAATGTCTCTTAAAACATTTTTAGTGTGAAGCCCCTCCAGGCAGTCACAGGCAAGCATTGAATGACCAGCTGATATGTCACTTCTGTCACGTTTGTCAAATCCCTGGCCCTTTCTCATCCAGAGGACCATCCTTTGCTATTCTTATATATGGATTTGCATCTAAAAGCAGGGCAGGGCAGGGCAGGCACCTGGGCTTAATCTGTGTCATAATGGCCCTTGAATTCGTTTCTTTCGATGGTGGTCCACTTCTGCCTCCTGGGGCTGGCAGCCTGTCACTTCAAATACTCCTGGGTCAGAAGGAAACCGACAGAGCCTTGAGGAGCAACTTGACCCTAAGTGGGATCCCACCTCATCAAAGCTGTGCTCTCTCATCAGAGCATCGGCTTTCTTCAGCTTAGCAGCTTCCATGAAAGGTTGGTTCTTTTGATTGTTTACTTGTAAGTAGCCTACACAGCAACAAATCACAGTGTAGCAGGAAAATGGAGAACTTCTGAATTAATGGGGAAAAACACAGTTGTAAATGAGTCAGTGGTGGGTGTCTGCTTGAGCTGGGAGTGCTCATGTGGCCAATACCTTGCCACTCAAATGCCAGTGACACTTAACTGAAGGATCCTCGCTGTTGTGAGTAGTTTTGACAATCCCACAAGCAGCAAATACTACCTCCACCGCACACAGGGAGGAAAATCATTATTTGTGAAAAAACATAAAACTGCAGAAAAGCATTACACAAGTCTCCCAACTCTCCAACAGTCAAGAGCTCCTGCTGGGGGATTGCAGGATTTTACAGTTTGATTTAATAGTTTCAAAGAGAATTGTTGCTCTGTTGGGAACCACCTTCGATCTGTTCAATTACGAAAAAAAAGCAAAGCAAACAATGTCCTTCCCACTTCCCCAAAATTCAAATAAAGAAACAAACAATCCCCTCAGAAAAGCTAGGGCAAGCAAACGAGAGAGAAATAAGATAACACAGCTTTTAAAAGCCTGTTGCTTTGCAGCTGTTCAGATTCTGGCTGCTTTCCAGTGTTACTTTGATGATCCTCTGCCAGGAAAAAAAGAAGTCCTTCAAACCTAGAATTTGATGAGGACATTATTTCTCAGCAAAGTAAATGAAGATCCAGGTTTGAGATTTAGTGATGGGACTGCCATCCATTTAAGAGCCGGTGATCTTCACCAAGACCCTGGCAGATTTGAGTGATGTCCTGGTGGTGGGAGATCTGTGTTCTTCAACTGGTGATAAAGGACAAAGAGGACTTAGGTCTTCAGACAAGTTTGATACTACAACCAACAAGTGGAGATGTGAAGTTAAATTGGTGCCTGGCTAGTGGGGAGCAAGCTGGACATGTGCTAAGAACTGATACTAACTGGGAAGTCACGTCAAAGTTTGGCTTTGTTGCATTGGCTGCTAGATCCCTGTCCAATAGGAGTGCTCACGGGGAAGGAGTATAAAATAAGCACAAACTGGTGCAGGGGAGAATGACCGGGAAGAAATACTACCCTTGAGCTGATGGATGATAAGGTGTTCAGAGGCACTGTCAGGGCATTCCTGAGGCTGTGACTTGTACCTAGGAGTCATGGGTGAACTCTGTGGAGTAAAGATGTTGTGTCAGAGCCCTGCAACAAAAGAAGCAGCATCACCATGTGTCACCCAGAACATCACCTCATACAGCCAAGTACGGAGATGCTCTAAAGCATAGGTTTGGGTTACAGCAAACTAAAAGGACTGAGATGTAATTTTTTCCCTGTCTTAAGTAACTATGGTCATAAAGTAGCCTAATTCTGGGATTGGTACTCTCTGGTGTTCCTTCTGCCCTTATGTTACACCGTGGCTTCTTATCACACATTAATTGGTTCTTCTTTTACTTTGGTCTGTGAAGAAGCAAGTGATGGTTCATTTCATGTTGTTGTACCCTAGGATTCTTTTTACACCCTGCACTTTTAACATATGCTATTTAAAGGTTATAGGAAGAGTTGTTGGCAAATGGTAGATGACAGGTTTTTGAAACACGATAAAATAACAAGAGTCTCCAATGAGAGATTGAAGAGACAGGAAAGGAAAGAGGGGAGAATCTATAGACAATCTGTGCCAATCTTTACTAGGTTGGAAGACCCCATTTGGATGCAGAGACTGTGCAATGCAAGGCTGACAGACTGTCTTGTTCGCCTGGAGTGCAGGAAGGCTATAGAGTGAAACCCTGTTTTGCTCTGCCCTCACTCCACCCTGAATCTAGCTGATGCTTAGGGGAAGAGCTGCTCAGCTGCCTTGCAGATAGCTACATTAATCTGAGGCTCCTAGGAGCCCATTTCTCTGGATGGCTAGCTCAGATAGAGATTTCCACAGTGTACATGTCTCAAATTAAGTGAAGTAAATCTTCTAAGATTTGCAAAACCACTTAGCAAACCACTAAGGCAATACCACCAATCAACAGCCGAGGGCCAGGGAGGGAATTTTTTCCCTCTTTATCCTTTCCTTGAACCCTTGTGAAATGTCCCTTAAGGGGGCATTTCAAAGTCCCACTGTGACTATTTGGGCAATAGCCGATTCCCATTGATTGAAAAAGGCATTTTTACTTTCTCATCCGATCTTCACCCTGCAGAATGTCTGCCCTCGAGCCTGAGATGTATTGTGACTAATGACCAAAAGTGAGTTCATCGTTAGTCTTCCACCTCTTCTAGGGCTGAACTGAAACAAAATAAGGGAATGTAAATTAGTAATATCCAGCTGGCTGTGTTAGCAAGATGGATGCATGTGGCCTGTCTCCACACATCCCTTGCTTTGTGGGATGCAGGTGGTCCATCCCTTTCATCGTGTTTGTCTGCCGAGCAAATCCAAGCTTCCCACAGGTGAACAGGCATGGTCAAGAAGAGAGGCTGCAAGGTTTCTTCAGCCGACTTCTGTTTTGAATATTATATTTTGACTTGTGAACCCTGAGGAATTCAGATCTCAGGGCAGAGGAAATGTTGGAAGAGGTCAGGCAAGCTGTGCTCCCTCTGTGTTACTCAGAGCAGCAAATAGCATGTGTTCCAGGGCAACATCTGATTTTCTGCTTTTACGAGGCAGATGTTTAGGATAAGTGATCTGCTGTTTATTTTAATTGCCATCTTCCAAACCTCCTTCCTACGTGCGCACACACATTCGGAGACCATAAAGAAGGATTCTTCAGATTATGCCGTTATTTGGGTAGCTAGCCCTGTCTTCTGTCAGTGCCTGGACAAGGCTGTGTGCTGCAAACCCAGTTCCCTGTGCACATCAGTTTTACAGTGGTGTAAATCAATTAGGTCTAATTCCTTTCTCAATAACACTAGCATAAATCTGAAATCGCTCCACTGACGTCAGCGCCGTAACAGCAGTGTAAAGGACAGATAGACTCCCTTAACTTCAGAACATTGCTGCTGATTTACACCAGAAAAAGAGCAAAAGTAGTTGGGCTCAGCATGTCCTAGCACTGTGTTACTGAACAGCAGGCCAGGGTTTGCTCTGGGATACAGTGGTGACGATGGAGAGCAACTCCATGGATTTCGCTGGCATTAAGTTGATGGAAATGAGTTGTACCTTCACCACAGTTTGGCTCTCAAAGAGCTCCATGTAGTAGGTCATTAATGAAAAGGAAGGATAAACCAATGTTTGTGTGTAAAGCGATTAGTCCCATTGCTTGTCACTATTCCAGGAGAGTCATGTAGGGATGAATCTGACCATTTGGTTTGTGTTGTGATGATGACGATGATGGAGAGCAAGGCAGTGGTACCCTCATACCTTGAGGAACGCCAGGCAGGCGTCCATGGAGGAACTGGTAGCTGAAGACAGAGGAACACATGGAGGAACTGCCCTTGCAACTGGTGCTAAGAGCTAGTCTGGAGGAGTGGCAATGCTGGCTGCACTTTTATCCTCTGAGAGGACACAAGCAGTTGTTGTAGGCATTCTGTGCTGGCAGCATTCAGGGTGTTAATCCTTACTCACTTGTTTCTCTAGATTTTCCCACCTTGTCTCTAAAGGGCTAGAAGTGAAAGCCTAGCTGTAAAAGGGGTACTGGCCCCTCTCTGCTCTGCTGTGGCTTCAGCCTGCAGACTGTGGATTTAAGCAGAAGGAGATGAGAAGTGGATATTTCCTCTTGAAGCTGTAGGGCTTCCCAAACAACCTTGCTGTTTAAAAAGACTATGACAAGGAGGGCCTGGATTGCTGGTAGCCACTCTTTAGGAAGTTAGAGAGCCCAGTGGTTGCCTCAAAGTCCATAAGCCTTCCTCCTTTAAAGCCAATGGAGACAAGGTGATTGACACTCCTCTTCTGTTGGCATCTGGCCAATCTCTTAATTGTTCATAAGTGACTTTTTTTTCTAATAGCACATGTTTGCTCTGAGTGGCTCGGTTTGCACACAGTGAAATGCAGCCATGTGTGGCATAATTGCTTTAAAGCCAGCAAGTTGAAACAGGGTCCCTGTGAACTACCAGGTAGCCTGGAGGTGCCACAGAGAAAAATGAGGCCATGGGTGTCCCAACTTTTTGAAAGTTGTAACTTTTTGAAAAGCTGAGACCATGCTTTACCCAACTCTCAGCCTTCCCCATGCTGGCAGAGGTGGGAGGCAGCAGGAGAACCTCAGAAACCAGAGATGAACTGCAGTCCTTCCTTTCCACTTCCTATCCAAGGGTCCAGCCACAACTGTTATTGACAGACAGGAGAAATAAAACTGTTCTCCATGCTCCTGGCCCCAAGGGACCCCAGCTGGGTGCACAAAATGGTTCCTACATCCATGCTGTACAGCCATGGGGAGAGATGGCTGCTCCAAGCCCCAAACATTGGTTTTGGCAGCCCAGGCTGAACCTGTGACCCACAGCAGCTTGGAGGTACTCACTCACACTCACCTTCTTCTCTACACACTCAGCTGGAAGGTGGCCCCATGGAGATGAAATGAGAGCTAAGGGAGATGGGTCCCAGTTTTCCCATCAGTTTTGTTCTCACTAGACATGAATAACTCAGCTGATGCGTTCACTGGCGGGGAGCAGCAGAGTTTACCAGTCATGAAACAAAACTGTGATTATTGCCATAGAAACTGGAGCTTGAATGTGAAGCTCATCCAATGGGGCAGCAGGAAGAGGGCATTGGACTTCTGTCTCCTATCAAAACTCATGTGTGTGGCTTGGATTTGGAATACCAGAAAGTCACTATTAAAATAACCATGTCATAAAATATCCAGATATCAAGAAACATTGACTTCTTTTGGGTTCCTAGGAAGAACTAAGTCAGGACCTTGGGGACTGGCCTGTAAGGGATGAGGGCGGTTAGTAGCACCACTGCAAACAGCAAAGCTCTTTCCAATTAGGAAAGGAGGCAATTAATTCACAGTGGCTGAGGGATACAGAGTCAGAAACATAACCTTGCTCTGCTTCATGGCTCTCTTTCCTGAATGCATA
This sequence comes from Elanus axillaris, assembly GCA_026212715.1. Lineage (NCBI taxonomy): Eukaryota > Metazoa > Chordata > Aves > Accipitriformes > Accipitridae > Elanus > Elanus axillaris. The sequence goes on along the minus strand of JANZLQ010000044.1, from coordinate 9,670,032 downwards.
CGTGCCATTTGTTTGGAGAATTCCTGCCTCCTTCCCACTTGAACTCTATGACAGTGGCTTTGCTCTAGGAGCTTACAGCATGGTTCAAGTTTCCTTGTAAGCTTACAAGCTCCATCTATAGGATAGTCGAAGAAGAGCCCTTTGGCTTCAAGCTGATGAAAAAGGGCAGATAAGCTTCACTCAGAGACTCCAGTTTTGTTCTGGAAAAATTCCAGCATGCTTAGCATACCACATTGCAGAAAGTCACTGATTTCATTGTCGTTACTTCCTATTTGGGTATAGTTTTCCTCCCTGGTTAAACTGTCAGTCCTCGGTGCCATGCTGCATGACTGGGAGGCTCTTGCCTGTGGAAATTACTGGAGTTGTGGAGATGCTATTATTCCACATGAGAAATCTCAGGGATTTTCTAAAGAACTCCTAATCTACAAGATTTCCGGGCTACAGCTGTGATGCCTTTAGGTTTTGATAGCCCACACTGCCCCATGTAGAAAACTAAACAGTAGTGATTAATGTGTCCAAATCATCTAAATCCAGCTGATTTAGCAAGTCAGTTTCTCCTTAGCTTGGTGTTTAATGATTGCCAGCCCCAGCCCACACTTCACTGCACAGGCTGCACCAGCAGAAGTTATTGCAGTCTTCAAGGGTTTTTTTATAGGAGGAGGAAACACAAAAGGTGAAAGACATTTCTTCCTTCTTTTGTGCAAAGTAGAATCCTTCTTGGCAATAAGGTGTGGTACAGACTGGGGCTGTGTGTGTTTCCGAAGGAAGGAAGGAAGCAAAGAAAGAAGGAAGGAAGAAAAGGAAGGAAGGAAGGAAGGAAGGAAGGAAGGAAGGAAGGAAGGAAGGAAGGAAGGAAGGAAGGAAGGAAG
>JANZLQ010000044.1:9630295-9668342 GCA_026212715.1 Elanus axillaris | reverse complement strand
GCATGTCCTCCCCCTCCTTCTGCACTGACCTGGGGGTCTGCAGGGCTGTTTCTCTTACATGTTCTCACTCCTCTCTCTGGCTGCTGTTTCTCCCCCTGTTCCCCAACTTTCTTCCCCTTCTTAAAAATGTTATCACAGAGGCATTACCACTATCGCTGATTGCCTCGGCCTTGGCTGGTGGTGGGTCCATCTTAGAGCCGGCTGGCATTGGCTCGGTCGGACATGGGGGAAGCTTCCAGCAGCTTCTCACAGAAGCTGCCCCTGTAACCCCCTCCGCTACCAAAACCTTGCCACAGAAACCCAATACACATGTACTTCTTAAAATATCACTTTCAAATAAACAAAAGCGCAGTCATATCCAGTACTTGTTCCTTTCTCTATCTCAAGATTAATTTCCCATTTTTCCATCTAACATGCCTGTCATTTGAGTATCTCCACAATCAAGAAAAAGCCCTGTTGTTTCCCTTTTGTAGATTCACAGACATTAAAACTAGAAGAAAATGTGTTCTTGTCTCCTGGGCAGCTGACCTGAGTGTATATGCATCTGTTTATTCAAATTATTTCATGCAAAGAAGCTTTGCTTTTTTGTAGCTACTGTGGGATTGCTACTGCTGCTAAAGCACCCAGGTGCAACCCCTGCCAAATGGCTTGGTGGATCATCTCACACAGCTCAGGAGTGCAACAGCACTGTAGGAACATTACTGTGAACCGTGGGGGCTGAAGCTACCCACCTCAAGGAGGTGCAGCATCAGCACATGGTGGCATTTATGGGCAGGGAAAAAATGGAGCCCAGCTCTGCCCACCCAGCATGGAGAGAGTAGGCTGCTCCTGGTGCTCATTCACCCACTGATGCCTTTGACAGGGTGTTCAACAACAGCTGGGGAGGGTGCCTGAAGGCTAAGGCAGACCCAGTGGACATGGTATACTCTAGGCAGGACCAACGAGTCCTGGGGAAGTGTAATCTCTCTCCTGGCTTCAGTGACTGAATCCCTCCTCTACCCCAACCTCTACCGTGCTAAACTGATGCTTTTTTTTTCTTTCTCACTCTGTTCCACAGAGATCCCTGGGTGTCCAGGAATGGTTGAGAGCTGAATGGGCTGACCTCTCTTCCTCACCATCCTGAGCTCATGAGGGCTCTGAAGAGATTCAGTGGGAACATAGCGTTGCTTCTCTGAGCCTGGGGATGCTGTGGGAAGTGATTGCCTTGGCAAATGTCTTCATCCCAACCCATAGCCCATCATGTATTGCATGAAGGAGAAGCTGATGAAGCATAACCAGAGGACCAGAAAAGGCTCTACTAGCACTTCAAGCATTGGAGGACACAGATGGGGGACCGGCACTAAGAGAAGCACTTTGCAGGAGTCACTGCATAGGAAACTGGCTCTGGAAAGAAGCTACAGGAGCCCTGTGGACTGAAGGAGGTGAATGTCCAAACCACCACATAAGGTGCTGAGGGATTTCCCTGGCACAGTATCCTTGGAAAGCACTTTCAAAAGGGAAGGGGTTACCAGGACCACGTGGCCTGGTAACATCTCCAGTGGCTGGTCTGGAAGAGGCACAGCAAGGTCACTGCCCTATGGTCAGGTCAGGAGACTGGCAAGACGTGCCCACAGCTGCCTGCCCACATGCTGGCCAGGGCTCCAGATGAAAAAGGAATCTGACCAAGACTGAGAGAGAAGGAGTGTGGAAGACTGCTTTGATTTATTCTGTGCTTGTTTCTCCTGGTGTCTTCTCTGTCTACCTCTTTTTCTCTCTAGGCCTATGGGTACTGCATATGGGGCACAGACCCTCACAAATAAGCAGAAGTATTAGTACCAGGGCAAACCCTGCCCAGTGCACAGCTGTGCTGCCCAGGGCAGTGCTGTTGCTACATGGGGCTGACTTTGCACAGTGCAGATGTAACGTGGCCTTCGTTTGCTCCTTATGCCAACAAATCTGCAACTGCAATGCCTGGACTTCAGAGGGCAGAAAGGCTTGAGCCTGGCAATTCTTTTACTTGCAAGCAGTCACATGCTAGCTCAACGAGCCACACTTGGGAGCTGAGTTTTAACGCCTGAGCCCCAAAACATTATAGAGCATCCGTTCCTCTCCTGTAGCTGTGGAAATGAGCATGCTGGCAGGCTGCGCACTCAGCTCCTGCATCATGGATTTTAAAAATCTCATTCAGCAGAGAAAGAGACAGAGATGGAGGGAGTGACTGAGGCTCAGACAGGAAATTGTAGGAAAAACTAATTCAAAACTAGAGGAAAATGTGCACCTTTTAATTGCAGGTGGTGTCCCAGCTGCAGACTGTCATGCCAGCTGGGCAGCTGCAGCTCTCTTTACCGAGCAGCTCCCGGAGGCCTGGTGAAACGTGCCGGTACCGAACTGTGCCGGGAGCCCCATCTCAGACCTTCTCTCTCGGGCTTCCAGCTACAAAATCCTTCCCTCATGTGCAATTGTATTTATTTATTTATTTTCTTGCTGCTTGATGCAAAGCTGCTAACAGAGCACCCTCCCCAGAAACATCCACAGCCGAGAGAGGACGGAGAGAGGGAGCGCGTGCTGTGTGTCTGTGGGATGGGAGTGGGTGAAGGGCAGGTGTATGCCTTGAGCGGGCTGGATCTGGGCATGCACATGGGGTGTGCCTATGAGGCAGGAGGAAAAGGCTGCACTTAAACCAGAAGTACTTTCCCTGGGGTGAGCATGCAATTTTGATCTTTTGAGAATTAAGAACAAGCTGGGCAAACCCTTGTTGGGAAGGACAGCAGGAGAGCTATAGTCTGCATAAGCTGTGCAGAGCCCCTCTAGACAGATTTTCTCCATGCAGCTGTGCTCGCCCAGGGTATGTGTCTCTCTGCAAGTTGCTTCCCCAGACCCTGTCCTCCCAGCACTCCCAGCTGCAATGAAGCAAACTTACTATGCCTACATCCTGGCTTTGGACACTGGCAGGGGGCTATACCCTCAGCCAGGGGAGGTTTCCACCAGCGTGCTCACAGCGGTTTAATACCTGGCAGTCTTTTCTTTTCAGTCCAAAAGAGATACCCATGTACAGACCTATTTAACACAGCCAGTTTGAGACCAGCAGACATGAGCCTCTCTAGACAATGCTGTAGCTGTGCTGTAGTGGTTCATGCTCAGCCTTGGCTGTTCCTACCCATTTTGCTAAAAAAACTGGCACACCAGCAGCATCCGCTCATGGTCAGGTATCCCATTTTATGGAAAGCCTGTGTGTTCCAGTGCAGAGGGGAACCGTTTAGAGAACAGCTCTCCTGTGCCCTGCTGCTCTCCCACAGCTCCCACACTCAGGAGGGATCTGGGGCACCCAGGCATCTCTTGGCAGGGCTCCTGGCTGCTCCAGGGGAGCCTGGCTTCTCCCATACCCTTCCCTCTGAGATGCCACACCAAGGCTTTGTCCAAACCTGTGTGGCTGCTGAATGGAAATATTTCCCAACCAAAACCTGTTCCTCAGAAGATTCCTGGCTGGCTCTAGTCACTTATTATATACTGGAAACATTGCCCTTGGGATTAGTTTTCAGGTTAGAGACACGCATGGGATCATTGTAGTTCTTTTTCTCACAAATCCTCTCATGTGCAAGAGCAGGTTGCAGTAAGTGAAATGGATACACTTGCTCTGATAATTTGCCAGCATGGCCCAAAAGCAATGACCTGCTTATTGCTGATTGCTTCCTTGCAGAGTTATAAGAGTTGCAGATAGAAGAGATGTATTACAAATCCATCTGCCTATGACCCTTCAGGCTTGTTCCATGTATTACATTTACCAGTGGTGTGCTGGGTCTATTTTTAAATGCCCTGACACCAGGGTTATTGTGCTGTCCTTTGGGAGATTGCTCTGTAGACAAGTCAGGAGCTGCTATTAGTATTCCACCTGCATTTCCTCCTGAAAACTTCATTCCATTATTCCTAGTGGATTCAAATACCTGCTGCTCATTATGTCCTGGTCAGGCTTTACCACTTGACCTGTGCTCCTCTTCCCTCCTCCAAGAACCTCTCTGGCTCCCTGATCACTGCCATTCCCTGTCCTTCCCACAGTTCAGCACAGAATGAGCCTGTTTGTTAATTCAGCTGTGCAGAGTTTGTCAGAGATCTGTACCCACCAGCGGAGTAGCCAGGATGTCTGGCAATGCCCAGTCTCCCCAGTGGCTGTGGAGCTGCTCTCTCCCTCATTGAAAGGACATGGGGTGCAGGAAGGGGGCAGACACAGAGATTTGTCTGAAAGCGGACCAGCATTGGCAGTGAGCACTCATACCCTGTGGGGAGCGAACGCCTGCTAGGGACATTACACAACAAAGTCTCCATCTCAGCAAAGCCCAAGCTGAGCAACAGAGGTGGGTGATACTCCCATATTGCCTGTGCAGCCATACTAGGGATTGGTGGGGGGCAGAGGTCTGTACTGTGGCAGGAAGCTGTGGTCTGCCTGGAAATCATATCCATGTCCACATGGAAGGAGCCCCACGCCCCGCAAGCAGCACGGGAGCTCAGCAGGCTCAGCACACGTGGAGCGCTTGCTTGGGGAGTCTTTGTGTACAGCACTCGGCTGGAGCACCATTGTGATTGTAAGAGCTCTGTTCTTCTCACTGAACAAATTGTTCCTACAAATAAAGAATGAAAAGTCCTCCTCTTCCCACTCTTCTTTTTCATACTATTCATCAAGTGGTGCCAGAGGAAGGGACTGCACCTGGATGGTGGGAGCAGAAATTTGCTGTGCTCTTGCAGATGCCAGCTCATGGGGACGTGCTGGGGCTACCTGGGGAGAGGTAGAATGCAGGCAGAATAGCCAGGGGAAATAAAAAGACAAAGTGCATCAGCACAGGTTGCAGGGCCTCTCCATGAAGCTTGCTGATGCAGATGGGTAATGGGTTGCATTATCTCCAGGTACTGTAGGAATGGGGCTGTGGGACAAAGCTAGAGAGGAGCTGAGCAACAGCAAGGCAGTCTCTGTAGGTACCAATCCTGCAGGTCCTGTGGAGCAGAGCAGGAGGAGGATGGGTCAAAGAAACCAAGGAGGAGAAGAGATGAAAGAAGGTGCTGAGCCTCCCAAGTGTTTCACAGGATGACAACAGAGGAATCTGGAGTCTCCTGTGTGGCAGTGTGTGGTCTCGAGGGCTGGTTCTTTGCCCAAACTTCAGATCAGAAGCTGCTTAATTCCTCCTCTCAATCCCCAGCTGTTCTCCCCAGTGACTTGGGGCAGGGTGGCAGTGACAACATTACAGCTTTTCAGAAGCAATTGTCAGGGGAAGAATTTGGTCCCTAAACAACGAAAGAATCAAAATGACACATTTCCAACAGAATTCATGATTAGACAATTAATCATCCCAATTTAAAACACTGGAGGCCCTGGAGTGCCCTAATACATAAAGATGTTCAAGGTAGTGGTTGTGCTCTGCGTCTGTCAGCAGCCTGTTCTCTGGCTGCCAGTGAGCACAGGGCTTTAGGCAGCATCTGTCTGCAGGTGCTCACTGCCTGGTGACCGGTCCTCTGGTGGGACCTGCATGCAGAGATATCAGGGGAATTTGGTATCTCTTTTACCAAGGAACAGAGACAGCCTTGAACTGCTGCATAACCGTATGCAGGTCACCACAGTGCCATACCTCCACTTTTTAGTGTGACCACGAACCACAAAAACGCAGCATCTCTCATCCCCACTTTCTAAGGACATTTCCAAAATCATTTATAGCTCAGACACTTATGTGCCAGCTACATGCAGACCCAAGTACCTACCCATCCACATTAAAGAGTCTTGTCTAACCTCTGCAGGCCTCCAGCAAGCTAAGAGGATGGATTTTCTCCATCTCCCAGACTTTGTATCTGGATTTACTGAGCCCTGGTGTCAGCCCTGGGTTTTGGGACTGGATAAATTGTGAACCTTATTTGCCAAAAGCACACACAACCTCACTGCCTCCAGACATCCCAGGATGTGTCCAAGTATCTTTCTAAAGTTCCTAAAGCTTTAAAGCAATCCGGAGAAAGGAGCTGTGAGGAGATTATTGCAGCACATAACTGCAATAAACCTTTTCTTCATCCTTTCATGGTTAGAGGTATGAACATGAATTATGGCAACATAACCTCTTGAGAGCAGCATGTAAAATTGCTTTCTCAAATGGCTGGTAAAGAACCTCGTTAAGCTAAGATGTCAGCACTTGCGAATGCTGCTGTCTGAATGGGGCTATTTTACGAGTCATTTTAATCCTTCCAGGAATCAAATGACTCCTTTCCACCCGCACTGAGTAGCAGATTCACTCTTTGCTCCTTTTTTCCCTGACCTGTTTGTTCATTTGAGGCTCTGGCACCATCACCTCTTGCAGCAGATGAGATGCCTCATAACTTGCGGATGTAAACAGGTTAATAAAAAACTCCACATCTGGCTAGCTTTCATGCTACCTGGCAAATAGCAGAGGCTACAGAGGAGTCAGGGGCTTTTCATGTGCAGCCAGCAGCAAAACAGGAGGAAGAAATGTTCGCTTGCTCCGGCTGCAACTTTTGGGGTCATTTTGTTAGCTGCCACGTAAGCAGGGCTCCCAGTGCTCAGCAACCCTTGTAGGACACCTTCCTGCAGTGCCCTGTTGCTTCTGGGCACAGATTTTCCTGCAGGATGGAGGAGGATTGGAGGGACCATGTCCTCAAGGGTAGCTCGGTTCCCACATTGACCCAAGAGCCATGGAACCTTGCAGCTGCAGCCACATCCCCTCATTCAGTGGGCTTCCATCTCCTAGCATCCTTTAAAAAATGACACAGCTGGGCATAAGCAGCAGGTACTTTCCCTGCTTTATATGCATTCTAGAGCATGTGTCCCTTTCTGCAGTCACACTTCCCTGGCCTGACACCACCCCAAAGGGTGCTGCTGCCACGGCACCAATATTATTCCTGAGCATCTTCTGACAGCCCCACCAGCCCCAGCTAGTGCTGCTTTGCCTTCCTGAGGCAGAAGCTGATTTCTGGGCCTCCCAGACACATTTGCTTTCAATTCTATAGGCACAAATCTCAGTAAATGTTGAATTAAATAACTTCATGCTGGTAATTTACCATAATTTTTACTATTATGGGAGAATGTTTAATTCCCAGATGCTCTGTTTTGGTCTCCATGGAAATTAATAAAAGGGGTCACCTTTTGATTGGAGAATGCTGATGCTGAGGGGAATGGTTTTGCCTCATCAGTTGGAGAGGTGATGGGGGCTGGATTATTTGTCTGCTTTTCTTTTTGTACATGTCTGTCAGTGAAATCCATAATGGAAATGTGGATCTGCACAGACCAGGCTGTCATCTGACAGCAGGAAACGAAAAACAGGAAGAAGAGGTGTTACAGAAATGGAAATTATGGTAATTAAAACACAGAAAAATAACAGCAAAAAGTATCCGGGCATTACAAACACCAGGCTGGTTTACCGATGCTGCTTCTCTAAAGACTGTTGTGACTGGGAACTGAAAGAGTAGAGAAATAGCTAATGCTGTTGTTAACCATTAACTATTTTGCTTCTATTCTTGAGTGCAGCCTACATGGGGAGCCTGTGTTTTTGAGAGTTAATCCTCATTCAAAGCCCACCCAAGACAAGGGAAAGGCTCTATGGGTGTCCAGGGGTGCAGATGACTATTAACTATGTTTGCAATGACAATAGCAACCAGGCAACTGAGGCAGGGAGCTCCATGGCTCTGGGTATTGCACCAGCCATGTGGGAAAGAGTCTGGTCCTGCAAAGCTCAAGATCTAAATAGGCAAGAGGGGATAAGTAGGAGAATAAAAGGCCAGCAGAGGAGACATCCCAGGGGTAGCAAACAGCATCTAAGAGTATACCCTGGTTAAGCAGAGGTCAGCTAAACATCAGGAAATTATGACTATCCTATGCTAGGATAAACTGCCTCTCTAGACAGGCTGTTTTTCTACCAAGATTACAAAAACACTTTGGAGTAGCTCAGCTGGAACATCTGCATTTGGTCAGACAAATCCTGGCCACTCTCCACAGTCTTTTCAATGACCCTGCATTAGTACAGTAATGGGGAGCTGGCTTTATGGCAGAGATGTATTTTGCCCCTGGTGCCAACCTTCCCAGGGCAGGGAATACAGCAGTGCCCTGCTTTGGGGAACTGCACATTCCTATTTGCATCTCTGCACACGCCCAACTGCTGTGCAAGCCCACAAAGAGCATCAGCTGCTGCTTCTTGCAAGAAACCTGTGAAAAAATTGTAGAACCAGAAAGCAATTGCACAACAAGCACCAATCTTGCAAAGGCAGATTTTTGGGAAGGTTCTGGGTTTTTTTGAAGGGAATATTTGTCATCGTTGAAAAATCTTTTCAGATGTTTCTTTTTAAAAACCAAGTAAGTCACATCTCCATTGCCACATTCTTCCTCTTCCCCTTTCTAATACTAAGTGCAGTGCACTGACCCACAGACTGTTCCACTTTTTCCTACACTCCTTCATTTGGAGAAGTTTTGTGATTTTTTTAAATTATTTTTTTTTAAACAATGAAGGGGGGGAGGGGAAAAATGAGAACACTCTCTGCATCATCTAGACAAGTGCATTCAGGGACAAAGCAAACGAAGAGGAAATTAAATTTTTCACTTGTCTTTTATCATCAAAACCAAAGCAAAATGAATGCATCAACCCAAAATGAAGTTTGTCATGTTTCAGAGATCCCGCTATGAAAGTGTAATCAGATATGACATTTTTTTGAGAAAAAGGTGGTTTTGATGGAATCTGACTCTTTGATCTCCAAATTGTGGCTAACCAGAGTTAAATGGCACTTTCAGCTCTCCATCCTGTGGCTGTAGTTGAGTACTTCACGCTGGTTCTTGTACAAACTCCAGATGGTTTTGGTAAACAGCTTGAGAATCCCACTTGGCAATCAACCCCTCACACTGCACAGACATCCTGCGGGAAGCTGGGCACAGACTGATTTTTGGCAGGACAGGTGGAAGAGGGGAAGCCCTTGCTTGCCCTCCCATGCTGCTGCCTGCATCCCAGCATCTGATGTGTCCCAGGTGCACCTGGCAGTGAGCCGTGGGATAACAGCACAAGAAATTACACCGTGTTTGCCAGTCGCTGGGGGTCTGGCAGGCTCCGAGCAGCCTGGTCAGCCACGGTGGCTCCAGGACGGCACCTGTTGCTGTTGAGGCTGTGCTCGGCAGGGGCTCGGTGCTATTTTTAAAGCGTGCTTGAGGGCAGGAAGGATTAGCATGCCCCAAATGCAGAAGAGTCAGGCTTGTTATGAACAGAGAGGGCTCAGATTTGCTAAGCAACAAGGTCTGCCCCGGCTGGGGGCAGGAAGGGCTAACCTGGACCTCCTTGGGCATGGAGAGAGCAGGTCCAAAGCAAGATGCTCAGAACTCACCACTGACAGCAATGGCAACAATAATGGCAAGTTTGCAGCAATCCTGGGGAGGCTGAAATGTGCTGGCCAGAGGCTGAAGCTTCTCTACCCACACGATGCTAAAAGTAAAGTGTCCTGCTTCTATACCAGGTTGGGATACAATAGAGAGACGCAGCCCCTAGATGGGGCCTTGAAGGAGGGAAGCAGGAGGAAGAGATGTTTTTTCTAGGATCAGGGAGGTTGACAGAAAAGGGACAGTCATTGCACAGATCAGAAAATCCAACAGTGGAACTTCACAGGAGAGGATTTTCTTGTTGCTAGGAGCCAGATCATATGGTGGCACCCATGGATGCCAGAGGAGCTCCAAAGCTGACACCCTTAATAAACATACACCAGCAGGGCAAGTCCCTGGAAAGCTTTCAAAGAGTGTTGTTTTCACCCTGCTCTGAACAAACATACTGCTTCTTCTGCCACCTGGAGCCCTGACTCTGCCTGCAGACTCCCCTCTCTTTTTGGGTCATGCAGGGAGAGGGGACCATTAGCCTACAAGATGCTCTTGCCAAGTCTTGAAGCCTCATCAGTGCTTCCTTCCATGTGGATAGGGAAACCTTCACCTCTTAGCCCCCACAGCAGCTGAGGTGTGTTTCTGCCAGCCAGAAGGATTGCTCAAAAAGTGATGGACAAAACATGGCATCAGTGAGATGAACAAAGGCAGAGGGGTTGGGCAAAGGAGATAAAGCAGCCCTCCTGAGGCAAATGCCCTGAAACCTCAGTGGAAGCCCATGGTTCTGGTTTTACCCCCATTTTCTTCCTCTTTGTAATTGATTCACAACATATACTTGCATAACAGATGCACACCCAGAAAAAATAGTGGCTAACACTCCTGCTACCCCTGAGGCCCATAGCTCTGAAGCAACGCAGCACTGGCAAGGTGATAGAAGCAGCCAGGTTTATCTGCAAGATGCCACTGCAAATGTGTCACAGGAAAGATTTCAGCAGATGCAGAGCTGGGGAGTCACAACTGCCACACTTCAGCACTTGGAGAAATCCAGGATACTTCTCAGGAACAAGAGAACAAGCCTGTCCCCAGAATAGAAACGAACATCCATTTCATTAGCTAAGACTTCCCTGTGCTTATTTAAGCATTGATTCCTGTGGTGGTTGCACGCTGTATAGCACTGATTAACAATTACAGAATGTACCAGAGCAGCATCACCACAGCACAGCTGGGAACTGCAGACCCAACCAGGGCAATACCATGTCAACCTGGCAGTTGCCTCTCCAAGGTTGCTTTTAGTAGGAAACCACTTGCTGGATAACTTTGAAGGAAAAAAACATGTTTTTAAAGTGTGTTTTTTTTCTTTGCTGTGAATTCCCCTTAGCTCAGCACTCTATAGCTGCCTGATGGAGCAACTGCTTTAGTGGTACCTCCCTTTCTAAGACTATTTTGTCTTCCTTCTCTTCTCCTTCTAGTGAGGGATGTTTTTGCTCAATGCCCACCCACATCTCCATTTCTTTGCCACAGGCTGCAGAAGGAGCCTTCCAGCTCAGCACTGGAAGTCTTCTACCTGGCTGGTGAGAAAAAACAGTCTTGGTTTACCCGTGGGCATGTCTTCCAGGACATTTCTTGTCTCCTCCTCCCCATTCAACGACAGCTGAGGCACTCCTGGTCCCAAGCTCCACACGTTTGTCCTAAAAGCTGAAAAGGACCCATTTGGGGTTGATTTGTCTTGTCCATTGGGAGGTTGAGCTTCCAGATTCAGCCAGACGAGGGTACCAGAGAGCAATGCAAGGGGGGCTTTCCTCCATCAGCATGGCCTTAATGCAGCCTTCCCACCCTTCCACGGCCAGGGAACCAGCCTGTTGTGTGCAGCCTAATGGCTCCCCTGAATGAACTGGGATCAGCTTATAATACAACGTGGCTCTCTGTGTTTGAGTCCTGCTCTATTATTAACTTGGCTGAGGAACAGGAAAACCTTGTGCATTTGGCCAGGGCTTGCTTGCTTTGTGTATTCCTCATCTTCCTCTGGGACATCAGGTGCCACTGTCAGGGACAGGATATTGGCCTCAATGCAAAGGTAGTGTCAAGTTCTCCTCTCCTACAAGCCGTCCTTGTCCAAAGAGGAGGCTCCATGCAGTATCACAGCAGCACCGGAGTGGTTTCCTACCTCCCATCGGGCAGGGATTCAGACTGTAGGAGCTTGTATCTACAGAGGTTTGGGTGCTTGAAGGTCCCAGCAGCTCACTGAGTCCTCCTGGCCTGCCTACAACACTGCTGCTGGCTATGCTAATGCTGCATGGGGAATGTCAGCATTTCCAGAAAGTCCAATAAAATAATGGCCTCATCGCTATTCATTCCTTTGGTGCAGACTCTCTTGTGCCCACATGAATCCTAATGCGCTGATAGGGTATTAATGTGGGTGCCCTGGGTGTCCCTGAGGAACTGGCACTGATGCAGAGTGTTAATAGCCCATCTTCATTTCCAATGAGAAGTTGCTACATGTGATGCGCGCTGACTTTAACCCACTCTGAGCAAGCTCTTCTTCCAGGCTGCAGTTTCTTTCTGCTGATGGTGGAGGCTGATTGCAGCAGGGCAGAACATGGCAGTCCCATGGGGAGCCTGGCATGGAGAGGACCGTGGGCATGCCATGCTCCACTACTGGAGCAGCAGATGCCTGATGGAGAGTCCTGAAGGTGGGGTTTGTACAAACCCCTGTACACATCCAAAAACATTTCCCCATCTCTTCTAGCTTCCCCAGTGCTAATCCCCGTGCTTTGCTTAAATCAACCCATGGTGCCTTTATGTGCAGTCAGGCAAAGATTTGCTATCCCACCTGCCCGGGGAGGCAGTGCTCTATAAAGCAGCACTGAGTATGGTTAACAGTGCGGAACCCCATCCACAGGCAGAGGAAGGGAGGTTCATCTCCTGGTTGCTCAGCTCATGCCTTGCTTAAGGTCTGAAACCCAGGGTCTGGTGCTCTGCTACAGCCCAGCATGCTGAGCTTCCTCCCTCTGATCTGGGCAGGCAGCTGCAATGTGAAAATGAGGTAGTTTTAATTAACCTCAAAAAAAAAGACAGACAGTATCTCTGGGGAAGAAGAGAAAAAGGAGAATTTACACTCTTGGTTTCAGAACTGCTCCTACCAGCTGAGGGATGTCTGTGACAGCAGGGAGATAGGAAAAAAGACTTGAGAAGAAAGACTTCCAGAGAGACCTGGACTTGGAGATGAAACATTGAATAGAGTATACTTTTTTACGTAAAACGCCTATCACTGCAGGAACCCAGGCTGTTAATTGGATTGGCAATCCCTTTGATCTTAGATATATGTCTCCTGGTTGATTCATGCTGAGACATCCTTCTGACCTTTTGAATATTCAGCTTTTTGGGGAGAAGCAAACGAGGAGCAGCTTTCTTTTAACAGCCTGAGCAATAAAGCAGTCACTGCAGCAGTCCTCCTCATTTTCTTCAGCATGATGTGTCAATATCTGACTAATGAATGTAGTCAATATCTCAGTAATTTAACCTGCCAAGAGCATGACCCTACCAAAGAAAGACAGTCTCCCATGAACAGTAGCGCCAAGCAGGCAAAGGGAGCAGGACCAGGCCTGATGGGACAAGTGGCAGATGTTGCTCCAGGTCTTCCTCAAAGGCAACTCCATAAAGTGGATGTTGAGATTAGCTCAACTCAAAGCTGGGGACTGTCCATAGCAACAAGGTGAGTTACAAGGTGAGAAGGCAAACGTGGCAGCACCAGCCCAGTCCTGTGGTGCCTCCTGTGGATGCAGAGCACAGATGGAGCCCCAGGAGCATGGCTGCCATCTCCAGCCCTCTCCCCCAGACAGGGAGATTGGTGGCAAACCCATGGCAGCTGAAGGGAAAAGGGTGAATCTTCACTAGCAGCCCTGTTGTACAGCCCTATGTAGACAGTTCTCTCAGTGGCACTGTCACATTGTCCCCTGATACGCATTTACAGCATGAAGCATCCCCTCTTGTCTCTAGGGGGGACTAGGGAGCTGGCAGACTTGCCTGTCCTCTTGGTGTGTGGCAAAGGTTTGTTTGTCATGGGAGCTCCTAACGAGCTCCATTAACATTCCCCTGGGAGAGACGGAGACTAAAGTCTTTGGGAGATAAATAGAGCTTCTGCAGGCTGAAGAGGTTTCTTTTTGCAGCAGCAATTTATCCTTCACGGTTTTTCTCAGTATTTACTGCCTGGCTTGTCTTCTTCTGAAACAGAAAAACTCTGATGTGGGGACTTCTGTGGGAGCCCTGTGGGCTGGAAAAGTTCCCCTTTCAGGGACGCTGTACCCATATGTATATATGTGCCTGTTTATTGGGGTGGTGTTTCTTGATGAGCCACATCCAAACTGGATCTCTTCTCTCATTTATTCAGGTGCAAATCCAACATGACTCCAGCCCCTGCAGATCTCAGACATAGCCAGGCCCTCTGGAGTTACTAAGGCTCCACTTTTTCCTGGAAACCTCCCCTGCTCAGGCTCCCCCAGAACTTCACATGGCTCAGTCCCAGCTCCCAGGGACCCTTCTTGTGGTGGTATAATTAGAGGGGAGAAAAAGGAGCCTGACTCACCAGGCCCTGCACCTGCGGCTGAATTTCCCTCCAGACTCGCTAGCAGGGAATGCAGGTTCATGTCAGGGCTGTTTTTCCATCCCCTTTCTGGGATTAATCTCTCCAGGGCAGCGCCTGCTGGAGGAGGCTCCCTGATTCTGTCCTGCAATGGGCAGATGTCTGTCTGATGACAGAAGTGCCCTTCATGCCTGCCTGTAACCTTCATCTGCTGCAACCTGGTACCTCCTGTGCCTGGGGCAGGTAGCAGGGGGTTACAGCCCCGAAAGGAACAGCAGCAGCATGGGCAGAGGTGCTCAGTCTTCCCCACCCACCCACAGCTTGGGTGGTACACACAAAGGGACAGGAGACCCAACAAAGAGCCCTGCTGCTTTCTGCCAGAAACAGATGGGCAAAGCTCAAGATTCACCCATATGGATCTCCCCTTTTTCTTCCATCCTCAACATTTTGAAAGCCAAAGCAAGGAAAAACAACAGGAGTTCCAAGTAGAAAATTTCCTTCTAGCCCTGGATGCAGAGGATTGAGATGTATCTGTACTCCCTGCTCAAGTGCAGGGATAAATTTCAAGTGGAAGATATATTTCTGCCTTTTAGTGATTAGCACAGCCTTCAGCAACATAAAATGCTTCTGCTGGTGCAACAGAATTTATAAGCAAGATGATCATTTACTACATTAGGAACTGAACCACAGGTCTTTCAACTCTCCTCGTAACTAAATTAAATTGATGTAACTGGTCATTCCCAGGGGCTCCCCAAGGGCTCCTCTACAGCAGCTGGGATGTGGACAGACACCTCCAGGCAGAAATCTCAGAAGGACCTCATTCCTGAAGCAACACCAGCCATAAAGATACCCCAATGATTAGGTTAGCATATGAAACCCGGGAGAAGTGTCAGAGGAGAGCCAGCACCCCCTGCCTGGCTACATAACCCAGTGTGCAGTACAGAGCAAGCACCCTGACCACAGGGCTCAGCCTTGCTCCTGCCTGTAGCCAGCTGGTTAGAGAGCAGCTCCGCAAGAGCACAGGGTCACTAGCAGCACAGGAGGAATGCATAGATCATCAGGAACACCTAGCAGAGCAGCATGACAAAAGATAGAGAATAACAAATTTCCTTGGCTATAACCCTACAGCTCAGGTCATCTAGCAGCTCCTTAGCCAAGCTGCATTAAAAGCAAACTAAGGCTTTATACCTGGGCAGCCAGCTCTGCCTTCTCATTCCTGCCAGCAGCCACTCATGCACAGATGAGTCTTTAAATTCTCCACAGCTGGCCTTAATATACACCTCTAAGTTTTGTGGGTGTGCTGTGGAGGAGATAGGAGCTGGTGCTCTGTTTTCTGAAGTAGCTCTTCAGGTGAGTAAAAGAGAACTGCTAATGGGAGAGGTCTTAAACTCAGCTCAGAGGCAAAGGCTTGAGGGGGGATGCTGCAGATATAGGGGGAAGGGAGGATTTGCTTTTGCTTCTTACACGCCTGGAGAATAGGATGCTATGGAAGGTACCCACTACTGGTGTCTTTGGAGCTCATGCTGACAGTGATGGTTGTTCTGGCATTCCTCAGCCTTTCAGAGAAGGTGAGCTTGGAGAGGGGGAAGAAAGTAGGGTGGGAGAAACTGGCAGGATTTCCAAGCAGCTAACTCTCATATTGGCAGCAGTGAAGAAAAATGAGATTTTTTTTCTTTTTTCTTTTTTCTCCTCTCTGGGAATGTGATCATGAGCAGTGTGGCAGAGGGCTGTAGCCTCACAGTAAGGGGCCTCTTGTCAGGAGCTAGGAGTGGTTCTGGGTATTTTCATTGCCTGCTCATCTCCAGATACCTTTAGAGAGCTGAAAGCCAGCTCAGCAACACCATGCTAGGTGGCTGGAGATGTGCTTGCTGGTAGGCAGGAGTCTATTGAAGCCCTCATCAATCAAGGCATCTTTGGGAGTAGCTTTGTTAATGAATCATCATTGTGTGACTGGCTATGGTCTTGAGCTCCCTATCAAAAACCACTAGTGGTTTTGGAAAAATCCCACTCCTTGGCATACAAAGCTCCCTGGAGCATCTTCCCTGTACCTAGTCTGAGAGAAGAAGAAAAAAACCTGAATTTGCAATTACATTGATGGGGGCTGAAAGCAAAAGGTAGTTAATATATCGAAACCCAGCTCATGGCATGGCTGTGACAATACTCAGGGTTAACTGAGATGGTCAGGCATCTCCTAAATGAAACATTAATGCCTTCCTTTGCCCACTTCTTACTTTGCCCCAGTTTCTTTCTTCTCACCTTTGGGTTTTAAGGCTAATAAGTGAAATGCATCTGGTGTCATGAGGGCCAGAAGGAGCTCTTGCTTCCATAACTTGTTGCTGGGGGAGCTGGCAGTGTGGTGGTAACTTCCCCTGTGCTGGAAAGCAGGATTTCTAAAGAGAAAGTCTGAGTCCAATGAAGCTTTGGGAGAGATAATAGGACAAGAACAAAAAAGTCTCTGACATTAAATCATATTAATGGCAACATAATCTTGAAAAGTGTGTTCTTTGCTGCCTGATCCACTAATCTGATGAGAAACTCTACACCTACTTTCCTTCACCAGGAGTTCATTTCACACGCAAATTGCAGCAGGGTCTTTCTTCAGCTGGATGTATTCCTTCTGCTTTTGCATACAGAGCACTTAACATGTTTGCCTTGAAGTCTCCATTTTAAAACACGCTCTGTCCCTCTGTTATGTGTTTTTTCCCCATGTTATCCTGGATCAAGCAAAGCACGCTGCATCTGCAGTGCTCTCAATCACCACTGGCTCTGCATGGGCAGGCTGTGCTGGAGCCAAAGCCTGACTGCCCACATAGAGGTGCTTGTGGTCAGCTCATGCTGCTCAAAACCAAGGGAATTGTAACCTATTAAGATAAAAAGTGAGGTAGTTCCAGAAATAGCTCTAGTGGAAGAGCAAACCCAGTCAGAGCTGTCTTTATTCTGGTGTGATGGGTCAGAGCCTGGCTAGACCCCCCAGGGCGTGAAAGCTTAGGAGTTTCAGCCTCTTGATGGGCTTGACATCAAGGCCCACATCTGAAACCTAAAGTGCTGTGCTTTGGCAGGTCAGAACCAGCTGCTTTGCCTGTTTGTGTACGACCAGCGCACAAGCTATTTCACTGCATTAAGGGGAGTCTCCATGTGTAGACACTGAACTCATTTCCCTTCTCACCCTGGCTGGCTCTCCCCATGGGAGAAGATAACAGCTCAGCTTTGCAAGGCAGTCCTCCAGGAGAAGCCCTAACCCTCTGCCTGTCCCTAGGGATGGGCAAAACTTGAGGTGTGTAGCTGGGCCCGATTCCTGCAGATGGAAGTTGCGCAGAGGATGCAAAAAATAAACCCAGAGTCCAGGCTGGAGCTGTGTGTGACAAGGGAGCTTAGAAAGCTGCTTTCTCATCCAGGCTTTCCACCAAAACTGCAATTTTCTGTGTGCCCTGCTCCAGCAGACCTCATTTGACACGATGTGAGCTCAGTGCAGAGGGGAGGGGGGCACCAGGCAGGAGGCTTCTGTTTCCTAAAATAGCCCTGACAGGTGCCCTTAATATCCTGGCACCAGTGTGACACCACCAAGTGAGGGCCATTAGAGATCCTGAAATGGATTTCATCTCATTGAGTCTAACCAGATGTAACCCTGGACCTCTGGGTCACTTTTATTTGTCCGTCTTCTAGCAGGCACAGAGACTTAAGAGCAGAAACATGCCCATGCCCACGAGTACACAGCAATCATCTTGCTGCTAATGCACGTATGTAGCTTTGGGCTGGGGCAAGCGTGCGGTGTGTCCCCATCCCAATGCAGGCACACTGCCAATCCCTCCTGATCGAGCAGCCCTAGGAAATGCCGGTCTCTGCTGCTGCCTGCGATGGAGCAATCTGGCTGAGCTGCAGTCTGTCTTCTCTCTGCTGCTTCTTGGAGGATTTCTGTGCTTTGTCAGGTCATGGCTTTTTTTCCTGAATCTTTGATTTCACATCTTCTTTTTAAACTGTCACTAACTAGTAGCAACTCAGCAATTTCACTTTGTGTTCTCTCCTTGTTTTTCCTTTCTCAACTTGGGTGGCTGAGCCCTCATGTGCTGTCTCATTTAAAGACAAGATGAGAAATAAATACAACAGCTCTCAGTAAAAGTATGCCCCAGTTCACCTATAGCTATTGCTCCAGACATGTGCAGTGATTGTATCCTGCTGGTCCTACATGCAAATGTGTTCCTCCTTCAGATTTAAGTCTGGATGTTTCCTACAGAGGCTGGGACTCTGTGATGGATGGACAGTGTTTGGATGGATGGAGTCCTGATGAACTATTGGAAAGCAAAACCGCACAGTGCATTGCACTGGGGTTTTAGGGATTTCTGCCCAGCACTGCCAAGAGGATATTGGGAACATCAACTAAATCAACTCACTCTGTGTTTTGTCTTCCGACTTCCTCTGCAAAGGCATGAAGTTGTCTCCAGGATAAGCACCAGATTTTGTAGTTGTTATTCTCCCTACCCAAGGGAGCCCTAGGGATGCCATCCACATATAGGTACTTTGCAATCATCTGCCTTTGCTGGGACCTGTTCTATCCCCTGTCCTCCAGCCTATGGCTTCTGGGCAGCCTGCTGGACCTGCAGGAGTTGCTCTGCTTGTGAAGGCTGTCGGGGAGAGGGGCCTAGAGATGACAGCAAGGCATGCAGTATATCAGTTGTCTGATTAAGCAGGAGGATGTGAATCCTTCAGAGATGGAAGTTTTTATTAAAAGGCAAGAGGGTAATTCTTCATTTGCAAAATGACACAATGTTCCACAAGAAAAAAAAAGACCAGCAACGTAACTGAAAACAACCCACCCAACCTCAAAACAGTAAATCCAATCAAGCTTTCCTGTTAAATGCAGGCTTTGAAGAACATTGCATTTAATCATTAACAGTGCTGAATCGATATGAATAATCTGAAACGACTCAGAGCAGCAGGGGCAGTTTATGTTTACAAAGAGATGAATATTGATGCAGCCATTGCAAGTGCAGCCCAAATGCTGTAAAGCTCACTCCCACCACAGCCCATACATGGGGAAGGTGACAGAGGTCATGGGCCAATGGGTAAAGGTCCCCACAGCATGCCAACTGAATGCAGGGAGAAAAATTGCACCAAAAAAATACGTAGGAGGCTGTTCTCTGCCAAACGGAGACCCAGGCTGCGCTGTTGTGTAGGAGAGCTCAACACATAGGTTGGTTTCCTTTCGTCTTCCCACTGCTACTCTAGCTGACAACAGACATCACGTCACACCACCATCCAGACCAAATGATGCTTTCCCTATCCCTCTGCAGGCTCAGCTCCCAAGATCAGGCAGTTACCTCATCTGGGCCTGCTGTCCACCCCACAGTGGCAAGGAGAGAACTCAAGGTGGACTTTGACCTGCTGACTTGTCCTGGTGGGACTGTGCAATGAGCAAGATGAGTTTACTCTCACAGTAAGTTGCGTTTGTAGGTTTAGAGTACCCCAACTGCCTTCAGCCCTATCTTTTCACTGACAAAAAGAAAGACCCAGGGCATTAGAGTGATGCTATCTGCCTTGAATCATTTGACAGAGAGCGGTGGTGGGTGGGTGTTGGTGTGTGAATCACAGAACTCATAATTGCAGTCCTCGCTTAGCAGGCAACTGCTTAAGTTTTTGTTTAGTTTTGTTTGCTGTCCTATTTTTCCTTTTTGCCTGGACATTTGACAGTGGTTATTCATTAGAGCAGGTTTTATTTGGACATTTTGAGAGACCTGTTGCCTTTGGCTCTGGGGTGCCAATAATTTTTTAATGGATTGTCATGAATTCATTTCCCCCAGATGGAAATGAACAAAAGAGCTCAAGGAGAGGGTATGATTTTCAGTTTCTGGGAGTGCTTTACAAACAACTCAGATTATTAAAAAGCTGAGGGTGCTCTTTTAATAACAGGTTTTGTCAGGATCCAGCCAATTAATTTCAAAGAAAAATGAGCTGTTTTGTTAAAGCAGACCCACTTAAGCTTCCTTCTCTGTTCAAATTCTCTTTGGCTTCACCGTGCCTCACAGCTTCAGTGTCTAATTCAAAGGGTGTTAATGGGGGGAGCAGAAGAGCCCTCCACTTCCCACATGGGCTTTGTGGAGGAAGGGCTGTTGATACTGCCATGCCACAGCCTGCCCGCTCCTCCTTCCCACAGGGCACCTTTTGTCAATGTTATTTTGGAAATGCATGTAAGTAGGCAAGGAGATGCCTCAACAGAGGACAGATGTGGGTAACTGCTGAGATCAAGAGCTCACCTTGGTGCTACTGGAAGGAAAGCATGGCTCAGCATTCTCCGGAGGCACCCACCACCCAAGCCATGACTCCTCTGGCACACCATAACAGGTATTGTTGCCATCTCTCCCTGGGCTGACGAAGCATTGCCTGCCATCCATGGGGAGGTGGTTGCACTGGTGGGAGAAGGTTCAGCTATAGGATAACCAAAAGAGAGATAAAATGCACTGAAAATATGTAGGAGGCTGTTCTCTGCTCAACTGGCAGCACTCCCTGCCTGCACCCCACAGATATGGGTATCAGCAGCCACGGCTGCGCCGGGTACCATGTTTTTGATGTGAGCCGTTCAGAGCTGCTGATGACTTCCAAGAGTTTTCCACCATCATCCCAGATCTCTTTCCTCTCTAATACAGTGCATGGCTATGGCATTACCCTACTGCCTTGCAGTACACAGGGACTGAAGCCAACTGTTTTCTGTCCTGATTTCTTTGATTTCCTTTTCTCTGCACAGTTCCTTCCCCTCGGCATTTCAGATTTGGGGAAAAAAGACCAAAACAAAAAACATGTTGCCTGACGAAAAGTATAAAATAAATAAATGAATGAATGAATGAATGAATAAATCTTACTCAACATCATTAATTTGGCTCAGCTCGGGCAATTTCATTCTCCCACACAGACATATCCTAACCAGCCACTGTCAGTGCTCAGAGTGAAGAGGGATTTGTTAAAAAAAACAAAACAACTCGGAAAACTTGTTGGTTTATTTCTGAGGATTGAAATGGGCTCACTTTTATACTGGTTTTCAAAATCTTCATCTATATTTTTCCAAATTCCTTACCCCCCAAAATTAACCAGCGTGTTACAATACAAGAAGTCCAGTTTGAGTTTAGCCAGCACTTCCTGGTATTTCTGTTTCTGAAAAAAGGTGTCAGAAATGAAAACGAAAGTGCCTTTGGACAAATTGTTACCATAAAAATGATTGGTGACTTGGAACTAGTGGTCTAATCATGTATCTTTTGTGAAAATAGAATATTTTGATGGCTTTTCTCCAATCTGAAATAGTTGAGCAGTGTTGATCTGGGAGGACAAAAAAATAACAAAACTCTAAATGACAATTGACAGCTATTTGAAATAAAACTTTTCTAGCTCTCTAATCTCACAATCTGCAATCATACAAGTAAGCTTCATTAACTGGGGGAAAAAAGAAATAAAACGTACAACTTCAAAGAGAAAGTTAATAGAGTAATCAAAGTATGTGCCTCTATACTGGCTTCTGGGTTTATAAAAGAAAAGAAATGACAAAAGGAGAACATTTACAAAAACCGCATTTTGCTGATTGTCAAGGGAGGCGTTAAAGACTCACTTTGCAGAAACAAAAGGAGGTCTATCAATTTAGCACACTAAAAAGAAGCTTATAGAGGTGGTTTCCATTGCCTGTAGTTAGATATTCTGTAACTTTTCCTTTCCTCTGCCTACCTTACTGCATGGATGCAGTGTATTCTTACATATCAGGGCATTTTCCCAGGTCCCCCCTATCTTCACAGCTTTTGGCATGTTTTCTCCTAGCCCTCTGTGCTCTGGTTAGGATGATGCATTGCTTTTCCTGCAGGCGCTGCTCACCTAGGCTATGCGTAGCGTCCCATATACCAAAGTCTTTAGCAATGCAGTCAGCAAAACCTGATGCTCTCCTTGGAAGTTCCTTTGCATGCGTGGTGTAGAAGATAAATGCACATGAATGACAATGTCTTCAGTGCTAAAAGCTTCCAGAATGGTTGTCCATCTCCTCCTGGTCTTTCCCAGGCAGGTGGTGGTGTGTTGGCACACCAGGGTGGTCAGGCCCACTGACCAAGTGCCCCCAGCTTTGCAGCTGCCTGGGGTTCCCTGGCTCCCATGGTGGGCACTGGCTGCTTGCCACTGGGCAATGGTTCTGGCCCAGAGATTCAGCCAGAGATCTGTCCATCACACAGTGCTCCGCTCCATCCCCTTCTCCTGCCAGGATGCTGGGCAGGTACCCCAACCTGTAGGCATGGCCCTGGGCAGAGCCCCTCTCCTGGTGGAGAATGCCGTGTCTCTCCTCTGTATTCATCAATGTTGCACATGGTGCCCAGCCTGAAAAAGGTTTCTGAGCCAATACTGCTAATGAGAGCCCTGTTATGAATCACCCACCACCTAGAGCTGGGACGTCAGCTATCAAATTAATTAAATTAGTAGTTACTGCAGGCTTTCAAGAGCTGTTTGTGCACTGAACACGCCGCAGTGGCCGCACAGCCATCTGGCTGAGCCTCAACCTGCAGCCCATCTCCCCGTGAGAAATGTGAGTAGGGTGAGTGACAAACTCTCCATGCTGTGGCCTTGGCATTGTGCAGGATAACACACAGAGGAAAAGTTGTTTGCAAAAAAGAAATGAAAATGAACTGTGCCTGTCCTCTTCTACCACACTGGCAGTGGCACCTGGGGTTTCAATCCACAGCTGGTGGGCCTGGTAAGAAATCAGCCATGAGAAGGGAATGAAGAGAATAAGCATGGATAATAGGGACACACACAGTGGGGAGAAGGAGGCAGGGAGCCTAGGCGACCTCCCAGAGATGAGTGACAAACGCCTGGTTTTGGCTTGGTTTCCCTTGGTCCCTGATCAACCACCCACTCTTGCCCTCTCCAGCGTGTTGAACACCCAGAGAGGTGCCAGGGCTGGGAAACACCAGGGCATCTTGGGCAATGCATACAAAGGAAGCTGGGGGTGCCCGAAACTTCTCACCTGCACACAACAGACAGCAAATAAGCAGGATATTGCATTCAGTAGGTCCTGCCTGAAGGCAAAACTGCTGGTTAGTTTGCACTGTAACCTGCACCTTGTTGAGAGGCTGTCAGCAGACTGCTGGTCTGACCACAGCGTTCCTGCTGCCCTTCCCTTGTTATACTTGTTGGTTAAATAAATGTCTATTTTTGTGCTCAGCTTCTGCTTGTTCACCACGTACTCACAGGGAAATAAAGAGCTGTGTTTATACCAAATGGGTTTATTGAAGTATCAGAAAGCACAAATCAATTTACAAACGAAATTATATGGTACCCCAGGAATCAAAATGACAAATACAGAGATTTGCTGTTAAATTAATAGCAAGCCAAGATAAAAGGCAATGCAGACCATAAAATTAGTCAGGTACAACGTACTCCTTAAAATTTAGAGCTCACAGGCACACTGCTTGATTTCAGAACTAAATAACCAGCAGAGGGGTTTTAAAAATCAATATTGCAGGTCACATGGCAAAGCAAATTCCAGAAAGCACTGTATGCATTTTGCAATGGAGGACTTACTCCTGCCTTCCCTTGTCCCCCACAAGCCTGGAACAGCCCCGACATACACACCGCTCATGGCATGGGCTGCAGGAAGAAAGCACCAGTAGAACTTCTACAGCAATTCTTTCATTTTTCAAATTGTTTTGGGCAGAGGGAAATTCAGCACTGCCTCCTCTGCCTCTTGGGCAGAGGCTGAGGACCACCTCATGTCCTCCTCCAGTGCCAGGGGGACCAAGAGTTGGTGCTTCCCTGGCTGGTTGTGGTGTGGGGCTGAGAGTGTGCATCACTGCAGAGCTGAGGAAATGCCATTTGTTCGGTAAATAAATTAATAGAAGAGATCAGGCTGGCAGAGAGGGCCCACGGCAAAACAGAAGCAGAGCAGTCATCACCCACCACATGACTAACAGGCATCTCAGCTTCACCAGGGCAGCGTAACCCAGCTCCAATGCCGCAAAAATAGTGTAATGCTGGAAATCACCCTGGAAGGCTGGAGGGTAGCCCCAAGGCAGCCAGGGTGTGCCAGCACAGGACAGTCTCTGGAGATGCTCCCTCCAGGCCCTGCTCTGCAGTGAGGAGGGTCCCTGCTGAAAGCTGGGGCCATGGCACGCTCCTGACGGTCACTCTTGGATAGGAGGTGCCCTCTGGGCACGGTGCAGCAGCGAGGTGCAGTGCTAAGTGGCTTCTTCCGCTAATAGAGATGTCCTGGCATGGCACAAGCATCCGCCTGTGCTCCCTGTTCATCCTGAATGACAGGAACAAGATGCCCAAAGTGTGGCTTTTGCAAAGGGCAGCACCTTGGGCTTTGCTTTCTGAGCTCATTTGACATTTCCACACGTTTTGTAGGGCTTCTCTGACTTCTG
The DNA here is from genome assembly GCA_026212715.1 of Elanus axillaris. NCBI lineage: Eukaryota > Metazoa > Chordata > Aves > Accipitriformes > Accipitridae > Elanus > Elanus axillaris. Next base: position 9,644,077 of record JANZLQ010000044.1, on the reverse strand, counting down.
CCGCTTGCTTTTCTGTCCTCTAATTAACTAACGAGACATATGATGAAGCCGTGACATGCACAAGAAATGACAGGGCCACTGAGTGCTTCAGTGTGGCGTTCCCCTCAGGCACCCTGCAAAGCAGCAGGCGTGGGGCAAGCTTTCAGAGCTAACGTGCTGATATACATTGAAATACGAGCACTTTTAAAGTGAGAACAACGCATGCCTCGAAAGAGACTCAAAGCTCTTTAACCTCAGGGTGCTCCTGCCTCCCGAGTGCCTGCCACTGCAAGACATCCGCAGGAGGGGTGGGAGAAGATCACTGGCTTCTCTTGGATTCTGCCTCTGCTCAAGGCAGTGTGACACCCACTTTTTTAAGGCTGCCGTAGAGTTATCGTGAGCGTGTGTATCTTGAGGATGTGAGGTAAAACTCCCCTGGAACATTCCAGGCTTTGAGCTAATAAAGCTATTACATGTAAATTAAGTTATAGGTATCTAATGTTAATCTCTTTGTTTTTCATTGCCTTTTGTTTATGAAACTAAATACAATGATGCATAATGATAATTAAAGATTGGCTGATGAGCAGGAAATCAATCCATGTCTCCTGGGCAGTCACTGAATATTAGTCATTTTTAAAAATCTGGGTTTTTTTTATAAACATGCAATTATTGTCTTACTAAAACCGAATTAACAAATTCAGCTGATGTTTGCCTGTATGTAAAGCAGCTCTGGTGGGTGGCAGTGATTTCTACAGGCTCCAGCTTGGTCTTCTCTCTGGAAGAGCTCCAGGGTGACCCAGCACAGCCCTGCCTGGAAGCTGGTGCTCCTTGCCATGGTAACCCCTTTCCGCATGTCCACGTGCAGCCTTTCCACCTGCTGGCCCCAGCTCATGTTTTTCTCAGGCAGCCTCTGAGTTTTAGAAGCTGTCCCTCACAAACTCATGCTCTGCACCAACCACTGGGTGCAGACCCCAGCCTTCCCATGAAAGCCTGCCTGCACCCTAAAAAAATGCAGAAAACGCAGAATAGCCTCTTCAGAGTGAAGCTTTCTATATTGATCATGTGAAAGAGGACAAATTAAGCAGACAGAGGGCTATCCCAGGACCTGCCTGTCTGAATGTTTTGTTTCACGATGAACCAAGTAGGCCAATGCCCCAGTACTGCTCCTGCTGCTCCCAGAGCCCCTGTCTGGCATGGCAGGGGAGAGGCAGCTCCAGGAGGAGATGGCTATGGCACAGACACCCTGGCACTGCTCTGCCAGCAGACGGACTGACTGGGGGGCTGTGGGAAATCTCCTCCCACAGACTCCAACTTCCCAGATTGGGTTTAAAATCTCTTTCATCACTTCTTTGGCCGTCTCAAACTGCTGAGAGCTGATGAATCTGTGGGGGCGGGAAGTACAGTCATGGCCAGGCTTGTTCACAGGTCACTGAGCAACGATAACGAGTTTGCGGCTACTCGTGGCACATCCCTGGGAGCTGCGACTGCAGCCCTACAAGACTGGCGTGCCCAATCTGTCACAGAACAAGAGCCAAGAAACTGGTGTACGGACTGTCCTTCACCCTCCAAAACCATCCCCATGCACATCCCCATCAGCAATTCTCCCTCCGTATCCCATTCTTCCTCTTCTGCTGCCTCTGTACCCCCAGCCCAACATCCTCAGCCAGCTCTTCCCAGCACACTGAGCAACACTCCTGCCCAGAAAGAGCAGCTGAAGGACACTCTGGCTGCCTGCCCCAAGAGAGACCTGGGCTGGCTCCTGGCGCTGGGCTCCCACGCAGGCACAGTTGCATGCTCAGATGCACCTACTGTACCAAGACTCGCATTGCTCCTTGGCTATCTGCATGTGCCTGTGGCTGATGCTTCCCTCGTGTCAGCACTTTGTTCTTCTAAAAATATGAAGTGGCTTTAGCCATCTTTGTAAGCACGAAGCAGGCATTTGTGCCCAGGTGTTCCTCTTGTTGCTTCCCCTGGTGCTTTTTCATCTGCTATTGTCCATGGCTTCTCTTGTACCTTGTCTTACACGAGCTTGTAAAAGCTTGAGGACAGGGGCTGAATTTTGCAGTATAAACAATCATCTTGCCTAACTAAAAGCAGCCAGAAAAGGGTCATGTTTATTAACCAGTGGAACTGAATATTAAACACATTTCTTAACATATGGGAGCGGTATCAAAACTGGTGAGTGCGATGCCAATCTGAGCTGCAAAATTCAGCCAGTTCTGGAGAGAAATTCTCTCTCCTCCCCTTAAAAAGCTCCCTCGGCACATATATGATACTTACAACTCTTGCCAAGGTGAACTCTTTACATAAGAAAAGAAAAAGGGTCTGGCAACCTGGACTTGCGGTAACAGATTAAAAAAAACTCAATCTATTTTCTCCGAAAAAGAGAAGACAGATGGGTAACTTGATTACAGACTATAAATGCCAGCTTAGGAGAAGCTCTGTGATGATAAGGGCTTCAAGTGAGTAGCAGAAGACACAGGCAGATCCAGAGCCTGGAAATTGAAATTAGGCAAATTTGGAATAGGAAGCAGGGTAAGAAATAGCAGGACAGCAGGCACAGGGATGGAGGGATTCACTACTACTTGCAGGCTTTGAAAACTGAGACTGGATGTCTTTCTAAAAGGCTAGCCCAGGAGATCTAGGGCCAATAGGGGAACACGTGTTAGTGTCCTGGGGAGCCCAGAATGATAACTTTCAGAATTAATGTTGATTAAAAACTTGAATAATGAGGAAAGATTTGGGATTTTAAAAGGTATAATAGGGGAAATAGCTGAGGCTGTAATCCAGTGGTTGTTGGAGCATCACCGGCTTTCAAGGCCTTTGAAAGCTCTACCCTGCAGCAGGGAAACACCATGGATCAGTCACAGCATGATGCACAGTCTGCATGTGCCGTGTCTGCAGCAGACCAGAGCCTGCCAGCCTGAAGGACATCTCCTGAAGCAGCTGTACCTTTTTTTGGGCTGCAGTTCAGTCCCTGCCACTTCCATATCCATAACAAAGCCCATCTCTATCAATATTAGCACACAAATATGCATAAATTACAGCATGCATCCCAGCACATTACAGTCCACTGAGGCTGGCCCTTGCTCGCTCCTAGGGTGAGGCTATGAGCTATGAGGCTATGAACACTGCCAAGGTGCAGCCAGTGGGAGGCCAGGCAGGGACGCAGGGCTCCTCCAACCAACCTCCTGCCATCAGGAACTGCCAGCTGCTCTCCAGGGGCAAAGGCACAAGGTTCAGGGCTTGGTGGGGGCAGAGGAGCTGCCCAAGCCTCGCTGGATGAGCTTTTGAGGTCCAGAAGGGTAATTTAAATGTTTACATAATCTCAGTGTCAGAAGCTGATAATGATTATCATTTACTGCAGTCTAATTGTATGAGAAACAATGCATAAACAGTTACACCGGACATGTCTTGACTCAAGCTGTCCCTTAGCCAAGTAAATCCAGCTTAATTAATGCTTCTTAAAAGAGAAAGGGACAAGGCTGGCTGCATGCCACATTCCTAAGTGAGTTGAGTGTTGGCTCATCTCCACATCTACAGGCCACTGTGGACTGAGATCAGCCAACTTCTCTCACTACAAGAAGCCCAAGGTGATGAGGTGGTCACCTACCGCCCTGTCCCCTGTCATTCACCATGCTGCCTCTCCTAGGCAGACACCAACACCCGGACACAGGGTGACACTGGGGGCAGGTGACTGCAGCCTTCTGGAAGGCATTTGCGCTGCTTCTTTCCCCCACTGAAGCACCACTGGAGAGCTGACCAAGGGATCCTCCATCCTAGAGGAGAGCTGCAAAGCATATCCCCACTAAGGACATTCCATCTTGCTAGCACTTGATTTCAGGCCAGCATCTGTCTCCATGTACCATTCCTTCCTCCTCTTTTGCTGCTTGTGAGCAAGATGGGTCAGAGCAGGAACATTATCTGCTCCAAAGCCCAGTGCAAATGGGCTACCAGTGAGCTGAGCAGCTCGGCATACGCCTCCCAGGCAGCTCCCTACGATGACAGGTACAGATGGGCTTTGCTCCTCGGCTTGGAGAAGGGATGTCCAGGAAAGGCTGTGGTGGCAGGTGGATGGACATCAGAGCAACACTTCAAATCCCCACAGCTCCCAGGAGCAAATAGTGACTCCAGTTCCCTTCCTCTGCTGCCTTCATCCTCTTCCTCTCACACAGATACCTGACAGCACTACTCTGCATATCAGCCCAGCTGTGAGCTTTTTGGAAAGTGACACTCAAAAGAAGGCAGGGAAGCCAGATGTAGGGAGAAGAGCCAGGCTGCCAGGGAATGGAGGGTACCTCCAGGAAAGCCTGGTGCCTGGGGAGGGGAGACAAGGCACTGTTTACAATAGCAGCTGGCCCAGTAACTCGCCTTTGTCCTGGTCATGGTTCATGTTTATTTTTTGCATCAGCCAAGGCCTCTCACCCTTGTTTGAAGGCAAGGGAAAGGAAAGGGCTCATTTCCCTCAATCACACAGGATTGGCAGCTGTGGTTTGGCAAGGGATGGGTTCAGGATGCCTGTGAGAGTAGAGCCGTGTCTGTGAGCCTGCTCAAACTAATAGCCTTTAGCCTGGAGAGCAGGAAATATTAATGAGCTGTTAATTATTCCTGAGCTTCTCTCTCTGACACATGCCCACTGCACATAGGCACTCACACCCATCTGGGCGAGAGGGTATTGGCAACACCTCAGCCATCCAAAAAGGTGCAGTTCTCTGATATCTTCTCTCTTCCCTGTGGTCCAAACCTCCCAGACCCACCTCCATCATTTCCCACCTATTTACCTGCCATATGAGCATCTTCATCTCCTTGTCCTTTGTAGAGAAGCTATGAATGCTTCCCCTTCCCTGTAGTTCAGGCAGTGCAATGTCCTTGGAGAAACACAATGTCCAGGGAATGGGTATTTACACCACTGTGTAAATTTGCTTTGGACACTTTTTCCAGAATGCTGGGAGGCTGGTAAGGGGTCAGAGCAGTGCTGCCCAAGCCAGGCAGTGCTTTACTCTGCTCTCAGCTGCTGGTACCAAGCCCTGCAACATCTGAGCCTCCTGTAGTTCTGGGAAAAGCCAGATGCTGGCCATTTCAGATGGCCAAATCAAGCAAATCCAGGCTCCCATGGTAACACATGTGGCAGATATGTGACTGGGGAACAGGAAACAGCACCCACAGCTTCCTTAGTGTTTTGTCCTGGACCAAGCACTAAAGCTTGCCAAAGGTGCACTAGCAGCTACTCCGTGGCTCATCAGGATGCTCAAGAAATAAAGGCAATACCTGGGACTGTAGAGACTGGCAGGGACTGATACTTCCAGGCAGCGTTGAAGGACTTGGAACAGGAGGCAAGCAGAGAAACATGGGTTTGTGCCATGTGCTGAGCCAGCACAAGCTTGCTGTGGCAAGCACCAAGCACAGGCAGCGAGACTGTCTTAGCCTGGCACCCACAGCCAAGCAAACAGCTTCTGTCCCTTGGCAGGGCTTAGTGAGTGGATCCAGAGCCACATGCATGTAGTCATGTCATCCTGAGAGCAGAAGTGGCTAAAAGCATAGCTGTGACATACTGCTTCCTTGTTTCTAGGCTGGGGCACTAACAGGGTTCAGAGACAAGCTGGCTCCCACAGGCACAGGCAATCAGAGCCAAGAAACCCAGCAAAGCAAACAGAAAACAAACAAACAGCACCCAGAAAACAACAAGCACAGCAACACCAGCTTCCAGGCCCCAAGGCTTTCGACAGGAGAAGGGAAGTGTATAGCAGTTGGGCATTCTTCACAGTACAATGGGAAGAGAGCTGAACTGTAGCAAGGCTGGCTGGGAGAGGGTCATGAAGCCAGAGCAGCAGCATTACAAACAGCAGTGGGCGAAGGCTGCATGTGCATATGCTGCTAGCAGCTCTGGAAGATCCCTCAACAGCCTATCTGCAGAAGTGACAGGTAAGCATGGGAAAGGCTTTGTGTCTGCTAGGAAACAGCATCGGTGAGCAGCATCTTATCAACAGTTGTGATCCAGGAAAACAACATCCAGTTGTGAGCCTGGAAAACAACAGATTTGTTTATGGCTGAAGTTCACAAAGCACCTGATCTGTAAGATAATGCAGCCTTCAGAGCTGTGTTTTTTCACTACAGAATGGGAAGAGGGAGCTTGTCTGAGAAAGGGCACCTAGGGGCAAGCTTGCTGGGCAACTGAAACAGGCTCAGCAATATTCCACAGTCCAGCAGAGGAAATGAGAGAAAAAAGCAAAACACATCCAAGAGAATATGCAGAGATAAAAAGCAGAAGAGAAAGATAACTGCAGAGAAAGGTCTGTGGGTGGTGCTTAGAAAAACATGACAATGGAAAATGATATGCATACAGTTCCCGTACAGTCACTGTGGCAAGAGAAACTGTTATCCTAAAGCTTGTAAAGCAGAAAAGCAAGGGAAAGAGCCACCCTGTCAAAGCCATGACTGCAGGTTTCTGTTGTGCCCATGGGTGACACTGCTGGTAGTACAAATTCGCAGAGAAATGAGTGCCTAGACTAACTCAGTCAAAGCAAGGCAGTTGCGTGCAGACCAACCTCAAACTCAGTGTCAAAATGGCACCAGGACATCAGGGGATTTGTGAGTGGATAGAAACCTCTTCAGTGCTCTGAAAGTGGAGACGGCACAGTCCAAGCAGGCAAAGCCATGCTGAAGTGTCTATGCTGGCACAACCACAGCAGGAGCTGCAGGGTTGAAATTCCCCCAGCCCCATGGGAAGCAACGCAGTTGTAGGCTTTGGTTACTGTAGGCAATACCACCAGGTCACAAACTTGGTGACACCAAACCTCAGAGAAAGTCTTTCAGTATTACAGGCAGAAGAAAACCACAAGGAAGTCCCAAATGCAAGTGATATGCCATGACATGCCTGTACTAACACAAAGTACCCAAGATGGATTTCCAGGAGTTGTCGTCTTACAGAAATCGTACCAATAAAAAGAAAGGAATGATTCATGCACTACAGGATCTGCCTAGGGAAGCTGTACTGCACTGGAAGTAAAAATAAGGGAGGGAATGAAGTAAATTGGAAGAGAAGCCTCTCCCCCAACAAGGCAGAGCCCATCACCCATTCTCAGTCCTTCATGTGACATTTTCCTTCTCCGTCAGCCAGATGTAGACAGTCACAAACCTGTTAAAAAGCAAGTGGAAGAACAGGTCTGCCAGCAACATGCCAGGCTGGCAGGGCAATGTCAGAGCAGATGACATTCTGGGGTAAGGCACTGAAACACCTCCCATCACAGCCCTGGCTTAGGTCTTCAAGGAGAGGCAGGAGCAGGTTTCAGCTTGGACAAAAGCAAGATGAAATTTTCAGCAACTGTGGCACTATCAAAGGGACACCTGCTGACTTCCAAAGGCAACAGCCTTCCTGCCAAAAAGCAAATGCAAATCACCAGATGTCCTTTCAGAGACTATTAGGATTTGTAAAGTATCTAATAGACACTCTTGCCTAAGTGTTTCTTTATCCATTGTATCCTTCCCCATGAAAATACAATGGATAAGCAAGATCAAGAGATTTCCAATCTAAGATGAATGCCAAGAGCACAGAGGGACATGGCATCAAAAAAATAGTTGTGTGCCAGTTTTCAAGGCAGGTTTGGGAAGACAGCTTCAAGGAGATTTAAGGAGAAAAGATGTCAATTCCAAAGGTACTTTAAGGACTTCAGCAGGACACAGGAGGAAAAGACTGACAAAAAGCCAGAGCAGACTCAGAAACCCTAGTCTGCAGAAGAAGCCAGGTACAAAGCAGGCCCTGTCATCCCCCAAGACTGGAGCTCCTGGAGTATCAAATAGCTTCCAAAATATTCATAAGATGGTGCAGACACAGATGACAAAGAGATGACTCAGAAGGCAATGACACTCCTGCCAAGTTTGGCTGCCCAGGGATACACAGCATCCCTGCAGGTGCCTTGCACCTCAGCGGTACTCCAGTGCGGTCTGCCCCAAGTGTAGCCATCACCAAAGCACACAGCTTATTCTTCTGTCAAATCACAGGATGGACAAGATGGGAAAGCCCAGTTGATGTGTTAGGGAAGTCTGGAAGAGAATTCAGACGAACACAAGCCTAACATGCTGGAGTCATATAGGAACTTCCGCAAATCCTTCTCAAAGCACTGGAGCAAGGGGGGTTTTAACCTGATTAATATTGTACTCATACTTTGGGATCAAGCATGGCTTAAACCTTGGACAGTGGTAAGAAAAAGTCGTGCTGCATTTCAAAAACCAGCTGCAAGGAACTGAAGGCATCCCAGACAGAATTAAACCTTAGAGTCAGGACATAAATGGTGCAGCCATTGCTCCCTACACACCAATGTATGTTTATGCATTCTTGTGTGGCCCCAACACCACTGTCAGAGCAGGTGCAAAAGAAAGAAAAAAACCGAAACAAAATAGCAAAATAAAACAACCACCCCATAACCAGTGCACAAAGGGAATTTGGTTATGTAAGAATTTATTCTTCCTTTCTCAAAAATAATCTGGTGCTCAGGCACTCATTTCTTTGTATTCATCCCAGTTCCTGGACTGTTTCCCAACAGCCTTCATGGCAGCCAAATACAGAGACATTTTAATTTTTTTTTCCCCTCTCCTGTAGTGTGACAGGAATCGTTGGCACTTGTGCTGTTTCCTACACTTGTCTCCAGTGCTGCAGTGAGGGGAGCCTCTTGCTGCCAGGTTTCCTGCCTGGATTTCCCCCTCAGAGGAGCTGTAGCTGTTGGGACAGTGTGCAGCAGAGAGCTGGGGAGCTATAAGCAGCTTAGCTGGGACCCTTAGCACATGCCAGCAACTTTGTGTTTGTCTGCAGAGCTGAGACAAGATGGGAACATGGAGATCTTTGCCCGTCAACTGGTACTCAGGAGAGCCCGTTGCCCTTCCATGCGTCCCTGTCTCTAGCACAAATGGTTCCTACCAGCTGTACGCTTGGAAGAGATAATGTTTTCTGCACCATGTTTACCAGTTCACTCTCTCTGCCCTCTCCAGCCCCAGAGAGATGCTTTCCCTGGCAAAGCCCAGCACAGCATCCAGCACTGGTCTCCCATCAGTCCTGCTGAATGCAAAGTGCCCATGAGAGCGGAAGGTGACTCTGGAGATCAGTGTGGGTAAGTCCTGGGGATATCTGGGTGCCCTGTGGCCAGTGACAGCAGAGATAACAGCTCCAGGGCTGACCCATGCCTGATGCTATCTCAGCTGGGATTTATTTATTTTACATCTGGCCTCACTATTCCCTGTCCACAGTCATTGGCCACTTCCCAGCTGCCCTGTCCTTCCTCTCTTTTTTTGGTTTTGCTTCTCCCCTCCCCAGGGACATGGCAAGCTCTCAGGGCAGGGACACCAGCAGGCAGACATAGCCCCCCATCTCAGCATACACAGGCTGCATTGCACTGCTGCCCACCTTACCATAGTGCAGGGAAGGCTTGTTTAAGCACATGCAGTTACAGTTAGTGACTCTTGGCTGTTGCTCAGCCTCCCAGCATCAACCTCCACTATGCCTTCTGGCATACATATTTATGATCCCAATTATCACTGAACAAAAACCCAGGTTGCTGTGAAAATAAATGATTTTTAATCTAAATTACCCAGTTTATATACTTCACCCACCTCTGCTTAGCAGAACAGCTGGTGTTTACCAACTTCTCATTACTGTTCCAAGCAACACAAGAAGATGCTGGCTGGAGAGGACCAGCCACCTCTGAGATAAGATGAGATCAGGTTTACCTCTGCCTCAGATTCTCTGCTCCTCCACATCACTTATGAGCCTCCAGCAGAGGCAGGCTGTGCTGGAGACCAGCCTCTGCCAAAGTCCAAGGTTGACAGAGATGTATAAATGAGATGACAAACACCAGCTACAAAACCTGGGCAATGAGCTCCAGAACAGCTCTGTACAGCCAGTGTGCTTTTACCAGGGGTGGTGCAGCAGCATCAGCTGTGGTTGATTTCCCTGGTTAAGGGGAGGCCCAGATGCAGGTCCTTGGGATGGGAGAAGCAGCTCCCACCTACACCCTGGATCTGCACAGCACACCACCAAAATTCAGGCTTCCCTCTCAAGCAGCATGTGCTTTCTCTGCCCAACTGCCAGGCTTTGACAGTACTCAGAGAGGGTTTCTATCCCTTGTTTAACCCATGGGATCTGATGCATGCAGTGGAAACAGGCTAGGCTGGAGCTGGATGGTACAGACAGGAATAGGAAAGTCTCTCCATCCAGCCCAGCCTCCGTCCAGCACAGGGCCAGTGAAGATTTGCAGCACTGTACAGTGAAGGAATGATGAAAGACGTCTGCTGATAATAATTATTATTGTTGGGTGTTGTTTTTTTGCAGGAAAGAGTAGTTTCTGTGTAAAGGCAAATAAATCTAGCTATTTCTACACCTCTGTCCATATCTGTAGTTAGTTATCAGTGCTTCCTTTTTCCTAACGCCTCAGGAGGCTCACACCAGAGCTAAGAAGATCCAAGAATTATTCTTGTCATGGTATTTCCACTGTCCAAGAATGAGCATATGATAAGGAAATCCAGTCCCTCTTTATTCCAGGCCTTAAATGACCCCCTGAGGCATTAAACAAAAATGGGGTCAGAGTGCCAGCATTGGCTCTTAGGTAGGCTTACGTCAGGACTGGTAGCACTGGTGCCCAGAGGGTTGCACTGGTGAAAGATTGGAGTGAGACAGGTCGGCACCAGGTCCAGACACTGGCATGCAGAAGGACCAGAGCCAAAGCAGGGAGTTTCCTATAGCACCCTTCACCCTTTGGAAGTGCTGGAAAGGAAGGTGCTGCTTTTAGCAGCCGTGTGAAGGCATGTGCTGCTGCACGTGGTCCCCACCAGTCCTATTTCCAGCTTGGCTGGCTGAGGACCGAAGGAAGGAAAACTCCTGGGACTGGGCATGGAGCAGACAGTCACATGTGTCTCAGAAATAAGTCACAAGCCACAGGAAGATAATGACACCTGGTGTAAGAGGAGACTTGATCCATCCTTTCCCTTTCCCCTATTTCCTCCTCCATCTCTTTGGGCTGACATTAGTGTTGGTGAAGGAGGGCTTGACACTGGTGGCCAATCCCTACCATAGGGTAAATACCTCCTGTGTTTCTACAGTTCTGCTCTTCCAACCTTCTCTTGGAGCAACATCACAGCTCTGGCCAGGCTCTGCACCCTGCAGCACCTTGGGTGCATACCCCTTACATGGTCCCTGTGCTTCTTCCCTACATACACACACAGATGCTCCCTGCTGTGCCCAAGAGACAGACAGCTCCCAGTTGCCATGCCCTGGGAATGATGGACAATATTGCCCCAAGCCAGGAAGGGGTGGAGGATGATAACCCCCAGCCTGACTGCTGAAGGACCTGAGCCATCACCTGGTGACCTCCTCTGGCACAAAGTCCCCACAGCACCTGTTTCTCTGCCCACAAAACTGTGCCAGTGGCTGGGGGGACAGGGTACCCTCACCCTCCCTTGGGCACAGGCCTAGGAGCTGGTATGCACGACTGACTGCTCTAAGTTTCACTTTATTTCCAAGTATTATTATGGAGCTTAAATAGCCCTGCCCACCCTGACCTCGCGTCCCACTAGGAAAACAGCCCAGCTTTGTCACAGCATGTGGGAGCGGGCGAGGAGATGAGGGACAGAGGAAATGATGTATTATGGGACATTCCCAAAGAGCAAGTCTCTTTTTTTTTTCCCCCCACAGGCACCACAAATTTGTTTGCTGTGATTTAAAGAGGACACATCTAGTTAAAAACTATGGGCGAGATGCACAGTCCCTGCAAATCAGAACATCTCTGTTTGACTTCATGGATCTTAGCTGATTTAGACCAGCTAAGATATTGACCCTCTCTCTATGTTTAAACAAAGCCCATTTTTTCTCACTGGTGCTAGGCAGGACTGCCTCAGGTTTGGCTCTGGAAGGGATATTTTGGTGGGGATAGTCTCTGCATGATTTGTCCTCCACTGGGCTTGACTTTGACACTGGCTACCTGTGTGGGTCTGGGGGCTCTGCCACAGATAGAGGCACAGCCACCCACATCCTGGCCTCCAAGTGCAGAGTCTGGCCAGCAGCACAGCACCAGCTGCTACAATCACTGGTAAGAAAAGCCCTGCTGGGATGTCTGGACATCAGCCTTGTGGTGACCTTGCACCTCATGGACCCAAAGGGCACTGCTGAGGACCAGTCTGGGTACAGCAGCTGCTGCAGGCAAGCTGCTGTGGGGCTGGGCAGCATCCCTAAGTGAGGTGCTGGGGATGGCAGGAGAGATGGGCAGAGATCTTGGAGCCAGGGCAGGGCAATGCTGCACCACGCAGACCCTCAGGTCTTCCAGAGCCATCAAAGCTTCCCTCTCTCCCCTCCCCTTGAGAGCCTGATGTCCAGACATCGGTCTGCCTTCTGGTATGAAGGTGTGAGACTGTGCTTTTCCCTGTGTATGAAAAACTGCTGAAAAAATCCTGCCCTAGCACAGTGAGCATCAGCAACCAGAACTGAGAAGAGGCAGCCCTGTAGGGTGAGGCAGGAAGGTTTTGGGGACTGGTTCTCCCCTGAGCTTGCTGTATTTCAAATGGGATAAAGATTTACCTCCTCTGAGCTCAGGGCAGAGGCTCCCCTAATGGCATCACAGAAATGCTTGGTAAACAAGCAGTAAACTATTCATTGCCTCGATGATGGATGCCTTACAGGGATTAGAAGGGGAAAATAAACTCAGCATTTGCAAAGAGCAGTGAGGAAATAAATGTTCTGCATTTAGCATTTCCAAGCAGTAGAGCGCATCAGGGAGGTGGAAGGGCTTGGAACAAAGTCTCCCTGTGAAGCCCCAGTTGGATGTCTGGCCACTGGTTGTCAGACCAAAGAGATGAGCTGGAAAAACTGCTCATTCCTCACTTTGCACCAGTCCAGACTGAAAAATGAGGTCGGTATTAGCCGGGAAGCGGTACTTGCCTGTGTAAGGCTGCAAACACGGGCATTTATTGCTCTCTGGTGGCGAGACGGGCTGTGGAGGAGAGCTGTCTGCTGCTGCCAGTGCTGGGTGGCAGCTCTCAGGAGATGCCTCCTCGGTGCCTCCTGCTCCCCCTGCTCACTCCGCAGAGGAGTTTTTGCTTCTCCTCCAGCCGTGTAGCTCAAGGCTCTTGAAGGGAGCTCGCTGCCTGCCAGGCTTCTTCTTGGGTTGCCAGTGGCCCACGCAAAGGCAGTGCAGCTGCCTCTTGCCTCCAAAACCCAGTCAGCATCTCTGCCCAGGGGGCTGGATGGGTACCACAGGGCAGGCCAGTGCGCCCAGCCTCACCTCCGCTCCCCAGCACTCCTGCGTCCTGCGGGGCTCTGCAGCCTGGAGAAGGGACACTGGGGAGGGTGCTGGGCTGCAAAGCCAGGGCTGGGTGAGGACTGATGGCGCTTTTCCCATGTGGGACCCATAGCGTTCTCATGCCTTATGTGCCGAAAGTGCACGTGGGCTGTGGGGCAGAAGAGGCCACCCCAGCTGCTCCAGTGCCAGAGCTGAGGCTGAATGGCAGGGCTGGGGAGAGGGTGGTCTCTGCCTCCCCGCGAGCAGCTACCCACCTGCATATGGGGCTTGTTCCCAGGCAAGGCTTGACCAGCCCCTTTTATTTCTCCTTTCCCTAATTCTGCCTCTCACTCCCAAAAGCTTTGGCGGTGCTTTGTACCAAAGAGACCCCGGGCTCTACAGAGGTATGGGTCACAGACCTCTGCAGAGCAGACAGGACAGAAACCAGATAGGAATAAATAAAGGAGTTGCTATTCAAGTTAAAACACGTTTGGGTCAGGCTAAGCTGCCTCATGGGACCTGAGATGTGGGGGGGGGGCCCTGTGGG
>JANZLQ010000044.1:9613560-9630195 GCA_026212715.1 Elanus axillaris | reverse complement strand
CCACCTGATCTGACCCCTCCCCGCGCCGGAGCCCCCCGCTGGGACACATCACTGGGGGGGGTGACACCCACTCAGGGAAGTGTTTGTGCGTGTCCCCCCCGTGGGGACACCCCCAGGGGTCACCTCCGTTACTTCTGGGTGCTGGGTGGATTCCTACCAGGAACTGCTCCCAACCCTGGGGGGGGGCACTGGGGGGGGACAGCAGGCACATGGCAGCACTCTCCTGTGGCCATCCCAGGCAGGGCAGCTGCACTCCTGAAATACCATCTGTCACACAGCCTTGCTGCACTGCATGCTCCAGCCCCGCTGCCGGGGCCTCATCCTCCCTGGATGCCCAGCCTTGATGTGCCTCCTGGGCTGCAGTGCACAGCCTTACTCCCAAAAAATGAGGGCAGGGTCCCAAGTGCTTATCCTTTGCTGTCAGGGACAAGAAGACCAAACACTGCCAGCTCCATAGGATGTGGTGCAGGACGCTCCTGGGCCAGTTGTTCTGGAGAGCACACGGACCTGTGCCAGCAGCATGGCATGATGATGCTTGACAGCTTGCACTGGAGTCCCTGGGGATGACAGGTCAGTCAGACGATGTGGCCACCTTCGCTCAGCCACCTGGGCCGGTATGTGGCACAGCCTGGCGTGCCCTCGGGCCCCCATGGGGCACCAGGGATGTCACCCAGCTTGGCGCGGATGAGGCCTTGCAGCTCCTGGTCTTCCAGCTCAGTTGCTGCGGCAAGGGCCAGGAGGAAGTAGGCTGCTGCATCCTGTTCATCCTAACCGTAGAGGACAGGACAGGCATTAGGAAGTGGTTTAATTGAAGGTCACAGGGTATAAAGGGAGCTGGAGCAGAGAACAGTGGTTCCAGGCAGAACCCAGTGACACCTGACTTCATTGAAATGGGCTCTATATAGTTGTAGCTAAGTGCCAGCACTTCTTTCTGAATCGCCTTTCCCCCTTCAAAACCTGGATGTGCCAGCATTGTGTGCATTTATTCTAAAGCTGCAGACAGGATGGAGAGTCACAGGATGCAGCTGTCTACATGTGTGGCTGCTCTGCCAGTAGATGTGATACTCCACCTCCAGCTCTCTGTCAAGACCAGAGTGCTCAACACAGTATCATGGAAAGGTTGCCTACCTTCAGTTTGTGCAGGGTGAGATTGCCAAGGTGGCAATACACCTTGCAGTAGTACAGGGCCTCTCCAGAGCACTGCAGCAACTGGGGTCGCAAGGCAAGTGTCTTCAGGTAGCAATCTTCTGCCATCTCATACATATGCAGAAAATAGTAGACTGTAGCCAGGCGGTGGAATGCAACCAGCTCTTGCAATTGATCTCCTGGAAAAGAGTTGCTGATACAGTCAGCCTGCAGTGTGTTCACAATATATCCCCAGCCCAGCATGCTGAGCTGCTTGGGGATGCATTTGCTCAGCAGCCTGGGGCACAGATATCTTCATAAGGAAACACTGGTTTTGAAGATAGTTCAGAGAAAACAGTGCCATGGGCAGGGGTGCTAATACCAATGCTGGACAGATTGCCCAGGGAGTAGATCATTCAACCAGGGGATTTCTTGGGTGCTGGAAAGGGCTATTACAAGACTGGTTCCATCTCAGACATTTGTGCTGGCATTTTGCCCATTCAAACTATTTCTGCAATGGGAAGGGATGAGTTTATCAGAAAAGCTAGGATGGGGAGGAGGAACTGTTCAGTCCTGTGCCTTCATCAGACTTCCCGTGCTCCAGTGTAGCAACAGGCCTCTCCTCAATCAGTCCCACCACCACCATGGCAGAGCACTCCCACGTGGCTGTCATGCAGCTTAAAATGGAGAAGTGACCTTAAAAAGATGTTAACACTTAGGATAAGAATAGGTCTAGCAGTCTTATGAAAGCAGGAGATCCCCCTTTCACGTGCACGCAGTTCTCATCCAGAAAGGCAACCCCATCTGCAGGAGCCAGTAACTCCCCGTACCCTGCAGGTGTGCATCACTCACCGACCCTGATGCTCAGCCTGGCTGCCAGTGTGGCAAACTCCAGTGCCTTCTCATAGCCCTGCAGCCCGATCTGCAGCTCTGCCAGCTTATTGAACAGCCGTAGCTCTGTCTTAATGGCCTTTAGTTTCCTGGCCAAGGGCACAGCACCTCCCTGAGGAGAGAGAAGAGTGAATCCAGGCTGTTCCGGGAGGTATCGGTACAGCACTGCCCACGGTGGGGTGATAGAGCAGCAGGAGATGGACCAAGTGCTTGGCATGACGAGCAGACAATGGGGTGGTTAAGTGTCTCAGGTTCAGATTCTAGACCCTTCTTTCCCTTGAAAATAAGTTTCATATCCCAGAGCGTGGTTCTTAAAACCTGAGCCTCACGTCTCTGCCCTTCCTTAGGTGCCTGAAATTCTGACTCTGAGCATGCCCCCAGGAGTGACCAGTTCATACCTAACACTGCTGGGATTTGTAATGTAAGGACTTTCTTTCCACCTCCCAAATGATCTCTGGGGTGAGCTGCAGCCATTGCAAAATATGCCTGTGCTCCAGGCTTCCCCCCTGCAGCAACGTTTGCGCTCTGGCACACTCAGATCCACACCATTCCTTTCCACCCTCCATCCCTCCAGCCTGGCCATGCAGTGCTGCAGCCAGCCGTGGGGCAAAGCTCCCCATGGACACTGCCTTGTGGGGACACAAGGACAGAAATGCTTGGAGGGATCAGTACCCTGTAAAATTCCACCGCTCGATCTCTGTTTCGGCTGCCATTAAAAAAGGTATCACCAGCTTTTTCATAAAGATCCATGGCCAAGGAGAAGTTCTCCCATTTCAGAGCAGTCTGAATGGCTGCCTAGAAGGAAGAGGAACCAGAGTGAGACTTGGAAAGAGACATTTGCACATAGACACTGGTGTGATTAAATAAAACCGAGTCATTGTAAATGTGAGCCCCAATGCTCCAAACAGCATGGACACAGGCTGGCCAGCAGGTGTATGGGACAGTTGTGCTGCATTTGCAAGTGATGTGTGCAGGGATGGAGCCAGGAGCTGGATAACCCATCCCTGTGCAGGGTCAGTGCAGCACACTGATCAGCTGGGATATGCAATAGCATCAGGATTTAGAGTTGGGATAGCGCAGCCAGCAGCTGTCCTGGCCCTGGTCTGTCATTGGTGTGATGGAGCCAACATGAAGACTGATGAAAGGAACAGACAGCTTATACAGAGAGGGGTCAGAGCCAGCAGGAGGCAGGGCAGGTATGCTAAATTCTGGGAGGAACAGTTATTTGTGCCAGTTATGCACTTGGCCCTGGTGCTACCTTCCAGCCTGAACATATTGTTCCTTACACATGACAACTTATCATTGCCAGTGACCTTGCCTGGGAAGGAGCCCCTCAGGGACTTAGACATGCCCTGCTGAGATCTGGTGTCAACTGGCCCTTCTTAATGGGAAGTCACCCCTCCTTTAGCCCTTGCTTCCCTGCTGAAACCATGACCCAGGGAGGCAGTGATGGCTCTTTTTTATGGGCCTCAGATCTCCCTTGTGAACACTAGGAAACAGGCCAAGGCCATAGCCATCTATTCATTTCACCCATGTCACTGAGCAGCCACCCCTTACCAGTGACTCCCTGCCTCTACCACCTTGATTTAGGGGCAGGCTGGTGCAGCTGATGGGAAAGGCTACTCTCCTTGTTCTCACCACTGTTTACCTCAGTCACCCAGACCCACCAGTTCAGAAGTGCTTCTGGGTAACAGAGTGAGGATCCCAAACATCCTCTACAAGTGTCCAGGCTGGTGCTTTGTTGGATACATGTTGGAATTTTATGAGCTGCTCTTCCACTTTGCAGCTCAGCTGATAAAATAACGCTAGAGATGGAAAGAAGCCAGTAGTCTTCTACTCCAAGAAGTCTCCAAGCACTTCCCTGGCACCTTACCCTTATCTATGCATATTTCAATGGGAACTGGTCACCTGGCAGCTACAGCTTCCTTTGGCACTCCTACATCACTTTCTTACTCAATAAATTAACTCACTTTTACCCAAGAATCCTCTAAACCCAATGTATGGAAGGAAAGATAGGAAAGTTAGTGCCAGATAGTGCATAAGTATAAGGCAACAGCTCCTCCTTCCAGCAGCAAGTTTGCACTGCTCATAAGAACTTTCCCTTCCAGGTCTTCCAGTCCCAAAAGGCTCCTACCAAGGAGCTGTGATGGTAAAGCAGCTAGCCAGGGTGGGAATGGACTGCTCCAGCCACCTCCTCCATACCTGAAAGTACATTTCCACCAGCTCATCTTCTTGCATAAGATAGTAGAGCCTTCCTGCCTGCAGCCAGGCCTCTGCTGCTTTCACAGTCTCCTCAAGGTCAATGAAGATCCTTAGACTCTGTTTGGTGCAGTCCAGGGACTGTCTCAAAGCCCTGCGATGGTAACAGGCAAAAAGCCGTTACAGAGAAATCACAGGCCACCACCGGCAACCAACTGTAAAGCTACCACACCACCTCCCCATTGGCAATCCTGTCTTCTCCTCCTACAGTTGCCAAAGGTTAGAGACAAATGGACAGCCACAGCTCTGAGCAATGTGTCCTGGTAAAATTGTGGAAGTCTCCATACTTTAGTGCACGTGTATGCATCATCTGGCAATCTTAGACCAGCCTGGGACCCCAGTGTTCAGCACAGCCCCAAGACAGCCTGCTCCCAAAGGGGCTGCTCCCCATCTGGTTTGTTTCAGCTGATAAAGGTTTTGTCCAGGTCATCTTCAAACCCTATTTGCCCCCCTACAATAAGTCCCAAAGTCACTCCTGGCTACACATGGGAGCGTAGGCAGGGAGTGCTTGCACCTTCATTTTCCAAACAGCATCTGGCACCCAAAAACCACATCTCTGCCTGTTGTTTGTCCCTGGGTGCAGCCAAAGAGGCAGATCGGTGTCTACAAGTGCAAGACCTTATAGCCACTTTTCATGCCCCTGGTCACTAGAGGACAAAGGGAAAAGCAGCAGGACGAACCAGCAGGTTGGGCACGTGTCCTGCAGAAGGCAGCTGTGGCACAGGCAGCGCTGGGCAGTGCCCAGGGCATATTTGTTTGCTTGGTGTCTTGCCTGCTGGACTCCAGCTGTCCTTTGAGCCCAAGGAATGGGGTGCTTTGTGATCTTAAATAGCATTGTTCACAACAGGCTTCTGCTTCCTAAATACCTTCCCTCTGAACTCACTGTGGCATAGCATGGGAAGGTTAACATCCAAGTTAATAACAGCCCCTGCCCATTTGTCCTTCTGGGACATGGGAGCTAGTGCTCCACTATTTGAGACATTTGCCTTCAAAGAGTGAAGAAAGTCTGTGGTCTGTCCAAGTCTCTTTCTCTTCCCTCCGGCCTAATCTAATCAGTCACCTGCATGTGTCCAGTGGGAGATTGAAAAGTGAGCTGATAGGAGGTCTTAAGTACCTCCCTGGGGAAAATATTCCAGTAGAGATAGGGAGAGCAGACTCAGCAGCTGGAGGCTGAAGCCAGACTTATTCAAATAACAGATAAGGAACCTATTTTTAATGGTGAATGGTGATTAATCACTGGAATAAGCCTCCAAAGGAAGTGATGAATTCCCTGTCGCTGGGTTCCCTCTGATCAAAGCTGGATGTCTCTCTGGAAAACTCTGTTTGGCCAGACCCCAGTTCTGTCCCAGCTAACAGCCCAGCATTTGCCCAGCTGTTGCAGCGGTTTGTTTAGCATTGAACTGTTCCCCTTTTCACTGCGCAGCAACAGGTCACAAATCTCAGCAGTGCATTACCTAGCAGCCAGCCTGTGGGGCAACTAGAGCCACCACACACCTTCCCCACCTCTCTCCAGGGAGACCCCAGAAAAGCCACTGCTCTTGCTTTGGGTGAGCAGGGACCCCACTCTAACAGCATCTAATAGCCACAGACAGGACTTACTCAGATGTGCACAAAGCCTGGTAGAGCTGGCTGAGGGTCTGCCAGACATTGCCTTCCAGCTCTCTGTCCTGCAGCTGTTGTGCCAAAGATACCCAGTGCTCATGGTAGGTTATGGAGGCCTGGAGATTGGGGGACACTTTGCTGTAGAAATGGCAGAGAGACTCAGTGATGTGAAGCTGACCTGCATGGTACAGGGAAGGGAAAAGGACAGGTCAGGGCACTGCGTTAGGGACCTGACAGGGTGCTGCACAGAGGTGAACACTGCTCTGGTTCCCATCAGCAAAACTGTACTCACTCCTCACGTTATGCCACTTCAGGGCAAAAACCAACGCTAGTTCATAACAGAGTTTGCCGTCTTCCATCCTCTGCCTGTTCACCATGGCCTGCGCTAGCCACAGCAGCACCCGCACCAACTCCATCTCCAGGTCTTCGCTGCCCTGGACCTCAGCGTAGAGCTGAGCTGACTGGAGCAGGTAGAGCTCAGCCAGCTGGCTCGCCCCATGTGAGAGGCTCAGCTGCCCCAGGTTAGCCAGGGCAATAGCCTGGTTTCTCTTGTTCCCGGTCTCCTTGGCTTTGTGCAGGGCCCAGAGGTAGTTCTCTGCAGCCTTTTGCACCTGCCCTTCTCCTTTGAGGGCAATGGCCAGGAGATTGTGCACAGCTCCACCCTGAGTCACGCTGTCTGTCCCATGCAGAGAGTGCAAGAGCTGCCACATGATGTCTGCAGCTGGGCCTGGCTGACTATGCAGGAGATACATCCACCCCAAGGAGAGGGAAGACTCAAAAGCCTCCTCCTCGCCCATCAGTCTGCTGAGGGTTACAGCCATGGCTGCATAACAAACCGCCCCGTCCAACACACCATGCTGGAGGTACATCCTGGACAAGATGGCACACAGTGTCCTCTGGATGGGCACAGCTCTGCTCTCGCAGGAGAAATGCAGTGCTTGCTTAAGATAGAAACAAGCCAGTGCTGGGATGCTGCTCCTCTCCAGTTGGCTTCCCAGAAGTTTGGAAATATTTTGGAGGATGAAACCAGCTCTCCAAATGGGTGTCGGTGCCCCCTTGACACCACTGGGAACAAACAACCTGGCAGAGGCCAGTGCAATATTTGGCAAGTACTTCTTGTCATACAGGTAGCTCAAGATGGGGGTGGCATCCAGTGGCACAGAACTACTGTCTGGGCTGAGTAAAGTGGTAATGAGACATTGAAGATGCTCAGTAAAGGGCAGTACTTCATCATTTTTGCCCAGTTGTAGGAAGAGCTTGACAATAAGGAAGCAGACCCGTGCCTCCAAGGGAGCATTACCCACAGCAATGGCTTCCCTCAGGACGTACATCATGACTTCCAGCTCATTCTCAGAGCTGAAAGAGCGGCCAGGCAAGCAGACAAGCAAAGCCATTGTTTTTCCCAGCAGGGAGGAGAACTTGTGCTTCATGTTCTGTTTCAAGTAGATGGAGGCAAGGTTCACATGCAATGCAGCCAAGAGGGGCAGGTCCCCAAAACCCCTGTCCAGGATGCTCATGGCTTCCTCAAAGTAGACTCGAGCCTGGGAGAACTTGACCTTTTTGATGCAGAGCTTACCCAAGAGGAAACAGAGCCTGACATGAGCCCAGACTGAATGAGTCCTTTTGGCCCAGTTCCGGGACATCTCAAGGTACAAGACTAGTTCATCCTCATCAGAGAAACCATAAAAAGTGGAGTTGAGAAAGGAAAAACTGAGATCATAGAGGCTTTGAAAACTGGGCACATAACTCTCTTGGTTAAGGAAGGTCAATATGGGGTCAAAGACATCAGCATCTTCCATGTGTCCAGCATTCAGGTCAATAAAGAACTTGGGATCATCAAAATCATCCAGCTTCTCCAGGAGAACATCTTCCAACATAGCAGGGGCTGAGTCACTCCCTGGGCTAGACAGCTCAGAGGTGCTAGTTGTAGCCAAGTCATTTATTTCCTCCCAAGACTGGAGCAGCTGGATGTCTTTACAGCCACGGAGGACAGCCTCTGGAAGGGACAGGCAAACCATTGTGGGATGTTTCCCCATGTCAAAATTCACCCTCAAAAGTCATCATAAAAGCATCCCATTCTGTCCCCTCCAC
This sequence comes from Elanus axillaris, assembly GCA_026212715.1. Lineage (NCBI taxonomy): Eukaryota > Metazoa > Chordata > Aves > Accipitriformes > Accipitridae > Elanus > Elanus axillaris. The sequence continues at coordinate 9,622,227 of JANZLQ010000044.1, read as the reverse complement.
ATACTCACCTGATGGCACTTTCGGGAGCATGGCTGTAGGTTCAAAACCATCTACACAAAGAGACAAACAGAAAACAAAAAGCCCAAAGCCTTGCTCAGTGTTAATGTGCAGACACAGTGCTCAAACCTTATAGAGATCTCCTGCTGCTCTGCTAAACCCCAGACCTGTATGTGGGAGAGCAGGCTTACTTCTGGCCGCAGACACCACATGCAGCTGCAGTTTCAAACCCCCTAAGCTGGCTGGTCTGGGAGGTCCCCTGAATCCCAGGGCATACCAAGCTCAGCCCTGCATGTCCACATTGTGCTTCTAGGTAGTGAGAAGGCAAGAAGCAGAGACAGAAATCAGCTGTGGTCCAAAAGCCACACAGCAAGCATAGAGAAACTGAGAAGAGCACCCAGGAACCCTGACCTGGCTCCTGCTATGGGCATGGAGATGATGTCACCTGCCACTTCAGCTGTGCATCCTCCTCAATATACACCCAAAGGTCAGACAGTAGCAGGGGACCTGCTGTAGGCAGGGATCTACAGCTAGGATCAGGCAAGAGCAGCATCTGCCAGGGTGAACCACAGCTGAGGAGCTGCCCTGGAAGCAGAGAAGACCCCTACAAACTGCAGTGTGGCAGGGCCCAGCTCTCGAACATATCTGCAACCTCCACAACCAGGCTGAGAGAGGGTTTGGAGGCTGTCTCAACCACTGTAGTTGTCTCCCCTGCAAAGCCCCAAGCAAGGAGCTCTCTAGACACAACCCAGCATTGCTCTCCATGGGGAGCCATGGGGCTGGGCACATAAGAAGAGGGGAAACTCACCCAGCCTGTACACAGAGGTGATGTCTGTGCGTGCCAGGTCACTGAGGAGGGTGGTGAAGTGCTGCTCGCCACCATTGCAGGGGATGCGCAAGAGGGGGCATTTTTCTTCTTCACTCAGAAACACCAATCCCTTTTCCCTAGGTTGAGGCAGACATAAGGGGAAAACAGTCAGTGCCTCCCCAACCCCGGACCCTACAGCTGGCCTGTGGGATTGGATGGGCTTTCCCATCCTTCCTCTTGCTCCCACCAGAAAAGCTCTGCTGCAGGTGAATACAGGAGTCTGAACACCTTCCACATCAGGGCTCTCAGATCCAGGTTCTCCATGAAGGAACAAACAGGTACCAGACAGAGGGACCTATTGGTCTTTTTTGTCTCCAGAAGCCCTTTCTGAGCACAGGGCATCATCTGATCTCCTCCCTGTTCCCTGTAGTGTCAGAGAAAATTGCCTAAGACTTACTTTGAGTGAGCCTGATCCAGAAAAGCCCAAAAGACCTAGCAAGAGGTTAAGACCTTGTCCTCCCACACACACTCTTGGAGGAGAAGCCTTTTTGGATGGGTATTGAACCAGAGCTATGTCTTTATGCCACCAATGAAGACACCTGCCTGGGTTGTCAGAGTGGGGTTGTGTCACCCTCCCACCCCAGATAACTCTTGTCTGTGTCCTTGGGAAGGTGTTTAATTCTGCTCAGCGAGGAACTGCGTCAGTGGTCATTCTGCCTTGACATCCCACAGAAAGCAATGGGGCAGAAGGAAGCAAAGCAGGACTTCGTTTCCTTGGCAGTGATCACTCACTCTCCCCACCTTTGCCAGACTCACAGCCCCTCAAACAAAGCTACAAAGTCAAGAACATTTCTAGGTGGAACTGTGAAGCCAGCTTGTCTGGTACACAGATGTCCTGGGCTGGCTTTAGCATAAAGCCAGGTTTAGACCAGGGCCAGATCTGTTCCTCTCCAAGAATCACCTGAGGCAACTGAAATACGATTGCTTTGTCTGGGCAGAGACTCCTGCAGCCTGTTGGCAGCAGAGCCTGGCCAAAGGCTCTGGACAGGCCTCACATGGATCCTCTATGAAGGGTTTGCAAAGCAAATTACCTGCCCTGAACTCTCACATAGCCTTGAGTTGGGACTTGGAGTCTTCCCTTCATTTTCTCCTAAATTTAATTTAATCTAGATGGTAGCAGTAAACTTACAGAGGTTCGCAAGCCTCGGGACTTATGTATCGGGTTGGGACAAAGCCGATGCTCCCACTGCTGACAGATTTGCCCACAAACCACGGGAGTCCTGGAATGAAGAAGCCGATGACTTCTATGCTGTCTCCTTTGGAGAAACTCAGTTCATCCCATGCTGTTCCTCTGTGGTCCTCTGTGGCTGTGCACCTGCCTTTGACTGGAAGACCAAGGCAAACAAGGGCATTTCAGTGTGAGGCCACCATTAAAACTTCTCGCTGGAGAAGACTTGGGCAAGGAGAGACCATGATTGCAGCTTGAGAAGGCTGCCTCTCTGTTCCCTAAGATTTATTGTGCTCTTGGACTCAGATCTGCAGTTTCTTCCTGTGAAGAGGATTATAATAAAATACACGAGAGGCATGGATAAACGCCACACAGCCAAAGACTGATACCTCTGAGAGCTGCAGCATGGAAGGTGGCTGGAAACATGGAGCTTCACAGAAGCTGCACTGTCTCAACTCTCTGCCAGGAGTGAAATCTATAACAGTGCAAATGTCCATCACACTACATGCCAAATTCACACCTGCGGTAACCTCCCATGTCCAGCATGCTCTGGACAGTGCCCATGTCCAGGCAGGAACGGCCTGGGGCTAACAGGTGAATGGTGGGCACAAGTTTCATGTGCACACTGGTGGGAGCCTAATTATTTAAAACTTTTGCACCTTGCAATGGAGTGTCATTGTCATAACAAGGGATGGTCCCTTTGCATTTGTGGCCAAACCCAGGTTTGCAAGAGCCGTGCCCTTCCCTAGGAAGGGCAGCTACATTACACAGATATCACTCACCAATTGGCTGGGAGGTCGTCCCACTGATCTCCTGGGAGATGCCAAAACCCACAGCATAATTCTTCAGGAACCACCTGCAAGGCAAAGGGGAGCCACACGGATCCTCTCTTAGCAGTCCTGTCTTCAGGCCAGCACCAGGGATGGTCCCACACAAGCAGGACAGATGTTCTGTCCCCTGGGAGTGCCAGAGATACTATGGAGCATGGCCAGCACAGCCAGTCCAGTAATTCCTTGTAGTGGTGTTACTGGGCATGGAGGGCAGTTTGCGCCTCACAACTGCAGCCTCACACCACATGGTAGGAGCAGGACAAATTTGCCAGGCTGTAAGGAGGATTTCACCATGTGAGTACAAGAGGAGCTGCAGGTGCCCTTGAGGCTCAGCCAGGTGTCCAACATGAGCCCCACTTTGACTGGCATTACCTAATTCTTGGGCTATGCTTTTTCTCCCAGTTATCCAACTGTAAATTACAAATAATCTCATGTGTGACCTAAATCAATATCATACAATAATGATATCTGAAGTATGTCCTTGCTCTGTCCCATTAGCAGGATCTGAATTGGTTCCAGTGGTTGCCTTTATGCGTAATGTATATCCTCATAAAATTGTGTATCTCTTGCCCATTGCCAGAGGCAAGAGCAGTTTCTCACCCCAGGCTTGGTGCCAGATCATGCATCAGGATCAGTGAAGAATCTTGGCTTGAGCCCTATTAATTGGCCAGTCTACTTACTGGTAGAATGGGTGAGGTATTGGATCTAGAGCTGTCACAGTCACCAGGCCTCGCTGACCCGTCAGTAAGGACATCCCTTCCCACTTGGACTCCTCTCCAATGTTCTTCACATGGATCAGCTCATTCTTGCAGAGCTGCAGGCTTTCCTCTCCTTCCTGCTCTGGCTGCCAGACACCAGGCACTGCTCTGGAAAAAAAGTTACCTGCAGATAGAAAGAATCATACCCAGGTCAATGGCATCAGTGCAAGTCATAGCCTAGCACAGGGCTACAACACAGCCCTGCTGAGATGCTTTTGAGGAAGTCTCTCCATATGCAGACCGTTCTCACCTTCCTGGAGTAGCAGACTCATATATATGGTGGCCAAGCGATCTTCATCCACAGTAACTCTGATCTCTGTGTCCTCCATCAGAGCACAGTTTAGCCAGTACTCCTGGTCAAAGAGAAGCTGCTCCAGGCAGCTGCCCACGTACCCTAAGAAACCAAGAGGGAAAGCAGTGTTAGCATACTCTTTCACTGCACAGGATGAAGTGCTGTTTGGATGTCTCCTAGCCTGCCATCTGCAACCACACTGTAAGGCAACAGCCCCTAATTCTGTCTCCCTCCCCGAAATGCAGCAGAGGGATTACTCAAAAGGCACCCCCCTAGGTATCTTTCACTAATCCAGACAGTGGTTTCATAAATCTGTAGATGGACACCAAGGTCTTCTAATTCGTATTCTTCATCTGTCCACCCTGTTACATTACTGTTCTTTTGGTGTCAAAGAACACCTTCTCCAAAAATGCTTCTCATATTGTCTGTTTAGGTCTCCCACACCTTGACAACATTACCTAAAGTCAGATACGTGGAAAACTTCCACACTTCTTCTAGGGTTCTGAAGGTGAGGAGGAACCGATCCTCCTGTGCTTGCATACAGACCAGCCTGGCTGACAGTTCCTACACATGGAAGACAAAGCAAGATTAAGGGACAGTCCTGGGACTCTGACAGGAGGTCTCCTTTGTCAGTGTGGGAATAATATTAGACCCTGGAATGAGACTAGGCATTCATTTATTAACATACTTGAGACTGAAGCTGTGCAAGTTGATTGCCTGGGGTTAAGGGGAGGGTGCTGTAGCCAGCTGAGTCCTTCAGCTAGGAGAGACGGAGTACCCACAGTGACAACCCTCCATGGTGCAGCAGTGGGAGGGCAAAGAAGCTGCATCTCCTCCCCCAAATCTTTTTCTTGTGGTGCACACCAGAACCACTGTGCTTTTGAAACCCAGACACCTGAAGCATACCACATGTGGGTTAATGTTCAGTCAGGACAGGCACAGCTTCCAAATGGCAGCTCTGAGGCTGAAAGCAGTAACTGTGTCTCCGGGGAGAAGCTCTCCTTCCACTGTTGCTGGCACAGTATGTCTGCACTGTTCCAGGTCTTTTGGGAAGCTCTCCAGGGAGCCCTGAGGGGCCAGAGCCTTAAAAACCAGCAGGGAAGAATAGCTCAGTCCAGGAAACATCTCTATACCTGTAGTGATTTTTCTATATGAAGCCCAGTACTCTGAGAACCCTTGTGCAAGTCCAGAGATGCCTCCTCCTCCAGGGACCTGAGTCTGGCACACAGCTTTGGTGATCACAGCCCTGTGAAATTTAGACTTGCCCCAGGGCTATCTGCATGATCTCTCAGGCAGCTCAGAGCCTTCAGTACAAGGCTCCTGACATAAGGCTCAGCTTTGCATCTGCCTCTCACCTGTTACCAGTTCATTTCCCCCATCATTCCAGTCCCCTACAGAGGCCCATGGGCAGGAACACACCCTGCAGTGGCCTTGGAGGAACTTCTCTTTCTTGGCTGGGTTTGGTATCCCATCACACACCCCATCATGCCAGGAGCTTCCCAGTACATGCTGTGCCGGCTGGGGCTCCTACCTTGAACAGGGCACAGACATCTCTGTCATCACTCTCCAGGGCCCACAGTTTCTTTCTGGCTGCTTCCTGGAGCTGGGTATTGAGGCACCGGGAGGAGCGGCTCTCAACAGAGAAGAAGAGTGAAATCTCTTGAAAAGGAAATGTGCAGGGTTAAGGGGGAGAAGGAGCTCCATGCCACACAGAGCTGTCTCCGCTGCACTGCCTCCCTGCAGCCAGCCCCACCAGTGCCTCCAGCCCCTGGCTGGTTGCGATGCTCGAACAATACAAACCCAGCCCGTCATCCCCCTTCAGCAGCAAAGATGAGAAATTCAGGGGATGACAGGGATGTCGGTTAGCTGCAGTGACAGGCCTTGCTACATCCAACCACTGGAAATCTGGGTGATGCCAAAGGGAGCATCTTACCTGGTAGAAAGCCCTCCCCGACAGCCAGCAGCACCAAGGAAGTGTCTGGCGAGCCTTCTGCTGCCTCAGTAGCAGGGTTGCTTGGCTCTGATGCCCCAGCCTTACCTAGCAAGGAGGGAGGACACAGAAGAACTGCTGTCAAATTTTGTGGCAGAGGTCTAGGATATTCTGCCTATTCATGCCATCTGAAAGCAAAGCCCGTGGGTTGCACTGCAGATCTGGCTGGGGATTGTGCAAAACCGGTATCACCCTAAAATCATGCTCAAGGTTGGAGGCAAGATCCATGGGAGTGACCTTCAAGTGAGGGGACTTTCCCTCCTTGCTCTTGAGACAGAAGAATGTCACTAAGCAGATCTGGTAGAAAGATGACCCTGTGACACAGATTTTTTTGGAGGATTGCTCAGAGTGAGAGCACTTTCCCAGTGCAGGAGAGCCAAGGGCTTGCAAAACTCTTTGCTCATCAATTTGACAATTTGAAAATTAAATTTTCTCCCCTGCCTGCTCTGGTTGGTATCTGAAATCCAAGCTGCATTCTCTCTGCTTTACACATCATCAACTATTGCCATAAAGGATTCAGGAACTGAAACTTTAGCTGGTAATTATGTTAATGAAGGCTGAGGCACATAAAAATCCAGCTTGCTCTTCCACAGCTGTATTGGCTGTGGAGGGATAAGATTAAAAACCAATTTTTGTCAGTAATCAGATTGGATTTGTAAGACAAACATGTACCCAGAGATCTGGAGCTGGAACATGCAGCAGCTTTTGTAACTCACTTCTGTGACCATAACTATACTCTACAGCTCTTTTTATTGAGCCAGCTTTGCTAGTCAGTCAAATAAACTGCTATTTGCATGCAGAATTATAATCTTTATTTATAGTTAGCAGTAGAAAAGAATGGCCCAAGGCTGGACATGTAATGAATGAGCTTTTCTTTGAAACAAAAGGTTCTACATTTCTCAACAGCTGATTTGAACACACTTAACAAAGGACTTCATCCAGCAACTCCGTCCCCTTCCACACATGGGGGAAACAGAGACAGGGAAGCAAAACGAGCCAGAGGCAGAGCTAAACCTGAGCTGGCTCCTGCCTGGGCTGGGTGTGCCTGCCGGTTGCTTCACTCCTGCCTCCCTTCCTCTTTTCCCTGCATGCCGGCAGACCCCAGCGAGCTCCACTGGGTTCGGCAGGGCCCGGTGGGCAGGGGCTGGGTCTCCCTTCCCCAGGGATGGGTACCTGATGCCATGGTCTTTTGCTGCCACCATTTTCCCCGGCGCTCGGTTGCGGTGTGCTGCAGGCGGTCCCAGCGGGGCAGGAGCACAGGTGAGTGGGGGCAGCAGGAGTCACACTCTTCACCTGGGGAAGACGGGTGGTGAGGAGAAGCATTCAGACCCCCAGCAGAATGCTCCCCGCCTGAGGGGTCTCCATATGATGTGCTGAAGGAGGCGGCAGGTCGGACACCACTCATGCCACCTCTGCCAGCAGCATGACAAAGCATGCTGGTGGGTCTACGCAGAGCCAGGCAGGGGCCAGGGCTCATTCGGGTGAGAGGAGAAATGGGTTTGCTCCCCGCAGCACTCGCTGATTCAGTGTTTATTTTTGTTTGGGCCAGGCTCAGAAAGGGAACTGGGAGCTTTTTCAAGAGACCAATTGAAACTGCTGGTGGGGAGTCATTCCCAGTCGTGCCAGTGACTCATTTACCTCCCTGGTGCTGAAATATTTTGTAACAGTGGGCAGGAAACAGCCCCAGCCCAGAGCTGAGCATAAGTCCCGGTGCTCAGGGCTGCACTCCTGGCAGCTGGGGCTGAGGCACACTCATGGCACCCACTGGCACCATCTCTCTCAGGGGACACGTGGCCACAGCTGCTGGCCCTGAGCCACCTCCCTCCTCCAGCCTGTTAGTACAGTCCCGTTAGCTCATTTGAGCACACCAGTATGGGAATCGTGCCCTGGGGACTGGCAGCACCCCATGGGCTCTGCAAGCTTTGCCATGCTTGGGGCGTTCCTCGGCAGCAGTGGCAGCAGACAGGGGTGGCAAGGGGGCTCCTGAAAAGCCAACAGTGTGGGATTAAACCAACCCCCTGAGTCATCCTCACCCCTCCCTGGACAAAATGCCCTGCCTCGTTCCCCACGCACCCAAATCTAGTGACACAGCGAGCGCCCAGCAAGAGGAGGGGACACCAGTGGCCATCTTGAGAAAGGCAGGCAAGCAGCCAAAGGCAGCCAATGCTCAGTGCCAGAGTCTCCCCAGCGGCCCCGTCAGCAGGGTGAGCTCTGCAGCCACATGTCTCACAGCCCTGCTCGGACAGAGCAGAGCTGTGGCATCCCCACAGACAGCTTACCTGTGCACCCCAGGGACAGGTCCTGGTGCCAGGGAGTCCCCAGGCAGCAGCCCATATGTCCAGGAACACCACCAGACCCGAGCCGGAGGGCTGCTGCTGCACGGGCAGGGGTGAGCGTGCTGCTCGCTGCCCAGCCGGCACTGCGGCTCGGCCCCAGCCCCAGACACAATGCACAATGCGCCTTTTGACCGGGCACAGTCTGCGGGCGAGACGGGGGCGATGGGCACAGAGTCAGAGAATGTTTTGGGTTAGAATCATAGAATCATAAAATTATTTAGGTTGGAAAAGACCTTTAAAATCATCAAGTCCAACCATAAACCTAACACTGCCAAGTCCACCACTAAACCATGTCCCTAAGAGCCACATCTATACCTCTTTTAAATACCTCCAGGGATGGTGACTCAACCGCTTCCCTGGGCAGCCTGTTCCAATGCTTGACAACCCTTTTGGTGAAGAAATTTTTCCTAATATCCAATCTAAACCTC
>JANZLQ010000044.1:9574481-9595824 GCA_026212715.1 Elanus axillaris | reverse complement strand
GCCGCGGCTCCGCACCCCGCTATAAGAGCAGCGGCCGCGGCCGCGCTCCGCAGTGCATGGCAGCGCCTCGCCCGGGACGCGGCGGCCCCGCCGGGACCCTCCCCCGGGCCGGTCCCGGGCGTCCCCCCTTCCCGCCTCGCCCCCTGCCAGCCGCAGACAGCCTTGACCTTGCCGTCCCGCAGCTCGGGAGGGAGAGCGGCGGCAGCCGCGGGGATAGCCGTGCTGGGTCGCGGAGCTGCCTTGGGATGCGTTAGCCGGCGGATCGCACAGAAATATTTCCCCTAGGAAGGAGAGAGGCACCCTCCTCCCACTGACGGGGGGGGGGGGGGTGGCGGAAGAAAAAGAGGATTTAAAGAGCATCTTTGCCCCCTTTGTTGAATGAGAAGGAGAGAGGAGGACCGGCGAGATGAGCACTAGCAGTAAGTACGGCTTTCCCTTGCCTTTGCTGTGGGAATGGGGCTGGTGTTGCACTGATCTGGCTGGGAGGAATGGGGAAGAAAATCTCACCACAGGATTGACAAGCCTAATGGGATGGATTTTTTTTTTATTATTTTCCTGCCTGCCTTTTGCTTTCTGACAGGTTCTGGCTTTGCTGGCCTTTCTTTCATAGGTGCTAAGCCGTGGTGCTTATCTTCACTGAGAACTCTTCTTGGTTTGTATTTCTGGGGTTTGGAGGGCAGATCATGGACTAAAATGTCGATATGCAACATGGTGAGAGGGAGCCAGGAGCACTCTGACAGGCAGTAGGCTCACTTGCTGATGCCACTGCCTACGTATAAATGGACACAGGGGGAACAGTCGATGAGGAGGAGAAGCAGGGTAAGGAGAGACACAGAAACCAGAGATCTGAGCAAAGCATAGGTGCAATACTGAAAAGCACATACCTTCTACAGTTGGGGATGTGGGTGTTTCTATTGTGTGTGCGAGAGAGACAAGGAAAGAGGCACTCATGCACTATGTATGAATTGCTAAAGAAGCAGAGCTTGGAAATGTGCTGCACAAGATGAGAACTGGCACCTGGTACTCATCTGGTTACTTCTGGTTTTGTGTCCTTGTTGCAAAGTCTGGAAAGATTGATCAGGTTTGATCAAGTCACAACCAATTTTTTTTTCCTCACTGATATGATGTGTGACAGCTGTACCCACCTTGCTAGCACAGCTTTGATCTATTCCTTTAAAAGCAGTGAGTCCCCAGCCAAAGGAGTTGATGCTGATGGCCACCTGAGGGTCTTTCTCCTGGGATAACCTGCCCAAGGAAGGTGCCCTCCCTCCTGTGGGTCCTAGAGGCTATGTGAAGAAAGGAGGACTCCCCCAGGCAGAAAGTGACAGAGCAGCGACTTCTCCATTGCATTGGTGTGTTGAGGTTTCTCAATCCAAGGGCTTGGGGTGGTTCCCAGGCAAAAACACTGTGAAAAATGCCTTGGCATGCTGCAAGGCAACAGAACAGGTGATTCCAGCTCTGTTGGGCTGTGTCAGAGGTGAGAAAACTTTCCAGGTGCCCTCTGCACCAGCCACACCTGGGACAGGAGCTAGCCCCCTTCCTGGGGGAGCAGGGCTGGCAGTGCCCAGGTAGGAAACAATAGGGGCTGATTCTTTCTGAGCCTGCTGGGTGCCTGATAACAAAGGGTCCTCCCTCTGCCTCTCTGGGTGAGGAGCTCGGGTCCAGTGCAGAGAGCTGGGATGACACACAGTGCTAGCTGGGGTCAGTGACCATGGTGGTCAGGTGGGATCATTAAGCTTACTCTAAGCCAATTTTGATAAATGTGTGTTGGTTCCTTTTGGGATTCCTTTCCAGCTCTTAATTAGCCAGCTTGGCTGCTGACAGTGATAAGGGCTGTTCGTGGCACTGGTGTGTTACAGCTATCTGATTGTGCTGTGAAACTCCTTTACTGGGTCCTCCCCCACATAGAGAGGGTTCCAATGAACCCAAATGTGCTGCATGCCTGTTGCTCTGGCATGACCCTTGGGAGAAGGCCATCAGGCAGGCAGTGAGTGCAGAGCTAGGAGTCTCTTGGGAGGTGCTCCTCTTTCTGCCACTGCCTTGCTCTGTGACCTTGGGCGTATCACTCGGCCATGCCTCAGCTTCTGGATTTGCCAGCAGCAGGCTGCCACCATACCTCTTGCCCAGCCCTTTGGATGGCTTGGCAATCTTTGCCTAAATACTGCCATTACCTCTTTCTAAGTAGCTGTGTGTTTCAGTAAAGGTTTGGGAACTCTATAACATCTGCTAATCACTTCCTGTGCTGTGGGTTGATTACTTATGGTCCCTTTGGGACCACACCTGGTACAAAGGCTGTGCAAACCCTGCAAGACAGTGGGCTCTGCCCTGTTAGGCTTCTAGACTCTTTCCCAGTAGCTGAGGAGCTCAAAGCAGGGCTTCCCATACCCAAATGCTGGCTCATCTCCATTCTTAGCAATGGCACAGTCCTTTACTAGCTGGTTCTGTGAGCAAGTCATGGGGTGCAGGGCCATCTCTTCCATTAGCATGTTCTGTGACTGGTGTGAATGTTGCCAAAAGCTGTCTCTCCCCTGTCACTGCTGCCTTGCTGAGCTCTGCGCAACCCTACCCAGCCTGTATCCCTCAGGTCCGTGTGCCTGGCAGGCAAAAAAGCCCAGGAGACTCGTGTCAGTGCCCTCTGTTTCATCTCTGTTTCACCCCACTGATGCTACTTGTCAGTGACCTGCAATGGCTTTTGCAGCTCTTTGCTAGCTGCCAATGGCTCAGGGGAGCTTGGTGCCACTTGTTGCTCAGAGGCTTCCCAGCCCTGCTTGCAGCTCTGCTGCTCTGTGTTGATTATTTTGGTTGTTTGTTTTCCCCCAGCCCCTGTAGTGACTGAGGGCTCAGATGTGGCAAGATCCAGCCAGCAGGCTCAGCTGTGCTCCAGCTTCCCAAGTCTGGTCTCTCCCCTGGTGCACAGGACCCTACCTGTGCAGATATGAGGAGAGAGGGAGACACAGGAGGAGGAGCATGGATGATGAAGTCAGATTGTGCATGGGGTGATGACATACAGGAGTACCTGTAGCTGCAGAACAAAAATTTGGGAGCTGGCAGGTCAATGAGATGTGCAGCTGAGGATAAAATAAAATGCCACCATCTCATCTGTGATTTCCATCACTCCTTTCCATTTTACTTGGTGCATTTTGATAATGCTTCTATCCTGTCTGAAGCTGATGTGAGGCAGGAAACCTGGGATTGTGGGCCCTGGCTGGCCTTAAGCCATGCTGCTGTGTAAAACTATCAGTGAGGCCTCCAGGGAGCTCTGCAGGATTTGCTGGACTGTACAGGTGTATCTCTGAAGATGCTTTGTGCACAGCATGCAGGAGTCTTGCCTGCCCTTGCTGAGGGGACAAAGGTTTGCTTTTCACCTCAGTACCCATGGGTCCCAGGATTGGAGGCCCCATGTTGGCATCTCTCCCATGGTACAGAGAAGGCAAATCCATATGGAGATCTTTCTTTTAAGGGGAAGAAGAGGCCTGTGATGTTGGGTGTAAACTCATATCCTGGGGCTGCAGAGCAGATCAGATGGCCCTGAGGGTGCAAGGGTTGTGCTGGCTGGGAAGGCAGCCTCTCTTCCTGAGCTCACCAGGTGTGCAGCAAGCATTTGGAGGGCACAGTGTTGATATTTGTTAGGTACGCTATACCTCCCACTCTGGTTAGCACTGCTAATTGGTTGCAAATGGATTCATACATTCATAAGCGAGTCTACTGGTGCTGCTCTGCGTTTCCATTGAATCTGGATCCCGTAGTACAAACTACTGCCCAAGAGAAGATGCCTTAAAATCACCCCTTGAAATCTCCTACATTCTGTGCTCAACCTCTCCCTTGGAAACTGGCCTGGTGCAGGGATTTTAATGTGACCAATGCTGTGTTTGTGCTCATTAAAAGGCAAAGAGTCGAAGCTGTCAACTGCCCCAGGGATTTAAGACTCTCTGAAATGAGTGTGAATAATCCCTTCTGCTGCTTTGAAGGTAGCCATCAGGTCTGGGTGCTGCAGGTCCATGCAGTGAGTACAGTCTGTGGGGGGGGTTACCCTGGTGGGACCCATGGGAGATGGCATTTGTATGTGGTTTCTTTTGGTCCAGCTCGGGGCGGGGGGGGGAAGGGTTGGCGTGTGTCTTGTCAGGAGCAAGGTGCCCCTTGTTATGGGCTACGCTGGTCTGATCAATGTGCAACTCCTGGGGGAGGTTCAACCCCGGTGAACTCCTGGGTGAAACCAGGTTTGGCAGGCTCTGGATCAGCATTGCAATGGGTGATTGAAACCAGTTCACAAACTAGGGATCTTCCAGACTCCTGTCCCTGACATGCACCCTGAAGAGAGAAACCAGAATCTGTCCCTGTGGCAAGTTAATCTGAGGGGGGGCACGGACACACCAGTACCATCTATCCACCATCCTCTATCCTCTGAGCAGCTGACAGCCAATTGGAGCACAGAGAGCTCTTGCAGAGGGTTTGGTATGTGAAGTGGAAAGTTTCCCCAGACCATCCCAACCCCTGGCACCTCTCAAATTCCTGCATGGAGGCTCCCCTAGTCTCAGAAAGCTAAGAAAGGAGTCATGAGGAAAGGCTGGCCAGCTAAGCATTTGGGCAGAAGGCTTCATGACAGATACTGATGAATGCAGCATGTTTGCTTGGTTATTTTTGTCTTTCCTAAATCATGCTCCCTGTTACATGGTGATCCACTAAGCATAATTACCCAGTAATCTCTAGGCACATGTGGTTACAAGGTGTTTACCAGCAAACTCTATTAAGTCCCTGTGTAATTAAAGAGAAATCACATGGTGCTGTACATCTCTGGGAGCTCCAGCTCTGCTCTGTACAGCTCATCAGGCAGGGTGATTCACCAGGTCTCCCCACCCAGTGGGGTAGGACCTGCTGAGAAGGACATGGTGTTTCTTCTGTGTTCAGAAGTGCAGTGAACCCAATCAGCCTGTCAGTGTGATGAGCAGTGCTAGTGTCTTCCCTGTGGGGAGGCTCTAGTTTTTGTGGGGGTGACACCAGGTGTGGAGGGCTATGGTACAGATGAGCCTTTTCAGTCACATCACTTGTGGTTCCTGGTTGACACTGGTTCCCATTTCATCTTTGCAATGCTGGAGAGGCTGCCACAGGCATGCAGTGAACTGGGGACAAATCACAGCTCCCATGAGGGAGGACCCAGCAGAGTGCGATGCTGGCTAGAGCAGTGGTGCTGCTGCCTAGTCCCTGGGTGCTCAGTGAGGTGGGCTCTGGCTCTGGATAAGCCTTCACACCCCTCACCCCTGCTCCCCCAAGAGCTGCTGGACAGGCTTTTCACATGCAGTGGGGAAGGAGGTAGGTCTCCAAGCAGAGCTCTTCCTTCTCTGGTGGGTTACCATGGAGGAAGCTCGTAGAAGGAGGAGAGCTTTCAGAAGGGCTGGAGTAGGCTCAGAGTTCCAGGTAAGGGTGCAGGTGGGACAGAGAAGAAAGAAGGGACACAGATGCAAGACAGTCTTGCAAGAGAGGAAAAGCTAACTTCCTAGTATGTTCTCTCTAGACCCAGCCATGAACATTACATAGCATCCATGCTTCTCCAAGGAGGGCTCTAGCACTGCATTTTGCAGAATTTAGGCACCAAGGGGAACTCCAGGCTCTCTACCCACATCCTGGTCCTCTCAATTAACACCCAAGCCTGACTCTGCTGCCACAAACAACTTGATACAAATTGTCCCCTCTGATCTCCTGGGCAGCCTAGCAAAGGGACAATCATCCATTGCATTCATTTTGGTGCCAGAAAATTCAGAGCCCAAGTAGCTTCTGTCTGTCCTCAGGCTGGTGGATGGACTCTGTCCTCTCACCAAGCTTTGTTCAGGCTTTCCTGCAAACCATCTTTCTTGGCAGCTTGCCCTTTGAAGAGCAGAAGCCATCGAAAGTGCATGCTGCAAAGTCAATTGAATTATTTCAAAGGCCTACCATGCTCTTATAAAATAAATAGCAAGTTTTCTAATGACGAAGTGACAATTGGTTTAGCCAGATAACTGTATTTGTGATGCCAGCAGGCTGGACTAAGGACGGACTGTCCTGTTATCAGCAAGGAGTCAGCGTGGTGCTGCCTTTGGTCTCTGCGAAGCTGTGAAGGAGTGAAGGCAAACCCACCAAGTTCCTGCCAGACCCTGCAGTCCTGTCATGATGGTGCCATAATGAAGTGGTTGGAACATCTAATTAGATATTTTTAGACTAAAGACATTAGTGCCTCTCGGTTGTGAGCACTGCAGCACCTCCAGAGTGCGTCCTGGGGGTAGACTGGTGATGGCAAGGACCCAGGTGGTGAGTGATGGGGGAAGGAGAGAGCATTATGGGATGAAAGGGGACTGGGAGTGACCACAGTAGCTGTAGGGAAGGCAGAGCCCAAGTTCAGATGTTTCAGGCCCAGGCAGTTTGCTTGTGAGCAGCTCAGGGCAAGCGTGGCGGGGTGACTGGCAGCCTGCAGCAGGGAAGGTGATTCTTGCTTGGAGGATACCTAGGCTGTCCCAAGTCCTCCTGTGCCCAGCATCTCTGCCTCTTGAGTCTGTAGGCTCACTAAATCACTGGGGAAGTAGAAGAGCTTGAATGTGCTGATGCAGAGCCCTGATGGACATGCCTTGCTTTCTAGAAAAGGGCTGTCTGAAGCTTAACAGGACCAAACTGATCTAGCGTGGCAGCAAACTCGGGTGCACAGTTCCCATTTATCTGATGGTGGCTCAGGTTTTTGGTAGGCCATAGTTTATACATGCATTTTTCAGTTTGGGTATAGTCTCCTGAATGCTTTTTCAGTATCAGCTGTAAGCTCTGGCCTGGGAATTGGTGTGCCTTCTCTGCTGCCTGGGGCGGAGATCTGGAAGAAAAAGGAGCTGGTACTATGGCTTCCTTCTGACCTACCTTTCTTCTTACCCTTTCTACCCTGACAAGGTCCTCTGACCCCCAAGCATCACTTGTTTTTCTGTTCATGGACATTTTACTCCACTTTGATTTTGAATCATCTTGTTTCTGAGACTTGGACAGGTGGGAAAGTCCTTGGGGGGGAAAGGTTTCTCTAAGGAACAGGACAGTGTAAGAGGGGAGCATGTGCTTGAGGGTTTGAAGCCCTCCTGTTGCCAAGAAAGAACACAGAAGCCAACAAGTGGCACATTTTGGAGAGCACTACGCTGCTGTGGGGCAAGAAAGGCTTTTCTGGTGTGATGCCAGCCTCCGAGCCCTTCCTCAGCCCAACTTGAGTCCATTGCAATCTGAATTTAAGTTTCAGGGTCTGACCTGTTCTCACAGTAGTGAGTTATGTGACTATTTCTCAGACACAGGCAGCCAGGCTGCAGTCTGCTGCTGGATGAGACAAGCATAACCTAGACCAGGACTCAAAGCGTGAGCTCCTGAAGTGCATGTGCCAGGCTCTGCAGTACAGCAACCATCACAAATATGCTTGTAGCATCTTGCTTGTGAAAGCATGTTGCAAGGCCCTGCCTGTCCTTCCCAGCATTTGTGTTTTGTACTAGTGAACCCTAAAGATCTTGCTGCTTTTCTCCTGGCATTCATCCCCCTACCAGCCCTGGGGACCCCTTTGCACAGAGGTGTCCCAGGGAGGACTGCCTAGTCCAGGGGTGCTTGCTTGTGAAGGGAAGCTATTATTAAAGCAGCTGGGGGACTGGGTGGGTTATTCCCTTGCTCAGCAGCACTTGCTGGGACATGTTGGGTGCTGTGGTGGGGATCTCCCCATTGCAGCTGCTCCCCAGCCTGGATTTTCAGCAGTGGCAGGAAGGGTTCCAGCAGGATAGCTGGCCCAGGGTGGCTGTATTTCACCGCCTGGCCAAGGACTTTTCCCTGCTAAAAGCTTTAGAAGAGGAGGAGGAGGGAAGGAAGCTGTGTGTGGGAACCCATTTCTGTTGCTCATCAGGAGCTGCAGCCCATCCAAGCCTCAGAGCTCTGTGAGAGGGGCAGCTGCCTCCCCCCAGCAGCCCCTCTCCAAAAGAAGGGGATTTCTTGCCTTGGCAACGAGGCACGGCTGGATCATGGCCTGTCTGTCAGCTGCTACTGCCCTGCCTGTCTCCTGCTACACTGGATCAGAGTGCTCTTCCTGGGTAAAACAACCTCTGGCTGGCTTGGCCACAGTGGTGCCCAGCTGGGGCAGTGAGTGGCTTTCTCAGCAGGCTGGTGTGGCTGCAAGGTCTGCATCAGCTGGGTTGCCTCTGTGTGACTATACAGGCAGACAGGTCTCTGGGCTGCCGGGCAGGACCTACAGCAGGTCCCCATGGTTCATGCTTGCCCTGTGAACTGGAGATCAACAGTCAGGTGCTGAGTACAGCAAAGGCATGGAACAGCTCTCCTTGCCTGACCCAAAGAAATGAGGGCTGGGGGAGGCAGAGGCCTCGGAGCCCCTCCAGAGGTGGTGCAGACCCCACTTGCTCTCAGCACCCAGCTCAAATGCAGCCCATGTAGGGCAGCTGTCTGTGCAGGGCTGTGGGAGCCAGGTCTGGGCAGGCAGTGTGCTGTGCCGTTCGGCACTGGCTTCTCCTGCCATCCGAGCAGGCAGCTCTGCTCCGGATTTTCCCTCTCTCTGCTCATATCGCAGCAGTCCTCAGAGTGTGATAGAGTACAGGCTTCCCCGGCTCTAGTCTGTGCTCACACAGCCTCTCATCTGCGCTCAGATCACAGCATAGCGCTGGTCCCTGCAAAGAAGCCTTCCTTCCCTCCCTCCACCTCAGCTGCCCTGCACTGTGCGAGGGGCCCTGGGGTGTCCCTCCGCATCACCCTGCTTCCCCCTCCGCCTCGGCACCTTCTGCATCAGCTCCTGGTCCTCAGAGGATGAAGAAGGTGGAGCAAGGTAAGATGAGCTCCGTCTAACCTCCTCGGTGCTATAAATAGCCGCGTTACCCAAGCATCGTCTGAGTGATGTGACCAAGTTCGGGCTCCTGGAGACCTGCTGCCTGTCGCAGGCACACCCAACACTTGGTCAAAAGGGCTCCCGCGGGTCCCGCTGGTGACCGGGAGCGTGTCATCGCATTAGCGCGCTGCAGGACACCTCTCAGGTTATGCACAGCCTAATTTCATCTGGCAGCTGCTGAGGCTGGCATCCTGCGGCTGGGTCAGCATGCCCGCACCTCTCTGGCAGCAGCAGCCAGACAGCTTGCACCAGTGAGCCTTCTCCCTGCAATAAAGATTTAGCGAGCTGCCTTCAGCTCTTGCCAAGCTGTGCTGGAGTGCAGGTGGAATGGGTGGGCCAGGGCAATGGAGTGTCTTTGGTATGTGTGTGAGGTCTCTGGCCAGACCTTTGGGAGGGAAGGGGGAGGCATCTCTTATGTAGGGAATAACCAGATCTGGGAGAAAAAAGTGGCTTTTGTGGTGCTGGTGCAGTGCCTGTGGGGTCCTTGAATACTTCTTCACTCCATCCATCCATCCAGGCTGGGCTGGAGGTTAGGGTTGATCAGGAAAACCTTGGTCCTAGCTATCTATCCAGGCTGTCACCAGATCAGTTCTTGGGGCAGACTGTGCCTTTGGAGGGAGTTTTGCTGGCAGCACCAATATCCCCCACCTCTTGACCATCAACCAGCATGGGAACCAAGCAGTACAGCAGCTTACATGTGCATGGGCATACAGGGAGGAACCCAGCCATCTTCTCTGCAAGGAACCCCTCCTTCATCTGGCAGCAGATGCTAAGGCACAAAGCTGGATGATCCCCAGTTCAGAGCCTTTTAGTCAGTGAGCAAAACCATCCCTTCATACTCCCACAGATGCTACTTGAGAGGACTTGCACTGTTGCCCCACCATCTGGCCCAGCTGCCTCCTTCAGAGAGGAGTGGGTTGGACCTGATCCTTCCCCTCTGGGACAGCAGATGCCTGGCAGTGCTGCCCTGGGTGAGCTGGCCAGGGAGAGCTGAGGGGCTGAGTGTGGATGTTCTCCTCTCCCCTGCTTTTGAAAAAAGAAAAGTCACTGCCTGCATGGTGAGTTATATGGTGATGACGGCTTGTGATGGGTTACATATAAAATCCCTTGCATCCCTGAGGATGCTACCAGTTGAAAGCTTTTATGGCATTTTAAAAATAGCCACAGAGGGGGAGAGAATGAGAAGATGGATAGGTAGGTGGATCCCTAATAAGGAGAGAAGAGGAAACAGCTAGAGAGGGAATGGAAAGACTTCAGTGAACGGCATGTGAGTGATTACTGAGGGAGGGAGTGGTGTGGTCATACTGAGCTGCTGAGCTGCATGCCCAGCGGGAATGGGAAACCCTATAAAAAGCCTGTCTGTGAGATGTTCCTTGCACGTGCTGGGGAGAGGGATGGGGTGAGCATCAGCTCAGGCTGTCTCTCCTATGGGCGCTCCCTGTGTTCTACAAGTAGCCATTAAAAATAATCCATGACTCTTGGCTGTCTGACTGCTGCTGCTCTTGCATGATTCCTCAAACAGCTCCAGGCTCATCTGTGCTCCTTTCCTGCCTCGAGGCTCAGGCTGACAGCCTTGCCTGGAAGCTGATGGGTGAGGTTGGTCCCAGCCCTGGCTTTCCCCAAGGTGGCCTTTCCCACCTGGGCTGTGCTCCAAGAAAGATGCTGAGAGCTGCCTCTCTGCTCTGTCTCCTGGCTTTCTGCTGCCTGACAGCTTGCAGTGCCTGGAGGCAAGATCTGGTGGTGCTGGGTCTGGAGCTGTGGTTGGGTGAGGGTGCAGTTCCCCAGCACCTGGCTGGAGTAGCAGTCCCAGAGCTGCTGGCAGGAGGTCCCTTCAGTGGGACAGCCCTGCTCTGCCTTGCGTCACTGCCAGCACAGCATCTCCCCGGTCCCGGGAAGTGGCTCCAGGCCCTTCCCTGTGCTTGTGGCAGCTCTCCCCACCACTCAGGGAAGATTACACAGAGTGTCTCCAAGAAATGCTAATTGCTTTGGCTTGCGCTTGGTACAGCAGAGCCACTGGGCACTCAGAGCTCTTAGTCAGCTTAGAGATCTGCCAGATCCTTCCTCTTTTTCCCCTGGAGAGCCAGTGGAGGTCTGCTGTGGCTGTTGCTCATCCCCCACATCCCTGGACCCCAGCTGAGCTGCAGGCTTTTGCACCCAAGCTGGCCCAGACCTGTGGTCCCAAATACCCGGCAGCACAAGGCATGGTGTGTTCTCATCAGGGTGTTGCAGCCTTGGGGTGAAACACCCCAAGCTCAGCCCCTGGCAGACACAGTGTGGGGTCAGATGCACCCCTTGTGCTGGAGGAAGGGTGGCTGGAGAGGCAACAGGATTTTCCTGTCCTGGGGGATGAGGATGGAGCTTGTGCTGCGGCAGAAGCTGTTGGCGCTGCTCTGCTGTCTGTCCTCCTGGACCCCTCAGCTGCTGCTGCCCACCCCTGCTCTGTCACTGGCAATTAAAGCTCTGTGCAGCCAGGCTTGTTTGGTGCAGGCTGTTGGGTAGCATTCCTTGGCTTTGCCCCTGCTCAAACTGCAGGGGAAAAACCGCTGCTAACAAGACTCCCCTGTCAAACTTGCTAGCCTGTCACATCCAGGCCATCTCCCTCTTGCTTGCCTGCTTGTCTTTTTTTGTCCTCATCAGCTAGGAAAATACCCAGGGAAGCAGAGGTTGGCAATGGGTTAGCCATGCCCAGCTCCAGGCTGGGGAATGGCAAAGCCAGAGAGTATGTGCTGCCTGGTCCTTGCACTGGCCTCTTGCAAAGGGTTGCCACTCATCTGTGCACTGATCTCACTGTATTTCTCAAGGCCATGTCTTTTCTAAATGCTGTAGCATGGGAGTTGAAGACCAGCCACCCTCTGTGGGTGCTGAGGTCTCTACCCTACCTCCTTTGCCAAACTCTGGGGCAGCCCATAGCCTGGGGTGGGTGAAGAGGTGCCTCCTGCCCTGGCTGGCTTCTGCTGACTCTGAAGAGCTTCTCACCTGGTCTGAAATAACTTCTGGAGGAGCAGCAGATGGTTCTGAGCCAGCAGCACAGTCCTTGCTGGTGATTGCCCGTTACCCTCCCCAAGGCAGGGGGTACCCCCAGTCCCTGCTCCCACCTTGCCTGCCCTTTGATGGGCTGCTGTGAGAGCATCCTGTGGGCACGTGGCAGAGCAAGGGCTGGCCAAGAGAGGTCATCTGCGGCTGCCCCAGCACTTGCTCCCTGCTTGGTTGGTCAGGTGGCATAAAGGGTCCGGTTTGGGAAATAATTCTGTTCCTTGGCAGGCAGGTTTTGGCTCATTTAAGCCAAAAGCGTGCACAACAAAGCACATGTTCATTTTCCCCCAGTGAAAGGGGACTTGTTCCCTGGAAAGTGCCAGCTCTGCTGGGCCTGTTGATTGCCTGTTAATTGTCACTAATGAGGAGCTGGGAGATGTGGCTTCCAGAGGCTGTTGGGGACAGACATCGCTTTGGCCTGGGAGGGACATCTCAGTGGGGAAGGGAGCCGTGACCTCGGCGCAGGCGAGTTGAGCTGCATGAATGAATGGGTTTGTTGCTGGAGAATGCCCCAATTCCTGTGCCTATGGCATGGGGTGGCAGTGCTTAGACCCAACACTCCAGAGCAGAGAGTGTGGAGGGTTAAGAGGATCTCTGGTGCTTACTGTACACAGACGGATTTATTTACGTATATATAGCAGGGGGGTGGGATGGGGAGGGCTAAACCCACCCTGTCTTGGGGGGAGGGTTAAATCTCTGTGGCTGGTCCATGTTGGGAGCACAGGACTGCTGGGCAGTAGGACCTAATGTCAGGGCTTGGCTGTTCGCCTCCAGCCTGACAGTTGAAGGCTGTTTTTCCCTTTGCCTTGATGAAAGGCACCAAAGGCTTTTAGCAGGAGACAGCCATGTCTGCCTGCTGCTTCCCACACTGGCAGCCCCCCCCTCCCTTTGAAGTCGGGTTTCTGGGCATACACAGGAGCTGAGGAGAGCATGAGTGCGGGAAGGAGGAGGGGAGATGATTACGTCTGTGCCAAAACCCCTCATAAGCTCATGGGAGTTTATTGTTCTAGATGTGCCTCATCCTGCCGTGTCCCCCACTGTCCCTAGCCTGGTTTGTCCCTGCCCAGCACTGAGCCCTGCTTGGCACTTCTTGGCCCCATCGGTGGGCCACCCCATGTCCTACCAGCAGAGGATATTAAGCCCCCTTAGAGAGTGTCATGCTGTGTGAGCACTGGTGCAGAGGTGTGCTTTTACCTGCTGAGACAGCCCCATGCTGCACTGGGGATGGGCTCTCCTCTCCCACAGCAGCAGCTTTGCAGGTGCCCATTGCCTGCTGCCCTGCTCCAGCTGCTCCTGTAGCATCTGTGCTAATGACTTCAGTGGTTTCTCTCATCTTCTCTGTGCTAAAATGGCTGAGCTGTTTCACCCAGTGCTTTTCCTGGGAGTTTTCTCAATTTTTCTCCCATTCCTGCCACGCTTTCGTGTACAGCCAGGTCCACTGACCACCTCCCACTCCCTGGGCACCCGCTCTTGTCCCCACAGTCGGTGGGCTGAGGCATCACCCCAGCACTTGCTGTCTGCCTGTAAGAGGCTGTTTCTGTTTACCATTCAGCTATCATGAGGGCGGCTCAGCAGAGGGGGAGCTTCCCTTTGGGATTTGTTATTTCATTAGAATAAACAGCCAAGTGGGATGTTACTTTCCATTCCAGCTGAGAGAGGTTGTAGTTGCTGCTTTTTTGACCCAAACCCTGATATCTGTTTTTTAATTCTCTGCCTTTAATGAAGTGGGATGGAGAAATGAGAGCAGAGCATGCTTTGGCAGTGGATACAGCTTGCATTCTTGCAGTATGAGGGCTTATGTCAATGTATTTGTTGCTGCATCTCTGCCCCTACCCTGACCTTGGGTTAGGGCTTCAGGTGAGCCCCAAGCTGTGTGACAAAGCGTACTTTGTCCCCTGCTGCCTCCAGGCTCCTTTCACAACCAGCCATGGGGATGACCCACCGTTGTGGGGTTGGGACTGGCTATTGCACTGAAGGGCTCTGTACTCCATTTGAGGGTCTTGGTAGTCTGCCTTCTTGTGGGCCCAAGGGGATGCAGGCAGCCCTGCTCTGCTTGGGAAGTAGCAAGACAAAGAGCTGCTACAGCTGGGCTGAGAAATGGGCCTGGACCCCAAAACTGGGGGGCAGTGGGAGTGTGGGCAGCCCTGAGCTAGCATGCTGTGTGTGACGTGCTGTGACCTAAAAGCTAGGCCAATCCATCTGTGCGAGTGGAAGAAGGAAGGTGCTGAATAACCTGGCCCCAGACACCCATCTATCCATCACCTTAAGGGTCTCTTCAGTTTGGGGTTTGAGAGTTGCCTCAGGGCGTGGGAAGGGCTCCTTGCAGCCTCCTGGGTCTCTAGCAGGGTGCTGCCTGCTTGTCCTGTAGCGCAGCCTCAGGCTGCCAGCCTGGGGGGGGGAGTGGGGGGGTGGGCATGCCGTGTCCTGGAGGGACCCTTTACTGGGATGCTCGTAGCGGGGCTGACAGATGTCTCGGTGGTGCACTCAGTGCACACCGTGGGTCACCTTGCTGAAGGTCATCCCAAGGTGAGCAGCCTAAGGGCAGCTCTCTTCCTCTGCCACACCACCTGTGCTTTCCCACCCCATCGCTCCCTCCTGCCTGAGCCTTCGCTCTGTGACTTGAGACTGTTTTCCTTTCCTTCTTTTTTTTGCCCACCCCCCTTTCATTTTTCTCTGTTTCTCTCCTGTCAGCTTTGTTCGCCCCGGCTGTGTACCGGGGTTGCCATGGTGACTGCCAGAGCATCTCTGCATCCTGGAGTAGTGGTCCTACGCTTGCCCTGGCCATGGGGAGTAGTAGGGCACCCTCCTGCCCCTCAGAGGGGCCAGCTGCTGCCTCCTTCCAGGGATGGAGGTCCCTGGGGACATCCCTGTGACACATCCTGGTGTCTGGGGAGGGGAGAGGACAGTGCACGGGGTGGCCCTCACCAGCTCAGGATGGGGCTCTGCAGCACCCTTGTGCAGGGGTCTGGGGGAGGAACTGGCAGGGCTGGCTGCATGGCACAGCTTTATTTGCCTCTTGCTGCCAGAACTGTTAATCTTCAATACATATTTTTTTAATGAGCAAGCACTGCTTAAAGAAAATAGAGGAGCTGCTGCAGCACAGACATTCTCTTTAGGTTTAATGGGGCAATGGGGCGCCACCACCTGCCAGCAGAGAGGAGTATAAAAATGTATTTATATACAGAGCTGTACCCCATTGCAGGACACATGGACCTTTCCTCTTGCAAATAAGCTGCTTCTTCCCATTCTAGAAGCCATGTTATTTCTTCTCTTGATGTCATCACCTGTTGCCATGCAAGTGACTGCAGTGACTTGAGCTTGCCTTGGTCAGGCTCAGGGCCCCGGGGTGCAAAACTCCTCATGTCTTTGGGCAAAGTGTCCTCTGGATCCTGGATCTGGTCTTTGCCCATGACATGTGGAGGACTAAGGCTGGCAGCAGGGCCTTGGATGCATCCCCTAGCCATGGTCTGGTGTTGGAGGATGCAAGTGGAGCCATGGTTTGAAGGCAGAGCATGGCTTGTGGCCTTCTGGTGCTGATTTGCAGACAACAATATATCTTTTCAGTATTTGTCAAAGCTTCTGTGCCCCTTTCATGAGATAATTAGGATGACGTGTTATTAGCTGATTACTGGGGAAGCATATATTTAGTGAGGATTTATTCTGGAAGCAACATTAATCTCCTGTATAGTTGCTAAACCCCCATAAATAATCTGATTTTGATAATCAATTGCTATTGCAACCCCCCCCATAAGTCTCAATTAAATGCACATTTAATTCACATAAAGTTGCCAAATTTGCTTGTACATTTCTGTCCTGCTGTTTGCCTCAGGCAGATGTCTGTGTATGTGCAAGCTCAAGTCTGTTTATCAGACAGCCTAAAACCAGAATATGGTTTGCCAAGGCGGAGCAGTTACAGTAATAGCAACACTCCTCTCGTGTGGTCCCACATGGAGAACCCAGAGCATCCTGGCTTCCTGCTGCCAGAGCTGATCAAACACAAGTGCTTTGCAAACATCACTCTGCACGGCCCTTCCCTGGCCATTGTCTTTGTGGTGGGGTTTGCAGTGAGGGCAGCAGGAGCAACTGTAGGAGACTGTGCACCTGGGAGCAACCTAGTCTTGCCCAAGGTGTGTGGGTGTGCTTGGGGAGGGGCAGGGAGGAGAGATGCAGTTGCCCAAACCCATGCAGAAGCTTTCAACCCTGCTAGCCTGGGATGGAAACTGAGGTCTTGTTGAGCTTGATTGAGTCCTGACCACTCTTGGGCCGGCCACAGTGACTTTTCAAGCCTTAGTGATGGCAGATGGGTCAGAGGGAGCAGAAGCAGGGGCATGCTGCAGGGAGGAGGTAGCTGGCCCTGGACTAGCAGGATGCAGTGCTGCCAGCTTCCTTTGGAGCTGGAGGGAGATTCCAGACATTAGCTGGGCTTCGTTTGTTATTGGGGCCACAATGATTTATTTTAGCTTCTTGTTTTTGTAAATAGTACACAGCTAGCTGTAGTGGTGCGCACTGCAGAGAGGGCAGAGGGCTGGACTTGTGTGGCAGAGCCCTGGAGGTGCTGGTGACATGGGCCCGTGCTGGGGGACCTGGCAGGAGTGTGGCAAACCTCCCACCTCCTTTCATGGTGTGGGGTTTTGGCCCTCAGCTGTGCTGCTTGGGTGCTGGCCCCTGCAGTTGCAGGGGCTGATGCTCTTTGGAGCGCAGTATTGCCATCCCTGCTGCCTCTGCTGGGGTGCTGGGAGTGACAGCTTGGACTGTGATGATCTTTGTGACGGAGACCGCACTAGGGGAGCCATAAAAAAAACCATGATGAAGCTGTTCAAATTGCTGGGAAGACATCTACTAAGATCTCCTCCTGAGCCTGGCTGGAGCCCAGCCTGCTAATTATGGTGGTAGGGGAAATACACAAACATACAGATGGCAAGAAGAACAAAAACTGCTGTCTTTTAATATCGAAAGCTCAGTTTCTGGCCAACTGAAACCAACACAGAAGCTAAATGCTAACAACTTTGGGTGAGACCGGAGTGTCTCACCAGCCTGTGCAGGATCTCCCGGAGCCCTTGCAGAGCCTGGAGTGGGATCTGCCTCTCCTGGGGCAGTGGGGTGGACCTGAGCCTGCAGCAGCCGCTGGCGGAGGAGCGGGGAGGCCAAGCTGTTGTGGTGGCTGGCCATCTGTGGCTGCGTG
Organism: Elanus axillaris; assembly: GCA_026212715.1. Classification (NCBI taxonomy): domain Eukaryota; kingdom Metazoa; phylum Chordata; class Aves; order Accipitriformes; family Accipitridae; genus Elanus; species Elanus axillaris. The sequence goes on along the minus strand of JANZLQ010000044.1, from coordinate 9,578,746 downwards.
AGCGCACACCTACGTGGGCTAGGAGACAGCCACGAGCAGGGCTGGCAGCTGCAGGCTGCCGCAAGCCCTACGCTGGCTCTGCACCACGGGTGGCCTGTGGCTGCTCCAGCCTGCTCTCACCCAGAGACTCCTTGGTGCATCCCTGTGTTGCAGGAAGGAAGTTCCCTCCCTCTGAACCCACCTTTCGCCTCTGCCAGGTGGTTTGCGGCAGTAGCTTGCAGAGAGACCTGGGATGCTGCCATCAGACGTTGTCACCACTGTTGGCCAGCCCCTCATCACTGTGCTCAGGGGTGCTGCTGGCAGGGGAGCATCCCCTCCGGGGTATCTTTGTGTTGACCCTTGCAGTGCCAAGGGGCTGTGCTCTTCATAACTTGTAAAAGATGCTCTGTCCCATGGGGTTTTACCTGAACTGCAGGTGCTAAGGGTGTAGTGAGTGGGTGAGCTGGACATCAGGCAGCAAGGGGCTGGTGATGTGGTATTTTCTAGCACTGTCCAGAGGAGCCTGTGGGTCAGCATGCCTGTCTGATGCCCTGCACTGTCCTGCAGTGCTTGTGGTTCCTGAAACCCGTTGGTAGCCATGGGGGTCTTCCTGGCATGGTGCTGTCCCTCACTGCACTCCACCACCTGCATGGCCCTGGTGCCTGCTGTGCTCTCCTCTTTGCCACCCATATGCGTGGCCAGGTGTCTCAAATAAGCTCCACAGGGGGTGGGTACAATCTTTTTATGACCACTTAAAGGCTCCATTTGCTACATTTAACAGAATTACAGTGGGGTTCATCATAGATTAAGAAAAGCAGTAAACACCCTCTGTGCTGCATGGCTCTTGGCTGCAGGGACCCTGCTGGGGTCAGGAGGGCTAGGGCTCTGACGAGCCCTTCTCTGAAAGAAGGTTTGCACAGTTTTTGTGGGATGGTCTGTATTAATTGACTGCAGGTCTATATTTTGTGTCTTCCGACCCCATAGCTGCAGGCAGTTTGATGGTTCAGCAGGGCTCCAAGGGGATGTGGCGATGCCCTTTGCGCTGCAACCTTGGGCTGTGTTGCCCCCCCCCCCCCAGGACCACAGCTGATGAGATCCCAGTTGTTTTAGAAAGCACCTTCCCAGGATATAAGAGTGGATAGAGGAATTTGGAGCCTGTTGGGGAAGCTCCTGATGGTCTTTGCTGCCAGCCCCGAGCCATAATTCATCCCCTGGAATGGGACTGGCTGGGGGGTGGCTGGTCTCAAACCTCCTGTGCCTCTGAGCACACGCTGATGGCACTGAGATTGCTCTGTAACGTATACCCCTTCTATGCATCCTATTTATGGGGAGATTGTCTCCTCTGTGACGCCAGGGCTTGCTTTGCCAGCTGTCACCTCCAGTCCAAATTCCCATTTCATTGCACTAATATCTATACAGTGTCTCTGGATAGAGATTTGATTTCAGTTCCCCCCCCCCCCGGAGTAGAAGGAGTTAAAAATAGCAAATCCAACACCCTTCATTCCCTGGCTATGATGCAGTCTCCTGGGTTGGAGTTACAATGCCAGTGTGAGTATGGTTTAAAATAAAGCAAGTGAGTGTACTGTACTCTGCAGAAAAGGAGAACAAGCTCCAGGCTGGAGAAATGACATGGAGGAGTCTCTGGTCTTCTAACCTGTGCTTGCAAAAGGCAAGAATTTCTCATCTTTGCCATGCTTGTATTGGCCAGCTAAATGATGCTATGCACAGAGTGATTAGTGGAATAATACAGGCGGTATTCAGCCCATCAGGGAATCAACTGATTGCAGAAGAAGCCAGAAAGAAAGTAGCTCAGTGGATTATAGTTCGGGGCTGCCTTTCTAGAGCATCACATGCAGACCACCTTGCCAAGTATCAGCTGGATGCTAAACTGAATGATCAGGGCAGAGAGGTGCTGGACTCAGCAGCACTGTGGCCCCTCTGAAATAGCAGGGTGCAGACACACAGGCTAACCAGGTGGATCCTCTCCCAGAAGTGGGTACCAGACTATGTAAGCAACAGTCTGCTGCAAGGTGGCGGGTTGCCAACCTGGCTCTGTCTTGTCTAATGGGGCTTTTTCTCTGATCTGGTATAGAAAATCCTAAATCCCCACATTTTTCACTCTCCAACACTGCCCTAGTTTAAAAATGCTGGCTCCTGGCTTGCTTTGTAATATTTTAAATATAGCATCCTTTATGTTTTTGATGTATGCACCATATGTTTTGAAAACTGCAACAAAATCCATTGGGCTTGTGGGTGGAGGTTAAAGGGAAAAAGCATTTCCATACGGGAAGCCGCAAATACAAAACACAGCAGCAAACAGAAAATCCCTCCATGCATCAGCCAGAAATAAGCTCCTTTCTGTCCTGGCTGGCTCCAGCACATTTGTGTGCGTGCGAGGAACCAGCCTGAATGTTTCCATTGTGTCAGCTCCTGTCCTGGACACCCTGGCACTGACTCTACAGCCCCCTCCAAGGCCCAGCGGGAGATGCCACCGTGTCAGAGACCATCTGACAGCTCCTTTGCCCTTTCCCTTCCTCAAAAAAACCCTTCCTGGGTTTGGGGTTTTTCTCCCCCCCTCCCCTTTTTTTTGTCTGGGACGGATCCCTCCTGCTAAAGCCCAGCCAGTCTGCTGCCTTCCTGGCTGGTGGCAGCGGGTGGGTTTTGGCCATGGAGGGGAGAGTCTCCCTGGGCTCCCTGCACTCCCACGCAGCACGGACTGCCTCCCAGCGTTGAACATAGAGTCTATTTAGCAGGAAATTTGGCCTCGGCAAAACAATGAGCTAATGGTTTTCATCTTTTGGCCAGGACCTCAAGTTTAGTCTCTTCTACCATGCACATCTGGCCTCCCTTGAGTCTAGGACCCAAGGGCATCCTCTCACAAGGACCCCCCCAAACCTGTCCAGCCTGGTTAGAGCAGAAATAGAATTATGTGGGCTGGGGCTGGGTTCAACCTCCAACCGAGGCACGTTCCTCCTGTATTCTTGCTGTCTGAGGCTGCTGGGTGAGCTGTTTGGCTGGCTGTAGCTCACCCACTTGTCATGCCTCATGAATAAAATGTGGGGGAGGAGATGCGCTCTGGCCAGTGCCTGGCTGCCAAGCAGGCTGCCTCCTTTGAGACCACCCTGCTAGGTCCCCTCCCCAGCCAGCATCACTCCAGGGTGAGCAGGAGAGAGGCTGGGGTGGCCAAGGGCAGCAGTGGGGCTGGTAGGACCCATGTGGCTCTCGGGTGCCCAAAGCTCCTGCTAGGGGTAGCAGCTCTGGTTTGGCCCCGCACTGGGAGGATGGGTGGAATGCAGTGGCCACGTGTACTGAGGGAGGGGGATGTCATATGATGGCCAAGGTAGAGGAGGGGACATGGGGAAGGCTTTCATATTTGCTTTTGCTCTGCAGCATCCCATTGCACTGGAGATTCAGGGCTGGGACTGTGTGTTGCCCCATGAGGTGCGCATGCCCTGGGGATGGCAGAGTCCTGCAGCAGGGAGGAGGGAGGCTGCTACCAAGGATTTGGCTGTACGCTGCAGCATGGTGCCCTCCAGAGAGCGTGGCCTCGGGTGGTCCTCCCGCATCTGGGATCCACAGAGGGCCACCAAGAGCAGCCATGTGTCTCTGACTGCTCGTGGGGGTTTGTGCTCACCCTGATCCCTGTCCCAGGGCGGTGCACACCCCAGCCCTGCTTTGGGACCCAGGCAGAGCTCAAGCCACGGATGTGCAATGTGTTTCTGTGCAGGATGCACTCATCCGCCTCACGCCCCCTCGCTCATACACAATTTATTTGTATCTATAGCAGCTCGGGCAAGATTTTTTTTAAGCTGAAGCAGATGTAAGGATGAAATCCCATCTTCAGCCTCTCAGCAGGGATCCCTCCTCACCCGCCTCAAATAAACCTTTCTGCAGCCCAAAATGCTGATCTCAGAGAGTGCCGCACATCTGCCGAGGAGGCCGTGGCCAGTGGGAGTGGCGGCAAATGCCAACAGTGGGAGCGGCTCCGGCATGATGCCCCGGCTGCATGCAGCAAGCAAGGGTTGCCTCTGGCTGTGGGTTGGGGCTGGGATGCTGCAGAGATGTGCATGGGGGCGAGAGGGCAGGAGGGTGTTTGTCGGCTCTCCCTGTGTCCCTGGCTGGGTTGTCATTGATTTTGTGCTTAAAAGGGTGGGGTTTGTGCAGAGCCATAGGAGCCCAGTCTTGCCTCTCGCAGCAGGTGCCCTGGGGGCTGTGGGGGGGGGGGGGGGGGGGGGGGGGGGGGGGGGGGGGGGGGGGGGGGGGGGGGGGGGGGGGGGGGGGGGGGG
>JANZLQ010000044.1:9558960-9574381 GCA_026212715.1 Elanus axillaris | reverse complement strand
GACCCCCCCCCCCCCCCCCCCCCCGGTGCAGAGCTGGGATGCACAGTATGAGGCTGGGGGCTCTCAGCAACTCCTCACTGGCTCCTGTATCTCTGTGTCACCCTGGGCTTTGCTCCTGCTGCTTATTGCTTCATCAGACCTCCTAAATGGTGGCTGACCCTCTGAATTGAGAGGCAATCCCTCAAGAGGGACCTGTTCTAGCTTTCTGGGCCTGGATCCAGCATCTTAGCAGCCTCCCGAGTGAAGAGCTGATGTGTGTGCATGCAGGCATCTGAGTGCATGTGTTTCCTGCGGCGGTGGGGCACCTCTGGGTGCAGCGAAGAGCTCTGGGCAGCATGTGTGCTCTGGATTCAGCCCCTGGGGACACCTACTTGCTGTCTGCATCCTCCATCTCTCCTTCAGCTCACACACACGTGCCTCTCGCCCTCTCTCCCCCATGGCTTCACTGCTCTGTTTTTCTTGAAAGCAAAGCAAATCGATAGTTGCCTGCACTCCTGGGAGGCTCTGTGCAGCTCCCCAGCCCTACGCCTGCTTGTGCCGTGCAGCCCGGTGTGCTGCCATGGTGCCCTGCCTGGCTGCGGGCTCTGCACCAGCTCGGTAGCAGTCCCTGCACAGCTTGGCCAGCTCCCAGACCATGTGTGGCCCTTGGGCTCCTGACTGCAGCTGTGGGAGCTGCAGGGTGCTTCAGGGTGTCCGAATCAAGCCCTTTTCAGCCCTGCACATCCTGTGAGGAGTGGCTTGTGGCACCAAAGCCACAAGGCACCCCAAGCTTAGGGTGAAGGTGCCTTGTGGAGGGATGTCAGCATGGCTTTGGGGAGTTCAGTGGAACTGGGATCTGGTCCAGCTGTGCTGCAATGATGCCCTGGGGCCCTGGAAGCTTGCTCATAGGGCCAAAGCAGCTCTGATCAGGTCCCCTCTACCCTTCCTGCACTTGGTACCTGTGCAAGCCAGGGAGTTTTCCTGGCCAGGCTGCTCTTGCAGGGGGTGGGGGTCCTGGCGGAACTGGCAGCACAAGTCACCTCATAGCCATCAGGGGATGGACACTTATATCCCACATGCTGGGGGAAGCATCTCACTTGCCAGCACTGCTAGTCCCAGGTCGCTGGTGGGGGCTTCCTACCACTGTAGTGGATCTGGATAGCAATTGGATAGCCAAATGCTGGGGAGCTGCAACAGCAAGGGATGGTCCTCCTCACCCCAAAAGCATGCCTGGGACTGCCGTGGTCCTTGCTAGTGCCGCAGTGATCCTGGGCTCCGGCAACCAAGAGCCTTAGCCACCTCCAGGTGCTGCAGCCAAGCCTGGCATGTGGACGGCTGCCACTCCGCAGCTTCACCATTTGGGCAGCTCCCCCTTCACTGGGCTTTTTTCCCCATTCATGAGCCTGACCTCATGTCAGAGTGGGATGTGAGCTTCAGGGCTGTGACTAGCTTATGTCCTCACAAAGATTTTAAGAGGAAGAAGGAAAGTAGATGCCTGGCTTGCAGAGGTGTGGAGCATCCTTGCTCCTGCCTGGGAATGGGGCAGAGGGGGCTGCTCACAGCTGTCCTGCCAGAGCCACCCCAAGGCAGGACCCAGCACCAGCCCTCTGATGCCTGGGGCCTTCCATGCCATCCCCTTCTGTTCAGCATAACTCCCTGCTCTGGGCTCACCATGGCTTCTGCCCTGGGCAGTCATGCATTTCAGCCATTATTAATTAAAATGCAATCTATCCTTTCTCTTCCTCTCCCCGAGACACCAAGAAATGCTAAAACATTCTCAGGGATAATAGGGAGGGGAATTAAGTAGTTACTATGAAATTTGAGCTGTGTCTTTTTGGAGATTTATTGCCATTCCTAGAGCCTGTTGAGTACTACGTCTCCAGCCCCATGCTCAGTGGAAATACCATGCCTGCCTGGGACACTGGGCATGCCATGTAAGATACACAGGCAGCTGCTGCGGCATGTTCAGCCTGCATGTAGATATGGTATACCAGGTGCTAGGGGATCTCTTCCACGAGCTGTCAGAGGGGCTGAACTCCTTGTCTCTGACCTGTGTGGTTATCTGCAGCACTTGGTGTCAGTTCTGGGATGCAGCCTGGAGCCCCCATGGGACAGGCACTCTGGGTGTGATACCACGTGTTAGGATGAGAACAATATTGCTTGCGGAGACTGGCTCCTGGAGCAAGTGAGGTGCTGGGAGCAGAGGTGGGCAGCAGCCAAGAGGATTTTGCCTGCAGCTCTGAGCACTGTGCCCAGGAGGGTGACCGTGGGAGGAGCAGTCCCAGCCCCTGCCCTGCCTGCGAGGAGGGGGTGCTGGATGCACAGCCTTACTTCTCCCACATCACCTGGTTCTTCCGTTCCTCCTGCAAATTGCTGCTGCGGGCAGGCATGTGCAAGGTGGGGAGAAGCAAGCCCAGTGCAGGGGGCTGAGCATCCCACAGATCCTTCTTGGAGGGGATGAAATGGGAGGAACTGCCTGGTAGTGTCTGCTAGTCATTGCAAAAAATCCCCAAATCCCTGTTGCATCCGAGTTGGGGGGGCAGCTTGGGCCTGGTGTGTGGAGGCAGGATGCTGCCCTCCCTTGGGGGTTCTGCTCATGCCCAGTTTGGGGTTCTTGGGAGCCCAGAGCTCTGCCAGAAGTGTCTTCTGTGATGTCTGCAGACAGGCAAACGTGCTAGCACCAGGCGTCCCGGCTGCAACTGCAGTTCAAGGAGATCTTGTTGCCATGACAAGCTGTACAAGTATTATCTGGGAAAAAAGACCTCGGCAGTGCTTGTTGGATATGGGAGAAAAGCAGCCAGTGTGGAGGGCACATACATAGCATGCAAGCCATGCACTAATGTGGCTGCAAGTACATGTGTTCAAATGCAGATGTTAAACTCCTAACAGGTGTTATCGTCCAGTGTTACACCCCCAAGACCTCCTGCCTTGCTCCAGCCACCTCTTGAGCCCCATGTCCCCCAGACTCCCACACGTGGGGGTGCACAGCCACGCTCCCGGCCCCTTACCCTCCTCCAGTCCCCACGCAGCCATCCTGGCAGGGCCCTTGTAGGGAAGAGAAGGTGTTAGCAAAGCTCTCAGGAGATATCAGCTCCATGCCACAGCGCTTGCCAGGCAGTGGAGGCTCGCGCCCACCAAGCCCTCCACTTCTTCATTTATTTAGTAGCAGGGCCTGGTGAGTGATGATTAAACTTTAAAGGGCGGTTCTGTGCTGGGAAGCAAACACTGCTGCTGCTGGGATGAGAGCGTCAGTAGCAAGGGGTGCAGCCCAGCTCTGGGCACGTGCCCCATGGCACAGATCAGCATGGGGCTGGGGATGCTGTTTAGCCTGCGGCAGGGTGCTTGTCCTCCTCCTTTGCCTAGTGAGTGGTGAAAGGACCTCTTTCCCTGGATGATGACTCTTGCCACAGTGGTGCTCTGGGTGTGACCATTGGTGCAACCCTGCGAGGGAGGATGCCATGCACAGGCTTGTTCCCCATGGTGCTCCCTGGCTGCTGCTGGGCTGGGTGCTTGAGGGTTGCTGGGACATCATGCTCCCTGGCTCACCAGCTCTCGGCAGCCCAGGGAATAGCTGTCAGACTGGGGATGAGTGCCTTGTGAGCACTACACAAGGCTTTCTGTTGTCATGCCACTTTGCACCAAGGTCTTCAAATTTCCCTGCAGCTGCAAAAACTAGAAGAGCAACTTTTTCCTCTTTTTCTTGAGAATCTGGAAAAATCACAATTGCAGCAGTCAGTGGTTTCAGCAAACCAGGGACATCCTGGGGCCCCTTGCCCAGCACACCCCATGGCCCTGCTGGCAGTGGGGTTGGGACTGGGAGGTGGTGGGGGACATGGGGGGTTCCCCAGGGTGTAGCAGGTTTCTGCAGGGGATGAGGTAAAACCTGCTGCAGCCTCAGCTGGCAGTGGGATCTTTGGGTTTCCCCAGCACATTAGAGCCCTGCCTGGACTGCCTGCGCTGGGGAAGTAAACATCCTGCGGGCAGGCACAGGCAGCTGCCAGCAGCTAGGTCAGTGTGGAGAGACAATCGCCGGCTTCCTCAGCGCTCGTGTTTCGAGAATAATTTCCATGTATGCAGCCAGAAACAAAGTTTGCTGTGCAGGCAGGGCCTTTGCTGTTCCCTGCTCCATCTTTTTTTCCTTCTATCCTCTTTCTTTTTCTCCTTCTCTCCTTCCCTCTTTTTCTTTACCCTTCTCCTTTGTCTCTTCCAACTGTGTTTTTGAGCTCACTTCTCTCTCTTTTCGGAGTGGTAGCAGTGTGTGCCCCCTGCAGACCAGCTCCCACCCCAGCACATGGTCCTGCCATGCCCTTGCTGTTAGCAGAAGGCTTTGGCACCCATCTGGGCACCTTCCCACATCACTGGCCAGCCACAGCAGCTGCCACCACTTGATCCTGTGTGACAATGACAGTTTGCTGCCTCCTCCCAGTTTCAGCTTGACATGAGATCTGGGGAACCCCGCCAGCACTGGCTGCTTTGCTTCCCAGCACAGTGCTGGGAGCTTGGGGAACAGAGCAAGAGGAGAGGCTGGTTCTGCCCACTCCACCCCTCTGCACGGGCAGCACTGCCTGTGCAGTGCAAAGCACAGTGCCCACACCCCCAGCCCCATCCTTCCCGCCTGCCATCCTGCCAAGGCAGGGCATGAGCCTTCGAGCATCCCAAGGTTCAAAGCCACAGTGAGCCTCAGTCGGGGGCTGGAGTAGGGCCAAAGTGTGCATTTGAGCTCATTAGGAGCCTGTTGCAGTGGTTTCACCCAGCTGCCAGCCCTCCCAGGAGGGTTGCAGACAGGCTGGGTGGTTGCACATGGGGAGCAGCAAGGGTGCTGCAGGGTGGGAGCATGGGTCTGGCACCTCTGCCCTGCATCCCTGACCTACCTCTGCAAAGGAAGGACTTGCATAGAGCTTAGTTGCCATTATCCTCAGTGGTATCCAGCCACACTCATTCAGGTCCTACCCACGATACCCAGCTAAAGAAGACTCTCTACCGCATATGATGCCAGTGCTGGCTCAGCATCCCCATCCCAGCCCTGTCCTGTTACCAGCAGCCACATGCCCTCACCCACACTGGCATCTGCCACTCCAGCTCCACTGACTGCCATCCTTGCAGCACCCACATCTTGTGTCCTGTGTCACGCCGAGGAAGGTGACGTGGTGCGGGAGTGACAGCAGTGGGGGGCAAGGGGACAGTGTGAGGCAGGTGGAAGCAATAATTGGTCATGATCTAATTAGGGAAGCCTAGGGCTAGATTAGGAGCTGTGACACGGTTTTTAGCCGTAAGCCACAGATGGCTCTGCCTGCAAGCTGGGAGAGGAGAGGGGTAGCTGTCGTGGACTTGCTGGGGATTTGTAATCCTGCCTGCACGACACTCCGTGCCAACTAGCATGACTGTTTTCTGATGGCTTGGAAATACCTCAGTGCCTGGTCCATGTAAGGTGGGTGTTCCCCATTGCTCCCAGCCCACCCTGCCCTCAGCCCACTCCTGTGCTGCACACGTGGGGACAGCAAGAGATGCAATGCAAACATTGGGAGAAGCAGCCAGAGCTGCTCCAGGCTCAGACTATCCCACAGCAGACCCATGGTACCTGCCCTTGGCCCATGCCTTTATCGGGAGCACCTGGCTTGCCCCAGCTTAAAAATGTAAATATTAAGTAAGGAATCATATGACACTTCTGGATCTGGAAAGATCAAAAGAGAAAATATTTGACCAAATGTAAATATATAATTTTCTCCTTGATTCAAATGACTTTTATCTGCAGAACCCCAATGGAAAGCAGTGGCCAGCTGCCTGAGCACCGAGATGGCCATGCAGATGTCACAGCAGTTGTCAGATTCACCACTGGAGCTGTGCATCCCAACTGTTCGCCCCTTCCTTTAATTTCAGGGGTAATTCGGCTGATCTTTCAGCTAGACCACCAGCACTGGCATGGCAGGGTGCATGTGCCTGCATTGTACCTCTTACCCAGCTATCCGCTGCCGCCAGCACCTTTCCCCACTGTTGCCTTCTCAGCGGGGAGCTGGGGTGGGCAAGCAGCCAGGGTGGCCGGGAGCAGGCTCATTCCCATGTGCTGGGGTCAGAGGCAGCCCCACAGGATGGCTGGATGCAGCTCTCCCTGTGTCCCCCCCACGGAACCAGCATCATTTGGCTCCAAGCTCGTCTTTCCCTTCCTCCCCAAGGTGTTTTTATGGCTGCAGCAGAGCTCTTTGGCCGCTGCAAGGCAGCAGGCAGGAGCCCTCAGCCCTGCTGCTGATGAGAAACCCATATTCTGCAGCCACTGGAGCTCCCACCCTTCCTCCCCGGCAGCCCTTGGGACGCAGCGCAGCTCCTGACTGGAGGGGAAATCCTCCCCCTCATCTCCCGCAGGGCTTGGAGCCAGCCAGGTCGCCCTGCATCCCTGATGCAGCAAGAGGATTTTTGGGGTGCAGGCTCCTGGCGCAGCACCTCTTTCTCCCGGCATCCCAGCGGGGCTTTCTTCTGCATCCCCTTACTCTCCACCCCCAGCCCAGCACATTGTGTCCCATCACCAGTGCTTCACCGCAGCCTCTCCCTCAGCCTCCAGTGTTTCCAGCTAAATTCCTTTCTGGCCAGTCATTGTGGCCCCTCGGCCTCGACGCCTCTGGCATGCTGGCGGGGCTGGGCTTCCTCTTCCTGAGCCGCCCCAGCCCCGCCATGCTCCCAGCCCCCTCCTCGCCTTCACCCAGCACTGTGGCATCAGCCCTTCCCTAGGGACAGGAGGGCACCGGGTCTGCCAGCCAAGCCCACCTTCAGGGTTCAGGTGCCCAGCTTCCCTCCCCCTCCCCAGGGGAGCTGTGTCCTGCACGCACCCTGTGCCATACTGGTCCCACCACCCCCAGTGGGTTTTTGCAAGAGAATGATGTACAGCCCCAGTTAGCGCAGGGAGAGTGCAGAGGATGACTGTGGTGGTGAATCGCTCACTGCAGGCAGCAGCTGCTGGAAGAGAGCTCAGCCCCGTGGAGGTGCGAGGACTCCTGGCAGCACTGCCTGCCCCGTCACACTCCTGCTGCTCCCCCTCGCCCCCGGGCATCCACCCCAGCTCAGGTCTCACCCAGGCACACACCCAGCACTCCCTGGATGCGGACCCCATGCTGACACCCACAGCACCCGGTAGGGACATCTTCCCTACAGGCAGCCAGCAACCGCTTTGCTCACACCTCACTGCGCCTGCCAGCTCTCAGCCCCAGCAACACCCCCTGGCACCCGCCCACCTCAGCTTCCTACTGTGGTACCACCTCTTGTTATTAATTAAAGGGTGAATGCTTTGCTTTTCCACAGTCCCCTTCACCTGTGGCTCTCTGAGCATTATGCAAGTATTAATTACTGGTAATTAATTAAATCAGGCCTCCCCATCCCCCCCCATGGAGATGCTGTCTCATAAACATGCTGATAGCAAACACAGTGTCAGGGCGGGCTCTCGGAGCTGGGTGGGAGCTTCCAATTACCTGTTGCTAATGATGCAAACCCCACCTGCAGCAGTTTCTACCTAACTGACCTTCCCAGAGGGCTGATGGCCTAGAAAAGGGAAATAGGTGGGAAACCAGCAGGACCTGGTCTGATGCCAGTAAGGGATGATGGGTGGATCTTTATAAATGCTCCTGGGTGTTCTGTTCCTTGTGGCTTGTGCTCCTGGAAACTTGGTTCTGGTTTGCTGCTGGTGGGGTATGGGGTTGCCTGGGTAAGAGATGGGGGGTCTAAGCAGCTGGTGGATCTTGCTGTCTCAGCATTTCAACCCCAAGCCCCTGTGGGGACCTGGGGACCTGTGCCCTGTTATTGCGTTGGTGTTGAGCTGCCATCTTCCAAGGTAGATGGGGATCATCTCCTATCACCCTCCTGAAGGACTCAGTGTTTCAGAGGTAATGTAAGGGTTCAGCATTCCCCTGTCCTGCCGCTCCTCGGTGGAGGGCTGGGATGCCGTGCGAGAATAGGACAGGAAGGCAAATGCGGTTATTGACACTCCTGAAGCGGAAGGTGGTAGCTCTGGGAGAAAAGGAGGGGGATTGCCCAGGCATGCACAGCAGGAACCTGCAGATTGCTCACTGCAGCACTTTGTGGAAGATCTCTTGAGCAAGGTCCCTCTGCCCTCTTGGGGGACAAAGCTCCTCTATGCAGCCTTGGGTAGTGTTTTGGGGGGCACTGTCTCTCCCCCCACCCAGGTCGCAAGCTCCCTTGCTTGCCTATGGCTGGCGCTGTCTGTCCCTAAGACTGTGCAGGGCACCCATCCCTGACCGGAGGTGCCACCTTAATCTGGATAAGTGGGAAACCTATTGCGTGCCCACGCAGCCCCGCGTGGCAGCTCACTGCCTGGCTGTGGCCGCAGCGGCTCCTTGGACCCTGCAGATCAAGCGCCAGCCGGGACATGGGGTCAGCCCTGCAGGAACCTGGCCCTGGGCAGCCATTGTGGAGCACAAATGCATTAGTCACTGAATGAAGCCAGCTTAATTTCCTGCTCTACAAGCAAAAGCAGGAGCAAACTGGGGTGAGATTAAGGCATTCCTTGGGCAGTTCCCACCCCCTCACCCTGACTGCTGTATCTCGGCCTGCGAGGCCACTAATGCTACTTACATTATTACTGGATTATTTTGGTGTAATGAGCTTTGCCCTGCTCAGCTGTCCCTCTGCTCAGGGGTGTTGTGATGTGTAATGCTTCCTGCGTGAGGCCATGAGGCAGGCAGCTGCCTGCTCAAAAACAAGCAGAATCCCAGCAAAACAATGCATTAATGTTCCCAGAGCAAAATTCCAGCACGGGCCGGAGGTTAATCACAAATCAGGGAGCTTTTGGCTTAGTGCTGAACAAAGCTGGCAGGCGGGAGGGTGATGGTGCCCTAACCTGGGTCCTGACCCATCTCCATGGGTACAAATAGGAGTGACCGTATCTGCCAGTGGTGTAATGCAGCTATAAGCATCTCTTCCATCATCGACTCCTTTTCCTCTGCCTTCCCTCCCATCAGACCTGCCAGTGCAGGGGCTTGGCGATGTGTTGCTATGGTCACCAAGAAGTTTCCCCTAGAGACCAGAAGCCTGGAATAAGTGATGCCTGCATTTTCTGACATTGATTATTTTTTTCTTCCCCATTTTTTATTATGCATTTTTGCTTAAGTGTTGATTAATTCCTAGCCTTTCACCCCACCTCCCTCCTGCTTTTCTCTCCGAGCTTTGTGGATTGCCGTGGCTGTGTCCCAGGGCTTGGCTTCTGCTTCATTCTCTGTGAGGGTGCGAGCACGGGTGCGTGGGAGGAAGTTTCAGTGCTGTAACTCTTGCTCTGCTGGAGACCCCTACAGAAGAGATCCCCCATTTATTCCAGGCTTGAGACATCCTGTTGGGGTCAGGCCTGGGTCCCCCCAGGCTGCTGCAGAGTTCAGGAGTGCCCACCAGCAGCAGCAGCCGCTGTAGGAGGTGCTGGAGAGCCCTCTTCCCAGGACTTGCACCTCCCTGCAAAAAAACATGCCCCCAGAAGAATGGGTGGGGGTACCGTGCTCCCTTTACAGGTGTCCTTCATCGTATTTGGGACCTCAAAGTGATTTAGATCTAGACCAGTTAGTGTCTCTGCTGGTCTGAGCTCCAGGCCTGACTCCTGTTTTATAGCTCCTCTTTTGGTACTGCAGTACCCTTTAGTACCCCAAGTACCTCCGTTGGCCTCAGAGCTCTTGGCCTGCAAGAGAACAATCTGGAGGGAAGTCCCGGCAACTCTTGGAAGTTCATGTCAAGGCCAGAGCCTGAGCCTTGTAGGGGGGCTGGGGAACACTTATAGGAAAGCACCTTGGCTTTTCTTGCAGCCCTCAGGTCAGACTTGGCAAGGCAGCCAGTCCCCAGCAGCTCCGTAGCCCCAGGGATGGAGCAGTGGTCAGGGAGAGTCAGCCCATTTTCCCAGGGGTGAAGCAGTGCTGCACGTCTGTAGAGCGTGTCTCTGGGTGCTTGGCGTAAGGGATGGGATTTTATTGTGAGACAGTCTCACTGTCATTTTGACTTCTCTTTCTTTGCTTTTGAAGCCAATAATAATGGGCTGGTTTGGTTCCCTGCCACATGATCTGCCCCACAGTGAATGAGGAGCCTTTCTGATGAGTGATCTCCTCTGTCCTGTGCCCCTTCCTCCCTGCTCTGGAGAGAGTTCATGTACCAGGTTTCAATCAGCTGCTTCTCTTGTTCCTGGGAATGCAGTTCAGCACTAGGTTAGAAAGTCTCTTGTCCATTGAAATCCTGCCCTTCACTGCTCAAGTTGCCCAAATTACAACTCCGTCCCTGCAATCTCACAGCAAACAAGTCCTTTGCTGCTTGGCCCCTGCCTGCAGCGGTAAGCACGGGATCAGCCAGCCTGGAGCTCCTGCGAGCAGCCCATGCATTTGTAGGTGGGGCAGGGAAAGCAGGAGCTGCTCTTTAAAATGTTTTCTGTATGTGTTTGGGGATTGTGCTGAGACAGCAGAAGGACCTCCTCCTCCATACGGTTCCTTCCCTGGAGCGTGGGGTGAGGTTGCAGAGCATCAGCCCTTCATGGTGGTCTGCAGAGCTGCTGGGGGGGGATGAGGAAGGAAGGTGAGTCCCAGGACCATCTGCAGCAAGAAAAGGTCAGCTCTTGACCATTGCTCCAGGGGAGCCATATTGCCTTGCCCTCCCCTGCAGCCCCCGGCTCAGCACAGAGCCTGCACGCGCCGTGGTGCCGCTCCGGAAGGAGCAGCGAGGCTGGGATGCTGCTCCTTGCTGGGGAGGTGAGAGTCCCACCAGGGCCAAACACTCAATCGCTGTGATGTTTGAAAGCTCCTTGAAAAATTACTTCTTCGTCCAGTTCCTAACCAAACAAGTGGAAGCTCCAAAAAACAACAGTTCCTTCCCACGCTGCTGCCAAATCAGTGCTCGCTGGCGTGTTTCTGAACAGGTCAGCAGCAAGCCAGGACTGCTCAAGGGCTGAGCAGAGCAGAGCTGATGGGAAGCTAGTCCCTGCATTGTCCTTCTGCACCTGCTTAGGAGATAGGAGAGCGTCTGGGGAGCTCTGCATGGCTTTGGGGCAATGGTGCAGGTGAGCTGGTTATCCCTGCAGGGACAGGGAGTGGCGTCCGGGCATTTGCACTGCACAGTACTTAGGACTGCAGACCTGTGAGCCAAACATGAGTAGTGGCTCTTTCGTGGGGACAGGGAAATCCCCAATCCAGACAGGGATATGCACCTAGCTCAGAGTCACTGGGTGCTGGCACGGTCTTGGCTGTCCTTTCCCCTTAGTGATGGCCTAATGTCTGGCTGCTGCGTTGCAGTCACCAGAGGGGTCTTCTGCAGCTGGCCAGCTGAGGTCAGTGCCGTGACACCTAGCTGTGTCCTGAATGTTAACAGACCCTCTCTTGCTTTTCCCTCCCTCCTTTCTGCCAGCAGTTCCCTATCAGCAAAACCCCTACACCCCTGGGAGCAGCTCCACCGTCATCCAGTGCTACCGCTGCGGGGACACCTGCAAGGGCGAGGTGGTGCGTGTCCAGAGCAATCACTTCCACATCCGCTGCTTCACCTGCCAAGGTAGGACAGTGCTGTCCGAAGAGCTGGTGGTCAGGTTGCCCCACGGCCCTGGGTGCAGTCTGGAAAGCCAAAGGCTGGGGACAGACCTACTGGGCCCACTGAGATGTGGTCACACGCCTGGGGGTGGCAGCTTCCCGTAGGGGTGGATGTGGCACGGTGCAGGCAGGGAGGTAATGGCATGGGGCTGGCATGGTGCAGGCAATGCCCCTGCATGATGCCAGAGCCAGCAGGCTGTGAACAGGGATGGCCGAGACCTGGGCACCGTCACTACCCTCAAGCTGCCTGAATGCTGGCAGCTCAGGCTGCGCCAGTCCCAAACATACCCACGGCCCATCTGTGATCTGGGGGGGCCACTGCATCCTTCAGCCGCCTGCCTGCCCCCAAATCAGGAGGAGGAGAAGGTGTTGCCAGCCTGGCTGAGAGGCAGCGAGGTGGGGGAGATGCTCGGAGCGGCTTCTGACAGGTCTGGGGATGGGTGACAGATCACTGCCACCCGTGCATGGGATGCGACCGAGGTGCCGTGGGATGCTGTGTGCTGCAGCTGGGGCTCAGCAGCCCCCAGGGGCTGGCAGAAATAGAGGAAGGAGATTGCTTGAATCTTCCCTGAGCACAAAAGGAGAGCTGCGGAGCTGTAAAAGCTAACGGCCCAGAGCCAAGGCTGAAGCACTCCTTAGTGCGTTTATTAAAGCAGCCACTCTCAACCAGGCCAGTGGCTGCTTCTGTGGGTTGTAAAGCATCCCATTGCCAGGGCTTTTTAAAAGTCTCTGGTCTTTCAAGATCCCAGCACCTTGTGCTAAGCAGGACATAAATCCCCATCCTTTTGGCCATGCTTTGCTGCTCCTCCCCAGGGAGCAGAGGATTTGGCTGGAGGGGACTTTTCCCCTGGGCTGTCACCATCCCTACTGCAGCCCTGTCCCCCATGGAGCAGGCAGCCCCAGATCCCTGGGAGGGGGTGTGGGCCCCAGGTCACCCTCGGGGCTGACCTACACGTGTGGGGTGCTGTGCTGAGCCCCCTGCCTCTTCTGAGCTTGGATGTGCAGGATCGAGTGGGAGCTGCTCATCCCAAAAGCTCAGACAGCCACTGGCTTCAAAGGGTCCAGGAGCCACCAGGGAGAACTTGGCAGTGCTCACTGCCTGATTTCCAAGTGAAAGGGAATAAGTAATGAGAGGAAATCCTCCTGTCTCGCCTTCCTTCACAGCTCTTGCCCCCTGCCACCGCTGGCTCCCACACCAGGCCCACGGCTTGTCCCTGACATGTCCCTGGGAGCCTGGCACAGCTGGTGCAGCTTCTGCGGATGTGCTATGGGTCCCACAGCAAACAGGGCCCAGACCTGCATCATTTTTTCTTCCTTCTGCTTCCTGATGCTGCCCCAGAGCTGGCGGGCTGTCCCTTGTCACTGACAAGTAAGCTCTGGCAGGCTCCTTTGGAGATCAGTGGGTGCTGGCCCTGTATCCCCTGGCTGTCCACCCCTAGCTCCAGGGATCAGCTTTGCCAGGGAATGCTCTGCAGGAGAGGAGCTGCATCTCTGCCCCTGTGGGCCCTGCAGACAGTGGGTCCAGCCTTGCCCTGGGGAGGGTGGCTGCTGTGCAGGCTGGCCCATGGGTGCAGGTGAGGTGTGCAAGGACAGGACAGAGGGGTGCTTGGAGGTGAAGGGTAAAAGCAGAGACCAAGGTGGGCTGTGCTAGCAAGTGCTCGGTTGCTCTGTAGTTCCCCCTGCACCCCATCACCTTGCAGGACAGGTGATAGGCATTGTGCAAAGGCCCCAGGACCTGGTCCCTGTGCTATTCCTGAGGTGTCTTCCAGGGTCTGATGCTCTCAAGGTCTCTCTGGATAGAGATGACATAGGAGGGAAATGACACTAAGGGCCAGGGCTTGCCACATCTCCTTGGATTACTCTGACGGGCTGTGCGCCATCCACGGTTCCCACAATAGGGAAGGAAGCAATGTTGGGCTGGACGCCTATGCAAAAACAAGCAGTGAGAGCACCAAACCCAGTGTGTCCCAGGACCTGTTCCCATTAGGGCACAGCTTCATGTCCAGGCCAGGGAGTGGAGAGAAGATGCCCTAGGGCGTGGAGAAGACCTCTCCCCAACTGTCCCTAGGGCATGCCCAACTCTGCCAGTCCTGTTCTTGGCTTTCTGACACCATGAGAGTGTCAAATGGAGGGCCTGAGCCCCATCCAGGTGCCGTGGGTCCAGGAGGGGATGCCAGAGGCTCTCCCAGGCTGCTTGTGCAAGGTGAGTGGGGGGGGCTGCAGGGGTTCCCTTCCTGGTGCTGGGGTTTCCTCTGGAAGCGCCCAGCCCTGGCTGACTGGGCAGCACCATCCTGCACCCCACCGCAGCCCAACACTGACATCTTGTGGTGCTGGGGGAAGGCCCCAGCGCATCTGGGGGGAAGGGAAACCGTCTGAGATACCTGCAGAAAGCTGTGTCTTCAGGGATGCCCTGGGACCACTGCTGCAGAGGCAGCAGAGGTGGGCTTAGAGATCCCGGCTGAGCCCTGGGGCTGGACCTGCCCGCTGCCCCCTTGACAGGCATGTGTCCTCCCCCTGCAGTGTGCGGCTGCGACCTGGCCCAGTCGGGCTTCTTCTTTAAGAACCAGGAGTACATCTGCACCCACGACTACCAGCAGCTCTACGGGACCCGCTGCGACAGCTGCGGGGACTTCATCACCGGAGAGGTCATCTCTGCCCTGGGGAGGACCTACCACCCCAAGTGCTTCGTCTGCAGCACCTGCAGGTGAGCTGAAGCCATCACCAAGGGTGCATGACCCCCTGCAGAAGCCCTGTACAGCCTTTGGCTGTGCATCAGGGAGAGGGCTGTTAGTTAGCCCGCAGCCCCTGGTTCCCCACTCAGCACCATAGCAGGTACCTCCTCTGCGTTATCTTAGTGGAAATCCTTGGGAGGCAATGAAATGGCTCCAACCCTTCCCTTTGCAGCCTGCTGACCTGCCTTAATGCCTGCCTTGGTCCTCCTGCCCCTGCACACGTGCCTATTTGCTGCCTCCCCTTGTAGCCCTTGCCTGGAGCCCCGCTGCTCCCTGGCACCGTGGGTCCTGCTGGTCTCTGGGGAAGGAGCTCACGGGCGACACAAGAACTGCATGGAGGGGAGCGAGCAGCTCACAACTCCCCACTTCTCTTTGGCTGCAGGAAGCCATTCCCCATTGGAGACAAGGTCACGTTCAGCGGGAAGGACTGCGTCTGTCAAAACTGCTCCCACTCTCTCATCAGCACCAAACCCATCAAGATCCATGGGCCCAGCCGTAAGTTGACTGTTTTCCTGTTACATGATGACTGCAAGGAGAGGGACCACATGCCCCTGGATGGTGCTTGTGGGGGTGATGGGATGGGCTTTGGAACCAGTGTACAGCACTGCATGGAGACATGGGTGTTTGCAGAGGTTTCAGAGGAGAAACAGGGTAGTCTCACAGCTCAAGCCAGGATTGCAGGTCACCGCTGCTTTTGGAAATTCCTTTCATCTGTTTGTGATCTGGGCAGGTGCTGCCACCCCATCGGGTGCTATCTGGGGTGGGTTTTGGAGCCAGGTTTGCTCTGAGGCAGTGGCCAGATGTTGCTTTGTGTCCAGCTGCACCAAGGTCTGTGTTCAAGTGCCAGCCCTGGGACTGCTTGCGTGGCTTTCCCAACACTGGCATTATTCACTGACTGTGCAAGCACTGAAAGGCTTCTTAGGCTCATCCTGTTGTACTAATGAACCTGATGCTGTGAAATTGGGTTGGTTTGACGCCTTGCATTCAAACTCAAGCTAAAACACAGCAACAGCAATGGACAGGCTCTTTTGGGTGGGTTTGGCCTTTCTTTTGACCCCAGGTTGTTCCTTGGGATACCCTCCCTTCGTGTCATGCTTTGGGGGGGGGGGGGGGGGGGGGGGGGGGGGGGGGGGGGGGGGGGGGGGGGGGGGGGGGGGGGGGGGGGGGGGG
>JANZLQ010000044.1:9537591-9558860 GCA_026212715.1 Elanus axillaris | reverse complement strand
CCCAGTTTTTCCTTGCTGCTGGCTCTCTGCCCCAGGCCACTGCAGAGCATCCCATGGGTGCTGTGCTTGGGGGCTAGTAGGGCATCCCTCTGGCATGGAGCTGCTGCACACAGGGCTCACTTCAGCCTGTGTCCAGAGTGAGGGGACTATAGCATTAACATGTGGTCCATGCTTCACTGTCTCCCATATGCTCCATGTTTGCTGCTGTCAAGTTCCAGGGGAGCTGTCTCAGCACAGTGTGTGGGCAGGTGGCAGAAGGCAGGCAGAGCCGGGAGCTGTGCCACACCACAGTACCCAAACCCTGCCGCATCAGCAGGCTGAGCTGGCAGTGGGGACCGGGTGGGAGCCCTTGCTGCTGCAGCTCAGCAAGCCCTGAGCATCAGTGCCTGGAGCAGAGTCCTGCAGCCAGGGCCAGACCCAGGACCATGGTGTTGACCGTGGTCCTTGTCACCCATCACCATGGTGGCACTGGTGGTGGCTGTTTGGGTTGAGTTACAAGTTGGTGCTGATGGGTCCCTGGGGTTTCCCCCAAGGTGCCTGCCCCCAGCATTTACCGTGGCCTCGATGGAGTTCGGGGACATGGCAGGGTTTGAATGAGCCCCAGCCAGAGGACAGGGCTTCCCCCATCAGCACCCTGAGCTGCCCAGAAGCAGGCTGTGGCCAGCGCGCAGCACCCCACTGTCTCCCATAGCAGGGTCAGGGCAGCGGGCAGGGAAAGGGCAGCTGCATGCTCTGCCTTTTGCCTGCCTTCCTCTCCCTTCCGTCCCCTTCCCGCCAGTGCTCCTCCCTGGCCTGCAGAGCGGGTTACCTGAGGGATCCGTGCTTTATTCACGGGCAGCTGCAGGCAGCAGCCAGATGTTAGCCTGCTGCCCGCCTGTGCCCCTTGCAGCCCAGGTGTCCCCGGCAGTGCCACCCAGAAGGAGTGGCAGGGAAGCTGTGTGCCTGCTGGAGCCCACGCTGGTGCACCCTGCAGGGAGGACATCCCTAGGAGAAGGATGCTGAGCCTCGCCCTGCAGCCCCAGCCCTGCGAGCAACTCAGAAAACAGCAGGATCTGTGTGAGAGAAGGAACGGATCCTGGTTCAGCCGAGCTGGCCAGGCTGCTTTTTGCCAGGGGTCAAAAATCCTCCCCCCTTAGCTTTGTCCAGCTGGCAGGGGCTTGGTGTAGGGCTGCTTGGGGTGGGCTGAGTGGAAACGCCTGCCCGCTCAGGCTGCCTGTGCTGCCTCTGCACTGCTGCTGCACATCCCTGGTGCCCCAGCAGGGAGGGAGGCGGCAGGGATGGGGTTAAGGAGAAACCCCATCCGGGCAAACCTGCTGCCTGGGGGGAGAAGAGGACAAGGAGAAGCCAAGGTCAGGAGTCTGAGGCCCATATGCTTCCTGCTCCCAGCCTTGACGGGAGCCAGGGGAAGCGGGGAAGGAAGGGAGTCTCGTAAACACTGCAGCGGGGCCGGACGCGGCTGCCGGAGAGCACAGCCCTTCCTCTGCTGCGCTCACCGCCAGACACTTCCCACCGCTCCCGCCCCGGAGGAGTGCCCCCGGGGACATGTCAGGGCAGCGTGGCCCCAGCAGCCCAGGCACTCGCTCTGGCTCAAATTCGCCAGCCCCGCAGGGAGACCCGGCTCCACCAGGGCTCCACGCTGCTGCGGTGGGTGCTTGGCTGGGGTGGCTGGGTGTCAGCAGTGCCTCGGAGGTCCCAGCTCCAGCAGGAGGCTTTCCTCCTGGCTCCTTTGCTGGGAACAAGCCGAGATGGCATGTTCCCATAACGAAATGATCCCTGCTCCTGGAGTGGTCTTAGGAGCAGGGTGTTTATAACAGCAGCATCTGGGTGCAAGGGGTGTGCCAGGTTAAATGGCCAGGGTGCCTCAGCACCGGCCAGCAGATGTGGGTGTTCCTGCCGTGCTGCCGAGCTCCCCACCGGGGAGCTGCGGTGGTCCCACACTCCCTGTCCTGCTTTTGTGCCCCCAGACTGTGCAGGCTGCAAGGAGGAGATCAAGCAAGGCCAGTCCCTCCTGGCTCTGGAGAAGCAGTGGCACGTCAGCTGCTTCAAGTGCCAAACATGCGGGATCATCCTCACCGGCGAGTACATCAGCAAGTGAGTGCCACCATCCTGGCAGCAGGCTTGGCCATGCTGGCCATTGCCAGGCTGCACCCCCCAGGGCTAGGGCTGTGGCAACGGGGTGCCCAGCCTGGCTCCCCCACCACTCACCCCCTTCTCCTCCCTCTCCCAAAGGGATGGCATCCCATACTGCGAGTCCGACTACCATGCCCAATTTGGCATCAAGTGCGAGACCTGTGACCGGTACATCAGTGGCAGGGTCCTGGAGGTGAGTCCTGGGGCTGCAGCCAACCTGTCCTGGTCTGTAATTGGGACCACATGCATCCCACCCAGAGGCGCATCCCTTGGGGAGGTGTGGGAGTTTCATCATCCTACACCCTTGTCATGCTACCCTCCATGTGTCGGGGCCATGGCTCTTCCTGCAGCAGGTATGTGGACACAGTCTGACCACGTTCTCTAGGGATGGGAGTGTGGGAAGCACCACCACCATGCTGCAGACCTTTGGAGAGGTGGCTTGGATACTGGAGCTCCAGAAGCAGCCAGAGCACACAGTGGCCTGGGTGTGCTGGGACGTGTTCGGAGCCCAAGATGTAGGAACACCAGCCTTAACTAGCTGCTGCCATGCCGGGCTCTGGAGTGTACCCACCATGCTCACCCCAGCCCGCCTTCTGAGCGCATCCCTGTGCAGACAGCCTGCCTGTTGCCTTGGAAACACATCCAGCACGGCTGCCCGCTCCTGCAGCACCCTCCCCGCAGGCAGCTGTCCCTGTGGCACAGCCCTTTGCAGGGCAGCAACCAGAGCAGGGGGTCCTCTTCCCTGGGCCAAACAGGGAGGGGGCCTTGCTCATCACATCGCAGGCCAGCAGGAGCTGCTCTGGCAGAGCCACCGAGGGATGCAGAGATCCCATGGGGATCCCACAGTAAAGCGTGGGTGCAGGTGGCCATGGAGCGTGTTTTGGGTGATGGTGGAGCTGCACAGCTGGTGAGGGGAGTAGGAGTTGCTGCTGGGGAGGGGCACAGAGGTCCATCAGGGCTGGTCCTTCCCATCAGTGAGGTGGTCACATCCTGCCTGTGGTTCCTGCTCCTGGAGGCGAGCTGTCCTCTCATGCTTTCTGTTTCTACCTCCATGTTTGCAGGGTTAAAAAAAAAGCCAGACAATCTGGGCTGAGGGTAAACTAAAGGCTCAGGAGGCATAGAGAAAGATGTCAGAATTAAGCCTGTTGTGATTTTTAGACCCCCTGGTGATACTATGGAGCCGGGCTGTGGTAGCGTAGAGAGGCAGCAATGCCGAAAGCTTGCTCATTGAGACCTCGCCCTCTGCGCAGCTGAGCAGGGGGGTAGTGCTCCTGGGGTAGCATTGGCACCCACATCTCTGCTGTCCTGAGACAGCAGCAATAGGAAGCAGTGTCCCAAAATCAGAGGTACTGTGGCTCCACAGCAAGCCAGACCACAGGTGCTGTGGGCTGGAGTGGCAGCGGCTGTGTAGGTCTCCAGCCTGCTGAGAGCTGTTCCAGGGTACATCCAGCCTGTTTCACTCAGACCCTGCCAAGAAGTGGTCACCCCCTCTAGTCCTGCTGGCTGGGCTGGCCTGAGAGCACCCAGACTGGCCAGGGAACCTCCCCTGAAACTGGAGCCAGGTGCCAGGAGCCCTCCAGCATCTTCTCCCTCTCAGGGAGCTGCCTTTGCCTGGGAAGACTTTCTGCTGATTCCAGACTTCGGCAGCAGTCCCAGCACTGGCTGCTGTGAGCTTGAGCTCAGCGCTGCAGCAGCTGCCACAGGCCAGCTGCCCATCATGGGGCTACTTGATCAGCAAATGTCTGAATGGAGCCGGGCAAAGCCAGAGGCTCCCCTGACATTGAATGCCTGCTGCTGTTCCCCTGGGCAGTCAGGTTCCTGATAAACCCATGCCAGGACAGGGCATCCTCAGCCATTCCAGCAGGGTAGGCAGGCTGGGTGTGACACGATATGGGATGTTCAGTGTGTGAGGGTGGGTGAGAGGAGTCAGAGGGGACCTGGGACCCCTGCCCCGAGTCGAAGGCTGTGCTGCCAGCCTGGCTGGCACCATCGGGCACCACTGCCTCCAAGCCACTTGTTGCACTGCTCTCGGGGTTTTTTTCCTTGCTTGGTGCAACCACAGTGGAGTCAGGATGAGCATAGGATGTTCCTGCCGCTGCATGTCTGAGGGGATGGATAGAGAGTAGCTCTGCAGGCCATGACAGGTGGGGTAGTGGCAGCCCACCTGCAAGCTGGAGACAGCCCTGGGATGGTCACGAAGGAACAGCCCTCCTTGTTCTCCCTCACCTCCATCTCCCCTGGCTCTTGTCCTGGCAGTAGCTCTAGTTTTCTCTGCCTCCCCCTGTGCCCTCCATCCCCAGCTCTGGGTTCATCCGCCACTGGGCTCTTCCTGGCTGGAGGGGCCAGCCAGCTCTGCCCACGCATGCCAGGCCATGGGAAGAAGCTGGCTGAATCCCACGAAATGCTCTGGACAGCAGTCATCTCACATTAGCACCTTGCCTGCTGCACCCACACCTGGGCACGGGAGCCCTCCTTGTGCAATGGGACACCGTGGGCTGGAAGTGGTGCCTTGGCACCCGGGTCCCTGTGGGCAGAGCTGAGCTGCCACCTCCTCGCAGGTGCTGTCATGGAGCCAAGAGGAGCATAGGGTTTGGGTGCCAGAGGGCTGTGCCAGGTGAGCACCATGGAACCCACAGGCACTGCGGGCGTCCCTTGCCTCCCCTCTGCCAGGGCTGAGCCCGCGCTCCCCACCCTCCCCAGGTATGTGCCTCCTCGCAGTATTGAATGATCTGTAAAACCAGAGGCTTTAATTGTCTTCTCTGGCAGAGCGTGAAATGGAAAGGATGCCTTTAAATAATTTTAGGCCTTAAGGAGCCTTCTCGTGCTATCCCGGCAGCCTCCAGGCTTTCCCAACCACTCTGAGCTGCGCAGCCAGGCTTGGATGATTAATGAGTCTTTAAGGGACCCGAAGTGGTAATGAGCAGGTCTCTTCCCTTGCAGCCTCCAGCAGCCTTTTATGAGCTGTAGTATTAACCAATATATAAGGAACAAGGTTTATGCATGGTTTGGAGAGTTGCTCCTCGAGGAGGAGTGGTGCATGTTGAGATGGGTGGTTTTTGGAGAAGGTCTGTGTTGAAATGAAGTTGAGACTGGACTGGTACATGCTGCTGGGGGAGCAGCCAGCCTTGGTCCACATCCACACACCTATCTGCAAAGCGTCCCCTTTTGGCATGGTCTGATCTGTGACAGCAGCCCATATAGTCTAGATAGGAAAAGATGTATATATATGAGGGTTTTTTTCCTTACTGTCAGCACACCAAGCCTTTGAGGGTACTAACAGGGTCCAAGGGCACCAAACCCACCCCAGATTCAGAGAGGGACTGGGGAAGGTGGCACATCAGTCACCAGGGCCCCATGTCCCCTGCATTAGCTGTCTCTAGCAAGCTAGAAATACAGGTGATGGGAACTGCAGGCACACTGCCTTGAAGTGAGTAGGAGCTGGGCTTTACCTGGGTCATTTTTCATCTCTTCTCCCTGTGTTTACAGCCATCTCCTCCAACTGATGCAGCTCATTGTGGGTGCACTGGCTGGTGGGTGCCTGCAGCAGAGAGGGGCTGGCACTTTGCTGTGGTGGGCAGCAGCCGAGGCAGGGCTTTGTGCGCAGGGGCTCGGGCAGAGCAGGAGGAACTGGCCATCCTTAGGGAGCCTCTGCCTTGGCAGGCCGGTGGGTTACCTCCCTGGAGCAATAGGCATGATACATGGTGAGCCCGTTAGCACGTCAGTAACACCAGGGGCTCCAGATGAGGCTTTTAGGGGTAAAATTGGTTTAGGATCTGTATAGCCTGGAACCAGCCCATGTGTTTGCTCAGGCTGGTGAAGCATTCAGTGCAAGCCTCTGCCATGGGGTGCTGTGGCTGGGCCAGGGCTCAGGGCGGCTTCTTGCTGGGGCTGCTGTGGGCACCTCTCCCATCCCACCAGAGAGCCTGGGGGACTGGGGCCTTCCTCGCTGATGCTCTGCATTGACGGCAGGTCTGTCTGCAGCCCTCCCACCGGTGACTTTCCTGCCATGTTATCAAGCTTCTGGATGTGAACTGGGGATGTCTGGGCTGTGGGGTCACTTGGGCCAGCCCAGGAGTACAATGCGCTGCTGCCAGCTGGCACAGGAAGGTACCTGGGGTGCAGGGCTGTCCCCTCCCTGGATTGGGGTGCAGTGCAATGAAAGGAAGAGGGGTCCAAGCTCTCCCACTCATCTCCCCTGCCTGCCCTAAAACCTTCCACTGATTTTTGGCATAAACTGGAGGGCAAAAGCCACTGGCTGCCATCTGCATCCCAAGGACATTGAATTCCAGGTTGGTTTTTATGGGCAACCAACTGGCAGATTCTCAGTTATCCTCACAGCAAATTTTCCTGTTGATCCTCTCTGTTTCAAACCGGCTGCAGCCCCTTCTGTCATAACCCCCTTCTTTGTCAGCAAGAGCCTTGTCTTCCCTCTGCTGCCTTAAATTATCCTTCTTCTTCTCATTGATTATTATGGGAGTAAAATGTCCTTTGGGGTGAAGCTCTAACAGTACAGCCCAGATTCTTCCTGCCCTGAGCCAGCTCCTGCCTCCCAGCTCCCAGCCCAGAAAATGAGCCTGTAATTGAAATGCTAGCAGACACTTTGAGAGGAAACAAGCTACCAATTAAAGCTATTATCCCTGTCAAAGAGCATAGGGAGCAGCCCAGTTCCCACTCAGCTGGGGAATTGCATGTTGCTAGAGCTGAAATATGGGCATGGCTTCACAGAAGGAGAAAAGTTTCTTGAGGGAGAAGGGCTGGTGATGGTAGCCAGGGAGGGTTTGACAGCAAAAGGAAGCCTGTGCTTTGCAAGATTTATCTTTGGCACCCTTCTCCTTTTATTGCTTCCCTGCTGCGACATCCCGGGCCAAATTTGCTGTTTCTCTTCATCAAAGCTGTAGAGGAAAGGAGCTGGTGCAAAGTATGGATGCTTGGCTGAGTGTTACTGCAGAGAGTCTCAGTTATTTCCAGAGTGGAAGGACAACTTATTAGGGGTGAGGTTTGTAGGGGTACCTTCCTTGGGGGTTTGGGACCTCCTGGCTCTGCTTTCCTGTGTGTTGGACAGTTCAAGCAGAGCAGAAGGTTCCCAGTCTGACTTGTAGTCCAACAGGTGAGAAGCATTAGTGATGAAGTCGTCTCTGGTTTTCTCCATGTGTTGTGGCAGTCTCCAAGGCCACCCAGTGCAGTTTTGCCCCATTCACCTTGTCATTGTCTGCAGCAGCTAAGTGATAACCAGGGCCACTTGCCCTCAGGGACATGAGCAGGTCACCATGTCCTGCCTTGCTCAGGGGCCTCTCTTCTCTGCTTGCCCTTGCAGGCAGGAGGGAAGCACTACCATCCCACCTGTGCCAGATGTGTCCGTTGCCACCAGATGTTCACAGAAGGAGAGGAGATGTACCTCACAGGTAGGGATCCTGCTGCATTGAGGAGGGACTCCCCTGCCCCATGTCAGGGCATGGACCAGCATGGCTGTGCGGAGGTGTGGTGGCTGTGGGGGACTTTGGGGTTCAGGTCCTTATGGCAATCGGTGCCGAAAGGGTGTCTCTGTGCAGCAATGCCAGAAACCCCTTCTCTGCTGCTCCCCAGCACTCAATGCTTTTCCTGGGCCTTGTGGCAATCATTTATCTCCATGAAACCTTCCCTGCCACTGAGCTGGAGGAGACTTTGTTCATCATCGGCAGCTTTTTGCTCACTGGGAGTCTCCCTGCACAGCTAGGAGTGCTGCTGGGCTTGCCTGGATGTGTCCCTGGCCTGCACCCAGCTAATAGAGGCTGGGATGGGTGCAGGGTGCCTGGCTCCCTGCTCTCCCCAGCCCCAGGGGAGGGTGGTCCAGGACCCCTTCCCCACCGCCCCCAACTCCCCCCATCCGGGTTATGCTGCAAGCAGCACCAGAGGGGTAAGGCTTTCACTTGGCACAGCTGGATGGTTTGGGTTTGGTTTTGGCAGGAGCTTATCCCTGCCTGGAGCTTCCTTAGGGGCTATTTCCAGTGCAGAGGGAGGGTTTGTTTTCTCTCAGTAACCTGTGCTTGCCTGTCACCCTTACTCTCTAATGATCCCATGGGTGGCAAAGGGGAATTGTGCACTGAGAGAGCCAGAGTGGGGGTCTCAGTAAGGCCGTGTTGTGCGCAGCAGGATGGGTGTGCTCAGCATCCATCCCGGGGCACACCTGGGCAAAGCTCGGTGGCTTTGCTGGTTCCAGCCCAGAGGGCATGTGAGGGGCTGTGGGTGCCCTGGGCTCAGTGTTACCCCAGGTTTAACTAGCAGGAGCTGCCTGGCTGAGCATTTGGTTGGGCTGTACCAAAACCACACCTGAGTTTGCTGTCACAGTTTAGTAGTGTTGGCCTCTACATCTAGGTGCTTAGGAGTTGTTTCATTTCTTAGTATGGGCACCAGTCCCCACTGCCCCATGGGGCGTGTGCCTGTGGCTGTGCTGTAGTGGAGAAGGCACCCAGGAAAGCTGGTAGGACCCCGTATATGACCTCCCTCTGCATCCTTGGGGCTCCCTGCCTCCCTCCTGCTCTGCTCCCCATGGAGAAACTCTGGTTCCTATCTTCTGCCCCCGCAGGACCCCCCAGGAGCTGCCCCCCCCCCATGCAGGGGTTGCACTCCTATAATACCAGTTGCTCAATGCAGCTGCTGCTAGGGAGAGCACTGACATGTCCACCCAGGAGCCCGTGGGCTGCAAGCCGGTGCTGGAGGCAGCAGGGACAAGACGGGACTCCCCCATGACAGGAGGGGCTGGACGATCCCTAGCAGTAGGAGTGGGCTGAAACACTTTCCCTTGGCTGTGTTTCAGGCTCCGAAGTGTGGCACCCCATCTGCAAGCAGGCGGCCAGAGCAGAGAAGAAGCTAAAGGTAGGCAGCGGGGTGAGGGTCATCTCTGAGAGGTGGCATGTCTCCAGTGATGTTGCCCCCGAGTCCCTGCTGGAGGTGAACAGTTGTGGCAGTGTCCAAGCCTGGGGTAGCTTCCCGAGGCTGGCACAAGCTCTGTCCCCGCTGCCCAAAGGATAGTGGGTGGCCGTGGCCGAGGCCGTTGGTGGGGACCTGCCTCCTGGCTGGCACCAGCCCGCGCCACAGGCGAGGAGGGGGCACAGCAGTCCCCTCACCAACCCCCCCCCCCCAACCCTTGAGCTGTTGCTCCCTCTGCACCCAGCTGGCCATGGGGACAGCTGCCTGCTGGGTCCTGCCAGGCCATTCGCCTGACTCCAGATCTGGCCCCGAGAGAGGCCAGGGTGCAAAGCTGCATAACAGCCTGCACGTGGCCTGCAACGGCCATGGGCACTGGCAGCAAGCAGCTGAAAGGGCAGAGGAACTGGACCTTGAGTGAAATTCAGCCCCAAATCCAAGGATTTGCTTGCTGCACTCAGTGCTGTGGGTCCCCTCCTCACCATGCTCTCACCTGTCCTCCGCTTTTCTGCCTCCACAGCACAGAAGGACGTCAGAAACCTCCATCTCACCCCCCGGTTCCAGCATTGGCTCCCCAAACCGTGTCATCTGCGTAAGTACAGCTCTGCTCCTCCTCAGCGTGGGGCAGGACAGATGCTCCCGGCCCAGGGAAGGGCGCGGCAGTTCCCAGTGTTGCTCTGCACTGTGAGGCGTCTCCCAAGGGACAAGCCCAACTTTGGGGACAGCACAGACAAGCCATGCACCCTTGCCCCAGAGGCATGCCGTGCTGCCAGAGCCATTGGCACAGACCAGGAGCACTCGGAGGGGCACAGTCCCACCCTCCCAGCTCCTCTGCCCTTTCCCTCTGCTGCCTCTCAGGCATCTCCTCTTACCTATTCCTGCTGCTGGGGTGACGGTGGGCTCTGTCTGCTCTGTGCTGGCTCCACACTGTGCGCTCCAACCTCCTCTTCCTTCTCTCCTCCTCTTCCTTTCCGTCTCTATGTCTCTCCTTCTCCCTAGGCTAAAGTGGATAATGAGATCCTTAATTACAAAGACCTCGCAGCTCTTCCCAAGATTAAAGCCATCTATGAAGTGCAGCGTCCTGACCTCATTTCCTACGAGCCCTATCACAGATACACATCGGATGAGACGCTGGAAAGATATAGCTATGGGGAGGTACTGAGTCTCAATACACCCAATGCCGAGCTGTGCAGGGAGCCAGGCCCTGATTTAGGGCAATGGGGAAAACTTCATGTGGGTTTGCTCACTCCTGTGGGAATGCTGCAGGAAGGCAGGAGCAGGGGTAAGGCCTCTCCCAGAGGCTCCCTGTCACCGGGAAGAGGGCCTGGGCTGGAAGGGAAATCTTGGTGGTGCTGCTGTAGAGTAAGAAAGAAACCAGTGGCCTTATCAGCTGACGGCAGCATCCTGCCCACACTGTGCCGTAGACCTGACACACAGGGACAGACAGTGCTGCTCAGGAGGAGACGTCACCCTTGGGAGTGATGTGGCAGAGAGTTCACCCATCGCAGCCTGCAGCAGGAGAGGAGGGCACGCAGCACACATGCATCCCTCCAGGCTGGAGGGACAGCCAGACAGCAGGCTCAGGCGAAATTTGGCCTGGCCCCTGACAGGCAATCCTCCTGGCCACCCAGCCCCAGCACGGTGGGGCTGCCTCCGTTGGGTACTGGCCCCACAGCCAGGGCAACGGGGCTTGGTCAGTGCATTTTTGCAAGCATCTGGTGAGATGATGACCGAGCACCACATGGCATGGGATTGCCCTGTCCCACTCCCCCAGGCAGGCTGGGGCTGCTAGATGATTTCAGTAAGTCCATGGAAGAAGAGGGTCTGACCAGCTCACACAGAGATAGGGGACCTGAGGTCATCCTGCAAGAGGACTTTGTAATGGCCAGCAGCAGCGTCTCTTACATCTCCAGTCCCAAGGCTTGTCACAAGTCTAGTTTCCTCCAGCCCACCCAGTGATGGTACAGGCAGCATGGCCATGGCCCACTGTGGAGCACCGTGGGGCCAGCAACCTCCTTTCCCCCCTTGCAGCCACTCCACCGAGGTCTCTGAGAAGGGGTGCAGGCTGCCGATTCAGGAGGTGCCATCCTCAGGCCAGCTCCCCTCCTGGCCAGGGGCTCCCTGCCCTGCGTCCTGCCACAGTTGGGCTCTGGCTGTGCCACCAGCCACCCTCGCTGCCTGGCAGCTGTGATAAGGCTGTAACATGGGGAAAACGGGCTGCTGTGGGACCTGTCTGTCACTGCTCTCCTTAACCATGTGCTATCTCTCTCTCTCTCCCACCGCCCCCCACCTCCCCCCTTTGCCTCCTGCTGCCTCCAGTCCCTGGGGACACTCTCCCCGTATTCACAGGTAATGCCCCCCGTGGGCACCAGGGGTTCTGTCACCTGCAGCCACCACAGGGTGTCCCTCTGCCCAGGGACCAGGGGGGCTCTGCTGAATGTATCCCCGCCCGGGCGCTGCCCTGATGTGGTGGGACACAGGGAACCCTGTCCAGGAGGGTCCTGTCCTTCAGGGCCCCAGGGATAGCAGCATGCAAATCCTCCCTGGCAGAGTGGGCCCAGAGTGCCACTTCTACCCCGTGGAGGGGGACACCAGTAATTGGCAACAAGCACAGGGGAAGGGGACTGTCTCTAGGCAAGGGGATGAAAGCCTCTTGATGGACACTGTCACCTGGTCCCAACCCCCGGGCTTTGCTGCCTGCACTTTGGCAGCAGGGAGGCACAGCAGCCTGGGGACCCCTCTAGCTATGGAGGACATGCATGCTGCCCTGCATGTCACACTGCAAAGCATGCACCCTCCTGGGCTGCCACAAGCATGGGGACCCCCATCCATGGGACACCTCCTCACAGGGCAGCCGAGGCACTGACCTGCCTTATCGCTCATCCTGCCAGCTCTAACCACGCTTCTTTCCATGCCTTTCGTCATCCCCAGGACATCTACGAGAGCTTTGACATGCGGCAGAGGCGAGCCTCCAGCCCTGGCTACATTGACTCCCCCACCTACAGCCGCCAGGGCATGTCCCCTACCATCCCAAGGTCTCCCCACCATTTCTACCGCTCAGGTGAGGATTTCAGCTGCAACTCCAGGCTGGTCTAAGCTCAGACCCCCAACTGGTGTGGGGTCACCAAACTGTCCCCTGCTTCTCCCAGGGGACCTCAGTGGTCCCTCCTCTGGCAAGCAGGCAGGAGGCCTGGGGGGGTCTCTGGGGGGCTGACATCAGCAAGAGTTGTCAGGCAGTGACCAACTTTGCTGTGTGCATCCTCTTTGCTGTGTTCCCCCAACTCTTGTCTTGCAAGCAGAGAGGAGAGGCCCAGGGGGCTTTGTCCTGGCTCAGACCTGAGTTGGGGCTCACGGAGGATGTGGTAGGGAGGGAGGTGACCAGTGAAGATGCCACAGCTGGCTTGGTAGTTCTGGGAGGGGTGTGCACAAGAGTGCTTGTGCCCAGCCAGTACTGTAAAGGGGGTCCTTACACACACACACATGTGCATGCCCTGGAGCATGTTGCGGGGGAAGCAGAGTGTGTCTGTGCCATGTCTCCTGTCCTTTGGAGCCGGGGAGGAACAACTGGGAAAATCTGAGGTCAGTAAGTCCGGAGGTCCCGCATTCCCCGAGCTACCCCCCATGCTGCACTGCCACAGGCTCATCACCGATTGCCTCTGCAGCACGCTCGGCTTTCCTCTCACCAGCAGTGGGGCAGCCTGCTGCCCTGTAACAGCACGAACACGTGGGGTTTCCTCTGCATCCTGCCTTCCGCCGGAGATGCGGGAAATCTCCCCTTGCTCCATCACGCCCCATCCTGGACCACAGCCAGGCGCACGTCCCCGTCACCCGCTGCTCCTCTAACACCACTGCATTTAACACCCGTTTTCTTCTGCCTCTTGTTCTCTCTCTTGGTCACTTATGGCTGCTTCTGCTCGGCACCGCGTAGGCACCGAGAGCGGGCGCAGCTCCCCCTACTATAGCCAGTTAGATGTGAGGTCCTCCACTCCAACCTCATACCAAGCACCCAAGCATTTCCACATCCCAGGTAGGCTCTGGAGCACCCCGGTCCCCAGGGAAGCGCCGTGTCTGTGGCATGCCCGCATGTGCTGTCCCCCCTGTGTCGCATGCATAGCTCCGCCGCCTGCCTAGAGCCAGCTGGCAGCAGGATCTACCCCTGGTAGAGGCCATCCATAAACAGGACCTGCAGCTTGAACCTTCCTCCCTCCCCATCACCACCCAGACATCCCAGAGCCGCCCAGTATGCTTGATCCTTGCAATGTCCCTCTTCTTCCTCTTCCCTGACCTTCCTCTACCCACCACACAAAGATGAGTCCCCTGCAGAGAGCCTGCCCCCTCCCGTGCCTCCCCCCCAGGATCACGAGCCGAAGCGTGTCTGCCGGAGGCCTTTCCACACCCATCCACTACAGATGACTATTTTATACTCCCCCTAGGGCCCGCTGCTCCCTCCCCCCAGAGTCTTCTGGGCTTGCCAGATGCCTGCTCCCCTTCTGCAGGGATTGCAGGGGGCCACCAGGTAAGGGCCACCACCCGCTCCCGGCCACGCAGAGCCCATGGGGATGGGGACGGAATGGGCAGAAAGGGAGAGTGGGGAGGGAAGGCAGAGCTGCCCATCCATCCTTCAGCACTTGCAGGGGGGCCAGAGCCCCAGACCACCCTGCCTAGCTGTAGACATCTCCCGCTGCCCTTGTCCTCCAAAGTGTGGAACCCTCCACGGTGTACAGCTGATGCCCTGGGACAGCACTGTGAGGACACCCAGCGGCTCCCCACCATGGTCCCCTGCTCCCATCCCATCCCATCTCTGCCAGGGTTTGGCCCCGCTGCCTGCCCTGCCCTCCCGCTGACGGTCAGTGGTTTATGGATGGCCCCCTCCCTGCTCCGCCAGCTCCGCTGCCTGGCCCCTACGCGGGGGCTGTAGCTCTCAGCACCAGGCTCCAGTTTGCTTTCCCTTCCAGCTCGCTCTTTTCTCTCTCTGCTGCGGAAAGAGGCTTTGGCTGATGTTGTTTTGCCCCAGTTAGCTCGCAGGCGGTTCTTGCAGGTGCTGGCACCCCTGAAAAACTACACCAGCGTGAGCCATGGTGCATTGCTGCCGGCTGGCAGGGGCAGCCGATGGCTCCTGACTGTGCCGCTCCCTGCTGGGGCTGGCAGTGCCCGCCGCCCCGTGGTGCATGCTGATGCTGGGGCTCCCACTGCATGTTCTCCGTGCACACCGCTGCCCAGGGCAGCCCCGGGACCGTGCTCCTGCTGCCCGTCCCAGAGCCCACCTGGGCCTGGCCCAGTGCTGCGCTCCCGTGGGACACGTGGACCCGGAGGCAGTTGTGTGGTGGAAACGTGGCATAGGGGTAGCGTCTCCTGCAGGACCTCTGTCCTGTCTGCTCTGAGAACACCCATGCTGACCTTCCCTTCCTCCCTTCTTTCCTTCTTTCTTCCCTTTCTTTCTTCTTCCACCAGCTGCCGGCGAGAGTAACATCTACCGCAAACCACCCATCTATAAGCGACACGGTACGGTCTGCCTGCTGTCCACCGGGCTCCGCTCCGCGGGGGAAGTGAGGCAGGGTACCAGCGTGGGGCTTGGTCTGGCTGAGTCTCGTTTAGGGGCAGGGTGGGAGATGGGAGCAGGCATCAAGGTGAGATGTTGGGGTGCTGGGCTTTGGTGGGCTGATGCTCCTGCTTCCCCTCTGGTCAGCAGAGTGCAGGGCTCAGTGCTAGAAAAAGGCAGCTTTGGACCTCATCCCTCTTGTGAGGGATGGAGGTGAAGCCTGTCAGTGGTGCCGGAGCCATGGATTCCTGTGGGAAGGGGAGCAATGACCTGGAGGGGTGGCAGAGGGTGCAAGGGTGGCCATTGTTTGCTGATACCAGGAGCCAGAGCAGCCTTGGGAAGGGGTGAAGAAGGTAATTCGCAGTTTCACATGGAGCCCTGGAGAAAAATCACAGCCCATCCTGGATGGATGCTCCAGGGTGAAACAGGCATGGGGGGCTGTTGCGGGGTGGGGAGGAGGCACAGGGGTGTTTGGTGTCTCTCAGCGGGGCTGGCTTGCACTGTCCCTGCTTGCTTCTGCGTGTAGAGGGACAGCAGCTCCCCTCGAGCAGTAACTGTGTCTCTTCTCTCTCCCTGGGCTTTCCCTTCCCACCTGCCCAACTCCCACTGTCTGCTGCTGGCTGCACCCGCTGCTGTAAGTAGCTGCCGTTGGCAGGGTCCCCTGCGCCCGCCTGAGGTGGTGGGATGGCTCTGCCACATGATCTGTCCTTGGCGCTCCTTCCCCTTCGAGTCTCCTGGCCTCTGGGGGAAAGGAGCAGGGCTCACCCATGGGTTTTTCATGTGTGCTGCCGAGGCTCAGTCCCCAGCCTGAGCAGAGCCCTGCATGTGGCCTTGCCATGGGGGACTGAGGCCCTGCCAGAGCCGGAACTGCTGTGGTCACCCCTCTGCTCCTCGCCCCTGCCCACAGCCCACTGCTGCCTTCCCTGGCAGTAACCCACCAAAAGCCCTTCCCCTGCCGGGTCTCAGCCTTCCTCCATCCCCTCCCGCCTGTGCGGTTATAGCCCCCCGGGTGGTGGGACAGCCTGGTGTACAGGGGCACAGGGAGGCTGGTCCACTGGTGGTACTGGGGCTGGGGTGAGTGCTATGCAGGAGCCAGAGCTTGCCGTGGTGCTGTGGGCTACAAGCCATTCGGGTCCCTTCCCAGCCACATCAGCGACAGCCCCTCTGCTTGTCACCATCCCTACTGTCTGCTTCTGCACCCTTGTCTCCAGGAGGTGTCAGCAGTTTGAAAATGGATTATTCCCAGCTCTGTTCCATGCTCTCCCAGACAAAAATTGCTGGTGGCCACTCGGGAATGGGGAGGGAAGAGGATTTACCTTCAACCCAGGCTGGATCTTTGCAAGTCCTGCTGGTGGGACTCGGAGTCCTCCTTACAGCTCTGCCTGCTCCTTTTGCAGACAACCTCTCTGCAGCCACGAAAAGCAAAACCAGTGAAGACATTGCACAGTCATCCAAGTATAGCCCTGCCTACTCCCCGGACCCATACTACCACTCCGAGTCAGAGTACTGGTCCTTCCAAGGCTCCCCCAAAGGTAACAGTCCCCCATTGGGCTGGGGGAAAGGGAAGCCTGCTCGTGCCCCCAAACTCAGCCATTCCCTAGGAGGGAATGCTCCCCCGTTCCCCCGAGTTGGATCTGGTCCTGAAGGTGGGGTTGGGCTGAGATGCCTGCCAAAGTGACCCCAAAATCCTGGCAGCCCTTGGGACCCCATGCAGCTGGGGACTGTCTCCTCCCTACCTGTATCCACCTTTGTCTCCATCTGACCCCCCCACCTGTCTCCTTGCAGCCCCCCGGGCCCGGAGGTTCTCATCGGGAGGCGAGGAGGATGGGTACGACCGGGGCATGCACAAGGTGAGTGATGTCTCTGCCCGCAGCCTGGCAGGGGAGAGCGAGATAGCAAGCTGTCCCCATGGCAGTAGGCTTTGGGGAGGAGGCCCAGCCCAGCTCCACCACCCAAGAAGGGGCCACCAGCATCCCTGCTGCCATCTGCCATCTCTCCTACCTTGGCCACCCCCAACATGGGGTCTGAAGGAAGGGGGGTGCGCTCCCTTGCCAAGGCACCCCAGCCCGGTACCTCGTCCCCAGGGACAGGGGGAGCAGATGGGAGCTGCCGTGCCCGTGCTGGGAGGTGCTGTGCCCTGCCATGATGTGCCAGTGGTCAGCAAGGGCTGAGCAGGGGAAGGAGGGGTACGAAGTGGCTTTCCCACCCGCCCAGATCCAGAGCGGCATCGGCAGGCTGATCCTGAGGGAGGAGATGAAGGCTCGTTCCAACTCCTACGCAGACCCCTGGACACCCCCTCGCAGCTCGGCCAGCAGCAGAGAAGCCCTGCACACGGCTGGCTACGAGGGCTCCCTCAATGGCTGTAAGGACAACCCTGTCCATCTGTCCATCCCACCTGGCACAGCCCCAACCACTGTGGGAAGTTTGCTGGGGTGGAGAGAGAAGAACAAGGGACTGGGAATGGGTGGTGGGAGAGGTGCTGGGCACCAGAGTTGGACTTGGGAGGCTCTTTTCCTCTCTGGAGGGCTCCATCCATTCCCTGTGCCCTGGCTGGGATGGGGCATTGCCCAGCGGGTGTTGCAGTTTGTCCAGGCAGCCTGGTGAAGTGCCTCATGGTATGGTTGAAGGGTCCCTCAGGAATCTCACAGCACAGCCACGCTGGGTTTGCTCTGACCTGTTTTGGACTTGCTCTGTGTGTATCTCCTCATTAACAGCATATCTGGGACCTTCTGGCACCCCAGACCTGCTGACTGGCCCCAGGGTTGCCTTCCTTGCTTGCGCTGCTCTCACTGCACAGCACCCAGCCCCTTTCCCATGGGGGCTGCTGGGGGCACTGGGGAGCCTGGCAGCACAGATGCCCCTGCATGCTCTGTGCCCTCTTTCCTCGTGGCACATCTGCCCTCATGAAGCTGGGGCTCTTCAGAGGTGCTCGGGGAGCCCCTCAGCCCTGCTGGGCTCCCAGGAGCCCCAAGGAGGACCTGCATGCCCCAAGGCAGCTCTGCATGGCATGGGGTGCTCGTCCTCCCTGACGCCTGGCTCTGCTCTCCTTGCAGCTCCCCGGACACACTACCTGGCTGACAGCGGTGAGTGTGTGAGCCTGCAGCCCTCCGCAGCTCATCCCATGTGGCTGTGGGGTCCAGAGCCTGAGCTGGAGGAGATGCTGGGACCAGGGAGGGAAGAAGGGGAGAGAAGAATGACCCCTTGAAAGGCTGGGCCAGGGTAGAGCTGGACCAGGGCAGAGCTGGTGGCAGCAGCAGGAGAAGACAAATCAAGAAAAACAGAGATTGTGTTGTGCTGAAGGGTGAGGTGGGAGGGCTGCCATGGGAAAGGGATTTGGGGGAGAGGAATATCAGCATGGGAGGCAGCCAGGCTGGAAACGAATTGGAGCTGGAAGGAGACAGAGCTGGGTGAATGTGGAGCTGGGTAGCAATGTGGGAGCAGAGGGGTAGGGTGGCCACAGTGTGGGGCACGCCCCTGCTTTTTCCCTTATGCACCTTGGTGGCTTCTTTGCAGATCCCCTCATTTCTAAGTCGGCCTCCCTTCCTGCCTACAGGAGGAATGGGCTGCACAGGGTAAGTGCCTCCTGCCTCCATCCTGCCACTGCCAGGCATCTCTGCACCCTTCATCATTCTCCCTAGGCTCCTCAAAGCCCCCGGTGCTCTCCTTTCATGACTAGGGTGTCCTGCTCCCTGCTTCTTTGCAGCCCTGCTGTCACTGCTGGTCTGTGCCAATCCAAAATGACCCTTATTAGGGACCAAACTTCCCTGTCCAGGTGCTGCAGGACAGAGGTGCCTGCCCTAAATGTCCTGCAGGGCACATTTCAGAGGGACCCTGGTGTTGCTTCCCAGGATGAGAGCTTTGCTTTATACCCTGGGGCAGCAATTGCTGTGGGTCAGGAGACCTGGTCCTGCCTCCGTTTGACCTGTACTTGTTAGTTCACCTCTCATGCCTCAGTTTCCTCACTGTCAGGTGTGGGGAGTGTGTCCTGCTTTGGGGGGGTGGGTGCCATGCTGAACATCTGGAGGGGACCCCCTCTTACTCCTCCCTCCCTGTATCCCTCCTGCAGCCTCCCAGTGCTGAGCTTTTCCACTACGACAGCACGAATGCCGTGAACTGGGGGATGCGAGGTAAGGTGCCATGGGGCTGAGGAGCAGCATGGGCAGGGGAGCCTGTAGGCATGGAGCCAGAGGCCATGCAGCTGCCTACCCCACCACAGGCAGAAATGGAAAATGAGGCCCAGGCTTGGGGGAGAAGCTGGGAGACAAGTGGGGGTCCCCACAGCCCTGGGGGGAGGATCCTGGCAGCAGAGGGGTCAGCGTGGCTCATGTCTCTCTTGTCTTTTCTCTCTCCCCACAGAATACAAGGTAAGATGCTCCTGCTCCGAGGAGCAGCTGCCAGCTGGAGGTGCGAGTACCACCCAGAGGGAGTCCCAGAGACGTGTCTGTGTGTCCCCAGGCCCTTCAGGAGGAAGCTTTGCCCTCTGCCCACAATGTCCTACCTTCATACCCCTCCATCCCTCACCTGACAGCCCTGTCCTGGGACTGTGGGGCCCAGACCAGAGTCCTTCCCCTCCTGCCAGGGTCCCAAGCACTTGGCCGAGCAGAATTGTCTCCTGGGTGAGGAACAGAGAAGGGTGGTTGTGCTGGTGGTACCCTACTCCCACTCTTCTCTGGGTCGCTCCTGGTTTCACAGAGTGAGCAGGCTATTCCAGAGCCACCAAGGTGATTCAAGGTGGATTAGGATCACCCTGAGAGCAGGTCTCCCCTTGCCTTGTCCCATCCAAGCCCTGGAGGCAGATGTGCCACCCAAATCCTGCTAAACACAGCAGGAGCAGGCTTTGCCCTGGTGGTCCCCACGGCCTCATTCCCAGGTGTGCCCCAACTGTCCTCTTCTGGCTGTGGAGCTACCCCGTGGTCTCCCTGTCCCTGTGCAGATATACCCCTACGAGCTGCTCCTAGTGAAGACGAGGGGGAGGAACCAGCTGCCCAAAGATGTGGACAGGACTCGGTTAGAGGTGAGGAAAGCCTTTTCCATTGTGGGGGTAATCTCCTCAGAAGGACATGATCCTGCGGGGTGTCCCCTTAGCCCCAGCAGGCAGTGTGGGACTGCAAGGGGCTCTCCAGGAGTACACATGTGCCAGCACACTGCCATGGTGGTCCTGCTCCACTGCCTGGCAGAGCTGTTCCCCATGCACACAGCATGAGTTTGTTTGGCAGGAGCAGGAGGGAGCTGGGTGCTCCCCCTCTCCCAAGTGAGCACTGCTGGGGGTTGTATCACCCCCATTGCACCCAGCCAGGCAGGGGATGCCGTCAGGCCCCCTCGCATGCCCTCCCACCCTACTGCAGCCCTACGGCCTGTCTGGTGGCCGTTGGCCCCGGTTGGTGGCTATGGTCCTCAGCCCTGGCTCAGCATCCCGTCTCTCCCCAGCGCCACCTCTCCCAGGAGGAGTTCTACCAGATCTTTGGCATGACCATCGCCGAGTTCGACCGCCTGGCCCTGTGGAAGAGGAACGAGCTGAAGAAGCAGGCCCGGCTGTTTTAAATGCAGTGCACTATAAATATATACATACCTATAAATATATACATAGAAAGATCTCTATATTGCAGCTCTGTATGATTCTCAGTGCTGTATGTGGCAGAGGCGCCCTCTGCACCCCTGAGAGTGAATTGGAGTCTCGCAGATCATTTTATGCTCTTTGTTTCCTTTTCTTTTCAACCCTGATTCTGTATCAATCCTTGGGTTCTCCCAAGGGCTAAAGCCACATGAGTTCCAAAGCACTTGGCATCTGTCACTGCTGCCCCATGGGGCGTGGGGGGGATTCTGCTGCTGCAGCCACAGCACCCAGGGCTGGGGGAGAGCATGGCTCTGGGATGGGGGGTGGGATGGGGGTGTCCGATCCCCTTCTGCTCAGCTGGTCTGTGTATTTACTTATGGGTTGGAAAAGGTCCTGGGCGCAATTGCAGGAAAGCAGGATCTCACCATGGGTTCCTTAATGCCCCCCCCTGCCTTTATCAAGGCAATGTACTTTGGGGCACCTTCACCCTCACCCTCAGGATCAGAAATACACAGAGCCTGGGGCAGGGGACAAGGAGGAGAAGTGGTGGTGACCCCCCCAGGGAGCCAGGTGCACCCCCATGCATCATGGTGCAAGCCTGAGCCCCATGTGTCCTAAGCTGTTGGCTTTACCTGCAAACCCAGTATTGCTACAGAGCCAGTTTTTCCTCCCAAAGTGCCTGAACGGCAGCTTTCCAAGCCATCCCAAAAAAACAAGCCCTTCTTAAATGAAACAGCCAAAGCCACCTCCTCCCCTGTGCAGTTTCTTGTTGCTGTTCAGGTTTGTCCAGGGCCAGCAAGGCCCGAGAGCAGGCAAGTTGAGATGCTGCCCAGTCCTGGGCCACTGTGCGTGGGCCCTACCAAAGACAGTGTGAGCACCCAGCCCTGCTGCTCCGGGGTCTCAACACCCATGTGAGCAGTGGTGGGAGCAGTCTGGCTGGGAGCTGGCGGCAAGGCCAGAGTGGGGGAGCTGGGAAGCCAGTCCCACTAACTGCTGGACCTTTTCATGCTGGTTTTTCTGGATTACCCCGTCGCCGATGCCTGAAGTCCAGATGAATACCTCTGCAAGCCTCCAGGAGTGAAGGCTGTTACAAGGGCCATTCAGCACCCACTCCACTGGAAACATTTGGGATTCCTTTTTTTT
>JANZLQ010000044.1:9515882-9531716 GCA_026212715.1 Elanus axillaris | reverse complement strand
CCCTCCCCCAGGGTCCCCCCCGCACCCCCCCGGCACGGCTGCTGCAGCCCCTTCCCTTTTTGCTTCTGGTATGCCTCCCATCGCATCAAAGGCAGGCCCTTTGGCAGGCAAGGGAAAACACTGACATTTCGTAACAGTTTGGAACAAAACCAGATCTTTGCTGCAAGGGGTTTCCATGCTCAAAGTACTTTTTTTTTTTTTTAAGTGGGTTTCAAGTGCATGTGATGCTGAAATGATAGGACGGAGCTCTGGGAGATGCTGGTATGCTCCGATTACTGGCAATTAGCAAGAGATGTGTAAGGAGCAGCTTGGAGAAAGGCTTGGGCTTTCTTCTGGGTTTTTTTGAACATTAAAGCCTCCCAACTTGGTGGTGGGGGAACAGCCCCTTTTTGGCTCCTTGTCCAGTGGGTTCAGCCTCCCATTTTATGTGGTCCCAGTGTCATCTTATGCTTTGGGAAACCAAGGTTGTAAAGCACAGAGCCAGGAATAGAAGTTACGAGGAAACAGGTTTGGTAGCTGGCTTTTGTGTCCTGGAGTTAAAAGCAGATATGGTGAACCAATCCTGGCAGTGATGGAGCCATCGGCAATAACCAGACCAGTGGCATCTTCCCCTGTGCTCAAGTGTTTCAGCTTTCCCGCCAGGATAAACTGGCTTTCCTGCCACTCCACCCCTGCTCCACAGGGGTTAAGCGGGTAGGAAA
Source organism: Elanus axillaris (assembly GCA_026212715.1). Taxonomy (NCBI): domain Eukaryota; kingdom Metazoa; phylum Chordata; class Aves; order Accipitriformes; family Accipitridae; genus Elanus; species Elanus axillaris. The sequence goes on along the minus strand of JANZLQ010000044.1, from coordinate 9,531,015 downwards.
TGCTGTTGGCCGGTGGCCTTGCTGCTGCACCTGATGCTCCTGGCGGAGCTGGGCAAGGGAAGGAAACGGAAGGGCTGTTTGCAGCTGAGAAAATACGCTTATCCTGCCTTCCGAGGGTCCTCCGGGGCAGCACAGCACTGGCCCCCAAACGCAGAGACCCTCTGCTGTGCCCTGCCTGCCCCAGCCCAGGAACATCACTTTCCTGCAGGGACAGGGCTGGGGTGGCCACTGAGCGAGTCCCAATCCCCCATCAGGCAGGGGGGCAACTCACACATCTCCTGATCTCCTGGGCATTGCCAGGGTCGGGGCAGGGATGCTACCATAGGAGACTGGATGCCAGGTGCTTGTACGCCCTCTCCCCTAACTCCACGGGGATATTTCCCCCACAGAGGGTCTGTGGTTTCTTTTCCCGCAGCCTCTTCAAAGAGGGGTCCACATTGTGCAACGTGACTGAAAGTGTTTGGGAAAGTGGAGCTGGCTTGTGGCTAATCCACCAGCTCCTTCCTGCAAATCCCATGCCCTCCCTACCCACACCCTGCTAGGTGAGGCTCTCATACCCTCCCCTGCCTCCGAGGGTCCAGGCACAGCCACCTTGTGTGACTCTTCCTCCTAGAAAGATGTGTCAGCCCTGCCACCCTCCCCGCATCCCACTCCTGCGGGTTGGGTATTGCATCCGAGATGGTTTGGATCTTGGCTTCAGGGAAGGGGGTTGTACAGGACACTGAGAGCTGCCTTTTGGGATGCAGAGAGCTTTCCACCCCCATCAGTGGGGCTGGGGTGTCCATTTTGGAGATTTGGGGGCTGAAGGACCCACCCAGCCCTGGGTGGTAATGTGGCCGTGCTTGTCTGGGCGCAGGGCGGTGGGGAGGGCATGCCTGCAGGAAAGCCGTCATCAGCGCTGGGGTGCTGAGTCAGCAGGTTTCCCACCGCGGTGTCTCCAATTAGCTGTAATTCCTGCTGTCCTGGAGGCTGAGGTTTGGTGGAGACGAAGGGCTACAGGGAGGTGAGAGCTTCAGGTCCCGCCTGCTCCAAGATAGCAGCAGGCAGGAAGGTGTGACCCGGGGAGGCTTCCCAGTGCTTTGCCCGCCACAGAGGGTGGTCACAGGGGTGGGCAAATGGCTGTGGCACTGGTCCTGGGGCCTCTCCTGGTGTTGGAGGGGAGCCCAGGCCAACCTGCTGCTCCCTGCACTATGGAGTTTGTTTGGAAAAGGCCGACACCAAAATTTTAGTTGGAGAAAACACAGTTTATTCTGGGTTCTGACTAATCCTAACATCTCCCCTCTGCCTGAAGCTTTTTTTTTATACATTACTCAGCAGGTCTTGCCCTTGCCTGACTATTCCTTTAAAGGGTATCTTAAACCTCTCTTTTTCATTCATTATTTAAATGCATTCTCCAGCTCAGGCTGGCCCGGCAGAGAGAGCATCCTGCCATGCGTCTGCTCAGGCTGGCACCAAGTTTTGAAATGTAGCCTGGAAGTACGGAATCTGGTCCATGTGTATTTGCAGAGCTAATTGCATTGACTGGGTTGAGCTGTGGCTGCAAACAACTTGTTTGTTGGATTAGGAGCCCCCCCCCCGGCATTCAGGCATCTGGGGCAGAGCAGGCAGAGGGAGGAGGCTGCCTGTGCCCTGCCTGGGGACATGAGCAGGGTCACTCAGCGATATCTCAACTGGGTGCTTTTATTTGCTCAACCTCTTGCTGTGCTCAGCAGTAAAAGAGGGCCATCCAGAAACCACCCCCTCCTCCTCTGAGGTGGGGGTAGCTGCAGCCTCTTTGGGCTAGAGGGATAAAGTTTGCTTTTGTGAGCTAAAGCAAACCACCACAGTCTTCTCCCAGATGTAGAGAAAGGGCTGCTAAGCCAGCAGTGGTGGGGGAACAGCCCCAGCAGCCACTGGAGAAGGAGTCCCACTGCAACATGGGGCACCGGAGGGTTGTTATCTGCCTGGGTCACAGGAGATGTTTGTGAGTAATTTAATCAGCCTGTTAATTACTACCTGCACCACTCGTGAAGCTGCTGTGCTTGGTGCAAGCTGCTGCAAGAAAGGACATACCCTGCAGCGACAAGGGCTGCCCCAGGGGTTTCTTCCAGCAGCAATGCCAGTTCAGAGAGCCTCGGCCCCAGGGATGCCCCATGGCTCTGTTGGGGCTCCCTGGGGAGGTGACACCCCTCCCTGAGTCACTGCCCGAGGGGACTGGGCACCAAGCAGAGCAGGCAGGGTGAGGGTGCTGCAGCCCAGGGGGAAGGCCGCAGCTCTGGGTGTGGGGTTGCTGCTGCTGAGGGGGAGATTTTCCACTTGCAGCCATGCTCTGAGTGCCGGCATTGCAAGGAGAGCCTCGACCCAGCTTGGGGCTTCAGTTGCAGAGCAGCACCCCTCTTCTGGGCCATGCTGCAAAGGGGGTGCTGCCGGCACTGGGCTGGGTAGAAAGGGAATGACCATGACTCCCTTCTCCAGTTTCTCCTTTAATCTAGTGATATAGAGAAGAGGCTTGACTGGCGCCACAGCAGTAAGCAATGGTTTGTACAGTGTGTGAACTGGCAGGGGTGTGAATGCAGGTGATAATCTTTGCCCTTTGCAAGATCTGTCAGCCTGTAATTACACTTCTCTCTATTCAGGACTCTTGTTTTCTAGTTTAAGACTGTGGGGAGGATATGAAACTCTCTCCTCCAGAAAAGAGCACACTAGGTTGGGGATGTTTGGAGTCTTGCTTCTGCATCTGATTCCCTTGTGCCTGGCTGGATGCACTGGGCAGAGCACCAGCCCCAGGCATGTGCCGCAGCTCCCCTTGCTCATCTCTCCTTTTTGGGGGGTGGTGAGGACTCTGAGAAACCCTTTCTGTGCAGAGGGCCAGGGTGAAGCAGGAGGGCTTGGGGAGCAGCGGCAGCTCTGCCGCTCAGCCCCAGGTTGGACTTGCTGCTTGGCCGGTCCCTGCAGGGGTGGGCGAGCGGCTCAGAGCAAGGCCGTGTGATAAGGCTTTCTGCAGAGCTATTTATACTGAGGAGACGAGCCGCTGCTGGCAAAGGCATTGGGCCAGACACAGGACCCTTCACATGAGCACTACTGAAAGTGGCTGAGCTGGCTATGCTGCTGGAGCTGTGCTAGGAAAGAATGCCCCCCCCCCGCCCCAAGCTGCTGTCAGCACTGGGGGGTGTGTCTGGAGCAGATGGGGCCACAGATGAAGGAGGCTCAGCAGGCATAGCCAGGGCAGCCTCCTGGCTATTTAACCTCTCTGGTTGCTCATCTCCCCCTCTCTCGGGGCTGGAGCAGGACTGAGGGGTCTGTGAACCCTGCAGGCTCCTTCGTGCAAGGAGAGAAGCCAGAGGGCGACTGTGCCAGGAGGGAGAGCTGGTGGGGGACCTTCTGCCCCCACCAGCAAGCAGGTTTCATGTTCATTTCCCAGGATTGATTTTCCAAGGTTATCAGCTAAGGATATTACTGTAAGGTCATGATGATGAGATCCCCAGGAGATGCATATCCCTGCCCTGCCTGCTGCAGCGTGGCTTGGCAGGGCACGGGGTGTGCCGTGGGGAGGCGGCAGGAAGGTGCTGGGAGTTTGGGGGACAAGTCAAAAGGTTTGAGCTCACCTTGTGCTCCACAACACTCAGGGATGCTGTGGTGCCCAAGCTGGCAGCCACTGGGGAGCAGGGGTGACTGCCAGGGTTGTGGGCCTAATGGCAAGGGGGTTAATCAGAGTGGGAAGAGGCACTGGCTGGGGCAGTTGGAGAGCCAGGGAGTGTAGGGAGCTCCCAACCATGCCAGCCCTAAGTACTTGGGCTCCCACCGACATCGTTGGATGCCAAGTCAGAGGTGCTCCCCCCATCCGCCCCACTCAAGGGGCCCTTGTTTCCAGGGAGGAGATGATTCATGTGCATGGAGTGGCCCCTTAGCAAATCTTCCACTGTTAGGGGATGTTGTCAGAGCTCAAGTGTGATCATTAATAGTTGGCTTTTCTCTAAAACCCCTCTGGGCTGGAGCATGCCAAGTTGTTCTGTAACTGTACAGACAGCTTTGCTGGGAGGAGGAGGTATTTTCCAGGCTGGCATTCCTGGCCCAACCAGCCAGTCCCAGTCATCCCAGTTTGCCCCACACCCAACTGGTGATGGCTGGTTGGGAAGCTGAGCCTAGCTGGCAGGGATGCCCTGCTTGCCCCTGCCGCCTCCCGGGGGCTGAGCGCTGCTCTTCTCCCGCCTGCTTGGCAGGGTGCTCCTCCTGTCTGCACTGGAGGAGCGGTGGCCGCAGGCAGGGTGCAGGCAGGCAGCAGTCTGTCCTCCTGTCTTCTGCACAAAGGAACAATTCTGGGAGCGCCGCGCCACCCCCGCCAAGGCACTTCCTCGCCGGCTGTGCTCCTGCCTCCTCCCCATCGGAAAGAAAAAACCTCCTTGGGAATGGGAATGGGAACAGGAACTGCCCTGGGAGCTCAGCAAAGAGCTCAGGAGGCCATGGTCTTCCTCCAGGAGCAGCAGTGGGGGAAGGCTGGCCCCGCCGGGGTGGGAAGCAGCACAGGGGCTGGAGGGGGCTGTCAACACCTACTTCAGACATCACCCCTCTGCGGATGCCTGCAGCCCATGCTGGGGCAGGATGAGACTGGGGGCAGGCGGTGAGGTATGGAGGCACATCCCAGCACCCAGGTGTCTCTTGCAGGTGGCTCAACATCAGCCCATGGAGAGGGCAGAGCGGTTTGTGTGCTGCAAGCAATTCCTCCGGCAGCGCTGGGTCTTTTGTCCCACAGGGCAGGCGACCTCTCTGCAGGGCTCTTCCTGGGGCTGGGGCATCTCCACTGCTGTCACTGGGTGCTGGGGTAGCCCCTGGATGTGCCCCCTTCCCTGACCCACACTCCACCTATTTATGGCATCCCAGGAGCTATAAACGTTTGTTTACTGCCGGTGGCCGCTCTAATCAGCCCTGCACAAGCAAGCAGGCGGGCAGAGCGTCCCAGGGCCCTGCCTGCGCCAACAGGAAGGATTTATTTTTGCTTGGTTTTTATTTTAGCTACAAACAATGGCCGTTACTCCCAGCATCCTATTTCCCCCCGGTCCTCCTCGCCCCCAGCCTTCACCTGGCGCGGGAGGAAGCGTGGCTGGGGGCAGGCGGAGGATGGGAGATCTGCGGCCGCAGGACAGGAGTCCCGGTGCACGTCCCACTGCAGCAGCCTCGAAGCATCACAGTGCTGTGAAACAGCATCTGCCCTCCCTGGGGCTCTCTTTTGGGCTGCAGGCCGGCTTTGCTTGGGGTGACAATTCCACATGCATTATCTTATCTCTCCCTCTGCAAAAGCTGGGTTTGTACACCAGGAAACTTCTGCTTTGGCCTGACCGGAGACTCTTCCTCCTCCTCCTCTTCCTCCTCTCTGCAGGTTGCTGGAGCAAGACCTGATTTTTGTTCCTGTGACCGAGCAGAGGCTGGGAGGGGAAGATGGGCTCTGCAGCTGCAGACTGCACCCGGACCCTTATCTCCACACTGTGGAAGCAGGTCCCTGAGGTGGGGAGTGCTCACAAGGTCTAAAATTAGAGCTGGCCTAGGTGCAGGCTGGAGAGATGTGGTGGGGTGCTGGCGAGGATGCAGTTCTGCCAGCATTGTGCTTGGTGCTGCTTCTAGGGCAGGCTTTAGCAGCAGAGTAAATACTGCCCTGTTGTCCTGAACAGCAGCAGCATCCTGGTGCTGGTCCCCTGGCTCACCCCATCCCAGCAAAGCTACCCTGGGTCCCCCCAGTCCATCCAGCCTGAGTTAGCTAAAGCTAAAGCCATCTGCTGCCATGGCTCCTGGCCTTCCCAGGCTCAGAGACCTCACTGACATCTCCCTGTCCTGCTACAATAGTGGGACAGGCTGCAAATGTGGAAAGGAGTGTGTTTCTGGGAGGGGTGGCTAGTGTCACTCCCTGCCCTGGGATGTCTGTGTCCAAAGCCTGAGGCCAGCGAAGCCATGCAATCCCACAGGATTTTGGTTGCAAAAGAAGCCCCAGAAGAAGGCAGCAGGTGGGAGCCATTTGTCAGCATCAGAGGCAGGTGCAAGGCCGGAGATGTCCCTTGAGTGAAGCAGCGGCTCGCAGGAGGGAGATCCAAGGTCCCTTTTTCGGCTGTGTCACCTGCTCAGCACCTGTGGCCGCTCTGTGCTGCCTTCCCCTCAGGAGCCCTTTGATGTCCTGCCACCGCCTCTGTCCCCAGGCTCCACGGTTTCACACCACAGTTGCCAGAGCCCCCAAGGGCAGGGCTGTGCACTGACACCAGCGCCCATCCCCGGCACATGAGCCGGGTCCCCTGCCCACCGCAGCATGGGCATGGATGCAGGCTGGTGCAGGATCTGTCCTCACTCCTGCCTGCTATTGCACAAGTTATGTGCCAGTCCTTGCTCGCCAGGTGACCTTGGGTCAGTCACATTCGTCCTCTCTGCCCTCCACACAGCAACCCTGGAGCAATCTCCCCATGCTTCCTGCAGCCACCCCATTAACCTTATTTAGGCTGGAAGCCTAAGGAGCATAGGAAATTAATCCCTTCCCTTCCTCCGCTCCCCCGGGGAAGAGGCTGGGCTCAGCAGGCTGTGCGCCCTCCTGGGATCACAGGCCTCTTTGACTGCCCTCCCCCCTTGTATTTTGGAGGATGTTTAACAAGGGAGATGGAGGGGACAGCTCAGCTGGGGGGAAACAAAGGCGCCTTCAGTGCTCGGCCCACACCATGCTTCGTGTGCCCCGGCTCAGAGCTGGCGCTCGAGGCGTTGCTGATGAGCTCACCCACCATGCCAGGCGACAAACCTCGCTTATCGGGCACTCTTGTTTCTTGTGTGCAGCGGGGTCTCCCTCCTGCACACCGCCTGCTTTGTCGCTATTAATAGGAACTCACTTGCCCTCTTGCCCTTGGCTGGTCTGAAGCCTTGACACAGGAGCTGGTGTCTGTGATGTCCTACACGCAGCAAGGGATGGGGATGCTGGTGAGCACCATGGCCTAGGCTTCAGTGTGCTGTGGGAAGCTGATGGAGGGAATGTGCGTGGCCCCCATCTCCTCTGCGGGAGCTTATGGCCAGCTGAGAACCTGCTGAGCTGGGACGGCAGGAAGATGAGTGTCTCCCTAGATGCTCGCAGGTGCTGAGTGGGCTATGGGGGGCATCTTGCTTTCTGTCCCAGCTGCTTCCTTGCCAGCCCCCTGCCCCACTGAGCTGTGCAGGGAAGGATGTCACCTGGCCTGGAGACCACCACCGCATCCCTGAGCAGGAGCCTGCTCCCATCCTGCCTGTGCAGCAAGCTGCAAACATCCCAGGGAGGATCTGCCCCTCTTTGCTCCCTTCCTGCCTCTGGAGAGGGGCAAGGAGAGGGCCAGGGGAGCTGAGTGCTTACCCTTCCTTGCTCATCACATGTATGAGGCTTTTGGGTGACTAGAGCAGGTCCCCTCCCTGGGAGGCATACGCTTGAGGAGGGCAGCAAGTGGAGCAGCAGCAGGACCTGGGTCCTGTGCTGAAGGAGCAGAAGCCCTGCTCCCCCTGTGGTTTCCCTCTCCTTCCCCATGGGCTGGGGGATGCTGCCAGCTCCCCAGGCTTGCTTGCTCCTTCTGAAGCTGTGCTGAGGCTTCTCCTCCTGCCTGGGGACTACCTGTCCTGGTTTGGCCTATCCATGGAAATGGGTGCTGGCAAAGCTGCTCTTGCCGAAAGGGCTGAGGCTGCTGTTTGGCTTGGCGCTGGGGAGGGAGAAGGAAGCAGAAGGTCTGTGGAGATAGAAGCCCGTCAGCTGGGGCGGCAGGAAGAGACTTGTGAGCCGCATCCTGCCTCATGTCCTGGGGAGGTGGTGATTTGGGGCTGGGCATGCTGTCTCCTTGCCCTGGGGCTCACCTTGGCTGGGCACTGATCTGCATCAATCCACTTGTGTTGGACTCCCCTTCAGCCAAAAATCTTTGAAAGAGCAGTTGGTTTTACTGCACTGTCCCTGCTTTTGGCAGCAGTGCCAGCTTGCTTCCATCGGTCCCGGGAGACTTGCTCCGTGCTCCAGGCCGTGGCTTGCGGGGGTGGAAGGTGGGCACCCAAAATCCTAGGTCAAACCTGTAGCAGCCCAGTTTTTTGATAGGTGTTGGGCAGAGTGGATGTGGTGGTTGGATAGAGCCCAGCAGAAGCTCATTCAAGAACATGAGTAAGGAGGATCCCATCAGCTGCAGCAGCACAGCATTCTGCCCTTTCCCTGGGAAATATGCACCATGGTAGCGCTCGCTGCTGCCCAGGGCCATTCCCCTGGCAGAACCTGGAGGGGCAGCGGTAGGGACGGGTAAGATGCTCCATGATGCCGGGGCACACACTCTCCCCTCCCTGCAAACCATCCATATCAGTCAGCACGTCTGAGCTGCCTCTGTGGTAACCTCTGGCCTCTTTCCCTATCCCTGGAGACCCCAAGCCAGCTGCATGCCGTCCCAGCTGTGCTGTGATGACTTTTGGTTGCTGCCAAGAGAAGGGATCTGGCTCCTGCTTGCCCTGGCAGAAACAGCAGCTTTTTTTTGTTCCACCCTCTGTAGCCTCCAGAGCTGCAGGTTTGCTGGTATCCCTGAGCTTGGCCTCTCCAATGCAGGCCATCTCCCACAGGCGCTGGACCCTGCGGGAACTACCCTGGATGCCAGTAGAGCTGGGCGGGTGTGTGGTCCTGGATAAAACTGGAGCTTGGCTTTGGGTCTAGCTCAGTTGTGTCTTATCCTGCTCGGAGGACACAAGGTACAGGAAAAGACCTGGGGTGAGGATGTCAATGCCCGTGGAGAATTGGGGGTGTGGGAGCTCATGAGAGATTTGGGGCCCAGAGCTCATCTTGTTCAAGTCCTCCCCACACTTCCCATCCCTGGCCAACACATTTTCCTAAAGCTGTCGGTCAGCTGCTGCCAGCACTGTACATACTGCTTTCAGTGATGAATTTATTTTGTAGCCTGTTCTGATACGCTAACACCCAAGTGTCTTCTGGAGCCTTGCTGCATGGGTAACCCCACAGCTGCAGTGTGCTTTTATTTCGTAAAAACTAGCCCATGAATCACCACATCAAAGAGGAGACCCACAGTTTTATGTGTGTGCCTGTGATGGTGATTGTGGTAAATTCTCTTTTCCTGCTTTCTACTGGGCCCTCTCTATCTCCCCTGCCAGGTTCTGTCTGTGGGCTGATGCTGCAGGTGCAGCAGTAGCCCAGGAGCTGGTGGGTATTGGGATCCCACACACTGGAAAGCAAACAAGTGGTGGCTTCTGGCGTGGTTCCCCTTTGCCAAGATTTCAGCTGCTCCGATCCTCTTGGCTGCCTCTACGGCTGTGCGTGTTGGACTGAGGCTCAGCTAACGCAGAGCTGGGTAGGGAGAGCTCCTCTTGTGCTGCAGTCCCCATCCCCTCTCCGGGCACCTTGCAGGTGCCTGTGTGGGGCAGGGACTGTCCCTTGGGGCAGTCACTCCATGCCTGGAGGGAAGGGTGAGGTGGCCTTGGAGTAGTGTGGATGAGCTGGGATAATACAGGGGAGGAGTGACAGCAGGGCAGAGGAGCTGCTGTTGGTGAGTGTGGAGAGGAAGGCTCTAGCCTGTGTATGGGGATCCTGTGGAGGTGGCACTGGCTTAGGAGGTCACAGGTAGTCTGAGCACAGCAGGGGAATATGAATGTCCCCCATCAGGCGAGGGGTGGGAGGGCATCTCCCTAGGTGGCATCGCCAGGTGGCTCTGGAGATGGCATTTGGGTTTCCCTTCTCTTCTTTTTTTCTCTGCCACCACCCTGCGCCTGCCACAGTGAGGGGACACCAGCAGCAATGATATGCTGTCAGGCAGACAGAGGTATAGTTTTATCTGCGTGGAAAAATATGTGTGCTGAGCCCTTTGATAGCAGTCCAGCAGCCCTGCAGAGTTCGTGTATCCGTTCGTGGGCTCAGCAGGCTGCATCCCAGCGTCTGCGTGCAGGTGGAGGAGCTTGTGCATGGAAGGAGCACGTGTGCGCTTAGCAAACTCCACCTGAGCTGTGCTGGGCCAGCTGGGAAAGACGCCCATTGTAGGGTCTTCCACATGCTCCAGCCCCTTCTGCCTTGTCTTAACCCCAGCATCCCACCACCACCCTGGCTGATGGGCTTTTTCCTGCTCCCTCCAGTGCTGGACCAGCTTCTGCCAGAGCTCAGTGTCTTGCTCAAGCTGCTGGACCATGAGTACCTGAGTGCCACCACACAGGAGAAGAAAGTGGCTGTCTCCACCATCCTGCAGAAGCTGCAGCCACCCACAGGTTTGTGTCCTGCTCCTGAGGTGCCCAGTGGCTGTCCCCGGGGGCAGTGGGTGTCCCCAGCAGCTGGCCTGGGCCAAAACCCCAGCAGGGTAGGGAAAACCATCTGCAGGGCAAGGATGAGCTGCCTCTGTGCCTGGCACCTGCTTAGCCCCCTTGGGGCACTTTGCTCCCCGCTCTTGCTTCCCAGTTTCTCCCCACCCCAGGCATAAGGGCTGGCGTCAGCCCTGCTGTGGCTGCAGGGGGGCTGCTCCCTGCGGAAATGTTGCTTCACAGAGGTCTTCCTGCCACCGGTTTGCTGAGTGCAGGGGTTTCCGTGGGAAGGCCAGGAGGGCCATGCACCTGGGGCTTCACAGCCTTCCCACCTTCCTGCCCTCCTGGCAGGGGGGCAGCAGCATCCCTGGGGGCTCCTCTGCTCCCTGGGCCCCTGCTCTGGAGACGTGCCCCATGGGTGAGCTGGTCTGTGTCCTTGGGTTGGTGTTTGTGGGGAGGAGGGGTGCCAATGCTCGCCCCGGCCACCCTGCCCACCCCCAGGCTGAGAGCATCCCCCTCGCTCCCAGGGAAGGACGTGGACTACATGTATGTCAACACAGCATCCCTGAGCAATGGCACCAGCTTCGTGGAGTCTCTCTTTGAGGAGTTTGGTACGTGTGGCCGACTCGGAGTGATGCCCTAGGGGTCACGCTATGTGGGTGCAGTGCTGGCTCTGGGGTCCCCACTGATAGCAGGGGCTCTTGGGGTGCTCTGGGAAAGGAGGGTGAAAGCTGTATCCTTGTGCCCAGCGTGGACATCATTACCCCGGGTGCTTGCTCCCACTCCCCCATAGCTGTTTGGGGGCTGGCCATGGTGGGGTTCCATGCACCATCTGTGTTTGCCAGCAATGCCCAGTGAAGGGCCAAGGGTGCCAGCACCTTCCCAGTGAAGGGCAATGGGTGCTTGCCTTGGGGATCCCTGGAGGGCATGGCTGGGGAGGCCAGCTCTCAGATTTCCTGCTCCCTTCACCCTCTCTGCTTACCCCTGGGCAGACTGTGACCTGCGGGATCTCCAGGACATGCAGGAGGAGGAGGGGGACACCAGCGATGGCGTTGGCTTGGACCTGGCGGGGAGCCAGACAGCAAAAACTGTAAGTCCCTGAATGCTGACCTGTGAGGTCTGATCTGCACCTGCACTGGGAGGTGGTGGTAGCCTAGGCTGGGACCCTTCCTGTCCCCTGCCACTGCAGTACCTGCTGGGACTCATGACTCTCTGCTGCCTGGCTAATACCAGTGGTGTTTCTGCTGTAGGTTCCTGTGGACCCTGCTCCGCCACTGCCTACCACTCCCCCACCTGAGGATTACTACGAGGAAGCCCTGCCCCTGGGCCCTGGCAAGGCCCCTGAGTACATCACCTCCCGCAGTGAGTCCTGCTCTGCATGGGTGGGGGGGGAGCCCGGCAAGCTGCCCACTGCTCCCCCCACCTGCCTGCCCACCTGGCAAAGCAGGCAGTCCTTGGCGGGTGTGACAGCTCATCCTGGGGAAGGAAACATCGCTGCTCCCACTGGCATCGCTACTGTCCTGCTCCCTTTCCATCCCACTGCACTGTTATTGCAGGGGACTGTTTGCTCCAGCTCGACTGTGAAGGGGGTGATGGGGAGACATCAGAGCCACGGTGGGACTGATGCTGAGATGCCTTGGGAGGCTGTGCTTTACCCTGCCTGGCTCACATGCTCGCTGCTTAGAGCATCCCTGGGGGCAAACCAGGTGTAATAGCCCCCAATGCCCTCTGCTTCCTCCACAGACAGCTCCAGCCCCCCCAACTCCATTGAGGATGGCTATTACGAGGATGCAGACAGCAACTACCCCGTCACCAGGATGAATGGGGAGCAAAAAAACTCCTGTAGGTATCTGGGTGTCCTCACCAGGGAGGGCAGAGCTTTGGCAAAGTCCATCCCCAAGATGGGGGCTTGAGCACTGGCCTGGGGGCTGGTGGGGTTGAAGCTGGAGGACCTCTTATGTGTCAGAGGCTGCTGGCAAAAAGCAAGGAGCGTGGGGTGCTGTTTGTCATGCAAGCCAGAGCCCTTGCACTGCGGAAGAGATGTAATTGGTGCCATGTCTGTCACCAGCATGGGGAAGGGGTGTCCCTGCCTACGCAGCTCTCGTGCCCTGTGTGAGCTGCCTGTGCTACGGCAGAGGAGGACTGGGGCAGGGACACCACTGCAGAGCCCTGCTCCTCCACGCCCTGCGTGGGAGGTGTGGGGCAGAAGGCCAGCATGTGATCCTCTGTTGCAGATAGAAGGTTTAATCCAGGCTTTCAAAGTTTGAGCCTTGCAAAGAAATAAGCCAGCCCAGGGGTTTGGTTAGATGCACCTGGGACTGACGTTTGGCCCGCAGGCATCCTGCTTTGTTTGGAAGGGAAATGGAGACAGCTGGGGTCAAAACGCTGCTGTTTTCAGAGGATGACATGGAGTCCATCCATCCCAGCACCCAGCCCAGCCTCTGTGCTGGAGCCCTCCGGGCATGGGGAGCCCTAGCAGTGTGCCAGCGTGCCCGGCAGGCAGGGCTCCAGGGTGCCATTCAGAGTGACTTGCCTGCTTCCTTCCAGACAATGACTCGGATGCGATGAGCAGCTCTTATGAGTCGTATGATGAGGAGGAGGAGGAGGGGAAGGGCCAGCAGCTGACACACCAGTGGCCATCAGAGGAAGCCTCCATGAACCTGGTGAAGGACTGCAGGATTTGTGCCTTTCTGTTGCGCAAGAAGCGCTTCGGACAGTGGGCCAAGCAGCTCACCGTCATACGGGACAGCAAACTGCTGGTGAGCCCAGAGCTGGTGCGGGACAGAAACCCCTTGGTGGGTTATGAGGGTGGTTGGGTCCAAGCTAAAGAAATATAGCACTCTCCAAGCCAAGACCCTGCCCCACGGCTGCCACTGCCCCACAGCACATGCAGAGACTGCCTTCGCTTCCCTTGCAAGCGAATGGAGGGCTCCCCTTTTTTGGGACCGTATGGAGTGAGAGGGCACCCTGCAGCCCTCTGCCACCAAGGCTGTTGTAGAGACTGAGCCACCTCCATCTGTGCCACACATGAGGGTCCCTGAGAAGGACCACAGCTCTGCCCGGCATGGCAGTGGGACAGGCAGGTTTCGGCTGAGCCCTGAGCAGTTCCCTTTGCTTCTCCTAGTGCTACAAAAGCTCCAAGGACCGGCAGCCACACATGGAGGTGTCCCTGGGCACCTGCAACGTCATCTACGTCCCCAAGGATGGGCGGCGCAAGAAGCACGAGCTGCGGTTCTCGCTGCCGGGGGCCGAGGCACTGGTGCTGGCTGTGCAGAGCAAGGAGCAGGCTGAGGAGTGGCTGAAGGTACCCTGGATGCCCCCACCTCGCCCGGGGGGCCACAGACTCTCCTTGGCATCCTTCCTGGCTGAGGCAGGGAGGGGACTGCCCTGGGAAAGGTCTTGTCCCCCAGGAAGGGGAAGGGGGCTTTGCTCCTCTCATATCGGCTGGGGGGGCTGGCCAGCCGTTTCCCAGGGCCTGGGCGTCTCCGGTGCTGATAGCCCCCACGGGGTGGGAATGTTTGCTCTCCCCCTCCTCTTCCCCGTGTCCCTTTCCTGCCTTTGTTCAGGGGCAGGAGGCGGGGGCCACGGGTGGGAAAGGAGTCTCTATGCACACCACAAACCCTGCTGTTACCCCAAATGTGGGAGAACAGGGTTATTTTATGTGGCCAGGGGAAGCCACGCTGTGCCTGCCTGTAAAACAGGGGTTCATGAGGTGTCCTGCTGGCAGGATGACTGTGCAGCTTCGCACCCAAGTCCCTTACCTCAGATTTCCAAAATCTGACAAAATCTGCAAAACTAGTTACAGTTTTGAAGGGGCCAAGGTGTGTGCAATCCCCCAGGCAAGCCGGGCTTGTGCCCCATGCAGGGCTCACTGTCCTGTCCTGCAGAGACCAGGACCTCTCTCTGTGTGGTTCAGCCTGGCTCTGGCAGCAAGATGGGAGTGTGCTGAGCCAGGGAAAGTAGGCCTGGCTCTTGGGTCCATATTGAGTGCCTTCTGGGGGCTGCCTCTGCAGGTGATAAAGGAAGCCAGCAGTCCGGCAGCAGGTGGGATGGAAGCCCCCACATCCCCAGTGATGCCGTGCAAGATGGACCTGGATAAGGTGATGGTTTCTAACCGCCCTGCCGAGGTGCTGTGTGAGGCTGCTGCAGTCGAGCTTGGGGAACGCAGGGCTGGGGGAGCACTGAGCTCCTGATGCTGCATGAGGAGTCCTTCCCATCCTCACAGCACCTCTGTGGGGCTTATGGGGCTCCCTGCCACTGGGAAAGGGGAACGGGGCTCCTGTGGCACTGGGGGACATCCCAGCCCTGGGCAGGAGGGACAAAGGGCCGATAGTGGCCATTGCTGGAGGCTGTGCATGGGGATGCTGCTGACCAGGTGCCTGTTGGGCTCCCCCTGCAGCGGCTCTCACAGGAGAAGCACACCTCCGACTCGGACAGCGTGGTGACGGGCGAGACTGGCTCCCCAGCAGCCCGCAGAGAGCCCGGCGAGCATGGTACAGCCCCTGACCCCAGCCAGGCGGGCTGTCCCCCCCGCCAGAGAGGCCGGCTGTGTGCACTACAGCTGGGGAGTATCCTCTCCTGGTGAGGGGGGATGCTGCAACACGTGCTGGGGCACACAGCTACCCTGTCCTCCTTCCAGGGAAAGGCAAAAAGAGTGGCTTGGCTGACCTGAAGGGCTCGATGAGCCGGGCAGCGGGGAAGAAGATCACCAGGATCATCAGCTTCTCCAAGAAGAAGCCTTCTCCTGAGGACACGCAGACCTCCTCCACCGAGGAGGACATCCCCTGCTGCGGTTCGTGTGGGCTGGGCGCAGAGACGGGGCTTGGCTTGCATGGGGCTGGGAGTGGTGGGGAGCTGGCATCCTTCCCCCCCAGCCTGGCCATATGGGGGGCAGGTGGGGAGTAAGGGG
>JANZLQ010000044.1:9492218-9512198 GCA_026212715.1 Elanus axillaris | reverse complement strand
GCGGGAGGGGGATTTGGGAGGTGGGGGGGAAGGGGAGTCCTTCGTGGATCTGGGTCACAAACTACTGGGAAACCCATCTCTGGGAGGAGCCTCCCACAGGGCCGGGAGTTCAATGCAAGGTGTGTGTGCCTGTGGTGGTGCATAAGGAAGGAGGGGAGAGCCCAGGGGCTGGCAGTCGGCACTGTGCTCTGATTTATCAGGATCGGTGTGTGCCACCCTGGGATGCTGGAGACCAGGCTACACTTTCCAAAGTGACCATGGACTTGGTGGGTTTTTTTGGCCCCCTCAGTGTTGGGAGTTCATGAGCTGCTCAGGACCGGACACTTCAGAGACGCTGATTATTCACCCTGCTCACTGCTCCCAGCTCTGCAGGGTCTCATCTCAGGGTTCCTCATGTCTCGAGCTCGCTATGCCTCAAACAGGTGCCCTAGTCCAGTATTTCCTTGTCCTCCAGGCAGTAAGGGTGAGGGCACCGCTGGCTTCCCTTGGGAATGAACAACACTCAAGTGTCAGCATTTGAAAGCAAATTAACAGCAGATACCTTTCAGCCTTGCTAAATAGCTTAGAAGTGCTGCAGAGGGCTGAGGCTGGAGGCAGCCCAGCTCTCTCTGCCCTAGCCCCATGCCAGCTTTCAGGGAAGCAGGGAAAGGGACAGTGTTGTCTCCTGGCCAGCAGCACATTTACACTATTGCTGCTGCAGTCAGACATGGTTTGCCAAGGCATGTGGTCAAAATGGAGTGAAGGGAAGTTTAGAACTGAAAAAAAAAGGTGCTTTCAAATGAGGGTACTGGAACAGAAAAGAGAAATAGAGGAAGGTCATTTAGCACAGGCAGAAACAAGGGACAGGAATAAAAAGGAAAGGCCCAGGCTTTTGTGCTGGGAACAAGGGAGCAGGCCTGTCGCCCACTCATGCTAACAACTGCCACAATTAACCTTTGGAGCTTGCTCTTTCAAAGCCCTCTTGTTAGTAACTAGGTAAGCAGCTTTTAATAAAAACGCTGGCATTAGCATGCCCCTTCCCCTGGCTGTAGGGAGCATGGTGGGTAAACTACTCCTGCTCACAGTGAAATGGGCCAGGATGGGTCGGGGGTGGGCTCGGTACCCCTGCGACAGCAGCTGCTGGGGCAGGCAGGCAGGGTGAAACTTATATACCAGGTTAGTGACTGCAGTTAGCTCAGAGCCCTGAGCTTAGCTGCCTGCTGCCCAGGCTGAAGAGGCTCCCAGGGATGAGGTGCAGGAAAGCCCCGTTCCCAACGGTGCTCATCCTCTTCTTGGCAGCAGCTTCCCTGTACCAGTTGTCACTGCTCCTCTCCCTTCTGGGACCTGAAGCCGCACCATCCCATTTCACTTAGGAAAAGGGTAAAAACCCTCTCCTCAAAGCATTGCCTCTCCCACTAAAGAAATGAGGAGCCTCTGCTCACAGTGGGGAGAAATGGACCTGGACCATCACAGCCGGTGAAAGCACGTCATAGAATCGTAGAACGGTTTGGGTTGGAAGGGACCTTAAAGCTCATCTAGTTCAAACACCCTCTGCCATGGGCAGGGACACCTTCCACTAGATCAGGTTGCTCAAAGCCCCATCCAACCTGGCCTGCAACACTTCCAGGGATGGGGCATCCACAGCTTCTCTGGCCAACCTGTTCCAGTGCCTCACCACCTCAGTATGAAGAATTTCTTCCTCATATCCAATGTAAATCTACCCTCCTTGTTTAAAACCGTTACCCCTCATCCTCTCACTACACTCCCTGATAAAGAGTCCCTCCCCATCTTTCCCGCCGGCCCCCCGTGAAGGCAGTCCTCAGTTAAAAGGCACACTTGGCCAAGGTTTGGTGGGTTTTAAATGTTTATTCACCATGAGGTGAGACACACTTCCTTCCACCGCAGGCCAGCCTGCTGGCATAAGCCTCTCTCAGCCTTTATTGAACAAGAGGCGAAACCTGTCGCGTTACTACCCACCTAGGCCGCGCAGCCAGCGGCGACAGCAACCACGGGTCCCATTCGGGGTCCCGGGATCCGGGACCCGCCGCGTCCCGGGGGAGCGGCCCGAAGCAGCGATCCAGACCCCGTCTGAAGTGCTTCCCGCCCAGCCGCGCTGCCTGCCGGGACTCGTAGTCCGCGCAGGTTCTTCTGGGAGTTGTAGTTGGCGGGCGGCGCCGGCGCGTCGTTCCCCTTTCCTCAATCAGTCCCTCGGTTTGCGGGGCGATGGCCGCCCGTTCCCTGCGGCGCTTCGGGACCGTTTTCTCCTTCGGCGGGTCGCCGCGGCGCGGCAGGTACGTGAGGCGGTGTGGGTGCGGGAGGCTGTGTCGTCCCTCAGCCGTTAACGGTCGCCAACGGATGCGAAGCTGACCCCTCCCCTCCTGTGGCGGGCTCGCTGCGAGACGTGGCAGCGCCCCGGGCCCGGGCCGGGACGCCCGCGGGGGTGTGGGCCGGCCCGGGCCTCCCCTTGAAGGTCGCCGTGTCCCTTTCCTCCTCTCATGAGGGGCATGCTGCCGGCCCCTAGCTCTTCAGAAGGCCTGGAAGAAAAATAAGCTCTCAATAAGCAAGGTCTTTCCTGGAAAAGTGACGTTTTGAGGAAAACAATGACAAAAAAAAAAATTTTCATTTTTAAGGTAAAGCATTTCCATCGTCAGTAAGTCACGTTGTGAGGATCCTGCTGTTATGCATCTCCACGGGTGATTTCTGAGCCTCTTCTTGCCCATCTGAACCATTTATTCGTGACCTATGTGTTTAATGTGCTCCTCAGTTTTCATTTTTGGTGGTGATGCAGCACCTGTACTTTCAATGTGGTTTGGATAGTTGAGGGAAGAGGGTCCGTTTAATTGTGTTAATATTTAGACAGAAAAGTAGTGTCTGGTCATATTTCTGGTCATTGTGGAATATGGCTTATAAAAGGGAAATCTGTAACAGGTGCTCTCATTATTTGAGTGAAATGCGGGTAGAAAAAATGCCAAATGCATGTTAGTTTATCCCCGAGTTTTTTTCTGTGGGGGGAAAAAAACCCCCACATTTAAACGCAATAAAATAATTCTGCAGCATGTAATAGAAGCATCTGCGTTTGGGGCTAAATGTAAAGAAGCGTGTCTGAAAGTCCTTCCTCTTTCATATGCTCTTATGTGTGTGAAATCTGCGTTGCCCCTCTCAACACGTCCACCAAGTTTGAAATAGGTGACTTCGATGGAAGCTGAGCAGGCTTCCTTCATGGAGGACCGCCAGAACCTGCCATCGGTGTGAAAATCCTCTTTCTGCACAAGTTTTCTGTGGCGGTGGCTGCGTAACAGCCAACAGGAGTGGCTCCATACAGCAAAGTGGTGGGTGGCTGGGCCCAGACGCCCATGCTGTCTGTGTCTTGGGGACTTCTTAGCCTGGACTGGCCGTAGACTGGGAGCCCACTGCCCAGCTTACAGCTATCTTGCATTAAGGTGTACTGCACAAGCTTGTTCTCCAGTTTCATCTGAGGAATTCACATGGTATTAATCTCGGTATCACTCCCTGATGCAACAGAGCGCAGTAATTGCGTGTAATTAGGAGATTTCCTTCCAAAGCATGCTCATCAGAGCTAAAACACCAATGCAGATGTTTCTGTGTGTCCCAGCACTTGCATGCTTTGTCATGCTGATTTGGGAGGAGGAGGGAGTGGTTAAGCAGAGATGGGGTAGGAGCCTTGTGTTCAGAGGGAACTTGACAACGTAGGTTTGGGATGTTAGAGTATGGTGCCTGTGCTCCAGAAAGAGGTGATACTATTATTTTGACCAGAGAGACCTGTTCTTGTATTTAAATTCTAATCTTCAAGGACAACTGGCTTAAATTATATGGCTGCAGTCAACTTCTCTGCTGTATCTATCTACTTGGCTTTCTGTGACATCAGTTTGTAAATCTTTTTGTATCACTAGCTTAGTTGTATAATCTCTTCACGCGCTCTGGGACTTCCACATGTCTGTCACTTCAGGATGTGTCAACTCCTCCAGTGGGATTTCTGCCTATTTTTAGGGCAGCTGTGATCAAGACTGTGTTTAGAAGATGGAGCACAGTGTAGTGGACAGACTGAAAATAGCACTTGCCCTTTTTAGCGGAGTATTTCTTTCATCCTGAAGGAAGAAGTAAACTGAGTGGCATTTTTAAGTATTCCCTTTGGAGTCAGTCTTGTTTCTTGCCTACAACTTTTAAGGCAGGCTCATCTGAACAGCCCTTGATACCCAGGGCATTTCACTGCATGGGGGAGTGTTCTGTGACTTGGTTTCACAAGCTGGAAAAAGGAGTCCATGCAGGCAGCTCTCTGCTTCACGTAGGCCAGTCCCTGTAGCTGAGGCACCAGCTCATTCATGCCCCTCTCCTCCTACACACTGAAACACACCCATTTGTGTAGTGTAAATTACTTGCAGGGGGAAATGACTAACCTTTGCTTCTTGGATGCAAAAGAGTTAACTCATTTGTATGGCTTTTTTAAGACACAGGAGTCTAACCTGTGAGGCACCTAGCAAGGCTGCTTTCTCAGTTGCATTTCAGGTTCTTTGGTTCATCTGTACTATGGCTAATTTCCATCCCTGCAGCTCTTCAAATGAAGTGCAAGATGATAAAGCACAAAGCTTGCAGCTGGTGCTAACCACGGACACACCTTTTATTTACAAAGAAAGCTTTGCAGTTGTTTAAAGCTTCACAGATTGATTTTGAAGGCTTGGTGAAGGGGGTTGTTCTCTGTCCTCAACTCCAGTTTAGCCTACTTTCTATAACATTGAAAAAGTGCTATGTTAACCAGTCAACAAAACAAATGTGACAAGCATCTTAAAAATCATTCAAGATGGGGTCTTGTGCACCAAACAAATCTCTCTGCAGCCAAGGATAAAATGTGGGGGTTTCTTCTGTGTTGGCATTTCTGGAACCCAGAACCACTGTGGCTGGGCAGCTTTTTGAAAAGAGCCTAATGGCAGACCCTCACCTGCTTCTTTAAAGATTAGTGCGAGGAACATCCTAATCTAGAGCAAGTGTAGGTAGCAGAAGCACTTTCAGACTTTTATCTGGTGTGTAATGTGTTGAGAAGGAGTGATCTGACATACAGATCATGTTTTAAGTGCCCACTTAACAAAAAAATTGCATATGCAAGTGTCTTCAGGTGGGAAAAGGAAGTTTATCATTAGTGTTGTGCGACATGTAGCAACCTTGTATTAAAGATAAAATGAGGGAACATCTGGGCTGCTAAGCAGGGAGTGGTAGGAGATGCTTGGTGGTCTTTGGGCAGATATAAATCCCTTAAACTGTGCTTTGGTCATAGAGCTGAGCCAGTCTAAGCCCTGGCTGCCACCCAAAGGGAGACACCTTTTCCCTTCCCTATATTCTCCCTCCCACTTCTCACCAGGCTTCACATGTTTGTCTTTTGTACTGGCACTTGCACTCATCTGATCTGTCAGCAAACCTATTCAGGGACACAGTCAGAATTCTAAGTCGGGTTTTGTTGGGGCTTTTTTGTAGGGTTAGTTTTCAGCTGGTTTAACTCCATGACCCTTCATTCTGCACAGCTCCGGTACTAGAATAAGGGGAGCAAACCTGTCCGAGTTGCCACTGTAAGCTCAGCTTAGCTGGATTGCTGAACAGCACTTAGGTCTCATGACCGATTTGATAGACCCAGAAACAAAAGATGTGTACTTCTGTGACATTGTACCTGAGCAATATAGTCTTGCTGAAAAGTAAGAAAGCTTAATGGTAGAGGCCTGGTAACATGAACTCAAGATATATCGATTCTGGGGCCTAATTTAGCATCTCTGTGCAGCGTTGAATTGTGCTGTATAAACACAGTATTTTGAGTCAGTGCCAGTGCAGCAACCTTTGTGCCATGCTGCGTTTCACTCAGTAGATGTGCACTTAGTATATGCAAAACCCCTCTATTAAAGGGGATGTTGAAAGCCCTGCTCAAAGGAAGAGCCCAGGTGTTCCCAAAAAAGGAGATACCCTTCCTTCTTAAGTGTATATTAAAACGTTTCCTGAATGGAGCTGGTTTGGAAGTAAATTGAACATTCTTCTGCAGACCCTGTTCATGGTGTAAAGCTTGAGAAGAAGGTGGGCTGAGGCTTTGGCCTCATGCTGACAGGAATGGGTTCTGCCTAGGTTGGTTTGTAAAAGCAAGTCCTGTAGGAGGGGGAGTGAAAAGTCTTGGTTTCACTCTTGGAGTGACAGCATTGTTACCACAGGTGAAGGGCTTTCTGGAAAAGAACAGAATGAAGTAAAAATGTTTTCTTTATTTGTCAAAGTGTCTAGCATGCTGGTTTTGATCATATTCTGACCAAACTGTTTTCACACAGGCTTCTATTATATAGGGTTTTTTTGAAAACCTGTGAGATTGTTACAGTATAGAATAGGCTGCTAAGCACCTAGGCGGTGTTTATACAGCTCAATCCAATCATCTGACTCTGGTTTTTTTCATCGTTTCATCTGCAAGTTCTGGAGTCAGGCTCCTAGGTGAGCTCCACCTGCTGTACCAACACGAACTGCTGACAAGTGTGCTTTTTAGTTGAAAAGCATACTTGGGATGAAAAAGTCATTGGAAATAAGGTAGGCTTCAGCACTTGAGGCTTGGACTTGTTTTGTGTTTTTTTGCTTTTGGGACTCTTTCATTGCCAATAGAGATAAAAACATTTGAAGTGCTTAGAACTACTGGAGAATATTAGGGACAATTTTCAGTTGGCATGTTCAGTCCCTTTTCCAAACACAGCTAATGGAGCTGTGAAGATCCTGGCAGAAGGCTCCAGAATATTTGGGATGCACACAACTTGGTCATGTCTCTGACAGTTCTCTTTGGTTTCTTAACTGTTCTTTGTGCAGGGGACACAAAAGCTGGGTAGTCTAGTGATTGCTACTTTGTAAGAAGAACTGATTGGCAAAAGGTTCAAACTCTCATCCTCTTCACTTAATAGGAGGAAGACTGAATACACCAGATACAATGTTTGTTTGCAACCAGGAGAACAAATGGGTCAGAGCATCTGAGAATTGTATCCTCTGCTAGCCAGAAGTTTGAGATGTGTATGTCTTTCCTTGCTTGTTGACTTGCTCCACAGAAATCCACAGCCATTCCACTGGTGTGACTTGACCTTTTGCGGTCACTGTACCATCTTAGGTAGCAGGCTAGGTTCTGCCTGCCTATCTTATTAAGTGCCGTGGGTTTGCAAATCTTGCTGAATTTTGCTCAGATCATTGTTTTTTTTTAAAATAACTGTAAAAACAGCTTTACACTACCTGCCTCCTTTTCAAGACTACCTTGCAAACGTCTTTCTGAAGTTTGTCATTCGATGTTGACCACCTGTTCTAGGTCAGCAAAAATGCAACTTGCAACTTGTTTTCCTGTGAAAATCTGACTCTTTTCAAGGTATGTAAAAGAAGTGGTGTATAGCCTCTGTAGTGACATGCGAGTCTAAAATAATAGAATTTTGCAAAATATCTGTCTCTTTGTGTTTCTGTGCTAGTGGTCCATATTTTCTGAAAAGTGCTAAAATTTTATCTAGCGTCCTGTGTACCTTTTTTAAGAGAGCCTGCTTTTAGTAATGACACTAAACTAGAATTCTTGTTGAGCCTGTTGTTACTTAACTTCCCTTCTTTGTCTCTAGTTTGTATTTCAGGGGATCCCCCTGTGTTTTCAGCACTGCAGCTCAGCAGAGAAGTACAGGAGATGAGTGTGGTCCTGAAGATCCCCGTGATGAGCCCAAGCATCCCCTTTCTGACTGTGCCTTAGAGCACAAAGCCATCAAATTGGAAGAACAAGTCCGGGATTTAACTGTGAGTATGCTGCTGGTGGCATCATGATGTCTTTTGTTCAATCCCCTTGACTAGGTCTGTCTTTCAGCCCCGGCTTTTTCTATAAGCCTGTAACACACACACAACGCTGCTGTGCTGTGGCAGCTTTCATGCTCTAAGAGTGAGAGGGTGCACTGTGAAAGTACAGTATGCCTTCCTCAGAAACAACATCTGTCAGTAGCACCTAGGAGCAAGACACTGATAGTATGATCCTGGCACGCAAAACTATGCTGCAGGTGACCTGGTCAGTTCTTTCATGGCATTGTACAGAGGGGGTGGCAGTAGGTTTGTCCTAATTAGCATCACATACTGTGTCGCATGGGATTCAGATTGTCCAAGAGGGAAAGTCCTCTTTAGTGACAGTGGTATGGTGGAAATGGTAGGGATCATGTTATAGGGATTTTGAAGAACAGATGTGACTAAGGAGAGGATTAAATACCGCAGCACCAGGCAATTCTGGAGATAATGGCCCTGAGAATACTACTGCACCAAGCGATAAATCAGCCCGTTGCAGATCTGTTGCTGAGACTGCCAGCTTGCCTGCTAGAGAAAGGAGTGTCTGAATAGCCACAATGAGTCATGCAAAAAGCAGCAGCCTGACAATGTGGTGTGGTGTTGGACTGAGCTTCACCCTGAATGCTTCTGGCCTTCACTTGGGTCTTTTGAGGGAGTTGCAGTTGTGCTGATTAATCAGTAGGAGAGAGACCTGGGTTTGCATGTAGTGAAAATGCAGGAGCCCAGCACAACATTCTGACATGAAGTGGGCCGGTTTTAAAGTGTTTCTAAGGGATTGCCAGCTGTCAGGAAATGGGGTTTACCTCCTTGTTTGATGTGTCCCCTTGCTGTTGTGGTTACAGGAACGATACCGGAAAGCTTTGGCAGATTCTGAGAATGTCCGGAGGAGAACACAGAAGTTTGTGGAAGATGCCAAGCTCTTTGGTAAGCAAAGTGAGACAGAGCTGTGCTTACTGTGGTGGCCTGCCTGCCTGAGCATAAAATGCTGATCAACAGCTTTTCTCTCTCCCCCCATCCTGCCCTCATTCATTGTAAAGTTTGGCGTGATGTTTGGCCTGGGCTTTTGGTGTCTGGGCTTACTCACTATTTTTTCTGTATCTCCAGCTGTGTCCTATCATGTTTATCTCAGTGACTATTTTGTGATTATTTTTTTTTAATAAAATAAGCCTAGCGCTGTTGAGTGTAGTTCTGCTGTGTCATCAGGTTGTGATCTCCTTTACTATATTAACAGCCTCTTCTCTTCTGCTCTAGCTTTTAGGAGGTAGATGCTGCCTGGGACAAAGGTTGTCAATTCCTGTATCAGATGTTCTTTAAAACTTCTATAAGAAATATTTTACCATCGGTGAAGTAAGCTGAATTTGTAGCTTTGGCCACAGAGGCAGGTGAAGGGGGAAGAAACTGCTGTTTAATCATTGCACTCTGTCAGCACCATGTCTGAGAATGAGAAACTGTTATTCTCCACAATGCATGAATTTTGGAAGGTTTTTTGTTAGTTATTTCTAGTAGCTTTGAAATAAGAGCTGCTGTATTTTTCTTACTGCTCTACCAATTGTGCTAGAAAATGGCTGTTGAGTTCTGGGATAATCAGCACCATTGGTTTTGGGGGTGTGGGGGTGGAGGTCTTTGAATTTTATATGTAGTATGCTTCAGATCTGAAGAAAAATTAGGTTCTTTATTAGAAGTTGCTCACAGAGTGAGGCATGGGGGGTCTGTAGAGCATTAAAACAGACTCTGGTGCAAGAGGAAAACCTGAAAGGAAGTTGTAGCAAGGTGGCTGTCAGTCTCTTTTTCCTAGGTAACAAGTGATAGGATGAGAGGAAATGGCCTCAAGTTGTGCCAGGGGAGGTTTAGATTGGATACTAAGAAATATGTCTTCACTGAAAAGCTTATCAAGCATTGGAACAGGCTGCCCAGGGAAGAAGTGGTTGAGTCACCATCCCTTGGAGATATTTAAAAGTCACATAGATGTGGCACTTAGGGACATGGTTTAGTGGTGGACTTGGCAGTGTTAGGTTAATGGTTGGACTTAAAGGTCTTTGCCATCCTAAATGACCCTGTGATTCTATGAAACGGTTGGTAACTGGTCTGCTTCTATGTGCTCCTTTGTTGCTTCTCCTTCATGCTTCTTCATTCTGTGCATGTTTAAACATGTATCTACAACCGTAGACAGCACCTAACTATTGTTTTGCTTTCTTTATTTTCCTAATGTTTTTCCAGTAAGTTAGTTATGGCATCTGTATAACTGAGGGAGGCTGGTTTTCCTGAAATTTCTGCACTGTGTAGTACTCCACTTCTGGAAATGTATACAATCTAAACCCATTTTTCTAATGAAAAAGACTGCATGACTTTTCATGTCCAACCCAAGGACCATCTTTCCCAGTCCTTCCACAGTAGTTTTAACTTATGCATAAAATTGAGGATGTACTTTTGAATGGTCATGTATTGTTTTTACTTCCCTGTATTGTGTTTGTTCCCCATGTGCATGGGCATTTGTGCGAGTTGCTTGGCAAAACACTTAATGTCTGTGGGACTGTATGAGAGGGTGTGGAACAGTGTCCTAAATGACAAGTCTTAGCTGCAAGAACTTTTTGGAGTGAAATACTAATGCTCTGCTTTGTCAGGTATAATATATATATATGTTGGTGTCTATAGACGTACCTTTCCTGCACATACCTTGATTTGGGGAGTCTTTAGATTACTACCCATGTAATGATAAAGCTAAGACACCATCTGCTGTCACTAAAGTAACGGTTCAAATCAATTGGCAGCTTTAAATGTGCTTTCAAACTCCTGTGACTTTGTGCCTGTCATTGGTACTGTAGCTCTGTATGTTCTGTAAACTGCCCTTCATTTACTTATTGCTTCTTTATGCATGTAGGGATCCAGAGTTTCTGCAGGGACCTTGTGGAGGTAGCAGATATCTTGGAGAAGACTGCCGAGAGTGCCGCAGAAGAAGCTGAGCCTAGTAATCCAAATCCAACCCTGAAGAAAATCTATGAAGGCCTCTCTCTCATAGAGGCCAAATTGCAAAGTGTATTTGCCAAACATGGCCTTCAGAAAATGAACCCTGTTGGTGGCAAATATGATCCATATGACCACGAAATAGTCTGCCATGTACCAGCCGAGGGAATGCAGCCAGGCACAATAGCACTGGTGACTCAGGATGGCTATAAACTCCATGGTCGCACTATCAGACATGCACTCGTCGGCGTGGCAGTAGAGTCACAGGAATGACGTGGGCTTACCCATTGGCGTCTGGGACCTTACTGAGCTGAGGACCCCTCAGCACTCAGTTGCAACTGCAGCTGCATGTCTTTACTTATTTATTAAGCTAGGTTTGTATTGTATGTTGGCTTCTTTATAATGTGTGCAGTCATTTTGCCATTAATTCTAAGGTACCTGTATATTTAATAATCCTTTTTGGAGTATGTGGAGTAGTACTAGAAGTCCTGCTATTTGTCAGAAACGTGGCATTGTAGCCCCTTTCTCCATTGCTCATTTCTCCATTAAGACTTGTATGGGGAAGAGGGGAGATACGGGAGAGAAAGGGAAATTCTCTGAGAGCTAAGGAATCTTGTCTCCCGGTTCCATCTCCAAGACAGATTCCTGCAGTGGCCTTCAGGAAAGTAACTTCTCTGCCTCAGTTTCCATATCTGTATTAAGGGACTATAATAATACTTACTGACCTACCTCACAGGGATGTGGTGAGGCTTTTTCTTTACAAAGCACTCGGGAGAGGAAAAGCCCAAAGGGCTGAGTATTATTATCAGGCTGTTTTTGGTGTGTTCCCTTGACCCCAGACCCCTCAGGTGGGGATGAAGATGATCACTTGAAACAACATTTAGGGGCAGCTTTTTCTTATGTCACTTCAGGAACACAATCCTGAATTAGTGAAATCTTGTGTCGTACTACAGTTAAATACAGATTAAGTTTTAAAGAAAATTCAGTTGTTAGGTCAGACTAATGTGTTAGTATTTGTTCTTCAGGTAAAATTTTAGCTTGCCTCCTTGTTCCGAAAGGTAAAACAGGGAGTAGTGGTTCTTGGCAGAGCCAGAAAACTGTTCTTAAATCTCTTTTTCTCCAACCAAAAAGTATATTTTAAAATAAGAGAGTAATTTCTCTTCCCTGATGGGTATTTGTGCAGCTTTCAAGCATGATAAACTATATGCTCTTTGTTGCAGCTGCTAGCAAAATGGAGATGTGCCCTTAAGCAGGAAATCTGGACCATTTTGTTTTCTCAGCTCTCCAATAATGGTACTCGGATAACACTAACTTCCAATTCAGATTCTGCTTTTGCGTGGTCTTAGTAAATATTAAACCTTTTGGGTTTTGATGCAAGGAGAAAAATCTTTTCTACTAAAAGTCTCAAGTGCCCTTGAACCAATTTTAGCAGCGGTGACAAGAAAGCCAGAGAAGCAGAAGGCTGAGGAAGTGAAAGCTGACCTCAAGCCGTCCTCTTAGTTGGAGGCATGTTGTTGTCACAGCATGGCATATGTATTTCCCAGTGGTCCTTTTGCCTGGGAGTCCATTTATCTCAGCTGAAAGGATGCAGTCGCTGAGTAAGATCAGAATTTAACCCTTTACAGAGCAGCAAGTAGTATAATGACAGAAGTGTTATATAAACCAGCCTATGGTCTACACTACACAAAACCAAGGCAGGAATTGTTGGGTTTGGGTTGTTTCTTACTGATTCATTAATTCCTGCCTTTTTACTTTCTGGAATTGGATCCATGGCCTGACAGTTATTTGAGATCCACTTCCAAAAACTCTTTACTTGTGGTGGATGCCATCACTGGTTTGGAAGAAAGCTTATTCGTCTCCCATTCCTTTGCAGGCTTCAGTTGCTTAATCCTTTTGTGGTGGACTTCAAGATTACCACAGCCTTCAGTTAGCAGCTATCGGCAGTCTTTCATCTGGGGAGACTATGTGCAACTAGTTGGTTGTCATTCCAGAAATTTAAGGAAGATGCACATTTCTAATATGCCCCATGCAAGCTGCTTTAGTGACAGCTGTATGTGGGTGACTTGATAGTGGATACTTTCTGAAGTGCGGTTTTCTGCCTCTCTTTAGGTAGGTTTTCAGGCAGGTACTTGAGATTTCAGCCCTGAAACAGCACTTCATGGCAGCATGCAATCACTTTCGACAAACCTCTTGTTCAGTGCTCTTGTTTTATTATGCTGTTGGAAATTTCAGAGACATACAGGACTCCACTGTTTTGCTGGTCTACTTGCTGACTGGGTCACCAGGTTACACTGTTACTCAAGACAAAGAACAGCTAAAATATGAAATGTGGCAATGCAAGCCTTGCTGTTTTGCCTCAAGACTGCAGCCTGTTCTGAGGAAACCGTGCCTTCAGCTGGAAGGAGCGGTTGAGTTCTCTGCTGCCTCTTCAGCCTCTGCTATATCAGCTGAGTCTTTTTGCAATGTGAGGGGAGAGCTGGTTATGAAAACTAACTTTGAATGTAAAACTTTATTTATAAGAAACTAAACAAAAGCAAAGGCATTTTACATGACAGGTAGATTTCTGTCATATAAAGGCTGCAGCTTACCTGAGCCAGATTTAAAAGTAGTGTGTGACCAGAAATGATAGAATCCAAATCCTCTTTAAACGGACCCATGGAGCCACTTGACTGTGAAAGTATACTACAGCTACTTGGTCCACATTCGGACTCTTTGCCAAGCCTGCCTGTTTCCTCAGCTAGTATTCACCCATTTTTGCCTTAAAGAAATACCCTAAAATGCACTTCAGACCTTCTGTCTGTACTAAGAGGTTATTGATTCAGCTTGTGTATCTGGGAGCCAGTTTCACTGAGGCGCTTTTGTGTGGCTAGAGCAGGAATCTGAGGGATCCAGTTCCTGTGCAGTCTTTCTCACCCTCCCAAAGGCCCTGTTTAATTCTGTGCAAGTTATTTTCCCAGTTCATGCCCCAGTTTTTTCAGTCCATGAAATTTCTACAGGTTCTTAATGGGCTTTTATGATGATTACTGTAAGATGTACCTATTGCTTAGAGACTCTTCTACAGAAGTTACCAAAGAGATAAATGCTGTAGCCGTTGTTTGTCCTAGTTTCTGCTTCCTTTGAATGATGAAGTGAAAATGAAATAACCAAACCTGGATTCCATCACAGAATCCAGATTTCCTAGGCAAAATTTGATTCTCTTGCCTTTCAAGCACACTTAATGATCTCTTTTATCGTGGGTGAGATTGTGTAAGGATGGATTGAATTTCTCCTTTGTAGGTTCTTGCTCCCTTGTCTGCCCTGTTTGTGTAAAGCTTGCACACTCAGCACGGTGGGGCAGAGTCCCCATTGGTGCGGTTCCATTGCACTCTGCAGAGTTAGACCAGAGAGGAGACCAACACATGAGCTTTTTCTCTCCAGTCACTTTATTCAATGACTATGTAATACAGCACAGGAGTACGTTAGCAGGGACGGAATAGCGGTGGAGAGGAAGTGTCATGTACCTCTTAGTCATTTCCACTCCATTTGCCTAGCCATGAACTGAAGGGCCTTAGCTGGGAATGCAAACAACTAGGTAAGATGTGCATGAGATGGTGATGTGTGGACCTGCATTTCTGCTTTCAGGAAGTGGGAAGCCCCACTGAACGTGGGTGTTTGCCTTGTTCTGTGACCTTGCGGTACCCCTCAGTGGGACATATTTGAGTTGAACTCCTGGACAAGTCTCCTGTGGCACTCTCATGAGCGTGGCAGTGTCTTAACTCTGACCAGGAGCAGTGCAGAATGTGAATGTCACTTTGTGAACCTTAAATTCTCAGTGCTTCATCAGCAGAGCTTCTGTTGAGAGAGACAGCCGTGATAAATCAATAGCTATTAGCAGTCCTTTAATTTTTAAAAAAATGTATTTAAGTTTTATATTGTGAATATTGTAGTATTTTTTTATTTTAAAACTTGAGATGTTTTGATATTACTTGTGAAGTCAAATGAACAAAGCATTGCTTATCTCCAAAAATCTAAGTCCATGTAGTGGATGGGAAACCTGTATATATTGTAATTTTTTGTGTGTTTCTGTGCTCTTTGTTTACCCAAAGGTTCTGGCTGTATGAAAGACAAAGACTGAAGTGTGGGAGTAGTACAAGTAATTCACAATGACATTTGAGTTAATGTTGGAAAGGGCTGATATCCTTTAGATGTCCAGATACTGTCCATTTGCTAATAAAAAAGAATTGCAGTTGCTTCTTTTTCCTTTCTTCCCTGCACCAAACTGCTGCTCGTTCCGACTGCCACTCTAGTCAGGTGGGACTGTGGATTGAAAGGTTTCTCACTTGTTCCTGATCCAATTGTCTAAAATAAGGGCTATACTCCATGGCAGTAGATGTTGAACATTTTATTAACAGTGCTTTATGTGGACTCCCAGAAATGCACACACATGTGTCAGTGTCATCTTTCCTCCTGCAGGTGAGTTGTCAGGGATTTCTGCAAAGATAAACTGCCCGGGTGTGTCATTCTCTGGTACTTCCATGCCTGCTTCTGTGTCTGCTCCTAGTAAGTCTGCTCACAGACCATCATGTAGAGAAATGCTCTCTGCCAGCCTTTGGTGGTGGTTTATTCTGCAGAACTCTGCCAACAGTTGAAATCTTGATATCTAGTTTTATTTTAGCCATTCTATTCTCTCACAGCTTGGTTTTGCTGCACTTTTGCCCTTTTGCACATGGTATGTTGTAGCAGGCGTACTATATGGCAGCTGAATTAAGCATGGCTTAATATACAGTGTGTATTAACGCTTGTGGTATCTGCAGGCGGGTTATGATTTCAGGGATTTGTTGGAGAAAAGAACAGGCTTTCTCTGTAGGGGTGTGATTGTAACAGATCTCATTTTCCCTTCCTGCATTCTCTACAGAAACAGCCAGGCCTCCTTTCCTGGTTTTACCTTAGTCTTGTAGCAGTTGCTGCTGTGTTGGTGGGCCTTGCTTGCCTTGTTCTCCTGAAGCTCTGAATGCCCCATGGCACTTCCCACTAGAAAAAACCTTTGCAAAAGACAGTTTGCAAATGGCCTTTCTGGGGTGAGCTCTAAATTTTTGTGCTAAAGATCTGCCAGCAAAGTCTTCTTGTGATTGTGGACTCTTTCTTGTTCTGCCTAAAAGCAGCTGTGGTGGCATTGCTCAGTGTTCGCTAACCAGACTAGACCAGGAAATGCTGCTGCCTGCTGCTGTGTTAGTAATTTCTGGCTCTGCTGGTTTTTCTCTGTAGCAACAGGGAGAGTTGGGAGTTTTCAAACCACAGCCACCGCCATCTGCAGAAAAGCACTGGAGCTTGTGAGCAGGGGGAAAAGCATTTCACTTACGGCACAATTTTGCAGAACGCCTGCACAGAGGGCATTGTCTGCTGTGAGAGGGAGGTGATCAGGCGCGGTGCTGACCCGGACTCCAAGGAGCCTTGCTGCATGTACAGCCAGATTTTTTGTCGCCCACAGCCATGGTGAAATCAGGCTGGTTAAGTAAGAGCTTGTTAAAACCTGAGGCATACTGCAAAGATATTTGTGTGCTGTGTTTTAAGCAGCTTTGGGAACATCATCTCCCCATCCTGGGTGGGTTGATACTGCCCATTGTAAGTGCTTGGGTGAGCTGAGCAAAGGTAGTTTTTGTCTGTGGCCATGCCCCTACCCCCAAAAGGTTCACACCTGAGTTTCTGGGTTGTGCATGCTCTCCCATGCAGGAACTCTCAAGTGGTTGCTGGCTGGGGGAAAGGAGGGAGCCTGTGCTTGTGCTGTGTTTCTTCTGCAACACAGTTCAGATGACGGATTCTCAAACTAAATTATGTCACTTGGTACAGAGCCAGCCCTGGGCTACAGCAGGCTCTGGGTCTGTCATTACATGTCCTACCTGTCTGTTCAGAGTTTTTGCGTAGCCTTTGCTATCCTTTGTAATCTGAGTAGCAGCAGGCTCTCAGTTGGGATCCCCATGGCACAAGCTGCTTGCTGTTGGGCACCTTGTTTTGCCCAGGGCAGAAAAGTGCTAGCAAAAGCTTGAAATGGCCTTGCTTGATGCATGAACTACCGCAGGATCCAGCCTGTTCCCTTCAGCCAGGTACTGAGCACCACGTGCTGTTGCCCATGTGCAGGCTGAGCACATGGAAACGTGCTCCGGCAGCAGCTTGGCCTGAGCACTGCACAACCGCGCAGCCCCAGCGTGCTTGCAGCAGGAGAGAGGTGGTGCCAGGGAGGAGCTCCTGGCTTTGGGCCTTTGCTTCACCATTGGGCCGATTGTGAGTGGGATGCTGCTGAGCATCCTGGTGGGCGCGCAGCCGGTGTGTGAGGAACAGAGGGCACTGAGGATCCTCGCTGTGGCCGTGCTGGGGGTCGTTTGCGTGCTGCACCCCGCGCTTCTGGATGTTGAGGGTCTCCTCTGACCCGCAGCCTCACTCTCCGAGGACGAGTGCTGGGAGAGAAGTTGTCACAAGGCCTATTTTATGCTGCTGCTGAGTCTCCAGCGAGCCCGGTGCCGCCCCTGTACCGCTCCCCCGAAGCTGGGGAGCAGTCCAAGGCCTCGTGCATCCCTCCGGCTCTGCCGGAACAAAGCCCGCTCCCCTCCCCGTGCTCGCTCCGCTCCTCCTCGCCTTGCGGCCCGCAGACGCGCTGCCTGCGCGCTCCCACCGCCGGGGCAGGCCCGCCCCTGCCCGCCACCAGCCGGCTCCCAGCCCGGGGCGGGGCGGCAGCGGGAGGGGAGCCACCCCCCCCGCGGGCAGGCGTCCCGCGTGGCCGGGAGGAGGGGGGGGGAGTCTCCGCGGCGGCACCGCCGGGGGCGTTCGTCTGCGAGGCGACCGCCGCGGAGGGGGGACCCGCGCCCGGGGAGAAGTGCCGGTGCGGGGTCCCCGGGGGAGCCGGGTGTCCCGGGCAGGCATCTCCGCGCGGGACCCAGGCGCGCCTTCTGGGCTGCGGCCCCCCCCCCCACCCCGCCTCCTTGAGCGCAGCCCTCGCAGGACACCCGTGGGGTAAGGGGAGCTCAGGTCGGGGGAGCGAAACTCGGGCGTGCTGAGAGGCAACCGGCGTTTTGTTCGCGGAAAGCTGCTGCACATCGGTGGCACGTACGCCTCGCGCAGTGGCGTTGAGGAAAGCGCCAGCAACAAGCTGGGAGGCTGAGAACCGTACTTATTTTCGTTAAAAGGAGTAAAGCTGCATCCAGCCTTGCCCTTAATACAGAAGCCTGGCTCGCAGAGAGAGCGGTGCCAGCAGACGATGTTCGTTCTTGATCCAAATGGAAGCAGCGTTTTGCTGATGAGGGCTATCCGAGGGTCACATTTGTCTTAAACAGCTGACAAAATCCAGCAAACACCGAGATGTTACGGAGGCAAGCTTCTACCCACCTTATCACCCCCAGAAATACTCTGCAAGTAAGAATAAATCCTGTGAAAGTTGTTCTTGAGCAGATAAATATAAAGACTTCAGACACCTTTTTACATTTTCATTGTCTAGATCTGAAGAAGTTGGGGGAAAAAAGTGGAGAATTTAAGTGCAGAGAAATAAGCGAGCTTTTAAGAAGTGTTTTACTTCTATCTATGATGCTATTAACAATTGTAAGTAAACATGTCTGTTTATGACTCGTGGTTTTGAGTTGGCATTGTCCCATAAATGATGAGAGAGCAAATGCAGGCCAGGCTAACGGATCCGCAGCTTCAACTGGTATACAAGCTGCGCTTCAACACCACTGTTACACTGAGATAAGCAGGAATACAGAGAGTAAATAATAGAGTATGCTCCAGTATGTAAAGTGATGCTAAGACAGACACTCAAACTAGTATCATTTGTTGATACCTGGCAGTAGACGAAGCCATCTGGAATGAGAGTTGTGGAGGTATCGGGCTATGTAATGGTTGCTCCTAAACACTGGCCTTGGTACCCAGAGGGAGGACGGTGTATGAACCAGCTGTCTACATGGAGACTGCAGGCAGCCTAGCTGAACATGTTATGATGGCCGAATTGCCTGATACCAGCACCATCAGTGTAATATGGCAGGGGGTGTGGAGTGCCCAGTTCCATTCTCTAACATTTAGAGAGTAGCTCTGGTCTTGCAGACACCTCTGGAGCACTCCTGCAGGAGCTCTCAGGAGCATACCTGTTATCTCTGTGCTCTGGTTTCCCAGTCACTATTGGCTGAAATAGAGGAGTGGTTAAAATATTTTGAATCTCGAGTGTTGGTTCGAGCTGGAACATCTTTGCTAAATTAATCATTCATTAAAGAGAAAAAGACATTCTCAGAACCAAACAACAAATTCATTATCCTGTATTTGAAATCTTTTTCCCCCTGCAGAGAAAGAGGTGCTTCCTATGGGTTTACAGCAGAGGAACGGGAGGAATAATGAGCTTTCCGAATCTCTCATATGAAGTAGAAATAAAATAAGAGGATGTAGTTCCTTTAGTGAGCCTCTCAAAGGACTCGGAGGAAGAAGATCCTCTTCTCTCTTGGTGCAGGCTCAGCTTCTGCCCGTTTCTTCTCCAGTTTCTTCTGTGAACCAAATTGTTCAGCAGTCTAATGACTGAAACCGAGTTTACAGGATTTGGTTCCTGTCTCTCTTTTTTAAAAATCAAATATACACAAAATTATTCACAGCCACACAAAGGGGAGTAAAGACATTGGAAATAAAATCTGTGCTGCTTGGAGCCTTGATTCCTGCAATAACTAAGTTAGGGAAATGTTTTATACATTAAAGTGGGGGTAATGTTTTATACATTACGTTATTAAATATTTTCTTTAA
Source organism: Elanus axillaris (assembly GCA_026212715.1). Lineage (NCBI taxonomy): Eukaryota > Metazoa > Chordata > Aves > Accipitriformes > Accipitridae > Elanus > Elanus axillaris. The sequence goes on along the minus strand of JANZLQ010000044.1, from coordinate 9,492,701 downwards.
TTTCAGTTCATTTTCAAGAAACTGCATCTCAGTTAACATGTATTTACATGAACTTTCATTGGCTTCTAATATTTATGAATCATTTTGCACTCTTGCAGAAGTGCCAATTTACTGTAAAAGACAGGTCCATCCAGTATGCAAGTGTGAGGCTCTGACCATTATGTGTTCCCTGAGCCACTCTATGCCCAGTAATATCAGGGCAGTTTTTACTGTCAGTTACAACTCTGTGGCCCTATTGACTTTCCCAAATTTGCACAGACCTATTATTTTTAATTCTACTTCTCCAGAAAAAAAAAAAAAGCCTTTTGATGAATGGCTTTATAGTTGGATTATGAAAAGCACACACACTGGTGGTATTCAGGAGCACCTAAACACAGCATATCTTTTTGAAATGTACATTTCAGTTGCCATGTGTCGTGGTTTAACCCCAGCCAGCAGCTAAGCATCACGCGGCTGCTCACTCCCCCCCCCCCCAGGGGGCGG
>JANZLQ010000044.1:9470873-9485429 GCA_026212715.1 Elanus axillaris | reverse complement strand
GGGGGGGGCTGCCCATGCCGTGCTGCCCTGCCTTCCCGGGGCCAAGCATGGGGATGCAGGGTGCTGCGGTGGGCGAAACTGAGACACGGGAGGGGCAAAAGGGGCCTCCTGCGGGAGGGGGCTGGCCCGGGGGCTGCAGCAGCCCGGCATTGCCGCCCCCCTGCCCTGGGCTGTCCCTGTCCCTGCGGCCAGGCAGCCGCTGTGCCACACGATGGTGCTGTCTTCCACCCAACCGCGCGGCCAGCCCTCCGTCCTTCCCCTCTGCATCCCTCCTCCGCAAGTTCCCTCCCTCCTGCCCTGCCAGCCCCAGCCGGCCGCGGGAGGCGGGGGTGCCCCGTGCTGATCCCCACGCTCACGGACAGCAGGGTCTGCCCTGCTCCTTTGGAGGGGCCCTTTACATCGTTAGGGCTGCTGCCCCCGGAGGCCGGGCGGCGCTGGGGGGCTGCTCCACCTCTCTTTGGTGTTTTTTTATGCCTCCCCTTCCGTCCCTCCCTAGCACCACCACCTTTTGTGGCAGCACTAGATGTTGAGTTTCCCTCTGCCTCCCCACTTGCTGTACGTCCCCAGGGGTTTGAAGGCCCTTGTGATTTGTAGGCCGGTGGGAAATTTCCATCTCCTTTTCCCAGTCGATGAACTGGGCCTCCAGAAAACTCCGCAAATAGGGTAAAACTCACTGCACCCCCCCCCCAGTTCAGACCACTCCTCTCCTCCTCGCAGCCCCGCCATCCCTGGGATGCAGCAGAGAATGCAGCCTGGCTACTCCTACCCACAGGCGAGCCCCAGCCCATATTAACGTGCCCGAGAACAGCCCCAGAACAGCATTCCAGGGGCTTTGCTATCCCCTTGGGTGAGGTCTGATGCTGTGCACTGAGCACAGCATGTCCCTTTTGTCACCTCGGGGACCTGGCAGAGGGGACATGGCTGTAGCAGGGGTCCAGCAGCCACCTGCCTTCGCTGCACCCAGTGGTATGGCAGCACCCGGCCCTCCACCACCAGCCTTTTCTAGGGTGCCAAGCCAGCCCCTGCCTGCACCCCAGCAATTTCACTCCCTATTCCGTGAGCCCCCAAGAAGGGCCAGTGAGCAGCCCTGGGCCCAGGGAGTGTGGAGGGTGCCGGCCGCCTGCATGTGCCGCAGCCGCCTGCGTTGTGTCAGCGCTCGGCAATGCTGTTTACACATGAGAGAGGCTCAGAGGCATCTGCGCCAGCAGCCAATTACCCAGTTTTGATCTTTTTTGGTGAAAAGGAAACCAGGGCTTTTCAGACATGGCCAAATTTGATAAGCTGGGGGAGGCGGGGGCAGGCATGGGCGGCTTTTCCCCACTGGCCTCATGCAAGGGAAGGGGCCAGGGTGCGTGGGCGGCTGGGTTATGGCCAGTCCCTGCCTCCCGGCTGGGACGGGGCAGCCAGCGGGATCCATGTGCCCATGCCAGCCGTGATGCTGCCCCTGCGGGAGTGGGGTTCGTTGGGGTCAGTCCCATGGAGGGATGTGAGGGAGCAGGTGGCCAGGAAGGGCTGGATTCCCCCACATGGCTCACTTTGGATTGGGGTACCTGGAGGGGAATGGGGATATGCTTTTGGGTTTTGTTGTATGTGCTCATCCCTGCTACCTCCCCACCACATTGCCCCACTGCCACGGGAAATTTGGGTGGAAAGCAGAGCCTCCAGGCTCTTGGAACAGGCCCCCAAACAGGGCAGGAGGTGCTGTGAAGATAGGCTCTACCTGCCCCGAGTAAACACAGGCACATATTTCCCAGGGTCACTGTCATGGAACCTGCTGCCATGCCCCAAGTCAAGCTCAAGCTCCTGGGGTAGAGGGATGCAGGGCAGCCATGCTGTGCCGTGCTGTGCTCAGCGGAAGGGATGCACTGGCCAGGGAGCCTGTGGCAGAGCACACGACAGGGGCTGCAGGTAGGGGAATGGGGGGAATCAGACCACAGTTCCTACGCTGGCAGAAAATATCTTTTTGCCTTTTTTCACAAGAAGGAATGGCCCTGCCAGGGCGGGAACTGCTGGCGTGGGATCTGTGGTCCCCTCCACCCGTGACGGTCAGTGGGCAGCATCACTGATGGTGCCACATCACAGGGCATGGCTGCTTCTCCAGGCACCAGGCTGCTCCTGAGCCCGGATCCTCCATGCTGAGATCAGGCCCCAGCACACCTGCGCACACACCCACCCATGGATGTGGCAGCCAGGGCCGTTGGGAGCTGCCGGCACAGCCACGGGGCCTCCCATCTCTGTGTGAGCAACATTTTCCACTCATCAAACATAAGCATGCTCCAGTGAGCCGGCCTTACCAGAGCCAGCCCCATGCCATGGCAGGGAGGAGGGCTGGGGCCAGGGACCTCCCGTGTCCCCCCGCCGCCCCCGGCAGGTAGCTCCTGGCCGAGCTGGCCGCACGGTGCTCACATCCATATTTGCACAAAGGCCCGCTCAGCGCGTGAGTGACTCCACAGATGCCTGGGCCAAAAAGGCTTATTTTAAGCTTGCTGGAAAAAGAACATTGTTTGGTGGGAATTAAAACTCCTCGTTCTCAAAAAAGGGAAAAACAAAAAGTGCTTAATTCTGCCGGCTCCTGCCGCTGCATAAACACAGAGCCACAGCCTGGCTGGCAAGGGTGGCCAGGAATTTGTTGCTGGCATTGAATGGGGTGGGTGCCCTCCCCCGGGCAGCTGTCACGGGACACAGACCCATCTCCTCCCATACCCCTGTGTTGCCAGCACTGTCTCCAGAATCCCCACCCTGATAGGAAGGGTTTTCCTGTGGGAGGGAAGAGGCATCACCCCATGTGGGTGCTGCGGCTGCAGAGCTGCCCCGGGGTGCCATGGGCGGGAGGGGTGACCATGGAGGCCGCGAGAGGGGCTGGATGAGCTGTCAGCAGCCCCGGGTCTTGCCGCGCCTGGGTTCTGCATCAAAGGACAGCATTGTTTATATAACCCTAATCCAGCTGTCTCGGCGGCCCTTCTGCCTTCTTGGACAGGGAGCTGGGTGATGCTCTGGGCTGTCTGTAAATCACGCCCTTTGGATCACACGTGTGAGATAATAGCCAGGCTTTGGCACCAGGAGCTGTGCAGGGTTGTCCTTTGGGGCTGGGGGCCATGGGGCCAGCAGCACCCCAGCCTGCCCAGCCCTAGGCAGGAGGCTCACAGGGGCCAGAGGCGTCGGGAGCAGCTGGCGACAGCGCCAGGGCGGCGGAGCGGGAGGGAGGGTGCACGTCCATCCGGCACATCCCGCTGTGGCCCTGCCAGCGCATCCATCAGCCGCCCAGTGTTTACAGCACGTTGCTGGTTACATGATCCAGACGCACAGGTTCCTCCTGTCCTGTTCCTCTCCGGCTTTTTGTTTTCTTTTGCCTTCTGCTCCTGGAGACAGAGCACCTGATGGAAAAAGGCTGCTCTCCCACTCCCCGTGCTGGAAACACCCGCTTCCTTCCGCCCTTGCCCGGCACAGCGCCCGGCACAGTGCAGACAGCTGCCCCAGCAGCTCCCTTCTCCTGCTGCCCCATATCTGGCTCTCCCTATGGCAGCAGGGGGGGGGGGTAAGGGCCCAGTGTGAGGGCACAGCAGGGACAGACCCTGATCCCAGCGGGACCCATCTGGATGCTCTGTGTGGGGCAGCCCCAGCTCCCCATAGGATGGAGCAGGGCAGAGCTGTGGTCTTCTCCAAGCAAGGAGGCTGCAGACACCGCCGAGGCACTACCCCAGCCCAGATCCCGACAGTCTACCAAGCCCGATGGGCACCTGGCCCTGTGCCCTGCTCCCTCCATGTCCTCCATGCTTAGCCTCCTGCCTTCCCCAGCCTGTTGGGCTCCTGGCCTCAGCCTGCACTGGCTGTGCCCCACTGCCCACCAGCACACAGCATGGGTGGGAAATGCTGGGTTTCCAAATAATTCGGTTTTGCTTCGCCCTGCAGCCCAAGGCAGCCAAGGTCGGACACCTGAGCACTTTGGAGGGGTGGCTGCTTTCGTGATGGATTGCAAAGGTGAGAGACAGTCCTGCCAGGACATCCTCTGCATCCCAGCTCCTGGCCATGGAAAGGGCTGGCCCTCCAGCCCCGTATGCTGCCCTCCACGGGGCTGGAGGGAGCTCCCAGAGATGTGCTTCCAGGGCAGTGGTGCCCTCTGGGTCTGCAAGGAGAAAGCCTCTTATTTTTAGGGCTTTGGTGGCTTTTGCTTGTGGGCAGGTATCCAAGTTCCCAGTTTCTCAGGGCAAGGCAGAAGGCAGAGGTAAATGGAAAGCTCAGCGGTGGCACTGACGTCTGCCCTAGCAGGTCATGCTCAAGTCAGACCTCTCCTCCCTGCAGCCCTGGGCACGGGGCCACTGAGTCGTCATCGGGGGGAACTGGTGGTTTGAAGTCAGGGCAGAAAGTCTCCTGCCCTCGTTCCCCATCCCCTGTTCCTACATGCTGCTGTTTCAGCAGTCTGCGGAGGGAAGGGATTTACAAAGCAGCACAGGCCAGTCCTGAAGGTCACCTTCAGAGCTGCTCCAGCCCAGCTTGCCCATTAATCATGCTGTCCTGCCCCTGCAACTGAAAATGGCGCATGCATGAGGGTGAGGGAGGCAGGGGCTGCCTGCTTGCTCTTGGGTGTAATAATATACGGGCTGAGAAATGCCCGCCTGCCCCCCAGCAGCCCCCTCTGATGTCAGGCAGCAGATGAAAAGGCTGTATATTCGCTGTGTTTGGATGTTAGCAGAGCTCACGGGAGAGAGGTTTCTCTTATCGCTCCCTTGATGCTCAAGAAGGTGGGAGAAGCCCTGCAGAGCCTGGGGGCTCTCTCTCCATCGCTGCCTTGTGACATCGCCCTGTGCATGGCAGTCTATGGTCCCGTCACCACCTGCCTGGGATGGGAGCAGGGCTGTCCCAGCTGCCCAAGGCCACTCGGGCCCTCATGCCCAGCCAAGGGGGATGGAGGTTGCTGCGGGTTGGGGAAAAAAAAAAAAACACTTTTGTGGAGATACTGAAACTGATTCTGCCATGAAGAGGGATCGCTGGGCAGCATCTTAGAGAAGGAGTAACAAAAACAAACCCGCGCCAAGGAATCCTGCTTTGCCCCAAATGTTTTTCTTATGGAGTTGTAATAAGACAAGAGTTGTAAAGATAGTAACCTCCTAAACATTACCTTATTAAGGCTTCTCAGAAACCACAGGGCACGACCCCTCTGGGTCATGGAACAAGAGAGCAGCATCCAGCGAACAAACAGAGGCTAACGTTACATTTTTCACTTCATTTAAGAAACCTGGTTTCTAATTTAGGGTTTGTTTAATGGCAGCAGTTAGTTGTGCTTCACTCAAGGCCAGCCCACCGAGAGCAGGGGCTGTGTGGCCATGCAGAGGGGAGAGGGGACAGAGGGTGGTGGGGACCAGGAGTTGCCGGCTCCATGCTGGCTCCCAGTGAGGCTGCTGGGCTCCCAGGGCACAGGATGGGGATGAGCTGGGTACCCTTGGGCATGGGGTGCCCAACACAGCAAGGGGTATGGGGGTTGGATGCAGCATAGGAGGGCTCTGTGCCCAGGGAGGAGCCCCAGCATGTCCGGGGGACATGCCACACGTGCTGTCCTAGCTCTGTGCCTGTGTACCAAGGCTTATCTGCAGCAGAGGGAGGGGGATGCCCCTGCTGTGCGGTGGCATGCGGCAGGGCTGTGCTCTGTACAGTTCCCTCACATGTCCAGCCTAGCTCAGGCTCAGCCCTGCACCCCAGTGACTGCAGGCAGACCTGCTGGGAGCTGGCTGCTCCTGGGCCATGGCAAAATCGAGGTTTGTTCTGCCACGGGGCCACTGGATCTGTGTGTGTGCAGGGATTGAAACAAGCAGGTCTGGTTTTTTTTTTCCCACAGTCTGCTGCCAGCAGCTCCAGGGAAGTCCTTCATATTCCTGGCCAGGTACCTCAGTGATGGCTCTGGCTCCTTGGAGAACACCAGCTGCCTCTCTCGCCCCTCCTGGGTTTGGGCATGCTGCGGGCAGGTTCAGGCACTGCCACTCCAGTCCCTGCTCTCCTGGAAGATGCTCGGCACCCCCCGGGGCTGTGCTGGCATTTGCTTTCCTGCATCTTGTCCTCATCCTCACCAGGTAGTGCTGGCCTGCCAGCCCTGTGGTCCCCACTGCAGAGAAGGGAGCAGGGCTGAGCACATGGTGGTTCCTACATTTCCCTGTTTTGTGATGGCCTGGCCGCGGTGTTCATTGCTTGCAGGGTGCCTGGAGTGGAGGGAGATGTGAGTGTGTGCACGTGAGCATCTGTGTGTGTGTAGTGGTGCAAAAAGCACAGTTCAGTTCCCTGCTTCTCCGTTACCGAAGCTGGTGGGGCAGCAACCTCCCAGATGACTCACCCCCTCCCTCAGCTGTACCCTGTTGCTGGTACAACTCCTCTGCACTGGTTTTGCTCCCCACTGTGCCCCCGCTCGCACCTCAGGGCGCTGTCCCCAGAGCCAGCTGGTGTGGCTGGGTGCTCCACAGCAGCCTGGCCAGCCACTGCCTCTCCTCCTCACCTCTAATTCCCAAAGCGACTAGCCCATGCTCCCTCTTTCCAGCGGTGGGTGTTTCTCCAGCAGCTGAACAAAACCAGGCCAGCTGGTTCAGAGCTGGCTTTGTCAGCTTGCTTGCTTTCACCTCCCCCAGGTGAGCTGAATGACTCTGAGCACCCATCTCCCTGCCAGCTGCAGGCAGCAGGGCTTCGTTTCCAGCCCTGACCCTCCAGAGGTGCCTGCAGCCATCCAGAGCTGCGCCAGGGCTGGTGGCCACCCAGTTTGCAGGGGCATGAGGCTAGTGGGGGGAGGGGGCTGGAGGCCAGCCATGGCCTCAGCAGGAGGGAGGTCTCGGGGAGGAGGGGGACACGACGACGACTAGGGATGCAGACGTGCTGCACAGATGTTCAGCTCCTGTAGCAGGGGCTTCAGTGCTGAGGTGGTGCGTAAGTCTGGGGGGAACTGGAGGGATGCCAAACACTCCACACCATCCTTCTACAAAGCCTGGCACGAAGGCAGAGGGGCCCTGGTCCGGCTTTGGGGCTGTCCCCAGCTGCTCCCAGCCTTGAGGTCCGGGGTGGGTAGGCCCCCTCTCCTTTCCCTGGCCCCTCCAGGATGTGTTGCTTGTGGAAGTCCTGCCCCACCAGACTCTTACTCTGTGTTTGTCCTCCCTGAAAGCAGAGCAGTGCATGAACGTCCCTGGGCACCAGGAGTGCTCAGCAGCTGCCGTTGCTGCTGTGCCTGTGCGTGGCTCAGGATCGAGCTCCTTCCCACGAGCCAGGGGACCTCTCAGGGCATGAGACCCCAGAGACCAGCTCTTTGCTCCCCCCACAGAGTGACACCACCTTGGAAAACCCAGAGGAGAAGCTGTTGGTACCTCCCCCTTGCTCCCTGGCTCTCCCTCAGTTCTCGCTTGCTGCAGAGGACCCTGCAGCGGCTGCTTCCTCCTCCTTCGGAGCCGTGCTCCGCTGCTGGCTTCGCTGCCTGGGGGGAGCCCAGCGCAGCCCTGCAAACAGCCGTATTGCCTGGAGGGGCTCAGGGCAGGGCAGCAGTGTCCGGAGCAGAGGTGACCACCTTCCTTGCCATGCTGGGGGCTGGAGGCCAGTGCAGGAGAATGAAGGCGATTCGGTGCCAGGTGTTTCCCTCCCCAGCTGCCAACTGGCTGCTTGTTAACAGGGCTCTGGTGCCGGCTCGAGGCCGTACATGGACTCACGGTCCACGCGGGGCCAGGAGGGGCTGGGGCCGACGCAGCCCCATGGGGATGGAGCTCCCACAGCTCCCCGTGCTGCTAAAACCTGGGGGAAGGTGCCACATGCATCTGGCCCTGCAGCCCTGGCCTTGCCACCACCGTGTCCCATGGGGGTCCCAGCCCCACCAGCACCCAGGGATCTCACCCTGCACACACAGGCAGCCCGGCGAGAGCCCCGTGGCCGCCGAAATGCCTTTTTTCCCAGGCCAGATGGAGCTTTTCAAGGTAATGGGAATCACGAGCCACCTCCAGCCGGGCCAGGGAGCATCTCCGCTTCCTTCCCCCGGCCGGTGGGACAGACGCCAGTGCCGCCCCGGTCCCCAGCCCCACGGCCAGCCTGCCTCGCCGGACCCCCACCCTGCCGGCAGTGGGATGTGCGTCCCCCCATGCACGGTCTCAGGGCCGGGAGGAAGTCAGTTATTGCAAACAACTTTCTCCGGGTGGGATGGCCTGGGTTCCCAGGCGCGTCGCTGGCAGCCGACACAGCCCTGGCCGCTCTCCTCCCACCTGCTCCCCCCAGCCCTCCTTCCCTCGCTCCCCCTCTCCGACTTAATGACTTCCACATGGGCCTCTGGCATCCCAAGCCAAGCCTCCCAGCATTGTCTGAAATCTCCAAATTTAGAAGAAATATGAAAATTGTCAAGCAGCCCTTCCTTAGGGGGTAAAAGCAACACTCGGCTGCGCGGCGGCGGGTCGCGGCAGCGGGGCCACGTGACGGCACCCCAGCCAATGGATCCCCTCGGCGCCCCTGACAGCGGTGCCCGTCGGCAGCCTGGCCTCCTCCTGCAGCTCATATAAGGTAAAAAGAAAAAGGTTTTCCAGCTTCTGAGCAGCCTGGAAGGAGTTTTTTGCCGAGGGCTCCTATGCCAGCCGCTTAAAAGTCCCCAGCTGGCAGCACCGGGGTCCCAGTGGCGGGTTATAAGGTGCTGGGAGGAGGTGGCCGACGTGTGCCCACGTCCCTGCGGTGCCCCAGCACAGGTGTGGGGTGGCAGGTAGGTGACCACGGATGGAGGGAGCTGGTGGGTGTGCGGGTGGGCGCGCTGGTGCATGGGGTGGTGGGGACAGCGGGAGGTTGGTGCTGAGGCTCCCTGGCAGCAGGGGTGCTCCTGCTCTGCCCAGTGCCTGCCGGGGCATGGGCAGGGACAGGCAGGCAGGAGGCAGGGGAAAGCATGGCTCCTCCAGCATCCCCCTCTGCCAGCCAGGGGATGCTCAGCCCAGCCAGCTGTGGGGATGTGGGCAGAGGTACCCCCATCCCAGATGTGTGGATGCTGTGTCTGAGGAGGGAGGGAGGCGAGCAGAGCACGGCCATGGAGTGTCAGTGGGGAAAACCCCTGGGCACAGAGCTGGCGAGGAGCAGCCAGAGCCATGTCGGGGCCAGGAGGTCCTGAGCAAAGAGGTTCCCCAGAATATGTCCCCATGGCTCCATGCTGGCCCTGGCAGAGGAGCTTTGTGGGGCTCACCCAGCTTTCTGGAAGCGGGGAAGGGCCCTCCCGGGACTGGGGGAGGAATTGCTTTCTGCTCTGTGTACGTCTAGGATGGAAAAAACGGGAAGCCGGAGGAGAGCCCAGGCAGGCTCCCTGCACAGCAGGGGCCATGGGCTGCTCGCTCAGCTCCTCTGGCCGGCCATGCTGCTGCCACTTTTGGGGGAAAACAGGCCGGGACTCACTGCCAGATGCTTGCAGGGTGCTGAAGCCACCCTACTCAGTTCACTCGCGCCGACCGAGAACACCCCGTGGCCCGCAGCTCTTGGGACCCCTGCACCAGCCCAGCTTATGCCGCTGCCTCACTCTGTCCCCCTGGCCACGGCCCCCAGCTGGCACCGCTGGCATGCTCCCACCCACTGGTGTTTCCCGGCTCCGTCGCTCACTGGGTGAATGGTTATTGCATCCTCCTTCCCCTGGAGTTGCAGCAGTGGCTGTGGAGCATGGTCACCCTGTGGGAGCCAGCGGCTGAGCCCTGGGCCGGCCATGGGGCTGGTGGGGAGGGCACGGGGTGTGCAGCAGGTGACGGCAGGGCTGCCAGCCCCATATGGTGTGAGGGGATGGACACAGCTTGTTCCTAGACAGTCTTGAGCTTAGGCGTTGCAAAGGCTTCCCGAGGCTTTCCAGGTCATGCCTCCTTCCTGCCCGTTCCTTGCAGGCTGCGGTGCTGCCTTTGCCTGGGTTATGGCTGTCTCCACACCATCGCTCCACTCCCAGGGCACCAGCAGTGGCTGTTCCCTCCCAGCAGGTCACTTGGGGACACCGTGCCTGGTGGGAATGTGGCAGCAAGCTGCCATGTCCCCCTGCCTCCTTCCTCTGTAGGGCGTCTCCCACCGCTACAGGGACAACCTCCAGCTGTCACTCAGGTCCCATACGAGGACCATCGATCCAGCCAGGGTGTGGTGCCATCCCTGGGGGTGCATGCTCCTGTATGGGCTGTGTGTCCCTCTACAAAGGGTCAGTGACAGTAACCAGGGCACTGTAGCCTCTCAGGGCAGCCTTGGCCACCATGATCCCAGTCTGTCCCCATCCCACTGTGCCTCAAGGGCTTCCTGCTCTCACTGGCTGCTCCTGGGGAAGTTGTGGCATCTCGGTACTGGCATGCTGCACATGGGGATGGGAAGCCACCTGCATCCCCATCCTAGCAGCAGTGTCCCCAGCACAGGGCTATCCTGCCTGCGCCTGTCCCAGCTCCCCAGCCTCTGCGCACTGGCCAGGGTGCCCTGCTGAAGGGCGATGCCATTGACTCTCCACTGCCGGCCAACGGGACAGGAGTTAATTTCCAACAAACACAGGCAGACGCCTCCACCAAAGATTTCCCAAGCAGTTATCAGCAGGAATTTGGGGAAGGCTGTGTCTAGACAGGCTGTAGCTCTGGGTGGCTGCTGGATAGAGTGGCATTTCCCTCCATGGTTGTCAAGAGGCAGTCTGGAGATGATTAAGTGCTTTTTCTTTTCTTTTCTTGCTCTCCTTTTCTATCTGAGAACCAGGTTTGTTCCTGATCAGGCTTTTCCAAGGCTTGTTCCTCCACACTGCGAGTGAAACCTGCCTTTGCTCATCCCCATCACCCCGCTGCTCGTCTTCTCCTGAGGGTGAGCCACTGCCTGGGGCCCGGCAGCGCAGCCTGCCGCGGCTCCGGGTGAACAGGGCCGCTATGAGCCATACCTGTGGCACGCTTTGCCTCCTGGCAAGTGAAGGCTCCTGCCAGCTGCAGGCAGGCATGTGGGCACTGCACTCAGCCAGTCACTGCCGTGCCTCGATGAAGGTGATGGGCAGTGGCATGGCACAGGCATCTTTCAGGCAAGTGTGCAGGCAGGAGCACAGGCAGAGCAGGGGGCTGACAGCTGGGCTGGGGACCCCAGTGCACTCTCCGGGGCAGCCCCAGCACCTTAACCTGTGTGGGGCAGAATCAGCGAAAGCTTGTCTTCATGAGCAAGCCAGCTTCGAGCAGCAGCGAACAATGAGGCAAGAGGCTGGAAATCTGAGCTCTGGAGCCATTTCACCATCCTTTGACCTTGGCTGGGAGCACACACAGAGGAGGCAAGCAGAGCAGATCCTGCACGGGGGGAGGCTCCAGCCGGTGGGGGATGAAGCCCGACACACGTCCCGTGGCTGCAGGCCAGTGGGTGCTGGGGGAGCACTTGCTGCTCCTGAACCCCAAACCCCTTTGCCTGCCCAGGACCATGTACATTCACAGGGCTCATCTCAGCCCTGCCTCCATGCCTGGCTCTGGCCTCCCCCAGGCAGTGGGGACGTGCTGCCTGCCACACTTTGGGGATGACCTGGGGAGCCAGGGCAGTGTCTACCCACCAGCAGTGCCCACCAGCCAGGCTCAGGGAGGGCACAGGGGAGCAGGGCCTCCTCCTCCTCCTCCCTCACCAGACACCAAGGGGGTCACTGGCTGGGAGGTGCCGGTGCTCCCCCAGCCCCTCGGGGTACCCTGTCTCTTTGGCTTGGGACAGGGACAGCAGGTGTGGGGCCAGGCTCATCTGGCATGGTCACGGAGACGAAGGGCAGAGGCTGGAGTCAGACCCCATGTGGAGCCAGGGACATGGTTACTTGGGGACGACTGGGCTTTTCTGTCCCACACCCCAGTGATGCCAGCCTGGGCAGGGAAAGGGGCCAGTGGGTGCCCTGGGCCACCCCAGGGATGAACAGGGACCCTTCCCAGCAGTGGCAGCCAAATCCCTGCTCCATACTCAGCCTGTGCAGCTGGCAGAGCTGAGCATGGAGCTGATGTGGCCATGCAAGGCCGTGCCAGCTCTGTCCTGGTGCAGGGAGAAGCAGCGGCATCAGAGGAAAGCTGGCCTTGCAGAGCAGCATGGCGAGAACCCATTTCAGTCCTGGTGCAGCAGGCCTGGGTTCCAGTGCCTGGGCTGCGGCTGCTGCGAGCAAGCATCTTCCTGCTGCTGGGTGGGCATGGGGGACAAAGATGCTTTGTGCTGATGGACAAACTGAGGATGGTCATGCTACCCATGGGGATGGGAAGGGGGCTTCTGGAGGGCTGGCAAGCTCCTGGGGGGCAGCCCTGTGCCTGCATTAGTTGTGTGCTGTGTGCAGCTCTCAGCTAGGCAGGTGGAGAGACACATGTGTGGTCAGGCTGAGCAAGAGGCAGCCAGCCTGCCTGGGCTCTGTTTGATGTGAGACATCGAAATAGGAGGTGCTGAGCACCAACGTCTTCCCTGTCTCGCTGTCGCTGAAGCAGGGAAGCACAGCATGGTGCTGTGCCAGAGCTGCAGGAGATGGTCAGTGTGCCGGGAAGCAGCGTGCTGGTGGGGCTGCCCGGGCATGCCAGCCCTGCAGAGCACCATCCTGTTCCAGGCAGCAGACAGTGCCATCTGCCCAGGCAATCTGCCCCCCGTGAATCTTGGGGGGCTCAGCCCCAGCTGAGGCTGTGTTGGGATGGGGGTGCAACAGCTCTGTTAAGCTCCTTCCTTAGTGGCTGCAGGGAGGTGGGACGTGCTGGTAATGCTGGGGGCTTCCCACCCCAGGGCAGGAGGGTCCGCGGGTGCTGGCCGGTGGCATGCAGGCAGCCAGGTCTTTGCCGTGAGACTGCTGGGAGGGAGTGCATCTCCCCTGCTCTGCAGGGACATCCCTGTCATGGTGGACAACACAGGTCCAGGAGGTGAATGATGGCGCTGCCTCTCCCTGGGCTGAGTTCTGCTGGGAGGTGGATGAGCAGCTTCCCTTGGACAAGAGACAGCAGTGGACAGGGCCTGGGGACAGCGCTGTGGGACCCGCCGTGCCACGCGTGAGGCAGATGCTCTGTGGTGGCCAACAGGTCACCCTGGTGCTCACTGTGGGACCAACTTGCTGGTCACTGGTCCATAGGGCAATGTCTCTTCCAGCCTGGCCTTCTTACCTGGGATCCCTCACTGCAGATTTGTTCTTCCTTGTTTTCCCCTCCCTTTTCAACCTTTAAATTTCATTTTTACTATTCCCTGCCTCCAGCCCCCATGAGCCCACTGCAACTGAGCAGAGGAGCGGCACCGCTCACCCCACCCATGGAGTGCTCCCCACCAGCCCTGCCTGAGATCCTGCCGGCACAGAGGAGCCTGGCTCCATGGGTCCTGCAGCGAAAAGGCACCTGACTGTCAGTCCTGATGTAACTTTTGTGCTCGATCTTTTTCCACATCTCGGCTCCTGCTTGCTGGGAGCTCAACCCATTTAGGGCATTTTCTTTTAGTGTCTTTTACTGCTCGGCTGGGAGGGCAGCAGGCAGGCCTGGGAAAGCTGGGGCCTGCGGGGGAAGTGATTTACTAACTGGGCTCATCTCATGTCCAGGCGATGCTGCACACACATCCCCACTCCCCCTCTCCCTTGCTGGAGCACAGATAAGATGATAAAGCTTGGATAAGCAGCCAAGAGCGCTGGCAGCTTAATGAGCTCCAGCCACCCCATGGCTCTGCCTCTGTGAGAGGAGAGGGAGCCTCGTTGCTCCCTGCCCGTTCCAGCTCCAAGCTCTTTGCTGGCCTCATGTGAGTTCCTGCATGCCCACCATGCTGAGGAGCGTCCCCGGCACCAGCTCCTCTGGCCAGCTCCAGCTGGGAGCCATGCAAGAGCAGGGCGAGGAGCAGAGCCCAGGAAGCAAGGACAACGCTGGAGCAGCCGCCCCGCACCGCTTGGGAACAGTGTCCGTGGGGAGCTCTCCCTGCAGCGCTCTGGGTTCCCACCAGCCCTTCCGAGCGAGGGCTGGAGGCTGGTGACGTGATGGCCTGTCCCCGCTGGGACTTCACCCCTGCACCACTTCCTCCAGACGGGGAATGTGACGTGTAAACAGAGCGGGAGCCCTGGTGCCGGCGCTCGCTCCCACGCTCCGTGTGCCCCGGGACCGGCACCAGGGACACCAGGCGTCGGCCATACTCCCTGCATCCCCAAAACACCTTCCAGTGGTGGGATGGGGAGGGGGCCCAGGGCTGTGGTGCCCTGTGGAGGGGGAGGCAGCTCTGGGAGGAGGAAACCAGCTGAGGATGGGGAGATCGTGGTCAGTGGGCTGGTGGCAGTGGGGAAGAGCTGAGGTCATGGGAAAGGTGATGATGGGGCTGCTGTGTGGCTTGGCTCTTCCTTAGCCGTGCTTCTTCCAGCCATGCATGGCCTTCCTGCCACTCCTGCCCCTCTTTCTCACCCCTGAGCCAGGCTCGAGTGTTGCTGGAGGTTGCAGCCTCTCGCCGCAGAGGCTGGCACTAGCAGCTTTGCAGGAACTCGTGGGTTCTGCATGGCGGCACAGGACTGGGCACAGCAGTGGCCAGGCAGAGATGGTGGGGTCAGTCCGCTGCCTCGGGGTGACGAACAGGGAGATGCCAGATTGCATTTGCAGCCCAGAGGTGGCAGAGGCCTCATCTGTCCTTGGGGTCCCGCCCCCCGTCCCCACC
>JANZLQ010000044.1:9420647-9460744 GCA_026212715.1 Elanus axillaris | reverse complement strand
GGGTCTGCGGGGGGGGGGGGGCAGCACCAGGGGTCTCGGTGGGAGCCCCCCGCGGCACAGCCCCCCGTCCCGGGGAGCGGAGCCGGCGGGGCCCTGAGCCGTGCCCAGCCCAGCCCTGGGGCAGGAGGCACGGCCCTGGACCGACGCACCACCTGAAAGCCCCTCCGTCAGCAGCTCCCGGCCCTCCCCGCCCCGGCGAGCAGGCCCAGCAGCTCCAAACCGGCTCGGCATGGCACGGCACCCAGGTGCGGCCGGCTCGCCCTGCCCTGCTGCCCCCGGCAGCCTGCGAGAGCCAAGCGCACCCCGAGCAGGACGAGACGGCGCAAGCGGATCACCAGCAGGGCAGTTTCCCACCTCCTTTCCCTCTTCCCCGAGTCCCCCTTGGGGCCTGGGACGAGGACTTGCTTTCATCCTCCTCTGGCTGGCCCTGCCCTGAGAGCAGACATGGCACACAACTCGCCCAGCCCCAGAGGCCTGGTGGGCAGCAGCTGCCTGCCCTGCTCCCCTGGTCGCGATCGCCCATAGGCCGTTGCGAACCAATATTGATTCTAGGCGCACCTCCACCTCGGTGCCACGGGCTAGGCTCCGGCTTTATCTTGCCTCCTCCTCTGGGGAAGCGGCCCAAGCCCTTGCACTGGGTCCCGAGGCTGCATTAACCCCTACCCCGGGGCTAGGGATCTGCTCCTGTGCAGGATAAAAGCTCGGGGCTGCTTCAGCCACCCCAGACCCTCCAGGAGCAGGGTATTGCCGTAACGAAGGTGGCAGGACCCTGAGCCATGGCTTGCCCTGCTCCAGCAGACCTCTCCCTGGGCAGCAAAAGGTCCCGCGGCCGCAAGCCGGCTGTGGCTGTGCTCCCAGCTGGACTTTGGTCCATGGGAGCCAGGAACAAGGGGCTGCAGCTGGCTCCCTCCCTCCACCCTCGCTTGCATGGAAACGAGCAGGGAAAAGCTAAACACACACATGGAGACTGGGAGTCAGACCCTGTGCAGGGGCAGGAGCAAGCAGCTGCTGGGATGGGCCCCGGGGGCTGCCCGGCTTGTGGTGCCCAGCTGCCCCAGGATCCCCTTACAGCTGGGGCACCTGCGGGGTCTGCACAGCGCAGCGACAACACACCATGAGGGAGGTGAAGAGCAAAGCTCATGCTGTCCCCTTTCCCCAGCACTGAGCCCTTGCTGGGGTCTGCACCCCCGCTGTCACTTCCCCCGGCACCTGGCCTAGCACCAGTGTCCCTGTGCTGAGCAGTTTTCAAGGGCAGGAACACATGCAGCGCTTGTTTCCCCTTTGCCATGGACATACAGAACCCCATCCCACCAGACCAGGACTCCTCCCTCTCTTAACAGCCACAAGGCAGACTCCTGCTTTTACTGTTTTCTTCCTGCAAACGAGCAAGGGTCAGGCTTTTGCATGGCTGTTGAGAAACAGTCAGCCCCAACCCGCCCTCCCCGGCTTCATACACTGGCGACCAAAGTCCTGGAGCTGGAGAAACCAGCCAGAGCTGCAGTCGCCAAGGAGGATTTCATCACTCAGCCTTGCCCAAGGTCTCGCAGCTTCTGAAGTGGGTCTGTCCAGCCTAGAAGGATAGGAGAAACAGAGCAACTTTGTACTTGCCCTCAATTAACGAGTGACCTATTTAGAAGAAAATCTGGGCTAAATGGGATGAAGGAGCCGGAGCTGGCTGCTTAGGGGTGGCATGGCACAAAACAGGCCGAGCCCAGGAGCTCCAGGTTAGTATGGGACAGAGGAGCCAGTTCAGAGCATTTTAAGAAATGCCATAAAAGTCTTCATGGCTGGGGAAGAGAAAACCACTCTGGAAACACCCTCACGCTGCACCCTCCTTCCTGAGCCCACCAGCAAGGGGCCATCCCCTGCCACCAGCCAGAGCTCAGCCAGCCCCAGTGCCTCAACGGCAGGTAGAGGACGAGGAGAGAGGCGCAGAGAGGATGCATGGGCAGGGGCAGCCCATTCAGCAGTGGCAGGGAGGCTCTCAGGTCCTCTCTTGCCAGGGGCCATGGTGGTGCTCTCAGCTGGGAGGTGCGGGCTGGAGCCTTCTCACAGTGCAGGAGCAGACACTCCCCAGTAGGTAGAAGAGCCAGAATACACGTTCGCCTGATGAAATCCTGCTGACAGCGGGAGCAGTGTTTCAACTCACTGGCAGCTTTGAAAGGTAGGCGTTGGTCCTACCCAGCAAGTGCGTTAAAAGAAGTGCTTATCTAACAGGACGTGCAAGTCAGATGTGTATCTCTCCTAGAGATGATGCTGCCCCAAGCTGGCAGCCTCCCCTCCTGCTCCAGAGCCTGGGAAAGCCAACTGCCCCAGACCAACCCCTGCAGGAGCAGACACTGCACCTGGAGGCCTCTCTGCAGGAAGGAGACTGGGTGGCAGCTCACATGTTTTAAGCCAAAGCACTTCCCACGCTGCACTCATCTTTCCATCAGCAACACCTCCATACTCCAGCTATTAGGCAAAGCCAGGCTAGACACTAGGGATCTACCACACTTCTCCTGATATAAGCTGAAGCAATAAGCAGCTTATTCTCTCCCCATCTGAAAGAAAAGCGGTGTTACTTCTCGAGCTGGACTGTGGGGACCCAGGAACTGGGTGGGTGGATTTGAGAGGGCCACCAGACTGAGCTGTGTTTACCAGCAGGTACAAAAAGGTCTCTTTCAGTGCTTCATTTTGAACCCACATGGAAAGCACCACAGACATTTACCTGTGCCCCAAATGGCAGCAGCAGGTTGGCCAAGCAAGCAGAGACACAGCTGACCTGGGAGACCCAGAGAGGAGGCAAGTTCTGAGCCGGTTCTGCCATGCTCTACCCATTCTGCCAGACCACCCATATCTCCTTTACAGGTTCTTGCAGCAAAGCTGTTAAAAAACTTCAGCCTCCAGCACCATTGCTAGCCTGGTACAGCAGCACCTCCAAACACCCTCCACGCTCAAAGCGCTGCAGAAAACTTTATTCTTGGGGAGAAAAAAAGATATGGCAGGTCCCCCAGCAACCAGCTCCATGGACTGTCACAGCCCTGACAGCCAGGCACAAGGATGATCTTAAAGCTTCAGCTGCTTTGTGTTCACCTAAGATGATCTGTGGGAGGGTTAGCAGAATCAGGGCTTTTCCCAGAGAGGCTGCTAGTATGCAGCTGCAGGTCCAAGGATAGCAGAGCAAGCCCTGTGGAGCAGGCCCTGCCGAGGACATCCCCAGCTTTCTGTCCCCCTGGGCGCACCGGTGTGCAGGCTGGCAGCAGACAGAGCTGCTGCAGCAGTTTCAGTACCATCTCTGCAGCAACTGCCCCCACACAGCCAGGATGCTCACAGCTGCCCCCCGGCACCAGGGTGAGGACCCAGCTAGGGCCAAGGGGAGCAGGTGAGACCAAGCTCTGGGCCAGGCCAACACTTTTGAAGCCACTCCAGAGTAGACATGCAGGTCTCCAGACCAGGGCAACACCCTCTAGACGCCAGCAGTCAGCTCCAGGGCAGCTAGAGAGCTGTCAAGAGAGCTGACGTGGAGCTGGTTCAGCCTTTAGCTCCCAGGATGTTGGCAGAGAGGCTGAGATCAGGACTTCAGCCCCAGCTCTCAGTTACTGCAGCGAGAATAAAAGCAGCTATAGACCCACACAGGAGGCTGCCCTGCCCTTCTAGAAATGGCATTTAGGCACAAGCACTTCTTTCCTGGAAAGTGTGCGCTGGTGTTTGGGATTCCTTCCCATCCCACAAAGCTCCCCTCGCAACACTGATCCCAAGCACCCCACATTCCCACAGCTTAGCCGTGTTAACAAACACCAGCAGCTGGCAAGCTATTTAGAGTAGCAGGATGGCTCCCAGCATGGCTTTCCTCTCCCGTTACCTGCCAGAGGCACAGCCTGCCAGCACCAGAGGCAACAGCCCCACTGGAGCCCCGCACATGCTAGAACCTCGCAGTCTTGCCAACACTCCACGCAAGCCACTGTGTCATGCCTAGGAAGAGCTAAGCATGCAATAGGCTTGTCTGTGCCCTGTTTGCTCCACTATCTTGCATTTAAACTTCTTCCCAGTGGTTACAGGGAAGCTGCTGCAAACTGGGTGTTTGACAGACACCATGGTCCAAAGGGATGTGGCAGCTCCGGGACCCTCTGTGTTGGGCTGGTCAGCCCCAGGGAGGCTCAACACATGGCTGTTCCAGCAGTGGAGCTCCTTTGGGCAGCCAAACCAAATGCTGAGGTAAGAAACAAGCCTCCTCCCACAGCCAACAGCCCCCTTGGTTTGGGCAAGGAGCCCTGAAAGGGTCACCAGCATGTGCTGCATGCCTGGCTGGTGTGAAGACAGGCTGCTCTTGCCCACGAGCAGAGGATCCCCGTGCCCTGAGCACCGGGCCATGTGCCCTTCAAGCCAGGACCCTGGCTGCTGGGCTCCGCTGGACACAGCTGTGTCCCGGTTCCAGGAAGGGGGGACAAAGGGCAGCCAGCCCCCCCGCCGCTGCATTTGCTGTGTTTACTAGTCACCCAGCAACCCTGCAGAGGAGAGCAGCCCTGGCTCCGCTGTTCACTGCTGAACCCCCTGGAACGGCAAGGCAGGGGAGAAGATGGGAGGCCAGCAAACAGGCAGTAGCAGGCTTTCCCTTGCCAGCAGATGGGGCAGGGACTGGGCAGCTCCCCCAGGACTTCCCGAGGCGAGGGACACACCAGAGTTCTCTAGGAAAGTGGAGCAGGCAGCTGCCTGCATGATCTTGGCACTGGGACCCAGCTTGTGTTGGAGCAACTGCTTCCTCCCCCCACTCTCCGCCCTGTGAAGGACCATAAATACATCTAAACACACCCTGCACTGCACAGCCTGCAGCCACCCAGGTGGCTCTTGTCACCCATGTTCAACTCCTTCCTTGGAAAAGCCAGCCCAAGAAGAGCTGCCCAGCCACAGCTGGGCCAGTCTGTCCAGTCCCATGATTCCACCTGTCTGCAGCCACCAAAGGGATCATGCCCACGCAGCTACCCCTGCCTGCAGCTGGGGCTTTGGAAAACATGGGGTAGGAACAGCAGGCTGGCAAACCCACACAGTCTTTCACTAGGAAAGGCTGAGCACAGCACAGATCGGACCCCTCAGCTGTTTGCATGTTGGGAAGCAAAAACAAGCCACTTCCAATCAGCATCAAGTTTCCCTAGCCCGTGCTTTGCCTCCTGGGAACGCGCTGCCGGACTCTGGCAGAGCCTGCTGGCTGCTGGCATGCAAGCCAGCCCGGCCGGCAGCGGGCAGAGCACAGCTCCATGCCCAGCTCACGTCCCACCTGCGCTGCCCCGTGGCTGGGAGACCCCCACCAGCAGGTACGGGGAACGTCAAGAGGTGCAATGTAAAAAGCTGTTAGTGAGAAGGAGAAAGGTCACCGAGCAGTGACTAAGGCCCATAATCAGTTTATGGGATTTGTTAGCAGCTTCAGGCTAGCTAGCCGGGAACTCGCTACGACTACGTCAGCTTGGCTTTAGCAGCACCCTCCCACGCCGGGGGTGCAACGCAAACGGGGTTTATAGATGCTCCTCAGTTACCCAGACACAAGCAGCACAGCAGGGCCATTGTAGCTAGCAAGCACCAGCCCATCTAATAAAAGCCATCAATTAATACTTCCTGGGCAGCCCAAGGGAAGAATGGCCACCGCTGGGTTCCTCGCCTTTCCTCCCCGAGAAGAAAGGAGTCTCGGGGAAAGAAGGCAAGCACTTCCAGGATGTGAGTCAGCAGGAGTTTCTGGCCATACCTGCTGTTCAAACAGTGCCATGCAGCACCAAGGTCTGACTGGTATAATGCAAGTGTCAGCCCCAAAGGAGCATGAACACATGCTCCACCGTGCAAACACTCCTGATGGTGTTCACAGGCTTCACCCCACCAGGTAACCCTGACACAGACACACCTGCTGCAAACAGTCCTGGCCCAACACCAGCTGCTGCCACACCAGCAGCCACCAGGGAGGAACGAGCTCAGCACAAGCCAGAGCTGCACCAGCTGGAAGCCCTCAGCACACAAGAACAAACCTACTTGCTGCCCAAGTGATTTTCTTGGCTCAAAGGACTTAGACCAGTTTCTAGCTTTACCTCTCTGCTCTCCTCCCGCACTGCCTGACTGTACCTGCCTGTATGCCAAGGCAGACAAACGCTTCCTTGCTCCTCTCTGGCAACCTGGGCAAAGCCCTACTTACAGCTACCACCAGATGAAGATCTGGTAAATCCTATCAGCAGAGGCCAGCCAGCTTGGTCCAGCTGCAGGCCAGCCATGAGAAACTGCTTTTGAACACTGGAGCCAACTGCAAGCCCCAAGCTGGGCCTGGGGTCAGCCCACTGTACCTACCTGGGGACAACAGGATTTGTGAAACATCAGTCCTTGTAGTTGTCAAGAGATGGGTGCAAGGATCTTTAAAACCACCCACCCTGCCAATAAGCAGAGTTACCAGTTGGTGTACAAAAACCACACGAGAAGCGTGTGCAGCAGCAAGGGCCAGACAGAGAGACATCAGGGTAAGCTATGCCAAAGAGACCAGCCTTAAACCCTGGGTGCTCTCAGTTAAACATATCTGATGGTCTCATTTGGAGAAGTCCCATTGCGCTTCTTTGGCACTGGTATGTGCCACAGCAACATGAGGGACTTGTCCAAGGTCTGAGGATGGGAAAGGTATGATTTGTTCATCACACCCCTGGCCTGGGGAACCATGAGGTCCCACGAAGCACAGCTGAGTCATGCAAGTACCACTGCCCCACCTCTGCAGTTATCTGAATTGTGCTGAGTCAAGCACCTGCCCTGTGTATTTACAGGGCTGTAAAGGGTTAGGCCCAGATTTATCATTACATACAGGGGCTTCAACTGCAAAAACAGAAGCTCAAAAGCCAGTCTACCCTGTCTGCCAGCACGTACACTCCTTCAAGATCTTCCAATGATTTCAAATTGCTTTCATTCAAAAAAAAAAAGTTCAAAGTCCATCACCTGCAAAGTAGTTCAAGGCTCACTATTATTTCAAGGGTGGTGAACAGGGGAGCAGTGCCAGGAGTCTGCTCTTTGGGACACAACCAGTTCACACAGTAACTCTCAAAGAGCTCCTCCACCAGCTATACATATTGATGCTATTCTTCAGACTTGGAGAAAGAAATGAAGCTGAGCTTTGCAAAGCAGATGAGCCCACTGTGGTTCCTTTAAAACAAGAACACAGTCCTGTGTTTTGGAAACAGCCTTTCCTTAACACACTACCTTTCCTTCATGGCTAAAGACAATACAGTCCTGGGTCTGTTTTGAAAAGCTTCATTAATGCAGCTGTGAACAATGAACATCCCTGTGTCCTAGCACAACAGTCAATCTCGATTCTTTGCAGACAGACCTGGTACCACCCTCCCCCCTTCCTGTTTAACTCTGGATAACAAGGATTACATTAAAGAGCCATTTCCACATTAGAACATGCCACGAACACAGCCCTTCCACTCAGGCCCTATTAGGAGGGTGGGCACTTCCTCTGTGTCATCCCTTGCCTCATGTTTCCAGAGGCATTAGTGCTCTGAGCAGACAGCTCTTCCTCCCAGCCCACTTTTCCTTTTTGTCTGGAGCCTGCTGTGCTCATAAACTTGTATTATGACATCAAGCTGACAGGAAATCATGATGATTTCACTGCGATTAAGGAGCAGATGGGGCTGACTGAGCTGGCTAAGCAACAAATCTTCTAAATCAGAGAACGCTGTCAAGAGAAATTAAAGCCTTATGCAAAAGGCCAACTTGGGATCACAGAGAAATTCCAGCTGGAAGGGACTGCAGGGAAGCATCTAGCCCAACCTCCTGTGCAAAGCAGCAACAGCTATGATTTAGGCACCTTCACCTCTGCTGCAGTCCGTTTTAGGAAAGGCACAGCACACAAAACACATAGAAGTTCCTGCAAGTTGTAAGCAACACACCTGAAAAAGCCAACTGGGAGAACAGGCAGAACAATGCAGGAGCAGAGCAAGCTGAGAGATAGGCTTGAAAAATAACTCCCATACAGATAGAATTCAATAGAAATCAGGAAAAAAAAAAAGAGGATGGCACACCCTGGACAGGCTTGACACACCTACCAAAACCATATCTAGCTTTCAGAGACCAACAGTGTTTTCAACACAACCTGGGCTTGCATTCATCACTTACTGCCAATACCCAACACCACACAGAACAGTAGGCAAGGCAGTGGGAGCAACATTACTGAGACCTAGCGCAGTCTGTCCTTCTTTCAGAACCTTTCATGGGAAAGGAGAAAAAGGCTCTCAATTGCTTGTAACAAGGAATGGCTTAAATAGGTTAAAAATAATGAACCAGTATGCTGTACATGAGCACTCCGCACTCCAAATTAAGCAAGCATTTGAAAGGTGGCCTTGGGACACCTCTCAGAATTTTTAGGAGGTTAATATATTTCTTTGAAATCCCAGATCTTAGTAAGATGACTAAGTACCTGTTGCCACAGCCTAATGTCATTACCTGAATTCAAGCACTTTCCAGGGAGCATGAGGTTGTAGTTCTTGCGCTTTATAGCCTCTGTTATAATAATTACTTGTAAAGGGCCTGGGATTGCTTACAAGAGTTTTTGACTTTGCATCAGGACAGCAGGTAAGAATAAACCTCCCAACACAAAACCTTTGCAGAGCTGCAACCAGAAGTCAAGATCCACATAGTTTTTAATGCTTTCAGTTTTAAGTCTGTTACAAACCAAATAGATTATACAGCAAATGAGTGTTCAGTATCACAGCATCTCTTTAAGGAAGGTTGCCATCTTGTTTGTTGTTCAGCATGTCTGGTGCAGGCTGCGTTTTCTGCAAAGCAGCATGATACAGCTGACAGTTTAAGCCTGCACCTCTGTGCAGAAGTAAACTCTTATTAACACACCATGTCTGAAAGACTAACTGGACTCCAAACTCCTCCGTAGGACAAGGCCTGCAGTTTTAAGAACTACAAACCAATGCATTTTGACACTCCCAAGCATATGAACTGTTCTTGCTTACAGTGCTTAATCAAGGGCAGTTTTGTTTCTAAAATTTGACAACCCTCCTCAAAGTCATGAGTAAATTTAATGGGCAGAGGAAAAAATTTCTTCTGAAACCAAATAATTTCCTCTGACTTTCGAGTATCTCATATCAAAGCAAGAAAAGTTGTGCCAAAACAATTCCAAGCAGCCACTCTGGAAACAGCTGCCAAGAAGACATTTCATTGATGCTTCTTCCCCTTCTGCCAATGCATGTTGTCAGATGCATTGCCTAGACAGTAGAAATCATATATAAGGACATAACATAGTATTCTAGACACCAGTTCTTAGAAACATACCAGTTTTCATGAGGCATTGCTTGTAAAGCATCCTTATTCGGATGGGGTAATTAATACTCAAAGTCTAGAAAAACACCCTAGCCAGTAGAATGAGCTACATTTCTTCTTCTACCTTCCAGGTAACAGAGAGAGACCACTCTGACTCAGAAGAGAAGTTTCCAAATGTGCACTGATATCTCTGAAGCCCGGAAGACTTTTTGCCTCCCGGTGCTCCCAGATTATCTATACAAATGTTTATTAGCACACAATGTTCTCCAGCTAAAGTTTAACATCATCTCAGGGCAGATCCTTCTCGTAAAGAGAGTATGCATAGTGACCGCAGGACAGTGCGGCCTTGATCCAGATTACCACTCCGTGATGACAGAGAGTGCACAGTGTAAGTATTATGATCTTGAAGAAATGGTTTTAAAAATGAAAGACCTTTTCAAACAGTAAAAACATGAACTGTGAGCAGGAACTCTGCTACATGCATGGGAACTGTCTAAAAAGCTAACATACAAACAACATTTACACAATAGGCATCTGGCAGCATTTTCAGACATTTTTTTAATTTATTCTGACATGCTATAAAGGAATAAATTACACTGTTAAAGAATTACCAGCAATAAAAGTATTTCTTTCTTTCAGCTGGGCTAGAATAGGAGTGAGAAGGAAGACAGCCTGGGGCAGTAACCAATGTGAACTCTGCATGGTGCGAGGCTGTCCCCAAGAACAAGAGTAAATCTGGTCATATCCACAAGAACTTGAAAGAAAATGCCTTGGTTTAAAACCATCCAAATACTCCATTCAAATTTTTCTCAAAACTAGCAATCACAAGTCAGTCCAGCCGATGCATGACATGGCAATGCTCAGAGGCTGCCAATAACAGGTCTGCAAAAGATGCCATTTCATTTAAAAAAAATCCAATCTTAGTATTGAGGGCTGGTCTCAAACAACAAGTTATAAAAATTCAAGACTGCCCCTTCCCCCTCAAGGAAAAAATACAAAATTTATTTAAAAACAAAATGAGGAAGAGTAACAACACTAAATCTAAAATGATTTAGAAAGAAATATGACTTCTTTTGCTTAACAAATGGCCTTAAAACTTGGTTTAAAAACAGGGTAATGTAAATTTCTTAAACTGAATTAACAAGGCAAATTAAAAAAAATCTCATTTCCTTACAGAAACAGTTTTTAGTTTTTAATGAACTTGTAAACAAAAAAGCTCCCGCTTCAAAATAAAAACAAAATCCCAGATCATATAGATGTTTACAGTGATTACATTTATCTAAGCAACTTACATACAGGTTCAGTTGTAAGATGTTAACTAAATTTTGTGACAAATATGCTGTTTTTCCTTTTATACCAAGAACATTATAGAGTTAATGCAGAGTCCTAAAGATTATCTAGTAGTCGCTAAGTTTCTCATAAGTCTTCACTTTAGATGCTGTTATTTCTAGCACAGGTAAGCAGGCAGAGTCTTTCATACGCTTAAAAACTGGAATCTTTGGTTACTACCATGTCAGCTGGCTTGGTATGTTGCACATAGAAGCCAACAACCTTAAGAATGTTTTAAGTGTACAACTTTCAAAACCCAGGGAGGAATAACCAGAAGAGTGCACAATTGTGAGCATTTACAATTATCACAACTGTTGCCGAAGACTGTTCATGCCATTCTTCCAAAACAATGAGATCTCATAAGCAGTGTAGTTCAAAGTAAAAAGGTAACAAAAATTGGCATATGCACAATTTTCTCCACTTGTGTGTCAACCATTAGTTAACTTTTCCACTTGAAAAAAATGCAATAGAAAACTGGACACCATGTTTCACTATCTCAGTAATATTCACAATTACAGCTGCTACAACTCAAAGTGCAGCATCATTGACACTGCCCAGAGCCAGTTTATACTGATATTAAGTTCTTTACACCAAGTAAATGGTTGCCCACAGCCACTGGCAAGTGTACGTATGAACTAAAATTTCTAGGATTTGGGGAGTGACAAGTCCTGCTCCGATCTGCTCTGCTTTGTCCCATCCTCGCCATGCTCAGAAACCTGCAAGATAAACACAAGGGCAACTTACTGATATGGGATGAAAATGAGAAATACCCTTCACAGTAGGAGAATTAAATGTAAGTTATGGTCATTCAAAGGGGAAAATGCTCCTCCATCTCAGAATTGCAGAGCTCCTGGCATCCATTTCCAAAGCTAACCAGCACTTGCCACCAGCCTTTAGCTCAAACACACACGTCTCACTCTCACCTACCACTGCATTGGAAAACAGGCTTATGCACCAGCTAGATGTCACATTCCTCAAACAGGAATTCAGACCAACAGTTTGAAAACAAGATGTGTTATTGCCACTAGGAAGCAGGATGTAATTTCATAGGATTGTTTTCTACTTGTCTGCAATGTCTCATGTTTATACCCTTGAATGTCAAACTGTCATCTGATTGCAGTGGTGTTCTTCAGAAACTCAGTACAGCAGTGTCACACAGACAGAAGGAAAAGGAACAGGAATAACTTACCTTACAGTAACTGGCGTTCACTACATGCTCACATGTATGACACTCTGGGCAACCAGAAGCGAGAACCTTTGACAGTGACTAGGAACCCAGTGTACTTTCTGTCCTTGGAAGGACAAGAGTAACAACTCATGTGACAGGGGAGGTGGGGTGTCACATCATGGAAAAGGGAGAGTGAAAGAATATATATGCAGATCTCAAAGAACCAGTTACTGCAAGCTAAGCCAGTCTTCTCTTCATGTGACTGCTTATATACTCATTTCTGGTGACTCAGGTAGTAGCACTGTGCTTTAAAGAGGTAACAGGAGTCTCAATCAAAGACTACTTTGCCAAGAAAGTTTCCGTTCTGGATGTCCTCCAAACAGCATGGTATTCTGTCAATGTATGAATTCATCTGAGCAACCGCTCTGAGTTTTTGCAACAGAAACCTCTTCACAGTGAAATACAAAGCTGACCTCAGCTATAGCTTGTGCTGTCATCCAGTGAGAAGCAGGTGCAAACAAGTCTTAAACATAGCCTGACATTCAATCAAAAATGTATCTGGATAGTGCCCAGAAGACAGTGTCTATCTTCCAGAATAGGCTACAAGTAATTTAGAAGATATTAAATAGCTTTGTTTGAACCAAATCTTAATGCACTGATGGACAATTCTCTTCATCGAGCATTAGCAATTCTAAAAAAAAAATAAAAAAAAATCCTGCACCAGAATTAAGACAGTCATTTCCACTTGAGTGCAAATTCTCACAGAAACCCCAGCAGTTCCTTAGTTCCACTGGCATAAAGTTGTCCGTAAGCCTTGATGCATACAACCAAAAGTTATACCATTTTTCCATTTAGTGTGTTGAGTAGTGAACATTGATTCATCATTTGAACCACTTTCTCCATCAAAGAAGCCAAAACTAAGTCCACAAAGGAAAAGAGTGCTCCCAGCGTGGAAACAGATAAATTCATTGCTTTAGAAGCCTGGATGTTTCAAATGAAAATGGGATCCTGAACCTGAGGACAAAGGACAGGCTAACAAATTATATGCTATTTGTTTGAATATATCAAATTCAAGGTATTATGAGCAAGAGAATGCCCCACTCTCCAGAGAGCAACAGGGAACTGGATTCAAACCATAACATCCCTTTCAAGTCCTATTAAGACTACATAGAAGTGTTCCTAACCACAGCTGTCAGATGTTGAGACTTCATGTAGCATGCAAGATTTTGCCAGTATGAAGAACATGCTGAAGAGTTTATGCCAGCATCTCTGTAACAAATCTTCACTATATACAGGGCAGCTCAAATCTGCATATTCATCACTCCTTGTCCCTCTGTGGTGTTACCCAAAA
This sequence comes from Elanus axillaris, assembly GCA_026212715.1. NCBI lineage: Eukaryota > Metazoa > Chordata > Aves > Accipitriformes > Accipitridae > Elanus > Elanus axillaris. The sequence goes on along the minus strand of JANZLQ010000044.1, from coordinate 9,447,629 downwards.
CTTTGATAATCTCTATGGTACATCAGGGATACTCAGATTGCTTTATTACTATCATAGCTGGAGATCTGATCAACCAGGGAAGAGTAACTGTACTGTCATACTTTACGAAGCTCCTCTACTTGAGAAGCGTTCAAACTTTTTCACTATTAAGTAGCTGTAGAGACAAGCAGTGAAAAGTATTTAGTTGTCAATTGGCTAAATCTCAAGTAGTGAACTAATAGCCTGTTCTGAGAAATACTGCCACGACCATAGACATCCAGTGAATGCTAATGGCACTGCTAACAGGCTTACGGAACTCTACACTCAAGTGAATTAAAAACATCTCTTGCAAATGGAATTGATAGACTTTATCCTGGAGATAGACTGCTTGAGTCAGTTTTATGACCGAGGGAAACTGACTGTAAGCACTGTAACAAATCACACCTGAACAACTGCTGCACTGTCAGGAGATCAAGAGCTAAACTTCCCAGAGTCAGCAGAGAAGCTCTGTCTGTTCAAACAGTTCACCTCTCCCAAGTTAAAAAAACAGCTGACCTTGCTGTTACAAAAGACACTGCACACGGTTCCAGAGAGCGATGGGGGGTGTGGGGTGGGGGGGTGTTGGCGGGAGAGAAAGACATTGACAGAACAGGCTACTCTGGAACCAAACAGAATACTCAGCCTGAATAACCTACAGGATTCAGTGAGAGGGTTTAATAAGGATCTGAGTTAAGGTAGCCAGGAATGGCCCATAATGTCCCCATAAATGGGCACACTGTCCAAACAATCCAAGTCATTTAAGCCTCTGGACATTGTTTGAAAGAATTAAGGCTTCACCACCCTCCCCAGATACACATCATCTTTAATGCTTGCACTTCAAGATTTTAACCAATAAATGCAGCTGTAAATTGTCATTTCCAGTACTCTTGTTAAACTGGATATAGTTACCAGAGGGGTATAATTTGCTACCATGAAACTTTTTAAGCCACTTCAGCATAGGCTTTGCTACAGCAGCTACATGAGAATTTAACTGAACTCTGGAAAAGATAATCAGGTATTTCATTAATCTTCAATGTGGTAGCAACATATAAGCCATACAGCCTCCTGCTTGAGCTTAGCTGGTTTCAGAAAATCTTCATTAACAGGCAATATTCCCCACAAAAAGGCATGTAATATTTTAGAAATCTGGAATCTTTACTTTGATGAAGAGACTAAGATAACTATTTCAGGAAGCTGAGGAGGTCTTCAGATGTTTGACAAGCACTACTTTAATGCTTTGCTGACATTACAGCTTGATTGATCCAAAGGTCACAAGCCTTTTCTTTGTGATGGTGAGGGGAGAGGAGGGAGTCATTCCCCCAAAAGGCTGTTACTTCGTGAAAGAGCCAATGGAATTCTGCTAGAAAAACAGCAACTTCTCCATAGCTATAGCAATGAGCCTTGTTACCAAAGGAGAGTGCGATGAGGAATGTCTATCAAGACAGAGAAATGGTCTATAAGGTTCAACTGCAAGACTGCTTCCCCGCTACTCATGCTTGTCAGTCAGCTGCAGCTTTGCACTCTATCACTAAATCATAACTAGAAGGTGGAGGCAGGTCATCATTATAATTAACTTTTCTTCACTTATGGTATAGCACTTGGTCAGAGACCCCCTGAGCCAGGAGAGTAGCACATTAAACCTTGGAATACTTCACCAGCAAAACAATATTTCAAGTGCATACAACTTGATTTTCAGGGCAGTGGCCATTTACAGATCATCACCTCCTGTAAGACCTTCACTTTAAGCATAAGCTGTTGTGAAGAATCCACATTTTTTCTCAGATTATTTCCTCCTGCTCTAACAGCCAACCTCTCCACACCCCAACATCAGATTGGGTTCAGTAGTGAGTTCTGAACACCAGTCAGAGCTTCTGTATTTCAGGAAGCTGTCTAAGCCTGGGTGCTTAATCATCAGTCTGCTACATACTGGCGTTTCAGCTGAAGGAACTGGTTTACAGCCTTCAGTGTTGTAACACCTGTCAGCTACAGCAAAACAAGTTGGACTCTTTATGCTACAAAGCATCTGTCATTTAATGGTATCCTATGGAAATTTTTTTTCTTCAACAAACCATTTCAGATTGAGCCTTGGGAAGACCAGCAGGTACTTAACTTTATATTTTTCTGGATTAAGTGTTATATTTTTGGATAGCTATTTTGACTAAAGCCACCTGGTAATGTTTGAATGCTGCCACAATACATGAAAAACAATGTTTTGATAAGTTTATTGTAAACACTTCAGCATTTCTTTGACTTCCAAGTCTGTCATATTAGCTTAATATATAATTTTACACATACAAAAATGATAGCCAAGACAAGAATGTCCTGAAGAATAGCAAGTACTAGCAATACTTCAGTACATAACTTAAATCCAGATTCTCTATTCTCACTTAACAACCTCATTAGCTTCAATTTTATCCACAGCTCATCTTGAAGAATCAGTTTCATTACAAGACTGGCTGTAATAGTCACTAGCTGTAGCAGTTTCATTCTAGAGACTTACTAGATTAAAACTGAGAGATTTACAAAACAAAATTTGAAAAGCTTCCAGAATGTGTAAAAAAAAACAACATGCCTTTTCAGAACTCAGTTTTCAGTTTTTACACAATTGCATCTTGAACATTTCACATTTCCCTTTGAAGCCATAACCTACAAACATTAAAAATAGTCAAGAAACCTGAAGCCCCACTCTAGAGCATCCAGATACTTCAGAAAATTGTGACTTGGCAGCCCACAGCAGTTCCTCGATTTAGGCAAGACATTTTGATCTCACTAGTCCTCTCCTTTAACTCTGGACCAAATGCCTCAATGTAAACCCACTGGAGGAAGCCAGATCATTCACAATTTTCTGTTTCCAGTGTTCAAGACATACAGAACAGAAGCAAATCCACAGCACTATACCAGCTGGAACACATTAGAACCCAAAGTCTCTAGATCCTTGCCTAGTTAATGAGAATTATCCCTTAAGAAGTGTTAGGTCTAGGATTTTGGATTGTATTATATATTTATATATATATAAAAAAATATATATATAAATAAAAATGTCACATTCCCAACACCAAGTCAGTTTCTTGTTTTTGGAAAGTGGTTAATGCGGGAGCAAAAGATGCAGTGGTTAAAATGACCCAACATCCCAAGAAGAAATGATATGAAGAACAAGGACATTTTGGTATAAAGTTAGTAGTCAAATTTTCCAAGGACGTCTTTTGTTTTTGCTTTTTAAATTAACAGCCAAATACATTTTTTTAACCACCTCCTTGATCTAACACTTAAATTGCTGACATTGTCCAAATTAGTGTAATTTTTTTTTTCCTGTAACGTCACTTGGTTCTTGGCTACTAACCTTTCATGTTACTCTTGGATTTGTCAGTTTGCTTGCCTGTGGGGGTTTGGGCCTGCTGCCCCTGCCCACTGGAAGAGGCTGCCTGCTGTGCTGCTTTCTGCTTTAACATTGTCCAGTCGAATGTGTAGTCATATTGGTGGTTCAAGGTCCTAGAAAAGAGTGAAATACTTTACTGTAATACATCATGACCTCCTTATTACTAATACCAAGCCTTTGCTGAAAACCCAGAACTAGAGGTTAACTCTTTTTGTAAGCTGCTTTGGAGATTATGAATGGTATATAAATGCTAAGTATTACTAACTTAAAGGGATTCTTGAAGTAAGCCCAAATAGCATCAGTGTTTTCTTTACTGTTTACACAAAAGTCTGTAGAAGCAGCACTTCCTCACAACCCAGCTTACACATTTGTCTGCATTGAGGTTCTCAGATTATTTTTTTTAAAAATATATATAATTTTAAAGAGAGACTGCAGTATCACAGATCATATAAAAAAATTGTTTTGCATTCCAGAAACCTGCAGGGAGACTCTTGAGAGATCAGTACCAGCTCTTCTTTTGACAGATGCTGTTCACTCCACAAGGCTGAGTTTATGTTCTGCTTTCTCTAACAAGCTCAGTGAAACAGCACTATTTCCCTCCATTGAGATCTACCTCCTGGGCACCACTGCTATTCCCATCACTAATGTCCACACATAAAGAGCCTCTAACACTTCTACTGTGAGGGGTCAATTTCTTAAACTACTTGCAACAGAACTTGAAGCATGGGCTCAACCCTCTAGCATCAGTGGTCAGATCACGCAACACAAAACCAAGGGAATCTTTTCCTTCATGTTTAACACTGAACAGTATTTTTCAGGTCCTTTAAACAGCTTTTCTAACTCCGAAATGAAAGAAAGTCCCAGAGGAACTCCCTACACCATACACATATGGAGCAGCTTTCTGCAGTGCCAAGTCCCACAGAACCGTTACCAACCGGTAAAGCACTAATGAATTTCTGTACTTTTCCACTTTGAGACTGACCTGAAAAGAATACGGAATAATTGCCTCAGATACATGTAATCTGGTGCCTCTTCAAAGCGCAGGCCACGACAGTAGTTCAGATACATGGCAAATTCTGCAGGGAATCCCTGTAAATCAACAATGTTAATCAAGCCATGGCTTGCAGCAAAAAGCTTCTAACGACCCATAAGAAGATAAAAAGCTATATTTCTGTCTATATGGCAGAGAAAAACTGGCTGAAGATTCATAAGTGTAAGCTCCACTTTGCCTCTAGTTACTCATTTATTCTGTATTTCAGAAAGTGGATTTGATCAGCAGGTTACCAGGTACACATTCCTTCCCCAGAACTGTTACCTGATGTATATTTTGCAATCACAAAAGTCCTCTGCTACCAAAACCTTCAACATACAACATATTTAAAGCACTTCATTCATCCTAATTAAACCTAGTTCTTAATAACTAGGTCTCTGAAACAAGTAGTAACTGTCTTTTAAAACATTCCACTTATGTTTCCTTGATAATTTACTTGAGCATACTAGAGGCAAGGTCAATTACCACTATTAAGTGTGAAGACTTAAACCATAAAAACCTTTTTCAAAGATTCCCTGCTTTACACATTTGTACATTCAATGATATATTAAAGCCTACACATAAATAGGTAATAGCATGCAGCATAATGCTGTACTACAAGAAAGGAAACATAGGGTATAACAGGTCAGCAGTTTGGAAGATGCTGCCAGACCGTAAGGGTATATAAATGTGCATGACTATGAAGTGCAATCCTTGGTGCTGCTGTTTGATGTGCAAGAATTACCACGTATTCTCAAGAACCTTTGTTAAGAAGCACGTGGCTGCCACAGTTCAAGACAAATCTTAAGACCCAAAGGATGACATTGGAAAAACATCATTCTGCAACATGGCTTTAAAGATCACTTAACATCCAATTTCACTACAGCCTCAGCCTCTATTTGAGATACAGAAGACATTATGAACAATCTTGAAGAGGCAGAAACAAGTATATACAGGCAAGCTATGCAGCTCTATCTTGAAGAAGTGAACAAGCCTCACCTAAGATAGCAAGAGAGCTTGCACAGCCAACAGTCACCAAGAACTGGAATGATGGTTGTGTGAACTACTCCAAGAAACAGCAGTGAATGCCTGCCCTGTTACACACATACAGTCTTGCTGGGTGGCCAAACCCAAGGCACCCATGACTGCCAGAGAAGTACTATTCAGCAGCAAATGCCATGTGAGACTATCTAATATATTGGCTCGAGTTTTAAAAAAAAACAGAAAGAAAAGACCTTCCATTTCACAGTATGACATCATTTGGAAACTCTTACCTTACACAAAACCTCAACAGGAGTGGACATTTTCTTTTCACTAATCTTTTCATACTTTTGCTTCTTTGTTGCAGCCTGTGGAACATGTAGGTCACAATATAAGAGATATTGTGCAACACTGGATGAACAAGGACAGTAGCAAAAAAAAATGACAGAAATCCTTTGGTCAACCATAAGTATTTTATGTGAAATCTCCAAGTCCCACACACTTATTGCAAAGGGAATGAAGGTCAATCTGGTATTAAGATTTGGACACAGTTTAATACCATTTGTTGCAGACTAATGCTTCCATCACATGGCACAGCTCGTGTAGTTCTAGCTGCTGCTTTTGTCTGTTAAGCAGACCAGACTTGCATTTACATTTGCCAAAGTTCTGTTAATTCCCACTCAGTACCCCATTCAAGGGCTGCCTGCGTGTTTCAGTAAGCAGCCATTACATTCATTTGCAGCTGAAGAGTTCTAGTGCTTCACAAGCTGCTTGCCTTTTTAGAAAACTTGCAGCTGCAACACCATTTGAGTTACACAACTCTCACATGGAGGAAGAAAAACAATTAAAACATGAAAACAAATCACTGAAGTCTATAACAGAAGAAAGAAATATTTGCTATACTTGTACTTGGCTACCATACATGAAAATACTTGAAACAAGTCTGTTGTGGCTAATACTTATTTAGTCATGCCATAAACCGGACTGAAGATATCACTAAAGCTGAACTTGCTAGGCAAGAAATTATTTCCATGCTCCCTACAGCAATTCAAAAAGCCAGTAGCAATGTTATTTTGTACTTCCCAAAAAGGGCCTCAGCCTACAAAATGACAATAATAATTTGCAAAGATGACGTAAGCTATTGTTTAGCATAAATTTTAAGACAGTCAAACAATACATATTTTGCCTGCTGCCTGAGAAGCAGAAAGAACTTTTCTTCTACATTCTATAAATATCATGCCTTGGGAAAGGCTGCTTTGTATAACTGAAGCTAAACATTATATGCAGTCACCTATCCGGACCAGCAGGCAAAAGCACGATACCCAAACGTGAAAAAAAGTGAGGGTGGGAAGGCAACTTAACCTACCTTTAATCCTTGCCAAGGCAGACTGGTTCTGTTAAAGTACATCAATACATAGCCTAGAGACTCCATGTCATCTCGACGACTGGAGAAAGAGGAAGAACATGATGAATTACGTATTTTGGCATTTCATACTTTATTCCAAATAGTGCAAGCATTCAAAAATAAGAAAAAAATATTAAGGAACAAAACCTAAGCTTTGATGCAAAGGAAGGTCTTTTTCTAATACAGCTAAGACATGTAGGTATTCAGGATTCCACTGGCAGGCATGTAACAAGTCTTCACAAGCAGGAAGATCTTATTCATTTTTCAAGCAAGGAATAGTCAGTAGGTTATTGTGTGTGGTACGTTTCCATCTGCAGTTACATTAGAATAATTTGAGAAACATAAAAACTTTGGAAAATAAGAAGTGAAACATTAAATGTCTTTCCCATTTAATTAAGTAGCTTGGATAGAAACTGAAGTTTTACCTGTAGGAATCATGAAATGCATTGTAAGAGACACACATGATGTTAGCCTTAACTTCACTAAGGAAAATTTTTCCCAGAACTTTGCCTCAGTTTGGGACCAATGCTGAACACCTAGCCTCAAAAGGGCCTAATTCCTTTCTTCTTCAAGTCTGTTAAAAAAAAAAACAACCCTGAACTGCCTCTGTGATTTTTAAAAGAAAAGCAGTATTTAGAAAGGTGCATGCATCAGAGAGGTGCCTCTGCTTTCTTCCCACAAGAAGCCTGTTTCATGGCAGCTAGAGAACTCTGACGTTATCCCATCCATAGACTTCACTGCGAATTTGCACACAAACTCTCATCTAAAAGGCTTCAAATGTCTTCTCTACTGCGTATGCTCCAGATCCACACTTCAGCCAAATGAACACCATCATATTTTGCTACACAGCTTTCATGATTACTAAGGCTAGTACAGTTCACTGAAGTGGAAAAAACACTCCATGATTTTTTTCCTCTTGGCAAAGTTGCCTCTTCCCAGCTGTAGTAGAATCACATTTTTCCTCTGACTGCCCCTCTGCAGCTGACATCTATTTAACAGGAAACAGAAAAATAACTTATTTTTCTCCTCCCAGCTTCCTTATCAAAAGAACCTGACAGGTATTGTTGCTGCTTTGCCACCCAGGCAGATCTGCAAGAAAAGCATTGAAATGGTGGCAGGAAAGACTACACACCTACTATCCCCACAAGGGAGCAAAAGGCTGAGAGTAGTATTGCAAACAGGATCATACATATGGGTGAGAATAAAACAGTTCCCTTTAAATGAGAACAATCTGTAAGAATGTGGGCAGATTTCACCTCCAGATCTTGGTATGAGAGGAAAGAAGTGGTAGGTGATGCTTTATGTTATAGCCAACTCAGTATAACCACTAATAATCACCAGAATGGCCTGCCTGTCAGCCCCTCAACTCATGTTCCAGCTCTCAAACCCTTTGGGGAACCTGTTCAGGGAGCTATCCCAGAAAAAAAATCAGCTTGGTTCCCTAAACCATTTCACCACAAGGCCAAAAACGCACTAGCTGTGCCCAGGGGTCAGGGAAAAGAAAGTTGCTTTACTCCTCTTGACAGCAGCTAGCTCTGAGGTCATCTCAGCTGTAACAGGAAACCACAGCCAAAGTGAGGGATGAAAAATGATACTAAAACCACAGATTTCAGCCTGCAAAACTTGCTAATTCTATTAGAATTGCAGATTTTAATCATCAACAGGATTCAGTGAACCAGTATGGGGTTGTGACATAAAATTACATTTTCTGAGAAGGCAGTGGTAAATTCAGAAGCAATAAAGGGATTAATAGTTTCCACCCCCCATCCAGTTCATTGTTTTAATGTTTATTTTCATGATTTTGTAATAGGAAACATTTAGTTCTGTAAATCTGTAATGGATATATTAATTTGAGCATATATTGATAAAAGTGATTTTCAGGATTTGGAAAACAGGAAAATACTCTCCATTACTAAAACATGAAATGGATAACACTGCAAACAGCTGAGAATAGCTGTCATTACATATAGGAAAACATGTTCTGTAACAGCTGAAGTACAGCACTAACAGTTGAAATATTCTGCCGTAAGCTTCAGGACTGGTTTCTCTTGATTACAGGAATATTATTTGTTTGCTTCACTGTTGGCTTGAGCTAGACAGTTTAATAGCTTACAGCATGCACCAAGCTACATTTCTAACTATATTAGAATTCCCAGTACCAGCAGAAATGGTACAAGACCTCCAACTACATTCAAAAGCCATAGTCTTTTGCAGTTCCCTCCCTTCACTGTAAGGTGCTAGCACAGCTATTGCCTTACAAGAAAGGCTTGGGTTCTATGAAGTGTACTTCAGAAATGACACCTGTCATTTACCCTATGACCCATATGTCAAGTAGGCTTAAATGACACTGACAGACAATAAAATATACTTAAGGAACCTTAAGGAAATTAAAGCAAAGAGAAAGCATGAAGCATTTTAAAGCACCAAATATTTGTAAGTTACATGTTCTGTTGAAGTTGACCACTAGGAATTTAGTCATTCCCATCCTGACTAAACTGAAGGTCAGAGGCACAGACATTCATCGAAGTTTTAACTATGTCTAAGCAACCTCAGTACCACAGGCTAAAGCCACACCATTACACTTATACATCACAATATCTAGACATATAGGTTAGGAAGAGAGGCATCACTTCATATCTCACAAGCATGTAACATATACTTCCAAACAACCCAAAGTGCTACCTCCACTGGACCACTGCTAGAATACTGTAGTAGCAATATGTTTTTGATCCAGATGATAAAAAAATGTGTTTATTGATTAAGCAAACTCAAACATATAAACATATATACACACACATATACATGTGTACATATATACATAGAGAGCCACAACTACAGTTGCATATACCAGAAACCAAAATACAGTATGAGTGAAGTAGAAGATCTTTAAGTCTTGCTTGCAGGCAAAAGGATAAACAATAGTTTACTAATTTGAAGGGAGAGTGAGAAAACAGGACACAGACGCCAGCTTTAGAACACCCTTTCTGGCTATAGAATTGCATCTCAAGCCAGTCAGCAGTGGCATCAACAGGTACTAACACAATCAGGAAAGTGCACCATTTTATTTGTGACGGTCCTCTGACAGATCCACATGAAAGCATAGCTTATACTTAAAAAAACCCACAGAACAGTATGCAGAATATCCACCTCATGCCTGCAAGACTTAGACTCTCTCCAAGAAGCAAATTGGGTACTTGGTTTTTTTTCCCCCACCCTTGTTTAGGCAGCCAAAAAGAAAAGCATTGCAAAGGGATAGATACACTTATTTATATAAAATTAGTTCAGACACTTCAGAAGCTTACAAATAAGATCATCTTGCAGCCTTCAAAAGCACAGCAATAATCTCCTTGAACTCACCTCTGCTCAATGCCAAGATGTGCATTGATACTGGCATATCGAGCTGTGCCAGTGAGATTTTTGTCTTCTCTGTATGGTATGTGTTGCCTTGTCCTGTTGTCCCGGTACTTTTTGGCCAAACCAAAGTCAATAAGGAATAACTTAAAGAAAAATGAAAATAGATTATATTCCTGTACAATGCAAGGAATCCCCAACCTCTTTCACTAGGCATTAGCTCCATTTTAAGACATCCACACAATGTAACAGCCTACAGCTAAGAGGAAGCAAAGTAACAGTGCAGAGTCACAACTAGCTTTAACTAGCCAGTTCAAAAACTTAAGAGTGAATTAGTTCAAGCCTTTTCTCAATCCAGTGGAATAGATTAGATTGTGCTACACAGCATCTGTAGCCTAGTTCTACAACTATTTTGTATTACTATTATAGTTTGTATCACATTAGCTCAATAACTACAGTGCACAATTTAGGAAGGAAACTACTATGTGCAAAAGCACACTTCACAAAAACCTACTCACTAGCAGTTTACACATACACATAGTTAATGGCAGCTCAGCAGCTTAATGCAAGTGATGCACATCCTGTATTCTTCTCTACGCCTCAAAGAACACTGGCCATTCTGCAGAGCATAAGGCCAAAACTTTCAACAGCAAACAAGACATCTTGCTTTCAATCATAAGCTCGTTTTAAAACTACCAGAACACCACCACAGCAGCATGACACACTTGCTGATGACATTAATACAGCCAGGAAGCTAGAGCCTAGTACACGGAATCCAATTTAGGTTTCTAATAACCAAGCTTGCCCAATGATTTGATATTTAGCAACAACTGACTGCATGATAATTAGTGTGCTAACAGCCAGCCTATCTACAAAGGTTAATACAGACTGTACCTTCGTGCAACAAGATTACAAGACCAGGCAAAAAAAACTGAGGCAGAAATACATAAGGAACATTTCAAATTCTAGCAATTAGTCTTCAAGCTGCAAATCATCAGGCTGAGCTCCTGATTCCAATGCTGGATTAATGCTACGGGATCAGGGACTACAACCCCTATAGTTTAATGAATACTGCAGAAGTAATTTGGGTGGGGGAAGGAGATGATGGAAAGATGACATAAGGTTCAAGAAATTCTCACCGAAAAGCTATTCAGTAACACCTTAAAAGTGATTCCGGAACAGAAGATGCAGCTTTAAATGCAGACAAGTACTGGAGATTGATATGCAAGTGTACCTGCATCCAAGACTGAAACAAAGGATCACTGGCACACTGGAAGTGCTGTGAATTATAAAGTGACACTCAACATGGAAGTACCAGAGATATTGGAAGGCTGAAAGTTTCCGAATTGAATGGTAGACATGTTTTAGAATTCTGATTGAAGATTTTCTAACTATAGTAGTCTAGAAAGGAAAAAAACAAAGCTAAAACCCTCTTAAACTACTGATGTTGGAGCAGAAAACCTTGAGTTGATGTCTTGCCGTGATTTATATGCAACCACAAAGCACAGCAGTTCTACATCTGTGTTCTACTGAAAGTCATCCTGAAAATCCAGATGCTTTGAGCAAGAGGATGTAAACCCAAGTTTTAAAATCAACTACACTGGTCAGACAGTTCAGGGAAGGGGGGGGTGTCTTGTGTTTGTTGCATCCGCCACAGCTACCACTAGAGGTAGTGATTCACTTAGCGAGCACAGACATGTTCTCCATCTACCAGGAAATCAGCTATTTTGATACTAAATTCCTGAAGCAGGTAGTATATAAAGCTTTTATGTGACTACTATACTGCAAATGCAACTTTCCTAGAAGCAAAACCTGAGCTCAAATGCAATCCCTTATTTTCCAGTTAAAGCTTTCTGATCTGATGACAGACTGATGTATAGTTTGCAATAGCTACTTTTACAGGGTTTTTGCCCATTAGTTTAAGCAAAATACTATTCCTTGATAAGGAGGGAAAACCAAACACTATACACGTTAGAACATTTTCACTGCACATTTAGTTACAAACACTTTAAACAATTCAGTCTTCACACGCTTTTTGTAATACTGGGGATCTTGCTGTTAATTAATGGTATGAAGGAACAAAGTCATAGCTCATGAATCAACATAGTTAACACTGGAAGTGTGCCCGTAATACATAAATAGTTGGTGCCTAGCCCTGCTTAACACAGACATTGTTAGACTGCTTTCTTCAAAAGTTATAAAAGTAAACGATGCTCTTCCTCTTCCACAGCTGCTACAAGCTCTTGACATTAGACCTGAATAAGGTAATTCTGCCTTCTCACAAGAGATATGGGCAGAACTTCTTAAAAAAAAAAAATCAATTCAGCAACACAGACCTGCTTTATGCTACTCAAGTAACTGGATATTATCTTAGAGCACTGATTTCTCTGGGGAATTTTACTCTGTTCCCTAGCTTAGACTCATTCTGTATTTCCCATTCTAGATGGGTGGAAGGCAAAGGAGTAAGTCCACCTTGCAAAGAGTTAAGTTGGAAGATACAGCCTGATTTGGATGAGCACAGAATGTACTGATGTCAGCCAGCAGGAACACAGATGTATTCCCACAGTTAACCTCATACCACCTTAATTCTGTTTGTTGCACGATCAGCAGGAAACTGGAGAAGTAGGGCAAGATTTTTGCCAAGAGCAACTAGAGAAGTAGATCAAAGTCTCTGCTTCAACTGATAAGAAAGTTTCAGAAGCAGACAACAGAAGCCTGTCAGCTTGCATACAGCAGCTAGCTGCCTGGAATTTAATACATGAAGACTATCATTGTGGAAAGCTACAGACTGATTCTATGGCCAAACTCCTGAGCTATGATTCATATTCAGCAATTTCCAGGTGTTCTACTACAAACTGGCATATGTCTTCATTCTTCTCCATCTTCTCTTGAAGAGTCACGAGTACTACATTTAACACTACAAGATAAGCTCATGCTTCTCCAAGACACAGCTTGTTGGAGTAATTTCATTTTGTAAGCACAATGGATGAAAAAAATAGAGTCCTCATTACACATTTAGAAAGATTTTTAACAAAAACTGCAAGGGAAGGAGTCTGGCTGAAGCAATAACAGAACCTCTCCATGTCCATTCAAAGACACTGCAGTAACCCTACAGCAAGGCAAGCAGACAGCCCTATGCAGAAGCCCCAGTATTTCACCAGGGTGGCATGTCTATCTTTCAACACATTCAATAGACTGCCTTTGAGTTTTAAAGGACAAAAAAACCCCTGCTTCTGCATATGAAATCAAGCACATACATTTAGCCCTTTTTAATATCAAGTTTAGAAATAATTCCACAATTTAAACAAGCGCCACAGGGAAACATCTTAGTAATGTTACATGTTTGCCAAGTATGTCTGAATAATGCCAACATAAGAGGTGCTTTTGCAAGGTCTACATTCTCCAGAAAAAAAAAAAAACAACCCAAAACAAAACAAAAAAAAAAACCAAAACCAAAACAAAAATAAAGCACATGAATTTGGGGTTGAGGTTGGAATAGGAGACAGTTCAGACCTGGTTTAATCCTGAGAAAGATGGGTCCTGAGAAGTACTAACAGTCATGCTTCTTTTCCTCTTCCCCACTGGAGATTCTAAACACTGAACAAACAATAGAGGGTGGCAGTGCATCAAACAGTATTGCTTACATTGCAACAATGGCTGGCGCAGACAGGCAACACCGAGGCGTTCGAGAAAGAACAGGGTAGCCAAATGCCATCCTTCTTCCACCAAGCACTGTAGTTTTCAAAAAACTATGTATGTTTGGGGTTTTTTTTGGTGTTTTGGTTTTATTTTCCAAGGAGAAAATTTGGAAGATGTGACAAGGTAAATTTCAACTGTGAGCCGCTCCAAAATGGCACTGCCTTGACCAGGGATAGCAACGGTGACATTTGGCTCTATTAAAAAAGGAAATTGAAGTTTTGCTTACAAAAGCATCCTTTGGTTCCACAAACTGCCCTTCCCCCAAGAGACATTTAGAAAAAGTAAATCTTCAGTAAGGAAGAGGTAGAAGGCATTTAGTCACCTTAAAGTTTACTTTCATAAGCATGCAGGGCTTACTTCTAGCAGAGCTGAAAATTCATCTTTTAAGGTGGGAGCAAAATTTCTCCCAATCACCAAATCAAAATTTGAAAAAAATCAATTTAATTTTTAAAAAAATATAACTGACAGGAAGCTACTGGAACAAGATTACCATGCTAGTCTAGGCTTTGTGGCTGATTTTCTTTCAACTTTGTATAGTCATCTCTCAAAAACTACACTTAGTTACAAAAAGAAACAAAGTAAATTCTGTGTGGTGGCAAGTGTTCCTTAAATAAAGCACTTGGTTCCAAACTGAAGCAACCCATTCCTCATTTTGCTTATTGTAAACCTATCAATTTGCACTTCAGTCAAGAACTCACTCCCTAATCTCTAAAACCCTGCAACAGTAACAAAGCCCATGCCCACAGACAGTGTTTACCACCATATCATCGCATGGCTCCCCTAACTAGCCTACTAATGGGGAAAAAAAAATAATGGTTTACAGGCAATTTTGTTTTTCATTTCAGCTGATGCAAATCTAATGTGTTCCTCCACTAAAGTAATCACAGCAGCAATTTCTAGGCCATTAATCCACATCAAGATGAAACAGTGCAGCAATGCCAACCTAGCATGACCGTGCAAAAGTATAGAAAAATGGCCCAAAAAGAACAATTGGAAATCAGAAACTAAAACTAGGAAAAAAAATTAAAGTTTTCAAGTTATACTCTTAAGTCATGCCAGAAAATTAAGGAACCTAACTGCTCGACACAGCAGAGAAAAATAGAGTGAAAGTATGAAACTTGGGAACAAGCAAAGTTTAACAGCAACAGGATTACATAAAGACTGCCTTTCAGCTGGACTTACAAGTTTTTCCAACAATGGTTGTATCTAAACATTCAGTGCACTGCACCTCTTCAGACAAGAGCTGTTATCTCATGTTAATCAAGCCTTCCCCTTCTAATGTTCATGGCCCTGAAGTTGGCATTCATACAGGCAAACAAAGGTAAACATTTTAAATACTAGTAGTGCCTAAAGAGATGAGACATTCTCAGATGGCATATAGAGAAGATAAGTGGGAATCTTGCTTCCAATAAACAGCTTGATCACGTACATTTGTCCTGAAGTTAATTTCTATTAAGTAGCATGCTTAATGCATTGCCAATGCTGCCTGTCTGCCCGAGCTCAACATACAAATTGCAGAATTAAGCATATTTCACTCCAAAGAACTAAAAATAAAATGAAAAAGTTTTTCTATATAAGGTTTTCAACAGGAAACATGCACTTCTGACTACGTTTACCCATCCAAACAACTGCAACACCCTCAGCCCACCCCTCACCCTGCTTTTTTCCCCCCCCCACAAACCAAGTCGAGAGAATTTTTTTGTTGTACAACATATTGGGGTACTCTACAACTTAACAGTTTTCCACCAACATATTTGCATAATTTCATTTATTTATAAACGCAACTGATTCACATGCTGGCTATTAGTCATATCCACAATTCTGATGGCTGAAGAGTTCTCTTTACCAGTCTGTCACTGCAAGATTTAATGCCCTGATGACCTGTAGGTCAGGGGCTCCCACGTTGGCATGAATTCTTTTTATCCCAGGAAGTCAGCCCCAAAGCCAAAGATAAGATTTGACTTTATCAATGAGGAAAAAAATGCTACTACAACAGTCACCTCAATAATGAAACTCCATCATTGATAAAAGTAGCTAAGTATTCTCTAGGGTTAGTTTATAATCTTGTTGCAAGCCTAGAAATCATCTTGCAATCAAGTGCATCTCACAGAGTGGGTCAGAGACCCACATGTGTATGCCACTGCATTTAGAAGCAGACACTAAGAAATCCAAGTTCTCACATTGAAGAACCATGATTTAGCATCCAAAACATCAGTTTCAGCAATGAGTTTTAAAAAGGTTGTACAGCTTTATAATCAAATAACATAGCCATTCCCTCTGGATCTTTTAAACAAAGAGCATTAGACTAACCTTATTACAGTGACGCCCAATACCCATTAGGAAGTTATCTGGTTTAATGTCTCTGTGTATAAAATTCTTTGTGTGCACATATTCAATTCTACTGATCATCTGTAAAAAAAACAGCAACAACAAAACAGGTAAGATTTCAACGAAAGCAATACAATTCACTTAAACCTTCAATGAAAGCATGCATTTTCAGTGTTACCTTCTCCTGCTACTGAAGTTTATATACTTGCTTAATGAAAAGCAAGTCTTTTTTTTTATGCTGTTCAAATTAACATATAATATACATTTAAATCCCATAATGTTGGTCAGGCAACAGCAGATTAAATACCTGAAATGATTTCCTAGACATTCAAGTTCGTGTTCTAACTACAGTGTTCTATTAAAGAGTAATTTCTTTTTCTTACTTCAAACAAAGGTTTTCTATACCTACTACTAATTTTAAAGCTCATTCCCTCCCACTGTCCCAGTTATTAATTCATCATCAAGCATCACTTTTTCCGGTAACAGTTTTCACAAAGCAAGTAACACCTTGACTGTGGCCCATACTGTCATATCTAGGCTACTGTGTCCAGGAATAACAGTTGGCAATGAAGACGCAGAGAAACCCTGGCACACCTGCATCATCATACGCAGTCATGCGATTTCTTGTGCATGAGATCACAGCACATGCATTTATGAGGTACAGCTTTCCAGCTACTAAAACACTCTTCACTCAGCCTTTAGTGAGTTGAATAGTTACAACATCATACCCTTGACAGTTGTTCTACTGGACTATGCCCTAAAAGCCAGTTCCATGCACTGATATCATACATCCCATCTATGTTTCCCAGATGACAACTAAAATTGAACACTAATTAGTGTTCATCATCTAAAGGAATACAGCACGAAACCATATAGATTCCCTGAAGATGCTGTAACACCCAAACACCAGCTAACTGAGCAGGCAAATGGCTCTCTACAGCAAGCGTACCACTCAAGGCAGCTGAGAATAGGGACAGCTGACCTTGTCTCCATACAAATGCCATGAGCTTCCTTGGCAAAGAGCCTGGGATTCTACAAGCATCTGGCTAAGTGACAACTTGGTACTAACATCAATTACGTAATATTAGATGAAACTTAAACTACCATTGAATGTTCAACTCGAGAAGCCCTCACTGCCTTTCAAGTAGCTGAAGACAGCACGATCAAGCTATTTAATAAATAGCAAGAAAGAAATATGGCTGGCCGTTTCAAACGCTACACTCTCATGACCAAGCTGAAAAAAATATCAATTGCTAGAAAGATACTTAACGGACCTCAGCTTTAGAGGCCTTGATTTGAGTTTGACATAGAGTGGCATCTCCACTAACAACTTTAAGAACTGTCTTTGAGCACCACAACCACCAAAACATTATTTATTAGCTTGTGGTCTGGTACTAGAAATTCCAGGAAGCTGTCAGTGCACAGTGACATTCAATAAGAATGGACCCATAGACTTGCATGTTGCCCACCTGTCACTGCAGCTGGCCAACACATAGCAGGTTTCCATTCAACCAGATTAACCATAACTAGAGACTGCTTCAGACCTTCTAACACCACCACCACAGGTGATAGTGGGAGTTAATCTGCCCATATTAGTCTCGATACTTCAATAAAGTTGCACTTGTTAGATCTGCAGCATCAAGGAGTTGGTACCTGCGCTGCCTTCCCACTACAGGCCTACATTCTTTTTGTATGCTACAGCACACAGAAGCCACTACTACTTTATTCCTATATAGGTCAAGTGTTCACTTAGCTATACCCAACACTGCATAACACACTATTTAATGCACTTAAAAAGAACCACATTGCACAAAATCCTTTAGGGTTTTTAACTTCCTCAGTAAGATTTGTACGTACCTGGTCTGCTAACATAAGTACTGTTTTCATCGTAAACCTGCGAGAACAGAAGTTGAATAGGTCTTCGAGGCTGGGACCAAGAAGATCCATAACTAGAACATTGTAGTCCTTTTCTTGACCATACCACCTGCAACAAAGAAAATTATTCAGCATTAGCAGGAACCCTAATGCAGCCCAAAATACCATTAGCCCTCTCAGCTACAAGAGTACATTGCTGAGTAAAGTTCAATCTCAAAAAGCTAACTAAAAACTAAGGCCAGTAGCATCTTACTTTTCTTGGAAGCAAAGTCTGAGGACAAAACAGAATACACAAGTTGGCAAGTGTGTGTGCACGTTTAATTTTCCCTTAAAAGGAAACACCACTATACTTTAGCAGCAGCTGAAATACCAAACACCAAAATCAAAATGCAACCAAAGCAGAAGCCATTACATGTCAATATACTGAGGTGTGTGTACAAAGTCTGAACTGAAACTCATTTGCAGAACACCTTACACTCCCATTGTTTCCTGCATTATTTGACTTCATAGAAACATCTTTAAGTGCTTTAAGCTTTGTTTTCAGGTGCGACTTCTCTGCAACAGACCAAAGCAGCTCATTCAGTTAACTCGTACTACCAGTTTGTTCATTCATCCAAATTCAACAAACAGCAATCAAGTTCTACTGTCCTATTAAGTAGAAGATAAAGGCGCTTTACCAGGTTGTCAACATCATAAAGTTAAAAACACTTAAGTGTCATAAAAGCAAAAATAAAAGTGTAGCAAAATATCACTTGCAGCCAAACAGACTGTAATATTCGCCCTTAAGTGCTGATGTATCAATTTGGGGCAAAAAATTAAATGTTAACCAATGCTGTGAGGACAAGCAGAAGGCCTCCCATGCATATTTTTCCTTCCAATGCACATCTACCATTTCCATCACAGTATTGCTTTATGTCATCTGCAGCTTGGTGATAGTATTTCACTACCTAAGCTGCCTGAGAGGACCTGGAGTCACACCCTTCACTTCTGCAAATCTCAGCTGTGAATTTCCATATTTTAAATGAGCACTGAAAGACAGAACCTGAATATTCTTCTCTACAGTCCCCTTCTGCACATTCCAGATACCTACAATTAAGTGCGAAATGTGTGTGAAAAACAGTTCATGAAGCTGTGCTGAGTACTAGGAGCACATCACAGTAAAGATTCAACACCTCATCAATTGGAAGGCTACATTTTGCCTTTGCTAGGCACCTACTCCTTACAACAAGGATCTAGTACCCAGCAGTCAATGGATAAGGCACTGACCAGCTCTCTCCTGAAGGAGTATTAAGTTTACAACAATAGAGTTGCAGAAAAGATACACCAGGGATATACCCCATAATAAGAGCATGCAGGTAAAAAAAAAAAAAAAAAAAAAAAAAAAAAAATAAAGATTCAGCTACAGTAGTAGCCGAGGCTGAAACTTCTGTTGTATTGGGTTTGCGTGGCAAGGTTTTGGTAGCAGGGGGGTTGCTAAAGGGGTGGCTTCTGTGAGAAGCTGCTAGAAGCTTCCCCTATGTCTGACAGAGCCAATGCCAGCCGGCTCCAAGACAAACCTGCCGCTGGCCAAGGCCGAGCTAACCAGCAACAGTGGCAGTGCCTCTGTGATAACATATTTAAGAAGGGAAAAAAAAGTTGCCGTGGCACAGAAATTGCAGCCAGAGAGAGGAGTGAGAACATGTAAGAGAAACAGCTCTGCAGACCCCTAGGACAGTGAAGAAGGAAGGGGAGGAGGTGCTCCAGGCACCAGAGCAGAGATTCCCCTGCAGCCCATAGGGAAGACCATGGTGAGGCAGGCTGTCCCCCTGCAGCCCAGGGAGGTCCACAGTGGAGCAGATATCTACCTGCAGCCCATGGAGGACCCCACACTGGAGCAGGCTCCTGGCAGGACCTGCAGATCTGTGGAGAGAGGAGCCCACAATGGAGCAGGTTTTCTGGCAGGACTTGTGACCCGGTGGGGAACCCATGCTAAAGCAGTGTGCTCCTGAAGGACTGCCTGACATGGAAGGAACCCACGCTGGAGCAGTTCATGAAGAACTTCAGCCTGTGGGAAGGACCCACACTGGAGAAATTCATGGAGAACTGTCTCCCGTGGGAGGGGCCACACACTGGAGCAGGGGAAGAGTGTGAGGAATCCTGCCCTGAGGAAGAAGAAGCAGCAGAGACAACATGTGATGAACTGACCATAACCCCCATTCCCCATCCCCCCATGCTGCTGGTGGAGGGGCTAGGTAGAAAATTCAGGAGAGAAGCTGTGCCTGAGAAGAAGGGAGGGGTGGAGGGGAAGGTATTTTAGAGATTTGGTTTTATTTCTTATTACCCTACTCTGGTTTGATTGGCAATAAATTAAGTTAATTTTCCCCAAGTCAAATCTATTTTGCTTGTGATGGCAATTGGTTGAGTGATCACTCCCTGTCCTTATCTCTGCCCACAGGCCTTTTGTTATATTTCTCTCCCCTGTCTAGCTGAGGAGGGAGTGATAGAATTGCTGCATAGTGTTTAGTTGCTGGCTGGGGTTAAACCACGACATCTGTATAGACATTTTATTTCCACTTCAGGCAATGACTCCAGGAGACTAATGCATAGTTGTCTGGAAAGTAGTTACCACTGATAAACCTGACAAATTCCTTTGTACTCACAGGATTCCAAGCTTCCCCAGGTTAGTAAATGTTTAAAAACCGCAGAAAAAAATTCTATATTTTGGTTCATTTCAGGAACTACTGGCCTGTACCTTCCCACTGTCAGGATTCTAGCAGAAGCTATGCACTTTGTAATGCATTGTTATAAATTTGATAGAAGTTATATATAAGCTGTGGATCATATTCATTGTTTTACAGGTCAGTCTAGGACCTTTATTCATTCCTTACATCATGAAGTGATGGATAAAATACATATTTTGAAAGCAGTCATTCAAATGAAATGTCAACAAAAAGGTTTTTCTCAACCAAGTTAATGATCATAACAATACTGTAAGTACTATTTATCAGTTTTTACCTTCTCAAGGGTCATTGAATGTACTATGATGTACAAAAAAACCCCAACTTACAAGTGACTCAACTAAGAAAGCATGCTGATGGTATTATTTGATAAAGTCGGTAATTCATGAAAAGGCTAATATTCACACTGCAATCTGACACAGAGCCATGAGAGGTAAGCATTTTGAAAAGACCTGCCTAGCTAGGCCCTTTTAAGGAGTGATCAGAAGTTAGTTTCAACTGCAAGAGCAACCAAGAAGAGTATTTAAAAAATGCAATGCAGAGATGGAGAAAGAACAAAATTAAACGCTGCTGAGAAAAGTTCTTAATCAACTACCAACCAACTTCAGTTCAAGGATTACTGACTATGCCTGTAAATCTACTCCTTGGTTCCTATCAAATTCACCTATGCAAACGGCTGAGTAGTTTTGACGAGACTTTATAAACAACTCCATAGGTCACAGCTGAAAATGAAACATTATGGTCATCCAGAGTAATGAAAACTGGACCAAATGACCTGCCTAGTTGTTCTGTCATTAAATTTAGGTTTGTTGTGAAGAAGTCTAAAGAATAACAAGCTGAATTGAAGCAGAGGAGTAAATCAAGATCTAGATGAAGAAAATCTTACTTTAAGAACTGAAGTCCAATTCAGATGCTGAGTGTAAATGTTCAGTACAGTAAAGGTTCAGTGCCCAAGAGACTACAGTATAAGGGAAAAGGATCAAAGATCAGTCTTCAACTGAGCTAAGAAAAATTAGTTACAGCATCACAGAAAAAGTGAAGCTGATGAAAAGGAAGCCTACCCTGGGAGATACATTTTAAAAAGCATTTGGTTCCTCTATAGGGATCTCTGCTTAGTAAGTGCAGTAATTCAGGTTGATTGCACAACCTCCATTTGGCCTACTTCTACATATGTGCATGAAAATTTTAATCTCCTGACCATTTTATACTGGTGGAAAGCAGAATCAACTCTGCAAGACAAAGAAGTGAAACAGGACCTCTTAACATTTCATTTTCATGTTTACCTGCCTGTAATTCCTCACAGAAGACTGCTACATCTATTCCTTTCACTATCGGCAACTGAAACATCTGCTAGGGTATTGCAGTAACTTGTGCTTTATTTACTTTGCTAACACTGCAAGTAAGTTTTCATTTCCCTTTGAATATTTCCAGGGAAAATGGGATTAAAAAGTAAGGCTACATCATATGCATTCAAAGTCAAATAGCTGCTACTACTAGCAGCTCTGAGTAAAAATGTTGGAAGTCTTCGCTCTTCGTAGGAAACCTTGGGTATTATGATACATAAGAGCTCAGCAAGAACTCCTTACTCCCATATTTGCATAATCAATGTAAAATGGCATATAAGCACACATTTTGGATGAGCACAAATTCAGAGCACTTTGTCATGCAAGTTTTAACACTACTGGCTTAAAGTGCAAAACAACATGGCAACGAAGTGAGCACAACGAAGAGAGCACAATTCTAAAAAAACAGCTAGTGTGTCTCAAAGAGAAATCTTCAGAAGTTCTAATACTGCATCAGAAATGAAACTTGGAGTGGACTACTGATATGAAGGAATGATGCATACAAAGCCCTGGGCAAATTAGATGACACTAGCATCTCATAACACAAGTGTGTCCCACATGTCTGTTAGAGCTCCATGGACTTTTTTTTTTTAAAAACAGTTGGAAGTACTCTCTCATACTAAAGTTGAGGAAGCAACAGCAGCAATACATTTTAAGCAGGGAGAGTTTTGGAGGGGAGTGGAAAGCAGGGGCAAGAAATTTAACTACTTGACAGTTCACTTTGGGTAGGTAATGACTCTGCATATAGTTACATACAATGTATTATTTTAAAAAGAAAAGCTGATTACTAGACTAGGAAAACTCATTATTTCTCCAATTTGTTCCCACAGTGCTCCATGTCCCATTAGGACACATTTCCTAAATGAAGAATTTGAATTCTGTAGCACAGGCCCATTTACAACTCCTTAAGCCAAAAAAACACACCAAGTACAGATTATCAGCTTTCCTGAAGAACAGCAGTAGATTATCTTATTGAAGACTACACAAGACATTAGCAGGACAACTTTATTATGAAGAGCTAAGATTTATCCTTGAACTGGCAGCATAACACTGTAACATTTGATACAGCTGTTAAGAACCCTAGTCCATATCCAAGCTGTAAGGCATGCCCAAGCTCACACATGCATAAAAATGCTTTGACACTCTCCCTTGCCTCACCTGTTTAAAGCTACAGATCAAGTTACTACAGATCAGTTAGAATACAGTAAGTATCTTTTATGAAGCTTTCTGTCAAAGCATGGTTAAAGATTGAACTGTGACCTTAATTTGACCTCAGTGACTTGTCCAATTTGAAAGACCAAGACCCACCAAATTAACAAGTTGTCAAATCAAGTGGTTTAGCTGCCTGATATATTGTCCCAGTATAGATACATGGCTGAAATTTTGTAACATCTTCAATTTCAGTATTTGTAGCTCTATGCTGAACAACTAAGTCACATGGCACAGCCGTCAGAGTATTCAGTTTCCAAATCCCATACAGTATAAAGCAGGTATGATGCCAGATCACATGACAAGTTAATGTTTACTTGAACTCATGTGGGGTGTTTTTTTAATTCTCTTGACTAACCCTGAGACAAGCAAGTGAAATACTGATGCTCATTTAGCACTTAGTAGCAAATACTGTAGTCAGGTCTACCCAAACTTAAAATCCTTTTCTGTTTTCAGAGCTGCATCTTTGAGAAATTGTATGTCAGCAACTGCATATTTCATAAATAATGTCAATGACAAAAAATGTTTGAGAAAATTTTTCTTAGAAAAAACAAAAGCTATTAACTGAGAAAACATTTCATTTCATCATTATAATATTGTCTTCACATTTATCATCCTTTGAAAGGGTCACATTGAGGTAGGTCAGCTAGCAAAGAAACGTAGGCAAAGGGCTAATAGAATTCAGACAGAGGCCATGAAATTATAGGCCCAGTTTCAGACTATGGTACCACTTACACAATTTTAATAGGCAACCAGCAGTTTAATCCATTACACTGGCACTTGTAACTACAAGTGAACAAAATCAGCACAATTATCAAAGCTGTGTGAGCTGGTCAAGTGATGAATAAAAGAAAAGGATTCAGAAGATTCACATTAAAAAAGTCTCAAATTTAGATCAAGATGAACTGATTACTGAATAACTGCACAGCTGTTCGTCACTGGTAAAGAAACCCCAAATCCCATGCATTCTGAAACCATGAAGGCAGTAAAGGCATTGCCACCATTAGCATATGCCATGTCATTTTGTCAACTTATTATATACAAAACGAGAACATCAGCTTAGTGCCACAAGAAAGTGTTCCTACTACCACAGCAACTATAACAAGACTATTTTGTTCCAGCTGAATAAAAGCTCTCCTCAGCCAACACCTGCTTTGCCAAGTAACCTATCCTCCACTAAGGCTTCTGTCCGTTCGATCACTGACCATGCCAGTGGAGGCTGTAGCAACCTGGAATTACAAACAGAACCAAAGAAGGTCATGCTTTTGTAAGGAAAAAATAAATAAATAAAAACAAATCTCCTGGTGCCTCACTGCAAGGAAGTACAATGCTTCTGTGACAAGACTTGCGTAGTTAGGCTTCCAGAAACCTTTATAGTCACATAAAAAGAAAAAAAAGGCCAATTTCAACATCTTTCACATTACAAACTTTTGCCACTTTTGTAATTCATGGTATGTGACCCTATGTTTACCCTGTCCTATGTAATTAGTTTCCCAGCACTTGGGCTTTCAAACACCAAAGTAGAAGAGTTCACATGACAAAAATGGAGATTGTCAGAAGAACTAAGGTGGATAAGAAAGCTATTAAAAGTGTACAGTGAACAAGCAAGCTGGAAAGAACTTACTACTAGAACTACCTAAGATCACTTAGAATCACCTGAGATCACCTTATTAACAAGTTTGACAAGTCAGCAGGCACATGAGGGTGAATATGCAAGTCTGGAAGGCCTCATGAACACAAAGGATTCAGGCATCCTACAGAAAACCAAATGACACTGAACTGATGAACACTCTGGAACTGTATTCCATTTCTGCAAGCACTAAGTCATTTATACAAAAGTCTCTGAACTAGGCATTAGTCAGATGATGTGACTAAAGAGAAAACACAGACCTCCCTATAATCATACAGCTCTAGTACCAGGCATCAATGAAAAATAATAAGTAATCCTAACCAGGAAAAGTACAGGTATTCTACACAGAACCTGTGAAGCAATCTGTATCAATGCTTAAGGCACTGACATGCAAGCCCGATCACCAACATTTGGAAAAGGAAATCCCAGTTAGAACAGGGACAGGAAAGAGTTCAAAAAAGATGGGAAGGTGGTAACCTCTGTAATCATGTATTCAAACAGCTCAGAAAGGCAACTACAGAGTTACACAACTATTCTTTATAGATACAGAAGGACTGTAACTGGGAGAAGGTTATTAAAAAAATAGGAAAGAAATAAATAGGAGCTCACTGCCTATAGGTACAAGCATTTATCTTTAGGCATAGAAGCTCTCCCTCTGACAACAGAATCATGAGAGCTGCCATGCTAGCCTAGAAAGTTTTAACATTGCACCTGACTGATTCGCAGAAAAAATAGCATGTTGTCCAA
Source organism: Elanus axillaris (assembly GCA_026212715.1). Classification (NCBI taxonomy): domain Eukaryota; kingdom Metazoa; phylum Chordata; class Aves; order Accipitriformes; family Accipitridae; genus Elanus; species Elanus axillaris. The sequence goes on along the minus strand of JANZLQ010000044.1, from coordinate 9,421,920 downwards.
AACAGGTGCTGGATTTGGACCAAAGTGGTCCCTTCTGGTCCCACATTCTAGACTTCTCAGGACAGACATCTCCTGACAAATAATGAAGTTTCAGACAAACTGGGAAGTACATTCTGCCTGTAATATACTAATTAGAGTCTTAACAGATACCGAAGCAACACATATAAGAGAAGTAGTCTAGCATCCTAAGATTAATGTCTAAATTGACACATATTTTGTATTATTTCTAGTTTATTGCCCCTGAAGCTGGAAAAGCAGTTCTTAACTGTTAGCCAGCTACGAGTAATATAAATGAACATAATATGGCATGACTGAAATACCAAAGTGGAATATTCAGCAGATGTCATCTAACATTAGTTGCCATGGTGAGTATGAATTAGGCCACCCAAGTACTAAAGAAAGAAACACCAATGAACACCCTACGCTATGAAGTTAGATAGACTCTATAAATAAAACTCTGTATCATTTTCTGTACAGTTAGGAGAGAAATACGAATATGTGAAGTATGCCAGTGCAACTCATCTCCTAAGCAATAAGGTCATTTCATCTGCCTAGTGTTATGTCGCATACATACATACTTCCTTGTAGTTGATTCTTTGCTAGCTGTTTCATAAGCTACATTAACACCTGGTAGGAAGTGAGGAGAACCTAATTCAAGTTTATTCCATTAAAGTTAGAAGGTTCAGTTCAGTTGAGAAGGTAATCCTTTAATCCACAGTAGGTACAGGGAACATTGTTGAGGATAATAGTGTTTCAGTAGTACCTCTGCTGATCACCTACCCCAAACAATAACACTGGACAGAAACTGCATACTTTTGCAGCTCTTTCTGCAAAGGCTGATCTAAGGCAAGGAGAAAAAAGAAAAAAAAAAACCACAAAGTGAAAAAAGGATGGTTTCATTTGTTTTCAAACCATGGTCTCTCTTGGATACTTCCAAGAAGCCCATGAAGACCAATTAAGACAGAAGTTTAGATTGTTATAAAACATGAAATACATTTTGTTTAAAGACATTCATTCTCTCAGAAAAAAATTAGGTATCAATTTAAAAGACTAGCTTCCAATTTTGCTTTTAGCTACTAGAACGAGGGGCTTCCTCTTATCCACTAGGGTGGTTCTGCCCTTCAGTATGCAGCCTTAAGTAATAACAAAGTTAATTAATAGGAGGCTGTATTGTTAGAACCTTCCTCCTCATTACTTGCAGACCTAGATGAAAGTATCAGTCTTACCAATGAAAAGACACAAAACTTTTCAGACTTTACCCAACTACTAGTTT
>JANZLQ010000044.1:9393874-9404276 GCA_026212715.1 Elanus axillaris | reverse complement strand
TGAATAAAAGTTGATTGTTGTTTGAACTCCCCTGGTGTCGTTTCACCTTAATTCTGACAAAGGAAATCCACGAACCTAAGTCGCTCGAAATTCAGGATGCGACACTAGCTCTGACGGATGCTGAGTGCTGGCCCATCTCCCAGAAGCCATGCACAAGGGCATGGCACTGGCACACTACTGGGCAAAGTATCCCAGGATCTGGACTTGGGCCAGAGCACCTGATTCCAGACAAATCATGGCTGGAAACCTGGGGCTCCAGCCCCTTTGTGAGTGTGTCCTCCCAGGGGTAGGATCCACATGTGTCTTGTCCCTTCTAACAGTTCACCTGAACATCTTCTGTACTCAATGGAGCAGCTTTTCATGTCATTCAAAAGCTGATTCTTACTGAGATTAAAAAAAAACAACCATGGGCTGAGAGATACTGTTTGATTATGCCTAAATTTTTTCTCTCCCATCCTCCAAAGATCATCATGAGCTCCGGTTCATTAGCGTTTGTGAAAGCACAGGGCGGAAAGTGCCAGATAAGGGGAAAGGCTCATCACATGTTATTGTCCCCACAGTACTGGAAATATCACTAACAAATCAATCAGCCCCTTGATGCACAAGGCCCTGCTCCACATCTCCTTCAGAGCAGCAGTCATGCTGTGTGGGTCCCACTTTATCATCTGAGGAGCAGATTGAGCTGATGAAAAGGGTGCAGGCTGTCCCGCTTTGATGCTCTTGAATGCGCTCTTTCAAGGGTTCCTTTATTGATGGGTCTTTGGCTAATTTTAGCACCAATGAACAGCAGCTCAGCACAGCTCAGGGGAGCAGGGGCCATGGTTTGCAAAAGCAGCTGTCCATGTTAGATGCTTTAGCCAACATGTGGCCAGCCACAGAAATGGCTCTGCGGGATCTTGCGAGCAGCCCTGAGCTTGCTGTGCCCATGCTCCAAACCAGCCGGGGACACACCAGCTTCAGTTCCAAAGCTGGGTGGCAGGGAGACCCTGTGGGGACAGCTTAACCTGGGTTCTGTGACACAGCAAGGCAGCTTTTGGCCACCTTGTTTTCTGGCAGTAGACTGAATTGCTGCCTGCTGCTCAGATGCACAGGGCCAGCCATCTGAATGCCCTGGCAAGTAGCAGGGTGCCTTGAAGAGCAGGGTACTTCACTGACACCCATGATGCAATTTGGGGATCAGCACCAGCTAGGGGCGAGCCTACCTTCTGCTCTGCACCGACTGCAGCTCCAGCATGGGCGGCACAAGCTCCCTCTGCATCATCCTCCACTGAGGGGGGGCAGGTGCAGATGGGAACTAGTCCCTGCCGCAGGGCAGGAGGGCACCTCCGGCAGCCCGTGACCAGATTCAGCTGCAGAACAGCTTCATGACAGGAACACAGCTCTGCTAGTCACTGCTCTGTGCCTGGTCTTGTTCGCACTGAGACCGAGTGAAAATACAGGTGGTTTTTATTATCACTGCATGAGGCTCTGGGCGCGGAGCTCTCATACCCACTCTCCTTTCTGCAGCTATGTCCTTTGGGTCTGTGAGGCCATGTCTGTGTGGTGGTGACTGACACCTGGCACAGGAATGTCACACAGCAAGGATGGCTCTCCCTGATTATAGATGCTGCTAGCCTGGTCCAAAGCCCACTAGTACCTGGGGAGCAGACTGAAATCTCCTGTGACTGAGGCACAAGACTCATCACCTCTCTCCTAAGTGAGGCAGTTCCCCTGCTGTCCCAAGGTGTCTTGTGAACCTGTCTGCGGTGGGACGCAGAGCCCAGCTGGTCCCTAGAGGAGGGGAAGGCATGCAGTGGCTGAGCTGTGGCTCTCCATGGCAAGCCCGTGCTACTCAGACTGATAGTGCCAAGCTCCTAGGACTGGCACCCAACCTGCTGTCTGAGACAGGTGATTTACATCCCTCTGAAGCTTCTCAGGAAAATTCAGACATGTGGGACCTGCTTCCCCTCTGCAGGGAGACAAAGAAAGGTCTGACACCAGAGAGGAAGGAGTGAGTGTTTGACATCCACCCAAGGGTGGACCTGCCACAGCCATGGGGTGCAGCAGGTGACAGCATTCCTCTGTTCTGTGTCACCACTGGCCAAAATGTGGGCAATGAAGTGCAGCAGCAATGCATTAAGTCCAAACAGGTCCTGACTGGGAGCAGCTCCCTGCTAGCCACAGTGCTGGATATCCCCAGCATCTCTGTGCAGCTGTACCAGGATAGTTTCTCATGGGAGGCTGGGACAGGAGCTACAAAAACAATCATTCCCAGCAAACCGTCCTGTTCACTTCCCAAGGGTCAGGTGGCTGCCAGAGTGACCCACACCACAACTGGTGTGTTCAGTCTCTAGAGCAGATGAAGACCTGCCACTCAGCTCTCTGAAAAATTATCCTGAAAACAAATGTTTCTAAAATTCTAGAAATTTGTCTTTGTTTCACCTCTGCTGGACCCTCTCCCAAACAACAGAGAAGACAAACTGGAGTCAGATCTTGCCATTAAAACCGGTGGAGTCACATCTCCGTACCCAGCAGCTGGTACCCAGCTGCTGAGAACTGGTGCATTGCAGGGAACTCCAGGCACATGACAGCATCTCTCTGCATGCCCTTGCTGTGAGATTTTTTTTTTTATCACCCTGGGGAACTGGCAACAGTGGTCTGAAATGTCCAAACTCAGACTGAATTCTGTAGGGCTGCCTTGCTATCACAATGATGAGATCATATCATCAGACCATGCAGCAGCAGGCAAAGAAGAACGCAGGAGTCAGCTGCTGTGTCCGAATAGCCAGTTCCTGCCACCTCTGAGCTGGTTAAAACTCTTGCAAGCATTAAGCAGCAGAGGGGAGATGTGCACACAGAGGTGCAGGCTGGTGAAAGAGGTGGGACTGAGTTCTAGCTAAAGAACTTTCTAAAAATTGGTTTTTGTGACCAGAACATGTATTGTGGTTTCCATGAATTCCCAGACTGTTTTCCCCTCCTCTATCTCAAGGACATCACCAGACAGCTGTTAGCAGCGGAAGTATTTGCTTTTGTTAGGCTGTATGCTGCCTGAAATTCCAGAGGAGACCGGGCAGAGGGATGTGCCCTGTGGTGAGGCATTCCAAAAGGTGCTTTAAGAGAAACAGTGAACTTCAGTTGATTAATATCGAATATTCTCTTAAAATCAAAGGGAATGGGACCATCTCATGGTGGCACAGCTGCTCCAGCATGCGGCACAGGTAGAGCTGAGCCCCTTGTGTGGGACAGCCTCCCTCCAGAGCCTGCGACTCGAGCAGCCCAGGCTCCTCTCGGGTGACAATAGGGTGTGTCATGTTCCTGGGGAGCTGCCCAGTCTGGGGCTTCATCTCAGGGCAGTGGTTTGACAAAAAGAACTGTGTGACAGCTCATCTAGGCCAATATCCTGGCTCCAGCTGTGGCACATGGCAGATATTTACAGGGGAACAGAGTAAGGGTGCAACAAGACTTCCCCAGAACAGTCCCTCAGCTCCCACCAGTCTGCCAGCTTTAAGGAAGAGATGGTCTTTCTTTGTATTTAATATTCCAAAGGATTTTTCTTTCATGAATACATCCTGTTTGAATGCTTTGCATCTGTCACATCCTGTAGTGAGGACCTCCACAGTTTAACTATATGTTGCATGGAGAACCACTTCCTTTTCCTTGTTTTAAACTTCCCTCCAGGTAGTTTCATTTGGAGCTTGTACCCCTATACTGGAAGAGATGGTGAGTAATCACCCCTCCATACCCTCATGTGCCTCCCAAGATGGTGCAGATCTGTATCACACCCCTTTCTGTCATCCCTTTTCTGGGCCACAGAGCCATTCCTCACACAGAGGCTGCTCCAGAGCTTGGGTCATTCCAGCTTCCCTTCTCAGAGCCTCCTCCATATCCCTATTGAGACGGAGGCAACAAGGAGAGCCAGACCCGCATGCAGCCTCCTGAGTGTGGGCACATTGCTGGCTTATGCAGCAACAGTGTTTCCTTGCTTGTCCTCTGTATCTTTCCTACGCACTTCCAACATTTAATTTTCTGCTTTCTCTGCTCCAGACATTTTGGAAACATCACTTAGCACTACCTCCAAGATCTCCTTCCTGGGAGGAGATGCACTGGTCAGAGCCCATTATGGGGCTACCAAGGCTAGGACTGGTTTCTGTGTATTTGCTCTGCCCTTGCCTGCATGCAGTTTCCTTGGCTGCCTTACTGTCTCACTGCTTGGTGAAAGGTACCTGGCAGCTCCTCACAGCCTGCCCTTTGTCTGTTCTGCTCTGAAGAGCTCACTACTGGTGGCAAACATGGTCACTTTGCTATCCCTGCCCTTTTTCAGATCGTTTCTGGACACACTCAGTGGTCCTCCACAAGTAACCTCCCTCTGCTGTGAAAACAGACCCTTTACTTCAGTCCTTCCTTTCCTGCCCATAACGACTGATCTGCCTAGCAGGTCTTTCCTCTCTCCCTTCCGTACAGCATAATGTCCCCGAGGGCCTGTGGTGGAAGGCCTGGATGGACATCTTGCTGGACACCCCAGCAGACCGCATGAACCAGGTTTCCTTCCCTGCATCCGTGCTGGACAGCCCCATGATCCTCCTTGGCTGAGAGCAAGACCCAAGGCTTGGCAGAGAGGTCTCTACCCAGAAGGTGTCAAGGCTGGTGGCTCTCCACCATCATGGCCTGGGGAGGAGACCTGCAGCTGGGGCGTAGGCTGGTGAGTCAAGGTGGGTGGAAGAGCTGGCGCTGGCATCTCATCGACACATTAATAATGGAGACGTTCCTCTGATGCTGCAGTCATCTTGTGGCTGGAGGGAAGGAGATGAAGTAATGGCTGCTGATGCACAGGGGAGCTCTGCTTTCAGCCGAAGTGATTGATGGGCAGAGCACGCCTCGGCTGGGTGCTGCCACTTTGGCAGGAAGCCCCACGTTGCTGGAGCGGGGATAACCAGACAGGTACAGGGTGGGCTGAGCTGTACAGGGCCCCAGGACCTGGGCAGGTGGTGCCCAGGCTGAGTGGGAGACTCTTGTCTCAGCTGCCAGACCTCAGTGCCACCAGCACCTGGGACTCCTGGCCACCATTTTATATTCCATGGTATGAGCTGCTGCGTTTTTTCCACAGCAAACTGCTCCTCAGTAAAACCTCCTCCTTGCTAAGACGTGAGGAGGTGGGTAGAGGAGGACACGTAGGCAATACTGTGAGCTGGTCCTGCAGCTTCTCTGCTGCTGCTGGGGCTCCAGGGACACCTGGACCTCTCCTTCCACTTCAGCTTCTTTTCACTCCTTCTGTGTTTGTTTGGCCACATCTGTCTTCTCAGCCTTGGCACGTGGCAGCCCACCAGCACTGTCCTGCCAGGGATCTGCAGTCAGACCTCCATTAATGCCAGGCAGCTGCCAATCCCCAGCTCTCCAGAGACTCCGGTGGAGATGCCTGTTCTTCCTGCTTGGTTGTTTATCTGCTCATGAAATGAAGAGTGAGCCCAGGCATTAGGTGGCTCCCCTGAAAAGGCTCTTGGCTGTGGGCTTCCCCAGCCCATCGCACAAAGCTTGGGGGCTGCCCACTCCTGCCCTCCTTCCCAGCAGTGCATGGAGCTGGTGGCCTACTGCAAGGTCTTTGCTTCAGGCGTCCTTACTATGCTGTGAGACACAGCACACCAGCTAAGATTCCCAGGCTGTGTTTCTGCCTTCAGCAGCAAAGCAAGCACACAGCGATCCCTCTCAAGGGGGCAGCTGTTATGCTTGCCTGTGGCAGAGATGGCAGCCCTGTCAAGGCAGAAGCACTCCCAGTGCATCAGTGGAACAAGGGGTGGAAAGCTTGGACTGGCTTGGCAGCTTCAAAGGGCTGCTCTTGCCTTCCTCCCACCCTTTGTTTCTCTCTGGAGCAAGAGAAGTCAGCTCCTTCAATGTCTCCTGTGAAGGCAGCAGGTATTGTGGTGACTCCAGAATAACCACTCTTGCAGGAATTTGCCTGGAGGAGTGGGTGCTGGTGGGACTCAAGAGGTACCTGATCCCAGAGGAGAAGGCGAATCTTGAGGGGATGTGCCTCTGCTTATCTTCTCGCACCCTCACCTTGCACAGGAGGGCAGTTGCACCCCGAGGTGGGGTGCCAGCAGTGGGGTGCCTGGGTACGCAGGCATGTGGGCGGCCCAGGCGGAAGCATGGTGTGCTGCTGGGAGGAGGTGGTGGTCACGTGGAGCTCCAGCTCTGCGCGTGGGTGGTGGTAATGACTCGGCAGGAGCAGAAACTGTATAAAGTCAGGCAGGGAGAAGATGTTGGTTTGATCAGTGGAAATGACTGATCAGCATAAACCACCAGAATTTTCTAAATAATTCTTACCTTTCTCGTGTCTCATTACCTCCTCACTCCAGGCAGAAGGTGCTCAGTGGGATGGCGGTCCTCACCATCAGCTCTCTCAGTTGGTAACAGGGAAGTGGGACAGATGGGTGAAAGGCCCAGAGTCACCAGCCCTGGAAGACAAATCGAGATCTTGGGGTAGGAAAAGCCATGCAAGGCAGCAGGGACTTGGTGGGGAGAGGGAAGGACCACAGAGGCTGGTGGACATGAAACTTCAAGCACTAAAATGTGGATACAGGAGACCTGAGCTGCTGGAGCCTCAGAGAGGCTGAGAGGTGCTGAAGCCTCCTCCACAAAGGAGGGTCTGTCTAAGATCCATAAATAACCCTTTTAGAAATGAAGAGCTGACTCTTAATTTATTTCACTTGGATCAAACTCTATCTGCTTATTTTTAGGCTGTGCTCTGCCTCATGGTGCAGGCAGTGTCCCCCAGCCATGAGACTGGAGCCTACAACTCCTTCCAGACTGCTGGAGCTAACACAATTTCTAGCTGCTTAGGAGCAGGCTCTTGCACAGCCCTGGCTAAGTACGTGGATGGGGTTATCATCCCAAGCAGGTATGCACAGCCCTCTTTCCCTCCCACAGATGATTTAAGCATAGGTTACATTAGCTAGGAAGGGAAGAAGGAGGAGAAAGGAATGGTGTCTATGTGGTTTTTCAGGAGTTGCTCATGCTGATGGCCAGCTCAGCAGTATGAAGACCTTTGGTTTCGCAGACTTTTTCCTCCTTTCCCTAGCACCTTAGCTTGAATTCCCCTGCTTTGCACAGCATGCACAAGCACTGGTGTTGGAGGCAACGTCCTCTTCCTAGACCTGCAGTGTGGGAGGAAGTTTTGCAATTAGGATGCACCTGCAAACACATTCTTGAGCTGCTATTTTTTTCCCCATGTTTTCATTTCCACCAGGAACGGCTGATAGCGGTGCGTAGTCACAAAGTCCTTTCAAGATGGGAAAGAAATCCAAAGAACAGTAATAATGGAAAAGATTAAATAAAGGAAACGTAACTTTCCTGTGCAAACCTGCTGCTTGGGGAGGAACCCCCGCCTGCTGTTATTAGGCATAGCCTGAACTGTTGTGCTTTGCATGGCTGGAAGTTGTGTTTTTTTTCTGAGCAAGCTGTCTGACTCAAAGCTTATCTGGTTTGTTCCCAGAGAGCCCCCTGATGGCTTTAGCTTTCATCCAAATAGTCTGAGCTTTCAGGTTTTAAGTAGTTGGGGAAATCCTTGTCGATAGCAAATGGCTTTCCAGGAGGCAGTAGAAGCTCAGGGTAAGATGTAGGGGGACAATAACCACCTTGGCTGAGATGGTACCTTCTCCCCAAATGGCTGCATACACACTAGACAGCTGCATGTTCCTGCCTGAGCTTGGCTCAGGCGGCCTGCAGCTTCCTGCCCTGCAAACCTGCCTCCCTTTTTCTCATGCTTTTACTGTGATGCCTGTTTTGAGCCAGAGCCCAGCACCATCAAGCAGGTGTTTCTCCAGCCTCTGGTCTGGGCCTGTGGTTGTGACACAAGGAGTGTCACAGGGGAACCTTGTCCCACCAGCAGCTTGGGGTTGTTTTTTTCTTAAATACTGCCAGAAAAGAGCTGGCAGAACACTCCTGCCATGGCAGTAGGTATGAAGAGGGCCGGGTGGTGCTGTGAAGGTCTCTCACCCTTGCTCTACGAGAAGCATCCTGTAAAAACAATTTTGCAATGAGTTTACACAAACCTGGCTCTGTTATGGGAGAAGGCAGTCCCACACGCGGTCCCACCCCCTGCCACCCCCTGCCAGGTTTCGTGTTGGCGGGGTGCGAGCGCTGGCTGCCCATAAGGGTGCCGATGCCAAGACTGCCAGGTGACAGCCCACCTCGCTGGGACCCTTTAGCTTAGCTTAACCTGAGCACAACACCTTGCCCTGGGACACAAACAATTGTGCTCAACCAGCCAGCGCCTATTTGCTTTTCCCTTGTAAGGAGAGCCAGGCGAGGGAGGCCAGCCTACTCTCACAACTCCCTGGGGAGCCTTGGAGTGGTGACAGCACTGTGACACTGCTGCTGGTCCCCGAGCCACCGGAGTGAGCCAAGTGGAGCCGCAGCAACCCCAGCCCCGGGGCTGGACAGGAGTGTGGGGCCAGCAGCATGGCAGGAAGGAAACGGCTTGCACCGGGGCGGGGGGGGGTGGGAAGGACAGACATGTCAGCCACTCCCTGCAGGCCTCCGCAGCGAGGCCATCCTGCAAGGAACTTACCAGAACCAGGTTACCCATTGTCTGAAAAACCAGACTGGAATGGGAAATATGCCTGAGGTAACACCCATGGTATGGACCGGCCGGGGCGGAGCGGGTGGCTAGGGATGCTGCCCTGCTGTGCTGTCCCCAGTGGGGCCAGGACACTGTCCGAGGTGGGAGCGCTGCCCTGCCAGGACTCCCTTGGCAGCCGCAGGAGCATGGTTCCTGCCCTGGCGTGATCAGCTGCAAGATGCTGATGGGACCAAAGTTGCAGTGATGTGCCTCGAGGGGTGATGGCTTTGCTGGATGCAGCAGTAAGAGCCCCTGCCCAAGGATGGAGCTGGGGAACTCCTGACATTGCTGCGATGCCAGCCTAAAGGCTGCCCAGCCAGGCATTTTGCTGTTTCAGAAAGCGCCTGAGCGAGGACTGAGTCCCTGTTGCCACCTGCAAGGGAGGAAGGACAACTTCTGTGTGCCCAAGGCCACAGCCAGGTAAAGCGCTTGCTACCCAGCTATGTGCGGGTCTCTCCTGTGGCCACATGTCTCTCCCTAAGCCTATACAGTGTGGGCCAGCCTGGAAACCATTCTCATGGGGTGGCTTTACCCCAGCCACCCACCCAGCCAGGGGACATCGCTGTGCATTGGCTTCTCCCCCAAAGACCTGCCTGGGTGTCAATGCTTCTGCCTCTTCCCATCGTTGGCTCCTCCTGTTGCGTTGCTGCCCAGCTTATCCATCCACAGCCGCTCCTGTGTGCTGCAGCATCCCTCCAGCGCAGGGACAAGGGAGGGTGGTTTCATGTTCTTGGCTCAGGGAGCATGGCACAGCCCCATGAGCTGTACCCAGCCTCTCCGCAGGCAGGATGGGATGAAGGCAGGGAAGGCAGTGGGGCAGGCTGGCCTTCCTGGCACCAGCACTGGGTGGGAGCCAGTGGGGCAGATGCATGTGAGCCCCCATGCTGCTCTGCCCAGCCCACATCAGCCCCCACACCTCAGCTGGGGGGGGCTGGCTCGCACCCTCAGAAATGGACCCAGAGGAAGGGCTGTACTGGAGAGCTCCTCCTGACCTGTGGGGTGGTTTGGCTCTAGACATAGACATTGCCTGTGACCTGTGTGAGTCCCTGAAAGGAAGACTCAGAGTCCTTTTCACTGCGACACTTTTTGGACACTGTAGGTCAGCCTGAAAAAATGCAGGTGCCACCGTCCCCTCCCCGTGGCAAGGCCGAGGACGAGCTCCCAGCTGCGGGAGCTGGCTGCAGATCAGCCTCTCTCCTCTCAATAGCTTGTTTATAAGGATGCAAACACCTCACGAGCAAAAAACCATCACGTTGAAGAGCAGCTAACTAGCTCCCAATGGCCCTATCTGTGCAACTGCTTCCTCAGCTATATATTTCTGCTTCTGTTTGCTCCGAACCCTCTTCTGCGGCTGAGCAGCTGGGAAGCGGCGGCAGAGCAGAGGGGCTGTGGCCGGGGGCATGCCTGCCTGCGGGATAACGCGGAGGAAACCTGCGCATTCATGGATGGGCTGTGGGACCACCAGGGCAACAACCGGCCTCCCCCCGAGCTAGTGCTGAGGCGGCCACACGCCGCAGCCGCAGCAAGGCCGTAACAAGACACAGCGGACTTGTCCCTGTTTATCTGGGGCAGGAGCGAGCCGGCGCGTCCCCTGCCCTCCAGCCGGAGCTGCTGCCCGGCGCAGGCCACCAGGACTCCGGGGGGTTGTCGCTGCCGTGCCAGGGGCTAACACCGACCCAGGTACGGCGCTCCGGGGACCACCCGCTTTTCCAGATGAGAACCCCGCCCCCGCCGCTGCAGCGACTGCCCGGGCTCGCTTTCCCCAGCCCCCCCGGCCGGACCTGGCTGCCGGCGGAGGCGGTCAGCCCC
>JANZLQ010000044.1:9359192-9386504 GCA_026212715.1 Elanus axillaris | reverse complement strand
GGGGGGGGAGGTGGGGCTGCATGCATGCCCCATCTCTCTCCCACTGAAAGCTTCTCAAACACATCCTGAGGAGCTGATGAAGACATGTTCTCATAGAGCAGAGGCAGCCTGGCCTCTGTGCTGGCTGGCAGTTCCCTCTTGTGCATCTGTCTGTACCAGTGCCTCCACCACAGAGAGGCAAATCTTGGTGCCTACAACATCATCACAGCCACTTCTGCTTGTGTAAGAGCCCATGTAGGGTTGAGGAAAAGCACACGGATCTCAGAGCTGCCACCTTCTGCTCAAAGGGTCAATCCTTTTCCCCTTCTATATTTCTATCTCCAGCCCCTCCTGGGGTAAGGAGGACTGCAAAGAAAGGGTCTTCTAAACATGACCACAGGCAAAACCCCAGGATTTAGAACAAAGATCAGGGCACTTCGAAAGAGGCCCATGGCAGTCATGGTTGAGGAGAGTCAAAGAGAAACTGCTCCTGCTGCTCCAGGACTGACTGCAGGAGCAGTGCTCCAAGGGGCAGCAAAGCTGAGCCCAGGAGGAGCAGGAGGCCAGGCTTCCCTTGGCACTAGCAGCAGGCTGGGGCTCTGGCTGCTCAGTGCTCCCTTCTCTGGGTCTAGAGGTTGTGGGTCAAAATCTACCTCCAGGCAGGAAGGAGGCTGCTGCCCACAGAGTTAACATTAGAGTAAGGCCTCTCAAAGCAGAGGAGGGTGTCCACCCAAACCATCCCTAGCTGCTTTCCTTTCCCACCAGCCTCATTCTCCATGCAGAGGCAGGGGGAAGATTTTGTACACAAATACAAGAAACTCCATAGAGCTACTGGAGCACCAAACCCAAGTGTTAAAGCACCAGGCAACATCAAGCTGGGGCAGACTGCCTGGGGCCACAGGGTAGCCCTGGCCACCTTGCTGGGGTGGGAGTGCTTTTGCAAGCCAGTGCATGACTCCTGCTCGAGGGGAAGGATTTGTTAATGCCTGCATGAGCTCCCTGGCATGCAGACAAGAGTAGCCCAGAGCATCAGTCCCACTGGGCTGCTAGCACAGAGCACCCAGGCTGGGACATTGGCATGTCTTTGGGAACACAGGCATAGGTTACAGATGGGTTACCTTGTGTTGGGCAGCTTGTGCTGATCAGGTCTGATGGCTTTCTCCCTTTCAGGCGTTCCTGTTGCCCACCCCACACAAGCGTGAGCTGCAGATCAACGAGGGACCTGCCCAGCAGTACCAACGCTTTGCAGAATACCTCCATTGTGCTGTTTTCCCAGAGTTTGTGAGTGCTCCTTCCCTGTATATCTCCTTCAGGGTCACAGCCAAGCATTGCCAGGGTACAGCAGGGGCTGGCTCCAGTGCAGCGCAGCCAAGAGCTGAGGGGGAACCCAGAGCAGACTGTGTCCTCACAAATAGACACAGTCTCCTGGGGCCTGCACATGAAGGGGCAGGTAACAGGGTCCATCAGCAGTCCCAGACACATGAATTGAAAAACTAGCCCTGGGGTCCTTCGAGGAAGCAAAAGGAGACAAGGCCAGAGACATGGCTACAACACAGCTCTGAAGTTCATCCAGGGCTGGAGACAAGCTGCAGCATCCACCTGAGGGGTCCATCCAGGAGCTGAGCTACCTACAGCAGAGGTCCAAGGTCCACCCAGGAGACAGAAGCAGAAACCATCTCACCCACAGCAATAGTCAAGTAGCAGCTGAAGGCCCTTAAATGGGCTGTGGGCAGGGGTGTGAGTGAAGGCCTCAGGTGAGGCTGGTCTGGGCCATTAAAGAATATTTGTGCCTTCAGGGCCCTGACATGTTCATGACCAGCCGTGCAGGCAGGGCTGCAGCAGAGCACAGGATGGTGGGACGCCAGGCATACTGTTAATTTGACTCACACAAGGCATTTGCTGCCAAACCCCAGTCCGACTTACCCACACCTTCTGGGCAACCGTACTCACCTTTGGGAGCCCAAGAGCCCTCCATCTGTCTCCTTCCACTACCCCTGCTTGCTTCTCCAGGACTCCCTCTTAGGTGGTGGCTGCCACCATGAACGCAGTCAGGGAGGTTTTCCAAGAGTGTGGCAGGGCAGCCTGAACCCCACACCTGGATGCCAGCATCCCCAAGGAGCACCAGCATGGGGAGGGAGGGTAGCTATGTGGGATAACCACACAGACCCTGGACTGAGGGCCACTGTCAAACCAGGACACTGTGACCTGCATGGGACAGTCACTGCAGCACCCCTGTTGGCCCATGGGACCTTGTGTGTGAGGGTCCTACCTGATCATTTGTACAAGTTTTGAATTGTGGCATGCATGACTGCTCTCTACCAAGGGTTTGCTTTGGTTGGCATCCTGTGTGCCTTCAGGGAAGGATGCCTCAGATGCTCCACACAAGCCCTTCAACTGGTCCCCAAGCCTTTTCTCCTGTGTAAGACAGTGCCCCACGCAGACAGCTGGGCCTGTCTGAGGGGCTCACATGGAGATTTGGGTTCTCTCACCCCACAGAAGCGACGGCTAGACAGACTGGTCTGCCAGCCCCTCTCCAGCCTCTCAGACATGCTGGTGGGGCCACAACAGCTGGTCAAGAAGCGCCTGGACAAGCTGCTGGACTATGAGGAGATACAGGAGCGGAAGAGCGAGATGGGCAGCGTGACATACGACGAGGAGGCAGCCATGAACACCTACCTTGCCATCAACGCCCTGCTCGTGGCTGAGCTCCCACAGTTCAACCAGGTGGCTCTGCAGCTCCTGGGGCAGATACTGTGCTCCTTCAGTGCCCTGCAACGGGACTTGGCTGCCCAGGTCCTGCAGCAGGCACAAAAGGAGCTAGAGCAGGTGAGAGTGACCCCTTGGCCTGTGTGCCCAAACTGGCACACACACTGAGCCAGACCTCCTTTCTTCAGACTTGGAATGTCACTTGGATGTCAGGGCACTGAAGATTTGCTGTAGCCCGAGCCTGCCCTTGCAGACACACAGCTCCCTATCTAGCATTTGTAAGGGATCTCCCCTTAGGCTGGGGAAAGCCAAGCTGTCTCTTCTTCACTGCCAGGAACTGTCCCGCTGTCTCTTTGAGGACGCCACTGGTAATCTATTGATGTGCTGCCTGAGAGATCGGTGTTAACTCTGAGCTCCCGAGAGCTCTGTGCTGGGAAGGCAAGGAGGAGAAGGATAGCTCCTGGCCTGAGGAACGAGCATCCTGAGGAACAAGCATCTCTCAAACCCCCATCCCCTGGGAGTTATCTCCCAGGACTCCTCACTGCACAGCACTCATTGAGCCTGACATTTGCAAACATGGTGGGTCAGGCCAGTCCAGAGGCCTGGGGTAAAGCATGGCCCTGGCCTGACCCATGACCAAGATGAGAACAAGATGCAGCCACATGGAAGTATCCTGTCAGGCACTGCTTGTACGTACCTAGTCATGAGGGTGGATTCCCCTTGCTCAGTCTGGGATGCTTACGCTGCAGACATCTACCCCAGAGCTACATCCACCTGTCTCCCTTTTTAGTCAGGTGGAAAGGGCTGTGGGCTTGGGACAGGACAGCAGAACCCAGGGATTGTTGTGGTGGGCTGGGTACAGCCCAAGAGCCCTGCATGTGACTGCCCTGCCCAGGGTAGGTGGCTCAAAGCCAGAGAGCAGCAGCTCTCCTTGCCAAAAGGAACGACATCCTAGGTGCAAGATGCATCTTTAGTGGCCAGATCTGTTCTCTTGCTTTCTCACCTCTTTTCTTCCTGCTCCTTTTCTTTTGACCCTACCCACAATTCTTCCCCTCCCCAGGGCCCTCTTTGATCTCAGGGTCTGTTTTCACAGATGCCCCATGGCCACATGCCTCTGCCGAGTTTCTGGAAGGTGGTGGAAGACACCTTGAAGCAGTCTGGAGCTCAGCTGCATACCTTCTGCCAGACGTTTGAGACGGTTGCACCGAGCCCTGTGACACAGGTAGGAGCTGGGAAGAGGGTGTCTCAGGCCAGCTGGATGAAGAGGTAGGACTGTGGTGGCACAGTGCAGAACATCTCCTTGGGGTGGAGGTTGGGTCAGAAATTGGCACAGGGGAGTTGCCACAGCCACAGTATATCCCCCAAGCCCCCAACAGCAGCTGGCTAGGAATAACCAGGGATGAAACAGTCTTAGCTCTTCTGGTTCTAGACACTCGTCTCCAAACCATGAGGTAGAGCAGATAGTGTGAAGGAGTTTCTCCTCTAACCTCTCACTGGGATGTGACCCTGCAGAAAGGAGAGTACATGTACATGGAGGGCCTCAATCTCCTGCCTGTCTCATCAAGTGTTCCTATGTCTCTTGCTCCCCACCAGCCTCTGAACCCTGCTGAGGAACGGAAGGTCCTTTCCCTTGTGAGCAAGCATGGCCCAGACAAACTCTACCAAGTGACAAGCAACATCAGTGGCAGCAAAGACTTGGACCTGACCTTGCAAAGGGGACAGATTGTAGCTCTGCTGCAAAGTGTGGACACTAAGGGGAACACGAGCAGATGGCTGGTGGATGCTGGAGGTACTGTGAGCGCTACAGGGAGCCTCTCCCCGCCTCGGCACCAGGGTCAGAAACCAAACCCGAACCACTTCCTCCTCTTGGATGAAACAGTGGGCTATTGCCTCCCGAGTCCTCCTTTCCAGGGTTTGCTCAGCCCATACCCACCTCTGCTTTGCCAGCTGAACCCATAGCCATTAGCTGTAAAGTTCAGGTTTCCCTATGAGGGAGCACTCGTGGCTCATCATGGCTGGGAACGGAGAATTCTGTGCACACAGAAACCACTTGAAAACCCTTTTTTGGGGGTTTTGCTGCTGGATATCCCCTAGCGATGGACCAGTTTGAACAGGGCTGCTGTGCCATGCCAGGCAACAGCCAAGTTGTCATTCCTCTCTCCTTCAACCAGTCCTACAAGTGCCAGGCAGCGGGGCCCCATGACCTGTGTGTGTGCGTGTCCTCCAGGTCCTCGAGGGTTTGTGCCTGCTGGAAAACTCCAGCCCTATTGTCCGGTACAAAGCCAGCAGCCTGGGATGCAGATGCCAGCCCTGGAGAGCGGCACAGAGGAAAGGCGACATTCGTATGCAGCACCTGAAGCTCCTAGGCCCCAGGTGGCTACCTTCACTCCAGCTTTCCAGGTGAGAGTGGGGGACACCCCCCAGGGCCATTCCTGGCAACCCCACCAGCTCCATGCTAGTGCCTGCATGAGCAGCATGTGGGTGGGAAGGTGGACCTGCTTTTCCAGCACACACATGGTCATACATGTGCAGCCATGTGTCTAGCAGGGGACTGTCACCGGCCCTGGCCGAGTACCCCACGAGGCTGGTGTCTGCCTTGCTGGGACCAGGGGTGGACAGAGCAAGAGAGCTGTGCTCGGTGGGGTCCCCAGTGTCCCTCCATCACTGGCAGTACTGCACTGCCCTCTTGGAAACAACCTCCATGTCCCCTCTAGGTCCTGCCCTGACATGTATGTCCTTTCCCCCTTTGACTCTCGCATCCAGCAAGGGCTTCCTCCCTCCTTCCCCTGCCTTTCACAGGTGGTTGCCGGCTTCTCCTTCGCAGCCAGGAGTCCGCAGGAGGTGAGCCTCCAGGCAGGGCAGCCCGTGGTGGTGCTGGAGCCGCATGACAAGAAGGGGAGCAAGGAGTGGAGCCTGGTGGATGTGAATGGCCAGAGGGGATACGTGCCCTCCAGCTACCTGATGACAGTCCCTGTGCAGAAGCCCGTGGGCTGGAGCTTGCCTGTGTGAGCCCGGCCAGCTCGGCACCCAAGGGCACCAGCTTCATTGGATGAGAGCCGTCCGCTTGGCACCCAAGGGCTCGTCACAGGCGATGCTGGAGGGGGGCGGCTGTGGTGGCCCCAGGCCAGGAAGGCGGTGGAAGCAGGTGGCAGAATATGGCCCGGGGGATGTGGGTGCAAGCGACAGCAGTCTGGAGGCACATTTTGATGGGTAGGTGTGAGGGTGCCATGTCCCATACATGTTTGCACAAGGAGAGGAATACGAGGGAGTGAGGGCAGGTGGCTGCAGTTTTCCAGGGATTTGCTGAAATCCATGTCAGTGACAAAAGTGTCCCTAGGGGTGACGAGACAGCATTGTCTCCAATTAGATCAGGACCAAGCTGCAAAGAATGCAGTGCTGCAGAGCTGCAGAGGGGGTCTTCAGCCTGGCCCAGAGCATCTGGGGCTCGTGGGAAGAGACTCTCGGGGGAATCGCTGGATTGAATGCGGAGGCCGATGCGGGGCAGCCCCGGAGGCACGGCTTCTCACCGGGGTGTCACACCTGCCTGGGTGCCCACCCTGATGTGCCGCCCTGGTCCCTTCGGCAGCACAGCCTTCGCGTCCTGCTAAAGGGCACGGCAACGTCAGTGTGCGCTTGGCTGCACCGCCAGCGACGGGTGGGTGCCGGGCTGAGTGCTGTGTGTCCCCCCCAGCCCTCCCGGCCACCGAGCATCGCTCCCGGCCTCAGTTCCCCCCCCCCAGCGGGGCTGATGCTGCTGACCCATTAGAGGCGCTCTGAGCTCTGGTGACGAGGAGCGCGCTGGACACCACCGATGCTCTTTCGTGTGCCGGGTAGCTGACATTATAATGTCTTACACTGTCGCCCCCGGCCCGTGCTGATGCTGGGGGGGGGCAGCCCAGCGCGGTGGCAGCGCGGCCGCGAGGGGGCAGAGCCGCCCCGCCCGGCGCGCCTCGGCGGGGTCGCTGGGAGGGAGCACTGGTTCGGGGCGCCGGCGGGCCGTGGAGGGGTTCCGCTGCTGCGGTGGAGCGTGCGTGTCCTTGGCCGGCGTGGGGACAGCCCGAGGCGGCAGGGCTGGCGGTACCGGCGTGAGCCCGGCTGTGCCGGGGCAGCGGCTGAAGGCGAGCCGCGCACCGCTTCCCTCCCAGCCGGCGCTGCTCGGGGCTGGGGGTGGAGGGCGCAGCTCCTGGGGCCCTCCGGACGCCCTGTCCCCCTCGCCGACCCCCACAAATCTCCAGCGGTTTGGCACACACGCGCTTTCTAGAAGCACGGGCCCCGTGGAAGAGGATTTTGGGAGAACCAGCCTGCGTGGGTTGGTTCCTGACCTAAGGCTCAGTTTGGGGACGGAGAGGTCGCCGCTCTGTGCCTCAGTTTCCCCATGGCTTGCTCTGATGCTGTGCTGTTACGTGATGCTGATGGGGTGTCAGAAGGGAGTTCGGGAGCTCCTGACTGCAGCCCTCGGGGCCTGGCACCGTGCTCCCTCCACGGGAGAGCTCAGCCCACGGTGCCATGCTGCCCATCCTTCACCCACCGCCGGCAGCGGAGCGCGGAGGCACCCGCCGGTGCAGCAGCCTGGCGTCGTCCCGGCTGCCCCGGGCACCTGCCGCTGCCCACATCAGAGGTGCAATGGCCCAACTGGCGAGCGCTGGCATGCTGGCTCCTGTGCCTTGCCCGGCAGGGAGGCGGCAGGCTTGGCCACCCACGGGCTCCCCACAGGATGCACTTTGGTGGCACGGTGGCTGGGTGTGGGATCCCGTGGTGCTGCCCACCCGCAGCTGTGGCTGCGGGCTGGGCAGGGGGGGCAGAGGTGGCATGTCCTCACTGAAGCTTGTAGCAGGTGGGGAGGGATGAGGTGGGTGCCAGGCAGGTGGGGACAGGCCCCTGATGCTGCTGTGCTTTCATTGTGCACCCCATATGTGGGTCCAGGTGCCTGGCTTGGGGCAGAGCTGCCTGTGGGGCTCACCCTCCTTTGTACCTGCAGGGTCCTGCAGCTTTATCTGCGGGGAGGCTGGGAGCTTGCTACCTCTGCCCAGGTGCCACTGAAAGCCCCAAGCAAACGCTCACCCACAAGAAACCTGGGAAGGGACAGCAGCACCGGAGCTGGGGACATTGCCTGGGGATGCTTCCAGCCTGGGGAAAGGCCGATGGGCTCCTTAGGACGGGAAAGCGGGCAGGCTGCAGGGATGACGGCCGCTGCGCAGGGGCTGTGTTTCTGAGGGTCCCCTGCCCAGCCCCAGCCCTGCAGCAGCAGGGCTTACACCTCCAGCTCGCTGCTGATGGCTCCTCTGGATTTTTCTGTTCCTAATCAAATCACATCAGGTTGGATTTCCCTCCCGAGTTGCCTTCCTGTGAGCTCAGTGGGGCGCTGATGCAATCAGCCCTGCACCAGTGCAGGCAACGGCAGGAGTCAGTGGCTCGAGCAGGTCCCTCTTTGTAGCCTGCAGGTGCCTGGGACCCTTTGGAGGGTGAAAGGTGACAGGAGGACAAGGAAATTACTGCTGCTTGTGCCCTGATATGCCCGCTGGAAGGAGACCTGTGGTGGGCAGGACTTGATAGGCAGCTCATAAAACTGGTTGGGCTTTCTCTGTCCCACTCATCAGGACTCTGGATTTCATGTGCTCTGAAACAACAGCTCCCCTTTCCCTGCCTCCAGCCACCGCTGGTGCTGCCTTTGTGTTAGCGCTGGCCAGAAGCTCTTTGCCCTGCCTGCAGCCGGCACAGAGGTGCAGCCTGTTGCGAGGTGTCCTAGACCCCTGCCTGCCTCTCCCGGGTGCCCACTCTACCCATCAAATGTCCAACTACCACTGCTTGCCAGGGCTGACAGGCATAAAGGGCAAGGTGAAAGAGCCCATGTACATCCCACCTGGAGATGTACATGAGCCACACACACACCAGTGCTCTGCTGGAGGTGGCAGCACACCAGGGACATGCTGCTTGTGTCAGGCACTGGCTGCCTGCCCCTGCCAGATAACATGGTTGTGCTCCAAGCTGGGTGCAGCCAAGGCACCAAGAGGCTCCTTTGAATGGTGCTGAGGCAGCCAGCACCAGCACCCTGCCCAGCAGCGGTGGCACTGGTGCCCTGCCTACCCCAAGGTCCTGGCGGCCGCTGGAGCGTGCTGTGGATGTCCCTGCTAGGAAGAGGGAAATTAGCTCATGCAGTACCCACCAGTCTTTGGACCCGAAGGGCTGAGCTGGACTCCGCAGTACCCACCAGTCCTGCTGTCAACCTCGATGGCCGTTGGACCTTCCCCATGGGGTCTGTCTTCAGGACATGGCCTAGTACTTGGCTGCAGGACATGGGGCACTGACATCCCTTACTTCTCCCATGATTTCACCCAAACTCATTGCACCTGCTGCTGCCCTGAGCCTGGAAGTGCTCCCTTGGAGTCACCGGAGGGTATGGGGCTCTTCCAGCCTAAACATGAGGGGGAATAAAGGGCACAAGTGTGCCTTTAAATAGCCTGGCAAGGACAGGTTCTCCCAGGAGGAATGCTCTGGCTGGCCTGGTGGAACATGCTCGTGGCTGGGGGCATGGGGGGACAGCCGGGCAGGGATGGCTCCTTGCCAGGAGGTCAGGTCAAGGTTAGGCATCACCCTGGCCGCGCACTGCTCTGCTGTGTCTCAGCACTGTGGGAGCAGAGCCATGCAAGGGGGAGAGAAATGCATACCAGGCCAGGGTCTTGCCATGCCCGGAGCTGATCGGCAAGGCAGCAGTAGAGCCAGGCAGGCACTGCTGACTGCAACCTGCCCGCCGACCCGCAAGAGGTTTGGCACCAGCACAGCCTGGCTGCCGGAGCTGCCTGCGAGGCAGCTCGGGTTGTCCAGGAGCGGCTGCTGCACTCCTGGCCGGGCTGATTCATATGCTGGACGTGCAGGCATTTGGATAGTGTCCACCTGTGGGGTGTGACAGCGCACAGCCGTGTCCCCAGAGTGCTGGGCGCCAGCCCGGCCACATGCCGGAGAGCAGGATAGTGGCAGCTCAGACTCCGCTCTCCCCTGCTTTGCGGGGCGTGCTGGTCTCTGCGGACCCGGCAGTGACTGCGGGCAGGGTGGGGAGCAGCAAAGCACATCTCCAGATGGAGTCACCTGGATCACGGGGAGGATGGCTGTGTGCCCAGGTGTCGATGTGCCCGCTGGCTCTGCTGGGGCACCCAGGCAGCAGGGAGGTGCAAGAGGAAGGCAGCTGCCAGGGAAGCCCAAAGCCCAGGCTCCCAAACCCAGACCCGTCCTCTCACCGCGGGGTGCCAGGAGGGGAGTAGGGGTGCAGCAGGGCTGCAGTGGGCAGGGAAGGAGAGGAGCAGGGGGACCCATCAGGAGCAGGGTGGCTTGCTCTGGGCTGAAGGGCACAGCCAGCCCCAGCGGAGCTGTGCTTGCCGGCATGGTGCTTGAGTTCACCACCACTGCCAGGCTGAGCTGGCTCTGAGCAGAGCCAGCTTGCCGGTTGCACTGTTCCCAGGAGCCTGCCCATGTGTGGGAGCGGGGTGGCCCACAAGAAGCAGCCCGCAGACTCGGCACCCTGGCCCCCTGCAGCCCACGCTGGTTCTGCTTGCCATGCTGCCAGCTGTGATCAGCATGGTTCTGCATGGCCTGAGGGAGGGAGAGCGGCCCTAGGGCTTCGAGACAGGAGCGGATGTGTGAGCAGCAGTGCTCGCTCCAGGCTTGCGCAGCCAGCACCTGAATTGTCTAATAAAGTGTGAAATTGCTTTCATGCTCTGCTACCTTTGCTGAGATGGACCATCATTATGCCGCCCCCCCCCCCCTTTCCAGCCGGCAGCCGTCTGCTGGCGATGTCCCTGCTGTCGCAGTGCTGCCAGATGAGCCCCTGGCTGGAGCTGTGCCTGGTGTGGCCCCACAGGACCACTGTGCCGGGGACTGCCAGGCAGCACCTGCCATCCTGGGGATGAGCACCCCTCCCCTCCTCAGCCCCTGCATTGCACCCACCCCATGTAACATCACAAGCTGCTGCGGGTGCATCACCCTGGATAGGAGTAAATCTCTGCCATGGGGCTGGGGGCTGCAGACCCCATCAGATGGCCTGGGGGTGCAGAAGTCAGCTCAGGGCCAAGCCCTGCCCTTTACCAGAAAGGGCTGGCAGGGGACGTGGCCATCAGATACAGCCCTCAAGGAGATAGGGCTCCTTCCGTCTGTGCCAGTAGTGCCAGGAGCTGCCTTGGACCCTCGCTCGGGTGATGGAGGGCTCCCACCCCTGCAGAGGCAGAGGGGCAGCCTGGCCCTCCCTCACCAGTGGGTGACTAATTGCTCCTAAACCACCTGGATGTGTACAGAAACCGTCCTCCAGCCTTAATAACAATAATCAATCATCCTGCTCCGGGCAGGGGTTGTGGAAGGCTTTCCAGGGCTGGGGAGCTGGCAGGGCTGGCAGGGAGACTGGTGCCAGCAGCAGGGCTCCCCTCGAGGGGACATAGAAGTCTCCACTCCCACAGTGGCTTTCCTCCCACGCTGCCCACTGTGAGGACAATCCATGTGCAGGTATACCCTGCAAGGGAAAGTGCCAGCTCCTCGATGCTGGCACCGTGCTGGTGCACCTGGGTCTGTGTAAACTGTGATTTTGGAGAGAAGATGGGGCCAGCTGGGAGCCCAGGCCATGCATGGGGCTCGGGGTGCTCCCTGACCCAGAGGGTCTCACAGGTCTCCATGCTGAAGGGCCAGACACAAGCACCAGGGAGCTGCGGCCCAGGAAAAGGAGCCACATCTGGGATTTCTGCAGGGATCAAGATACTTTGCCCCAGGAAAATGGTGCCACATTTTTCCAGACACTGATAAAGTTAAACCCTTGATCTGGTTAAAGATTTAGCCCACAAGGCAAGCCTGGGTAGGACAACAATGCTGCTAGTGCCACTGACTTGGTGACACTTGCCCAGGCAGAGGGGACTAACCCTGCTGCCCCCCGGCCTATGCTTCAGCCCCACTGTTGGAGCACATCCGTGCAGCTGGACCCCACTGCTGGAGCACATACCTGCAGCTGGACTTTGGCATCCCTGGGCCGCATCCAGACCTCTGCATGGGGGATGGAGCTGGAGCACACTCAGGCGCCGAGCTGAGGCTGGGCAGGCGGATGGCATGCAGCTGGGAAGGGGAGCATCCCGCTGGGAGCTGCTATTTCTTCAGTGTAACCTTATAACCCATGCTGCCCCTGCCACCTGCCCTGGCCACAGCTCGGCCCAGTGCCACTGGTCAGGGGGAGGCTTCATGCCACTGGGAAGGCAGTCTGGCCCTGACGTGACATGAGTCAGCTGGAGCAGCCGGGCAACACTACCCACCACAAATAGCTCAGCCAGCATGCCAGCCCCTGCACCATGCACCCCTGCCCCGCTATGAACCAGGGGGTCTCCAGGCAGGCAGCCCCTGAGCCGGTGGTCCCGGGATGATGCACCCTTTCCCTTGGGGCTTCCTCAGCCCTGTGGCATGAGGGACTTCATCTGCCTGGCAACAAAAGGCAGATCCTTACAGGCTCACCCTGTCCCCAAGGTCACTCCACTGGCAGGAGAGCACTGCGGGGCTTTCCAGAGGCCACAGGAGTTAAGGAGCAAGTGTGGCATGGAGGAGGTGCAGAGCACCCTTCTGCCTTCCTGCTGCTCCTGTGACAGCCGCCTTTCCCACTGCCCAGCCTGGCAAAGGGGACAGACACCCATGGCTGCAGGTCTCCTCCCACAACCCCATGCCTGCGTTCTCTGGGTGGCTGCCCCTGGTTGTCACAAAGGTACTTGAGACTGCAAAGGCTTCCCAAATACATCCCTGCAAAGGCACCCCAAATACAACCCTTTGTTTGTCTTTGGGATGTGGGTGCCCCCCAGGTTGCAAAGGCAGTGCTGCCTCGAGCCAGTTTGGACACAGGGACTCTGGACCCCCAGCTCTGCTCCCCTCTCTGTGAGTAAGCAGATGGCTTCCCCTGCCCGGATGGGCTCACTGCCCCAGGGAGAAGCTGTGTGTGATTCCTGTGTGCCACCAGGCACTGCCATCATCCCCTGCCGCAGCTGGAGCTGCCATGGCTGGTCCTGCTCCTGAGCCAGGGGATTCCTCCCCAGCCTGAGCCTTGCGGCTGCAGCCCCCTCACCCTGCAGCTCTGGGCTCGGGTTTCCCTTCTTACACAGGGCGGGCTAGAGGGGCTGTTGAGTCCCAGACAGCCTGGCCCTGTGGTCTGCAGGCACCATGGCTCAGTCTCCTCAGCCCGTTCCCAGCTCAGCTGGCTGCTCGCTGGAGGCACAGCCCCAGCTAGTGCATGCGCTGTGGCACTGGGGAGATCCCAAAGGCAGCTTTTTGCTGGAGCAAAGGCAGGCGGTGCAGGTGGGAGGCAGGGATGGAGACGCTCAGGTGAGCACTGAAGGGAAGTGCCCCTGCCTGCAGGCAGAGGCAGGGCAGAGGGGTCAACCTGCCTTCTGCAGGCGTGGGACTGGCAGGGGTGACAGCTGGCATGCCACAGTGGGGACAGCACATACCTCTTCTGCTGCAGGCCCTTTCAAATGGGCCAACAATTCAATGTCAAGAGCCGTTTCATGGCCTCTTCTTGCATCAGGCACCAGAGGCAGAAAGACTGCCTAATTCCCAGATCACCTCCCTGCTCCCCAGAGCCATCCTATTGACTAGAGAAAACCAGGTACTGGGAACAGCTGGGCGAGCAGCACTCTAACCCAGCAGCATTCCCAAGCCCTTCTTCATTAGCATTCCTCCTCTCCCAGCCTGCACAGCCTGTTCCCAACGCCCCGAGTGTTAATTGAATTACTTCCCCCAGAACTGCTGCAGCTTTGGGGATTCAAGCATCTGCATACACCACGGGCAGCCTGCTCTGTGCCGGCACAGTCCTTCCCTGCGCTCCCCACTTTCCCCTGTGGGATTAGACAGCTGCAGGGAAGAAAAACAGACCTGGCAATGGCAAGTCCAGGTTGGTGTGAAGGTGCAAATGACCACATTGCAAAGACTCACAGAACAAAGGGCGTGGAGTCAAAGTGTAAATCAGAAGCCCCCAGTAAGGGCTGTGGGAGCCCCCCAGTAAGGTCTGCAAGCATTCAGCAGGCTGTACAGTGTTGGGAAACATCCTGCTGCTGCTAAAGCCATTGCTACACCCACTGTTGGGCAGCAGTCCATCAAGCTATCAATCCGAGATTGTTGCTGCTTCTCTACCTGAAGGAGGTGATTTGTGGGCCTAAAATTTGTCTCCTTTGGGCTGCACCTGACTATAGCCACAAGCTGCAGACACGAACCCCCTTTGTGTGCCCAGCCCACATCCTGGCTGGGATTTACCTAAAACAGCCCCCAGGGAGGAACGGCTGGGCGGGGATGGGAGGAGGAGAGGGAGGAAGGCTGCCTGGTGTTTGTTTTTACTAATGAAGGCCTGTAATCAAATAATTTCAATTTTAATTGTAAAGCCAGCAGGCAGATTTCTGTCTCCAGATGGGACGTGATAGGAATAGTTGAAGGCTGGGCATGTTCTGCCGCTCACCTTAATACTTGAAGCAAGGCTGATGGGAGCAGCCCTGGAGAAGCTCCCACCGTGCCTCGGAAGAGCCTGGTCCCCGAGGGGTGCAGGGTATGAGCGAGGAAAAAATAAACTAGGGAAAGAGGGGTTCCTGCACGCCGAGCCATTCCAGGGTGGAAGCGGAGGCGCATCAAGCAGCAGTGCCAGCAGAGCCTGGGGCTGTGAAGCTGAACCACAGCTGTGAGATGTTCCTCGGAGCACCAGGCCGGCAAGCCAGCATCCCGCTTGCACCAGCCTGGGACCTGGTCTGTTCCATCCCCCCACCACCCCCCCGGGTGCAAAGAGCACTGGAGCCCCTGGGCTTGGGCAGGGGATGGCAGCTTTCCTAAGCAGTTGGTAGGCAAAGTGGGACTTGAGCTGGGATCAGCCCCAAAGCCTCTCCTGCTTCTTTGACCCAGGGAAGCTAACCCCGGGGGAGGATGTGCTGCTGCCGTACCAGGATCTGAGCAGGGGAGGAAGGAGCTATTTCCCCTGCTTTCATCTCCTGGCTCTGTCAGAATACATGAAATCTATTTGTAGCTTCCACTTACTGTCTCATTTTTTGGGTGCTTGGACTTTGGGAAAAGAGAAAAATAAACTGGGTCATTTTTCTATTTATTTGGAAGAGCTGAGATATTAGCCCTCCAGCTGCAAAGAGCTCTGCTCACATCTCTGTGGGGCTCAATGAACTTGGAAGCAAGAGATGAGTGAGAGGAGAAACCTTCCCCTCACCAAAGAAAATGTGCGTTTTGCCTAGCTTCTTGTTTAGGTTGGGGGGGGCGGAACTGGATGCAATGAGATCGGGATTGCCCTCCCAATCTAAAACAGCTAATTCGGGCTAAATGCATCTGTTTGTTTCTCGTGATGGAGAAATGCAGGCAGGAGGGTCTGGGTTACTCTGGGACTGATTAACTCCCCCAGTCTGGGGGCATTCCTTGCTGCCTGCCAGGCTTCTGCAATGGCCCAGGGGCAAGGGACTGGCAGCCAGGTTCCAGCTGGAGGTGTCAGGGGAAGGAGGTCTACTCTCCTCCACATCAGACATTTATTCCTCCCAGAAGAGGACGAGGTCAGAGGGCCGGGGTGGTACGGAGCGATCTGGGCAGGTCATGCCAAGTACAAAATACCTAACGCTCTTGTTAGTGCAATTGCCATAGCCATAACAGGGCAGAGCCCATCTCTTATCAGGGATGGCTGCTTCTGCTTTCACCTCTCCAAGCTGCCACCCTCCCCATGCCCATGGTCCCACTCCCGGTGCCGACAGCATTTCTGGAATCCCCTGGAAGGGATCCAGGCCAGGGGACGCTGGGCACTGAGCAGCCACCAGCATCCCTGTGGCCAGGCCTCTTTGCTCTTATCTGGTCTCCCTTTTTGTGCCTGAGTCATCAGAGACAAGAGCATCAAATCAGAAATAAAGTCATTAACTCACTAAGCAAATACAAATGAAAATCCTCACTTTATTTTTTGAAATTGGAGCCCCGGCTTCTCAGTGCTTTAAGTGGCATCTTCCCTCCTCCAGCCTTCCCGCTGCTGGGTCTGTTCCAGTCCCACGCACGTCCCTGGGGGCGAGGAGAGGAGGGAGACGCAGGCACCCACCCTGTAGGGCTCGGCTTGGCCCACAGCAGCCCATGCGCTTGCTGTTGATACGGCTCTCCAGCCGGGATGGGGGAAGCCCCGTGCCTGGTGTACTCCATTGCTGATGGGCTCCAGCTACATGAAACTGCAGCAGCCCTCCCAGCCCGGGCTTGGGCATGCTGGGCACATCCAGCAGGAGTGATGTGTCCTTCTCCTCCCCCTGCGGAACCCATCCTTGCTGCCAGCACAGCATCCTCTGCCGGGGCTGGGCACATCCCTGGCAGCTCGTGCCTCCCACGTGGCTGCAGCTTGCGCATCCCCATCCCAGCCAATCCATGCCGACCCGTGATTTTGCTCTTCTTCCTCTTTTTTCTTTTTTTTCACCACGTACAAGTGGGAATTAAATTGAGGCCACTAAACTCATTCGCGCGCGCAGCCGTAATGGGATTGCAGGCAGCGTTTCACCACCAGCTCTTCACAGCAGCTGCCTGTCTCCGGCTGGAAAACCGCAGCGTGCTCACTCCTGCTGCCAGTGCCCGGCGTGCCGCTGCCTGCTCCCTGCCGGGCCCTTGTGCCGGCAGCCCACGCGGGAAAGCAGGGCTGGGGTTAAACCCAACCAGACCAAAACACACATAAGCAATTTCTCCCATGTGAGCACACGACGGGCCAAAAGGCAACGCTCAGCTCCTGCTTGGGGTCCCGTGGCTACGCCTGGCCCAAAGCCCTGCCTCACTGGGATTACCTGGTGTCCCAGGAGTGCTCGCCTGTCTGCACCCCTGCCCTGGGGAGCTGAGCATCCTTCGGCACTGGGGCCCAGTTCTCCCACTGGAGCGGTGCTGGGTGGCTGTCCCCACAGCGTGGCTCAGCCTCAGGGGGTGAGGCACCATCACAAGGAAACGGGAATGGGCCGGGGCCAGGGAGGCAGCCACAGGGCACCCGTAACCAGCTCAGGGGCTGGGTGCTGGTGAGCACATGGGGCTCCTGCTGCGGGGTGAGCACCCAGCCCCGCACGACCTGCTGCACCAGGGCAGGGAGGAGGCACCGGGGGGGGGGGGGGAAAGCCCCGGTGGGTGCAGACCCCCGAGTGAGGAGCAGCCCCCAGCTACTGTCCCCCCAGGGCTGGCCACTTATTTTTAGGAGGCAGGAGGAAGGATGCTGGTTGCAGGTGAACTTGCTGGAAGACCCGCTTCCCTACCGCCCTGGGAAAAAGCCCCCCAAAAGTGCCTGTGGACAGCAAAGGAGGGCGGGCATGAGTGTGCTGGGAGGGAACAGATGCTGGGAATTTAAATGACCGCCCGTGAATGCTGGTTTTGTTTTGTCCCAGCCGTGGCTGCACTCTGCTCTGGCCAGGCAGTATTCAAATGCAGCCATTCACAGGACTCATGCCTGCAAATAAAGCTGGTTTGGAAAACCTGGGGAGAAACTTGAGCTTGAGAGGAGCCCTGGTGCAGCACCCTGCCCCTGCACAGCCCTGCCAAAAGCCGTGGCCCTGCAGGAGAAACCAGCAGAGCCAGCCAGAGCCGCAGTGGCAGGGGTGTGCAGGAGCCGGGATGGGCTCTCCCTGGGGCCTCTGCTAAAGCTTTATTCCTGTCTCCCAGAAGGAAGAGTGATGGAAGGAGAAGAGATGCTCAGGAAGTGAGTGAGGTGCGCTTCCTGCTTGCTTCCTGCATGCTTCCTGCTCACAAGATCTCAGCTTGGCTGCCAGCCTGGGACATGGAATGCTGCCCTGTGACCCACCACGGCTCCCTGAGCAAATGGAGATGCCGCTGGTTGCCATGGTTTATGGTCTTGGCCACGCATGACTTGACGCATGCTGCCAGATCCATGCTTTGAAAATCTAGTTCCATATGGATAAACAGCATTTCTTATTACTGTTGCTAATGTGATATCAGCACACTGCAACATAGATATTTTAATAAAATATAGTTCTTTCAATGAAGGAACTTAATGAACTAATTTACTTTCCAACATTTGTATATGCCATATTTGCTCACTTATTCATGCAATAAATGAAATTAAAATTACTAGACATTTAGAAAATAACAAGTATGCATAAGAATTGCACCCGAGTATTAAAAAAAAGCAGGCGCTGCTTTTCCTGGCACAGAGGCTGCCCACAGGCATGTGCTGCCAGGTGTTTCCTCCTCTGCCTGTGCAGCAACACAGGCTGGAGGTGAGTGCAGCCGGGCACTGCTAGTCCCCCATTCCCTGGGATGCTGACAGTTGTGACAACCACTGCATTTTTATTTTTATCATCCTAACAATGTTGCTGGTTAGATCAGCTTTTATTAAAAATAAATAATGCTTTTAAAACAAAGCTGGCACTGGGGCACCAAACTGTGACAAAGGCCAGGGAGGCGGCGCTGAGGATGATTAATGTGATTTTTCCAGCAAAAAACTGTAGCAGTACTCCCACGTTGAGGGCTCTGCTGGGACGTGCAGGAAGGACAAAGCCGCTCGGTGCCACTTGCAGCCTGGTGGCTTGTCCGCAGAGGGCACAGCCTATGCTTGTAAGAGGTCTGACTGTAGCCTCATGCTCTCCCTGGGCCAGGCTTTGTTGGGCATGTGTCAGGCAAAGGTGGGAGGTTGAGGCACAGAGCCTTCCCAGTCCCTTCGCAGGTCCTGGCTCTGTATCCATCCCTCCTTTGGCCATTATCCCCCCAGCCTGCCTCCAACAGACCCATCTTCGCAAGCCCAGCTGGATGATGAACACCATTCATCTTCAGGGTAGTTATGCAGGACGTACAATGTACCCTGACAAGCATCCTATGAGGTGCCTGGGGCTTCAGTGATGTCATATACCCGTTGCTTCACCATGCTGCACAGGCACAGAGTGGCCCATGCCAGGCACATCTGTATCACATACGGACGCTTCCCCCATATCGCAGCCTCCAGGTGAAGCTGAGCAAACTTCCAGTGCCCCAGAAAAACTGCCGAAGGCTGTGGAAGGCCAAGCTCACTTTACCTGGGCAGACTCAGCCTGCTCGGGCTTCCCAGGAGGGAGCGCCCCATTGATCCCAGTGCAGATGCGTTTTGCTGCACAGAGCGCTGGTACAATGATATAGCTGCCTCCACTTATAGCCATAGGGACTGGGCTGCAGCTGCTGCCCTGTTGTGACAACTCCAGTTGCAAAACCCCTGTAGCAAATGAGTCTTGTGGCTGGAGGGCTGTATGTAACCCTTGCTTGGAGCTTGTCCAAGAAGTGCTCAATGCCTGAGCTTTCCCCCGCTTCCTGCTCACAGTGACCAGAGGGAAAAGTAATGAGCAAAGTCTTAGGCAAACATTCTGGGAATCAAAAAATCTCATTCGCTGAGCGCAGTTTGGCTTAACAGCTTGATGGGGGATTGCACACACTCAGTGCACAGATCGGGAGACGGACGCTGCCCCACGGAGCTTGCAGTTATCTACTCCGGCAGGGAAGGGAGAAGGCTCTGCCACACATTGCTTTGCTCCTTTTATCCTGGTCCCTCCCCTGCCTTTCCAGGCCAGAGCATTCTCCAAACTCTGCTTTATCCCATCCGTGCTGCTTCCTTTCTAGTGCTACCAGAATGGCTAATAATAACAGCTCTAAATTCTCCTCGCCTGGCGCTTAGTCGGTGGCAATGGGCGCTGTGCAGCCTCGTTCCATCTCTCTGTGCCTCCGTTTGGTCTATGTCTCTGTGTGTGCCCTTAAATACATAAAATGCGTGGGCAGTTGCACACCACTCCCTCCTCCCCCTGTTGTGCAATTCGTGTGTTTGGATGCAATATCCAACCCGCTGGCTCTTTGCTGATGGGAATATCGTGCCCGTCCCTGTGGCAGGCAGAGTGGCTAGGCGGCTGTATTCCTTACCTCTCAAAGGAGCTGGGAGTGCGGAGAGAGCTGGAAATAGCCCTGGCTGACACAGATACCTGTGCAAAACAGCAGGGGCCTGCACTTGCCTTGGTAATTGCATACTGCATGGCGATGAGTCACCCGCAGCCCCGCTCCGGCGGGCAGCACGCGGCCTCCCTGCCTCCCGCTGCATGGTGCGGGCAGGATTCGCCGTGCTCAACTTGGTACCCTTTGCCTGGGAAAGTGCTGTGCTCCCCCCCGGGAAGGGAGGCTCAAAGCAGAGGCAGTGAGCAGCAAGGATGGCAGGGAAATGATGGGAATGAGAGCATCTTGCAGCTTTTTAAGCTCTCAAGATGCTTTCGAGTGCCAGGAAGGCTGTGTGAGCTGTGATTTTGCTGCATTATTTCTGTTGCTCGCCATCCCTGCATGGGGAGCTCCTGTGTGCAGAATAACTGCTTTCAGCAAGCAGGCGTTCACGAACTGCCTGGGCTCGGGGGGGGCTGAGCCCCTCAGCTGGCATCACCTCCAAGGGACCACGGACCACCCTGCAACCAGCCGTCAGCATTTCCCAGGACAGGGACCCAGGGACTCGGAGATGGGACCCCCTGATCTCTGCCACCGGTACAAGCGCAACCGAAGCAGCCAGAGAAGGAAGCGATGT
This sequence comes from Elanus axillaris, assembly GCA_026212715.1. Classification (NCBI taxonomy): domain Eukaryota; kingdom Metazoa; phylum Chordata; class Aves; order Accipitriformes; family Accipitridae; genus Elanus; species Elanus axillaris. Next base: position 9,366,301 of record JANZLQ010000044.1, on the reverse strand, counting down.
GTCGGCTCATCCTGAGCTCCTCAGCCACGGCAAGACGGCCCCAGCAGCAGAGCTCTCCATCCTCCTCCTCCTCCTCCTCCTCCCCATGGCAGGGGGCTTGGGGGCTGCCTCGCTGCTTGCAATTGCACTGTCAGGAGCAGATTAATAAATAATTAGCCGGCAAACTTCCACCAGGGAGCTTTGTTTCTTCTCCTCCAGTGGTGCCGCCTATTCAGAGAGCGAAAACCAGGGGAGAGCGGCTGTCTCCGGGGGAGAGGGCCTAGAGGGGGGTGGCATTTTCCCTGCCAGGCTGGCGGCTCCCTGAGCTCCTCCGCAACTGACTTCACATATCAAAGGGACGCAGGAGGGAGGAGGAGGAATAGGTAAAATCAATGAGAACCTATTTGGTGGGATAAAAGAACGTGGGTTTATTTATAGCGCTGGCTGGATCTGAAGTGTCTCCTGCCCAGGGACATGGTGCCGAGGTGCTGAGGAACAGCAGAGCGGTGTCTGCATGGGGCCAGGAGATGCACCAGCGCCTGCTGCCCTGGCACCCCGGCCTCCATCCCCACCGCTCCCCAAAATGCTGTGGGTGGCTCCGCTCGCCAGGCTGGCAAGGGGAGCAGGAGGGGATGCCTGAAGAGGGGTTTCAGGGCTGGGAGTGCAGTACTTGGGGATAGTGAGAGCCAGTCATCCGTGGGGAGGTGACTCGGAGGAGAGCTAGTGAGGGAAGCGGGGGGGTGCGCGGAGGGAGTGCTGCGGGACGGGGGCCCGGGGACAGCCGGGGGCAGCCTGGCTGGGAGCCACGAGGCAGGGAGATGCCCATGGAGGGCCCTGCCAGCAAGAGCTGCTTGAGGAACAGCTCCCTTCGCTGCTCGCCCCCTTGGCCAGCTCTGCTGGTGCAGGGGGATCGGGACCTGCTTGGGTGATCATGGTGCAGAGGCAGTTAAACAGAAAGAGGAAGAGAAAACAGTGATGGTAGCACCCAGACTCTGACTGGCCCCGGGGAGAGGCAGGAGGAGTCGCCTTGCTTGGGGCCAGGGTCAGCAGAGGAGGATGATGTCGGTCTGGGTCTCAGCCAGCCTCCCACTGGCCCTCGATCCTCCCGGGGAGCACAGCAGCGGAGTGGCTGGCAGCAGGATGATGGGGATGGAGGAGATACCCCCGCTCCTGGTGCCATGCTGCCGGGCAGGGAAGGGAGGCCACACCGCACCACCAGGCCTGGAGGCAGCCCGACAGACAGGGATGAGGCTGACGGGATGGCGATGGGACAGCGGGTGACACTGATGGGCTACAACAGACACTGTCAGCACAGCGTGAGAGCCGCTAGTGGCACAGTGCAGTGGGGAAGTCTAATTCAGCCGGAGCACAAGAGTAAGTACAAGGGACATGTGCCATATGGTGCAGCCTCCTTTGGTCCCCGCACGCTGATGGCTGGCTGGTGCCTCTGGGACAGCATGTGGGGACACCGCTGGTGAAAGAGCAAGGGGAAGGCTGGGGTCTTCCATGGCAGGATGCCAGTAGAGAAAGAGTGGTGCAGGGTCTCTGACAGGGGATTTCTTCCCCCAGATAAAGTGAGGTACAGGGTGAGCCACGTGCCCTGGGCTGCTGCGGGGCTCTTGTCCCCAGGCAGAAGGGTCCAGCTGGCCCCACTGTGCCGGCACAGCCCAGGGAGGAGGACAGGCTGCTTCAGCTGCTGCGGGTGTGCTGCTTCCCGTGGACAAATGAGTCACTGGAAACGCCATAAGGAGTCAATGGGCATCCTGGTCTCCTCACTCAGCCCACAGAGCTGGTGGGCAGCATGAGCCATCGTGCAGGAGCCTTCCCTACCCTCCGCTGCTCTGCCTGGCTTCTGCTGCTTGCTCTGGGAAATTCCCATCTGTTTCAATAGCTCATTTACAACCTCTTTCTTACTCCTTTGCCACCACATTTCTGTCTTCGTAGGTTTCCTCTGCAATAACTGCATGGCTTTATCTCCACAGCGTGTGCAAGGCTGCGGTTTTGGAGAGGAGCAGGCTGCAGAATCAGGCAAGCTGGAGCCCTGTACATCACCCTGTGTGTGTGCATCCCCCCAGCCTTCAGTGCCAGCCGTGTGCTCCTCTGCAGAGCCGGAGCAGCCCAAGTGCCTGTCTCTGCTCTGGGGAAAAAGAGCTGCAGCAAGCTGAGTTTGGTGGCACGGGGTGGGGAGCGACTCTCTGCCAGGTGCATTCCAGAGATGGGACTGGGGGGGGCACAGGCAGGTACAAGGCACGTGTGTGCCTACACGAGGGGCTTTGCTAGCACAGTGGAGCATTGCTCCCCTGGGTATGCTGGAGCAGGAATGACAACCTTTGAATAAACACAGGCACAGCCCCGCTCCCTGGACAAGCTGGAGCTCAGAGCCAGGAGCCCAGCCAGCACCCACTTGCCCTCTGAAGCCACTGTTATTTCCCAGGTCCCCTCCAGCCCAGCAGGCCATTTCCTCAGCCCTGTGGCAAGGAGGGTGTCAGACGGAGAGCGGAGGGGCAGTTTCCACCCAGGATTGTGAGGAGTGAGGGGCCACATTGCCCAGCAGTGCATTACCAGAGGTTCAGTCCTTGCTCACCATTGAGCACCACAGAACCCTCATGTCAGAAACTCAGGAGGAGGCAGGAACTCCCAGGTGAACATGGCTGATCAGGAGCCACCGGACACAGAAAGTCTGGAGGAAAAGCAACACTAGGTCCCTGTGCTCGGTGACTTCAGGTGAAGGACAAGGCTGAGCTGAGTGCTGAGCGGGGCTGAGGGGAGAGAAAAGCAGAGCTTGTGGAAAGGAGCCAAGCAAAGAAACTCAGTGAAACCCAGGGACACGGCACTGCTAACCACTGCTGCCCCGTGGGGAGCGGGGCCTCCAATTAGCTGCCCACATGAATGAAGGCTGCTTTAGGGGAGGACTTTGGGAGAGCCTTGGGGGCATCTTCCCCTTTGGCTGCCCCCAGCTTACCCAACTGCCAGCTCAGAGAGACCCAGCCAGCACAGAGACCCCTTCCCCCGGGTCCCCAGGGAGGACGGCCACCGTGCCAGTCTCTCTGGGACTGCATTTAATGTTAGTGCCAAGGAGAGAGTGTCACAACATGGGGGGGCTGGCGAGGAACCCACCGGAGGCTGGGGATGTTGTAACTCAGAGGAGCCCCATTTGCTGCTGCCTCTCACTGCCCTCGCTGCCTGGTCCTTAGAACATTTTCCCATCCACAAACAGGGGCAGCTGCAACATGAAACCGCAGGCAGGAGTTTGCACAGTGCGGGGTGTCTCCTGTCCAGCCGCCGCTCATTGGCTCCTGCCCCTGTCCCACATTTGGCCTTTGGTAGGCTAAGGGTACCTTCAAACCCTGTCCCCTCCTGACCGCTGGCCTAATGACATTACTCACTCTCTGCGGTTTTGAAAGGGCATTTGCAGACTTTTCCTGTTATATTTTACCTTGGTAATTTTATCCCCAGCCCCTCCAGGCTTAGCATCGTGTTGCCACGGCTGGCTGCAGTGCCGGCAAGGTGCCACGGGGTGCTCCGGCTTAGCCGGGGCTGGCAGGCGACGGGTGGACGTGGGGGGCTTATTTCTTCCGTCCAGCTGTGGCTGACACCTCTTTGAGTACATAAATACAAAGAGCAGCAGAAGCTGGAGTTCTGGCAGCTCTCCTGCTCACAAAGCTCAGGTTCTGGTTTAGGAGGAAAGCCCATAGCACTTAGCGAAACTGCATGGTCACTCTGTGCGCAGACAGAGAAGGATGGATGCACATGGGGAATATAACATCCTGTTCACACCATTGCACTGAAGTACCATGGATCGGACACCTTCTCTGCCCACTGCAGGTGTTTCTGCGGCTGCCACATCACTGACTTCTAAGGAAGTAGAGACAATGCCAGCTATAACATCTTGTCCTCCTTTGCCTCTATCCCGGTGCTTTCAAAGTCCTTTTTATAAGCGTTATTCAACCAATCCCCCCAGAAGCTCCAGGGCACAGGGAAGTGGTGTGATGTCCATTCTATAGGTGAAAAAACCCAAAAGGCACAGTAAAACGCTTGGACTGTACAAAAGTCCAGAGCAGTCAGGAGCAGAAGTTGGAGCATGTTAAACACTGACTTGCAGCCACGTGAGCAACTGTACTTCATCCTCTGGGATCCCACTGAAACCCTGAAGTGGCAGCAAGTCCACCCCTCTGAGATGCCCCCATTTCGCTCCATCACTGCTTTCCTCTGGCTCCCTCTTGGCACAAGGGCAGCCTGATCCCAATGTCCCATTCAGTTTTGCCCACTTGGCTGAAAGAAGCCCTAACCTATCTCTGTTGAGAGGAGAAACGAGGCAGCGCAGGCTGGGCTTTGCTTCCCTCGTGCTTCTTGGTGCCACTGGGCTGCCTGGCTGAGCCGCACCGTGCAGGTGGCTGCAGCCAGGGTGGGCGACTTGCAGGCTGCTGACAGCTGGGGACGGGAAAGGGCTCATCTTCTTGTCTTAGAAAGAAAGGAGGGAGGGACTGTGCTTGCACACATGCCAGAAGGGAAAAGGTATTTCTGAAACACATGGCTATGCATAACTTGATTTTAGAACAACTGTTCACGAGTAATTCCTATGAATGGTTACTTCCTATTTGAGTACAACTGGTATAAAGGAAATCACAAGATACTCAAGTGAGAGTGCAACAAATTCCTCCCAAAAGACTACTTTTATGGTGAGGCCTGCCAGTCCTGCTTTTTCCCTTGTTGAGGCAAACGTCCCTCCTGGTCTCACCTCACCTCTCTTCATAGCATTCAGCGCCTGCATCTTCTGCAAAGGAGGGACGGGTGACGGCGGGGGAGGGGGGGGGATGCTCTCCAGATCACTGGCCAGCAGGGTCAACTGGGAATTCGAGTCTTGTTCTGCAAGGAATTGCACGTGCCCCAGAGCAAGGCAATTTCCTTCCCCAGGCCCTTCTGATGCAGCCCGGCAGCACTCTGCTCTGCGCTGTGCCTGCTGTGAGCTACAGCTGTGCATCCAGGCAGCAACGCCTCTGGGCCCAGACCTCCCACCCGTGGGAAGAGAAGTTTCATTGCTCAGAAGACAGCTTGAAAAGCACCTTAGGTAACTGTTTCAGCATTTCATAACAGTAATTAGTAATAAAGTACCCAGCAATGAGGAAGAGTTGGTGGCAGCTTCTCTCTTGCTTTGTCCCATCCCAGCAGCCAAGCCACCCCTGCCCCCAGCTCTCATCAGCCGTATGATATAACACATGCTGTCCACTGACATCTTCTTGTGGTGCAAGGTTCGGGATGATCAGGGAAAATCCAATGTTGCTACATTGCGTGGTGTTCACAGCATATCCTGAACCAAAGGGAGGCCAGTGGGTATTAAAGAGTGGCTGGAAACAGCCCTCCCTTTGAAACAAAAGCAAGGCAAGAACGTGGACAGGCAGCAAGCCTTTCCTACCAGAGGAAGAAGCCCCTTCTGCTCACCCATCGGAGCCTCACACAGAGCTCTCCACCTAGACTGCTCCACACCGCTTTGCTTCATCAGCCATTTACACCGATACTGCAGGCCCACCTGAGCCATCTGAGGGGATTTTAGGATCTGGAGCCATTAGGCTGCAGGTGTTGCCACTTGGTTGGTTGTGTATCAGCTAATTCAGGCCACAGTGCCAAGTCCTGCTCTTTCCCATGTAATTGCTATGGGTAAGTAAATAGAACATTCATGAGATTTTTGGTCCTGTCATTAATTATTTCTGAAAGGGCTTTTAGCGTACGCCTCATAACCCCAGACAGAAAAATGACGTGCGTGACATCAAGATGCTCGCAGCAACAGTGGGATGGACACTGAGATGAAAATGAGGGAAATCTGAAGACCTTTCCTTCCTTGTTCCTCTTTGCTCTCAGCCACCTGGCCCCACTCCAGTGCAGACCCACTGAGCCTGGAAATGACCCTCGGCCTAGCACGCTGCACTCAGGGTTTATGTACCTCAATACGAGGTGACCTCGGGACTGTTGAGTGGTGCCCGGTGATGCTGGCTGCCCCCACTTGTAAGGGTTGGCACTTTTAAGGTGTGTAGGGAACTGCTTAAGGTGGGTTCCCGGGGTGGGTGCCCGTCCTGCAGGAAGGCACTTGTGCCCCGCGTGTGGCTGCGTGCCCCACGGGGCACTCCGCAGCCAGGGGTGTCGATCTGTCCCCCAGCCTGGATGTGACCCGCAGCCCGACACACTGCACTCGGGGTTTGTGTATCTCAACGCGGGGCAATCCAGGGACTGTCGAGCAGCACCAGGTGATGCTGGCAGCACCACAGGTGCCCCCCCCCACCACCCCTCCGATTCACATGGGGTAACATGGGGGCACAGCCAGGGTTTGGCTCCCACCCAGCACCCAGGGGACCCCAGACCCACGGAGCACCCAGAGGACCCCAAAAACCAGCAGCACGAGGAGCCTGCGGGTTTGTTCTCCGTGCCCGGGTGGGTGCGAAGGCTGGGTGGGCGCTGGGTGCATCCCTGCAGCATCGCCACCCCCTCCCCAGCACCCAACCCCTGGGGTCTCCCCTGCATGTGTGTCCCCCCCCCCCAGGGTCATCGTCCCACGGCGTCGGGTACCGGCCGGTGCGCAGGCTCAAAAATAGACGGCGTTGTCACGGTCGTACTCCTGGATCCGTGCCTTGATGTGCGTCAGCTTCTTCTTCAGGTATTCGCAGCGCTGCTGCTTCTCCAAGAAGGCCGAATCCTGCCGGCCGGACCGCGCTCAGCCGGGAGGAAACCTGCCACGGCACCTGCCGAGCCCTGGGGACCCCCCCAGGTGTTGGGGAGCGGGGAGAGGCGCTGTGGGGGAGGCCGTGGGCTTGCTTGCAGCCCCCCCAGGACGGGGAAGAGAACCTGAGCCCTTCCTCTGCTCACCCTCTTCTTCCTCACGTACTCGTGCCAGACCTGGGCCACTTCGCTCCCATCCTGCGGGGCAGAAGGACACGTCCAGGAGCCTGGGGGGGGGGGCAACTGGAGCTAACAAGCTTGGGGGGGGCTCCGGGGCAGCCCGCCATCCTGCGTGCCACAGAGTGAAAACCGCTCCCAGGGCGTAGCTGAGAAATGCCGCCGCTTGTTAATTTTCTGGCAGCTGCCCGGTGACTTCCAGCACAACTCGTGCCTCTTAGCCTGGGTGTCTGCACGTCCCCTCC
>JANZLQ010000044.1:9328433-9358447 GCA_026212715.1 Elanus axillaris | reverse complement strand
CTCCACCCCGCCCCGCCCGCAGCGCGCGCGGCGCGCGCCGCCAGCCGCCAAGATGGCGTCGGCCCTGGAGCAGTTCGTCAACAGCGTCCGGCAGCTTTCGGCCCAAGGTGACCGTGGGGGGAGGAGAGCCGCCTGCGGGCCCGGGTGGCGGTGGGGAACCAGCAGGGCCTGAGGAGGAGGAGGACGCGGCCGGTGGAACCCGCCGGGCCCCGCGCCGGGTGTGTGTGGGGGGGTGTGTGAGGGGGGAGGAGGTGGGGCCTGCTCCTCTCTCCCGGCTCTCCCTCAGGCGCGGGTCCGGCCGTCCCGCTCCCCCGAGGGGCCCTCGCCGGTCTGTAATTCAGGGCTTCCCCGCCGCACGCAGAGGCGGCCTCGGAAGGATCCCGGAGGGGTTTAGTCGCCGCCGGTTTGACGGCACGAAGGGCAGGTTGTGCCCTTCACAGCACTCCTCGCTTCCTCACCCAGGGCAGCGGGAAGGTGGCGAGTGGTTTTCGGTAAGTGGAGGTCCCGGGGGAGAGGAGTGAAGCCGGCACCGGCGGCCGTGCCAAAATCTGAGCCTTCAAAGTCGGAGAGGGAGGAGCGGGCGTCGCGGGGACTTTAACTAGCGTTGTGTAGCCCAGCCTGTCACCTTACTGATGGGTGTGCAAGTTGTGGCATGTGTGTTTTAAAATCCATTTCGGAAGTGTTAGCTCCTGGGGACAGAAGAGCCCTGCCTTCCCGCGGAACTGTGCGACGGGAGGCTTGAGGCTGGACGTTGGAGTTGCCATAACCGAGTGTTCAGAAAGTGTTTTAATAACCATAGTTACAATTCTGTATATTTCTTGCCAGACCCCTAATTTTCCTGTGTGTGGGCACAGTGTTTCCTAGTTCTTGAACTTTCTGTGTTGATGCTCCCTGAAATGTGTTTAGAGTGTTCTCTGCATGGGATGTGTGGTCCCTGGAACTGATAAAAAATTGATGCTTTCCTCTATGGCCCCAGGCTTTGTCTCTGGCAGTTACTTTTGGGTGGAGCTCCAACTTTCTCTTACTTTGGTTTAACTTATTAAATATAGAGTATTTTTTCTGGGGATATCGGATACAAGAGACAAATTATACCTGCAAGGTGTGGGTACAAACCAGATGAAAAATGATTCTTTGTAGACGTGTAGTTTAGCTGGAGAACTTTTATTACAAGGTTTTGTGGATGCAAAGGAATCAAGGGGAGACTGGTTGACTTTGTGGAATAGATGTTCTCTGTGAGAAAGTAAATCCAGACACCAGACAAGCTGCTGGAGGTTATGAGAGCACACAGGAAAAGTCTGTGTACTTGTAATGGTGTTGGTGTCTGGTTGTCAGCATTTGGCTGTATGGGAGGTGACATAAATGGACATTTAGGTGGGCCTGGTGTGTGTATTTCTACTTAGACTGTAAGTTGTTCAGTGTGCGTTTGTGGGTAGAGGGTTGTTTCGGGGTTTTTTGGCTTTGTTTTTTAGGGGAATGCTAGATGATAGTTGTAGAATGGGTAGATTTCTCTACTAGGGAGGACACCAGAACTAAGGTTTTGCAGTGCTTGAATAAAGTTATCGAACCACATTTTACAAGCCCTATTCCTTTCCATGCTTATGCCTGGGGTTTTCATTCTGTATAGAGAACATGGTTTTGGGGATGGGTTTCTGGACTTCCTGGGCTCTGGTCCCCCATTTGTGAGCTTTGAAGTAACAGAGGGATCAAAAGTTCTGTTTCACTGGTAGAGCTTCCCAGGTTTTCTTTTTCAAAGGAAAAGGCCAGAGAGTTGAGGATAGTGTAAATCTCTATGAATGGAGGCACTATTCCTCATTTTTATGAAGTTTTTTGTAAGAGTGAGAGAACCTCTGTTTTTTTCTCTCTAATCTGCAAAGATTGAACATTGAAACAATACTCTGTTTCAGAAAGGGGTAGTTTTAATTCAAGTAATTGTGGGGGGAGGAAGAGTTTGAAAGCAGTTCATGATAATTGGTCTGCTTTCTTTGTAAGTTTTTTTGGGCTTACCGTACCTTCCTAATTCAAAATAGTTGCCTTTAATGCTGTGTTCATAGCTCACAACAATAGAATAACATTGTAGCTTTAATTATACAAAGTAAATTGAAGAACAGATTTTTAAATCCTTTTGTTGTAGGTACATAATTGTAATTTTAATGTTTACTTCAAAAAAATGCTTATGAGCAGACCTGAAAAGTGGCTAGGGCACTTGAGAAGCAGCAAAGAACAAGCTCTGGTATTGGATTTTTTAGAAAGTGGAAGAAACGATTTTTGATACTGTTTTGGTTTTGTTTTTTCCCTTACAACACCTAGAAGGCACAAGTGTAGGGACATTTATCCACATGAGGCAAAATTTTGCGTCACAGTACGCTGGTCAAAGCTTTGTAGACTTGACTTAGTTGAAGCTTGGCATTGATAGGAGACCCTGAAGTCCCCTCTCTGAAGAGGTGAGCTGATGTTGCTTTTCATGTTATGTTTGTGTTTCGAGGGCCTCCTTTGCAATCCCAAAGGCCAGAACCTTAGCTTATAAAAAACATATGGTGAGTACATCACTTGTTGAAAACTAATGCCTATCGTATGAAAGAAAAGTAAATTCTCTGGGTGATATTACTTTTTCCTCAGGTTATATAGGGAAGCAAGGTGTAATGAAACATGGGAATGTGTGAGTGTTCTCTAATTAGTTTGACAATGATGTTTTATATTTCAGGGCAAATGACCCAGCTTTGTGAACTGATCAATAAAAGCGGAGAACTGCTGGCAAAAAATCTTTCCCATCTGGATACAGTGCTTGGTGCCCTGGATGTGCAGGAACACTCATTAGGCGTTCTTGCTGTCTTGTAAGTGTTGCTTTCTTTTAATTGAATATCTCAGTATTAAAACTTTAGGCAACATGCTGAATTGTTAACCAAATGTTTTTCTTTTGGACATAAATGTTTTCAATCTGCATTTCTTAGAATAGTGCTTATTCTCCTTTGGCGATACACATTTTATTAATAAAAATACCAAGGCAAATTTGTATTTTCAAAAGATAAAAACATTCGGAGCTTGTAAATGTCATTCCTGTCAAATGGTAATATTGGGGGGTTGTTTTCCTTAAGGCTGTATTTATTTCTCGTGTTTATGTCTTTGTAAGTATTTTTCCGTACATGTTCAGCAAAAAGGTATAAACCTAACTTTTAAAACTTGACTGGCAGGGCAGTAGTGCGTTGAACTGTAAGCATGAAGCAACACTTTTTTTCCAGTGAAGTGTGGGTTCTTATCATGGTTCCTGGGTATTTGTCTCTAGACAGCGTTGAGGCTCTTGCTGCTGTCTGTAGTTTAAGATAATACCTGAATTGCCTTGGTGATGCTGAGGTGGGGTAATGATATTGGGCCCTGAAGCTCAAACTATTGTTTCTAGCTGTTCCTAACTGCAAGTAAAATGTCTACAGGTTCCACTATTATTTAAAAATTCTGTTTTAAGGGAAAGATCTGAATTCTAGTACTTGTTCTACTACCCGTTTGAAACAAAATAACTGTAATAAATAGAGATAATGCACTTAATATTACAATTCACTAGAATCTCATAAACATGCATTATGGAATTTACAAAAAGCAGGGCATCGGTACTGCATTAGCAGAAGAATCATATCATGGGGTACATGAAAACAGTCATTAAAACAGGTGGAGAAAGGAAGATAACTGTTTATAAGAAATAATATGTAAAATGTATTATTTGAAGAGATGGTATCAGTGGAGTATATAGGAAAGCTCTCCTGGCTGAAACTGTGGCACAGCAAACTCCTATGCTGGTAGAACAAGATTCTCTGAAGAGACAGGGAAGGGGTGGCTGCATGTAACCTGGACAGCCATAAGCCTTGTGGGGAAGGACAGTTCATGATCTAGGTAGGTTTGAACCGCATATTACAGTGTATAGCAACTGAAGTATGGGCAGGGTTGGGTACCTTCCAACAGCGTTAAAGAGTTCTTTCTGTATGTCTTTGTGACATCTGTAGGATGCATAGCTAGAGTTTTCATTGTCCTCAGATGAGCATAATCATAGTTCATCTTACAGAAGAAGTAGTGTGCAAGGCTACAGCCTATAGGGTGCTAAGGAACCACCAGAAATGGAGAGAAACTGGAAGTGAAGAGAAAGAGCTCCTAACAAGAGATACATATCTAATAGTTGAGAAATCTTGAGCACATTAAAGCAGCAGATGGCTGTAGGATAGGCAAAAGCATCCAGAGAAGTTGAGAGAAGTTGTGTGGCTGAGTATTACAATTCATCATCATTAGCCAGTGTTTCTATTATGATTGTAACTATTGTACCAGATACTATGGCGAACAAAGATAATTTTTTGTTATAAACTGTAGTTTGCACTAGGTTGAGATGGGGGTGTGCATGGAAAGCGTATTTTCAAGTGTTGTGTAGCTCTTGGGGAAATCATATGCCATCTGTCATAAACACCTCGGATTTGTTTGCAAGCATCTATGTGCATCTGCAGAGACTTAGCGATGAAGATGAAGCTTTTTTATTAATCTCCAAATGTTAAAGTGCTAAACCTTTTTGTTTGTTTGTTTCAGGTTTGTGAAGTTTTCTATGCCCAGCATCCCTGACTTCGAAACATTATTCTCACAGGTGCAGCTTTTTATCAGCACTTGTAATGGAGAACACATTAGATATGCAACAGACACTTGTAAGTTAAGCTTACTTTCAGACTTTATGTATTTTTTTGATAGTTTGGTATTACTGATTTTTTCACTGTGTTGTGTTTGTTTGTTTGTTTTTTACTGTATGTAGTTGCTGGCCTGTGCCACCAGTTAACAAATGCCCTTGTGGAGAGAAAACAGGTGAGCAAGTATCATCTGGTTCAAATAAGCTACCTACGTATCAAAGCTCTTACAGGGGATGTTACCAGTCCCTTACTTGCTTCTTAAAGATTTGCCGCTAACTTCACGTTAAATATTTTTGTGCAGCTTCTTACTTGCTAGGTTTACTGAGAGGTGATGAACCTAAACCAAGACTGTAAAATTTCTTTAAGGAAGATAAATTGTTGGGGGGTAGAGTCACCTAAGAACATGCTCTCTCATGCAAACTAGGAAATCTGTAGTACTAAGAATGTTCTTCGGACAACGTGTGTGTGAGTAGGGAGAGTGCTGCAAAGATTATTAGCACTGGTGAGTCAGTGATACTAGTTTCAGTTCTAGTTATTCTTACCAGTATTATATAATGTTCTTAATGCAATGTGTTAAAATATAAAGGAAACTTGTTTAAGAAATATATGACCAATGTTTTTGTTGCTAAGATACTGACTTTTTCAGGCCACTTCAGTGAAATCTAGCCTGAAATAAAAGTAGAGATTAAGTCTGGTCTAAGTGGAGTAAAGCAAGAGCCTTGCCTTGGATACTTGGTGGGAGTTTAGATGGTGTCATGATATCAAGAAAGGTTTTCTTATTGATACAAATTACTTACTGTATTCCTGATGGAGATTGGCTTTGGAGAGCAGAATTGATGACTTCAGTTTATCAGGAGAAGTTGTATAGCCAATGTTAATTTTATTTTCTGAGAGACTGCAGTATCCTACAAAAAGGGAACCTCAAATTAAGTATTACTTAATGGAACCTGTCAATTAGTGTTATTTTTCATTTGTAAGTGTCAACATAAGATCCAATGTGCTGCCATCTATGAGAAATTATCTGAAAGAGATGTAATTTCTGACAGCCCCTGCGAGGAATTAGCATTCTCAGACAAGCCATAGACAAGATGCAGATGAACACAAACCAGCTGACCTCAATACATGCAGATCTCTGCCAGGTAAGGGCAGTATAAGGGCTTTTTATGAGAGTAAAAGCTTATAATACCTATAACGCTTTGAGGAAATGCATGTTCACATATTGCAATGTAAAAATGGGTTTTAACTGTTTTTTCTAGTAATAAATAATACTATATACTGAAATAAAATCCCCTTCCATTAATTTAAAATGTTCAGTGCATGTCCCCAGATCTTTGGTTTTGTGATGACTTCTGAAAGTCCTTTGACATCCCTTCTCTCTGGGCTGAAAGTCACACACAGCTTGTCTTAGGCGGTATAAGTGTAATATCCAGATACAGTTTGCTCAAGTTTGACAAAAGGCATGTTTGTCTCGATGTCTTTGGCCTGGATTTACACTTCTGTCTCATTCTTGGCTCCTGGGATTTAGGGTTGGACAGGAATGTTTAGTGCAATATTTAGCGCTGTCAGCACGGTAGTCTGGAAGGCCTGGAGTTTCAATCAGCTTTGTCAGAGTCTAATTTCTGTAGGATTCAGATAATTTATAACAGTTCACAGTCTGTGTTAAGGGTTTCCCAAATATCATGATACAGTGAATTGTGTGTTATGGAACTACTGACATGCACTGTTTTTTCACTCATGGAGGAGTGAGGTTTATTAAATAATGCTAGGTGAATTTCATTTCAACTTCTTCCTTGTGGCAATTTGAATGGAAATGGCTAATGTATGAAAACTTGATTTATTTTCTTGTAGCTCTGTTTGTTAGCAAAATGCTTTAAACCTGCCCTCCCGTATCTAGATGTGGACATGATGGATATTTGTAAAGAGAATGGGGCATATGATGCGAAGCACTTTTTATGTTACTACTACTATGGTGGGATGATATACACTGGGCTAAAGAACTTTGAAAGAGCACTCTACTTTTATGAACAGGTAACTTAACTAAAATGGTAAGTCTAAAGTGTGATCAGTTGAAAGGCAAAGGTAGCATGTGTAATAGTGCTCAGAGAACATACCATCTTTGAATTGCCACCAAGGATAGCCATAAAAGCCATGAACCTAACATAAAGTACAAAGCATTCTTAACCGTAAGGATATAATTCTACTAACAGATCTATATGGCTGTTCATCATTCACATAGGTTTTGGTTTAGTATGTGTGTTCATCATAGTAATACATAAAACCAGATTTGGATTAGTGCTCACCATTAGCTTTTTTTATGAAAGGTACAGCCTGAATGGTACTCCTTAGTGTATAAAGTGAAGTAACAAGCAAACTGTCTTTAGAGGTGTTTTCCTTTAAGAAGGTCTCTTACAGCCAAGAAACTATTGCACCATAAAACTATGCAACTCAAAGGTTGATGTTAAATTTATCTCACTATAAATATTTTTCACATGCCTGCTTATTACTGCTAGCATAGAAACAGTTCACAGGCTGACATTCAGAATTGTGTATTCTTAAAGAAAAAATAGTCCAGTGGTTTTGCTAAGACTGTTGCTAATTTTATGGGGGGGGGGGTTACACTTCAAGGTTATTACAATATTTGCTGCTTTTACTTTTTCTGTGAAAGAAGAGAAAATGGCAAAATTGGGAAAACTTTGTGTGTGTATGAGAGGGAAATGCTGTCAAATGTGCAAAATAAACTGGTGCAGCATTTTTCTTTGCTGTAAACAAGGGTCAGATCTTGAGTAGCTAGCAGTATTATAGTAAACTAAAATCCCTTTTCCCTATTCTGCAGACCTCTTTCAGCATACTTTAATATGAGATCTGATGATGGAACAGCTTTATAAATCCTCTTTAAGGATCTGTGTAAATCCAGGTTCTACAGGAACTGTGTAGTGGTTCCTGGTAACAGGTAGCTACAGGTGATTTCTAGTACAACTTTAGATATATACCAAGGAAAGAAGTTTTGATTTGATCTTTACAGGGTTATTTTAAGGTAGGCATCACTGTAACATGATATGTTTTGAGTAGCTTGTATAGAATTTACTTTTCAGGACATCTTTTGATAATTAATTTTGACAGAAGTTAGTTAAGCTTTAATGCTCAAAGGTGAATTCCATATGTCATTGTATCTCTTCTGCATGCAACTTTAAACTGAGATTTTTGTTAATGCAGTAGCTACCAGGATCTAGCAGGATCTATACTAAATTTCTATTCCATTTCTTTCTTTCTTGCTTAGGCAATAACTACTCCAGCCATGGCAGTCAGTCATATTATGTTGGAATCATATAAAAAGTATATTCTAGTTTCTTTGATACTACTTGGCAAAGTTCAGCAGCTACCAAAATACACTTCCCAGATAGTTGGTAGATTCATTAAGGTAAGTCTTGCAAATACAGCTAAATAATAGAACTACAAATCTGGATTTGTAAATGATAGGGGTTTTTTCTACCCTTATTTGATGCTACTGTTTAACGTTGCAGATCGTGGGAAACAATGCACAATGTGCCAGAGTACAATCTCTTGCTGCCTTTCTAGTGTACAATAGCTAAAGATCATCTGGCAACTTCTACATCTATTACGAACAAACTGTGTTGTTCATATTTGCAATACAGGTTTTTAAACTTAAATTTGGAAAAACTTCAGGGTTGAATAGTACTTACCAATATTCTCTTCACTGATACTGCACATCCCTTGGTAGCATTTTACATTAGAACTCAAGTCTCAGATTTCACTTGGCTTTTAGTATGCAGTCTCCTTGTAAAAAACATTCAACCCTTAACTTCATCTAGTTGAAGTATGAAATGCTAAATAGTTTATTGCAAAACTCCAGCTTTATAAAGAATAAAAGCTTCTGAAAAAGCTGCAAGTTTGGAGTCTGTAAGCATTCTCATTAGGAGGTGTAGGGTGGAGGACAAAACTGATGGTGAGAGAGTTCTGATCCTAGGTAAATAACACACTTTAAAAAGTTAGTTAGTTCTCATTTAACACCGAGTTTGTTGATTTGTGAGAAAAATTTTTAGAGAGTTCCAAAAATCTCCTAACTTCAGATACTAATAAGCATGCACAAACAATTGCCATTTTAAAGTAATTTAGGTGAACTGGTCATCACCCTCTGATTCTCTGTTGCCAGTGCTGTGATGCATTGTCATGAAGGATGACACTGTCTTAGAGAGTAGAACAAATATAATGGGTGGGCAGTGACTAGTCAATACGCTGCTTATCTTGAACTCGGCTTACTTTGTGTGCTGGTCAGCTAATGGACTTTTTCTTGTGCTGCCATAACTAGAACTGTCACACATAGGTCCTTGGATGATGTTTAATGAATCTTACATTGCAGTACTACAGATTTAGTGTATGGGGATCTATCATTGCCGCCGTAAATCTATGTATGGGCATCGCATTTTTTTGAGACATGCTTGAGCTACTTAAATTTACTTTTATGCCTGCATAGCTTCTAATGTTGAAGTGGTGAATAGATTTTGTGAGGCTGGTTGAGCACTGTGTTCTTTAAGAAGGGTTCTCATTTTTCTAATTGCAGCCCCTTAGCAATGCTTACCATGAATTAGCGCAAGTTTATTCAACCAATAAACCCTCGGAGCTTCGAAATCTGGTGAACAAACACAGTGAAACATTCACAAGGGATAACAATATGGGGCTGGTAAAGCAATGCTTGTCATCTCTCTACAAAAAGAATATTCAGAGGCTAACCAAGGTAAGATGTAGGGGTTTTGTTTTGCTGAGAAATTGTGATTAGTTTTTCTCAAAGAGTGTATCTCTGAAATGTATTCAATTCAGAGCAAAATGATAATGTAGTAATGTCATGGAGGAATGACTAAAACTGAGATTTTTGTCTCCAAAACAAATGAGATTAAAATGTTCTATATAGAAAAACAATTCAGTTGGCTACTTATGCATTATTTAAAAGGTGGTTCAATATGTCTCTCTATCAGAGAGGTTTGCCCTTGAGATTTTCACACATAATCAAAATGTTGTGAGCACTGATACCCAATGACCTTCATCTCTATTCCAAAAATAGGAAAACTGAACTTTGCAGGCTACTTCATTAGAGAGGAGTGAGTGAACAGGACAGATTTTGGAAGTTTCTGAAGTAAAAGGAAAACGAGAAGCAGGGGAGTGATGTGCTCCTTCAGCTGAGAGATGAGATTAGTCCTTAAAGATGATCGAGGGAAAGCTTTTTTTTTGGCAAGCTCAAATGTTTGTTGCAGTAGAACTAACCTCAGAAGGAATGCAATGCATGTATCCCTTGAAGGAAATTCAAGGGATGGACAGTCACCTTATTCACATAAAAAGGTGAGGGAAGAGGTTGGATGTGGTCAAGACTGTGTCTGGGGTAAAAAGGAATTGCAGAAGTGGAGTAATGACTCTATTGGTTTGGTCTGCATACATGCACAGTAACAAATTAATACCTTTGGAGGAAGAACTGACTCCACTCTCATGGTGCTTTTGTAAGTAATAACTATGCGTTCCACTTGTTTCTTCCCATCGGACTTCAAAAAGTAAGATTGCATAGGCCATGAAGGATTGATAGGGTAAGTTCTTAATGTCTAGTTTTAACAGTTTGGTACTTTCTAAATTTCAGACATTTTTAACATTGTCATTACAAGACATGGCAAGTCGAGTGCAGTTGTCGGGGCCCCAAGAAGCAGAAAAATACGTCCTCCACATGGTAAGACTTGTGAATTGGCTAAACTATCCTAATTTAAAAATTGATCCAATGCAGGACTCTTAAGTGTTTGGATTGGCAGTGCATGTTCTGAATGGCTGAAGAACGGTTCTTTTTCAGGGTGAAGGAAATACTGTCAGTCTGCTGTGGTGTTTAGACTGTTCTCAAAATATCTTCAGAGATGTTCCCTGCTGAAGATATGGCATGCATCATTTGTCTTTGGGAGACTGTTAGGAAATAAAAAGCAAACAAGTTAAAGATTATTTCATAAGGAGTCTGTGTGTTGTAGTTACCTGAAATTCTGTTCATAGTGATACCTTACATTAAACCAATTCTGTTCGTAGTGATACATTAAACCCTCTCTCATTTCAGATAGAAGATGGTGAAATCTTTGCAAGTATTAATCAGAAAGATGGTATGGTCTGTTTTCATGATAATCCTGAAAAATATAACAATCCAGCTATGCTTCATAACATTGATCAGGAGGTAAATCTTTAAGATATTAACTGCTTTTGGAATTCCTACTGAATAACCTTAGTCTGTAATCGGAGAGCTGCTGGGAGAAGCTAGTGTAGGTAACTTAAATGTAGAGATTGAGGACTATGAATCATTATTTGACTAGTTCACCATACTGGTATTTAAAGGTTTTAGCTTGATAGTCAATAACTGTCAATGTGTTCCCTGCTGTATTTTCTGTACAGCTTGAGATGTTTCAGTAGACTGACTGTCTGATGTTGGTGATGTGAAGTTCCTTGAATCAAATGGATTAGAAGGATAGTTTTTAGAGTTTTAGACTTCAAGGATCACTTCCACTGCCTGTTGATAACCTGCCTGTAGGCTGAGGTTGTTGACCCATGTGGGACTGTCTATCAGTGGCCTTAAAAAGGATGGTTAGGAAGATGTGGATCAAAATAAGGCAATAAAAAAATGTTCTGACACTTTTGTTTGGGATGTGAGGGATGAGAATATTTTGACATGGAACTTTTGTGATGGCAAAAGTTACTGGTTCTACATAGCGCAGCCATGAAATGTCCTGAAGGTTATGTACAAGCTGGACGAAGTAATCAACTTAATATATTATTTTTAAGATGCTGAAATGTATAGAGCTTGATGAACGACTGAAAGCCATGGATCAAGAGATCACTGTGAATCCTCAGTTTGTGCAGAAGGTAATTGATTTAATGTCTTGTAAGAGTATGTAAGAGATTCAGTGCAGTGAGTATGTGTTGCACTGAATGTCAGTGTTTACAGTGTTAGTAATTACATAATAATATGTGCATAAACATTATGCTTTAAAACAAAGAGGAAGTGCATGTTATTTCATATGCACTTTATTTTCCTACCTGTTAACTTCAAAGAGCTGTCTGTCTCAAAGGTAAACCCTCAGACCTGTTTTTGACAAGAAGTAACTCTCTCCCTTCCAGAGTATGGGCTCTCAAGAAGATGACTCAGGGACCAAACCATCCAGTTATTCCTGAAATTAATGTTGTTCACCACTCCGCTTTCAAGTAAAAGCTTATGAAAGAATCACGCCTGGAATAGGGCATTGAGGAGTTCCACGAAGAGAGCAGAGAGAACTGATCTTTGCTTTTCACCTGGACATTAAGAAAATAAAAGAACACCCTCTCAGTACTGTATAATATCAGAAATATTCTCTGCAAAGAAAAAGGAAATCTCAAAAGAAACTTAAAAAGTCTGTTGTGGATTTATTTATCTTCAGATTAACATCGTTAATGCATTAAATAATCTACCTTTTGTTTTAAAGGGTTTGAATGTTGCTGTGTTTCTGTAGCAGTCCTTTTTTCTTTTCTGCAAAAAAAAAAAAAGTGTTATTCAGGGAAGAATACAAACTAGTGGTGGTTCACGTACAAGATAATTACTGGTTCTGTATTTAAAGTTGGCTCAAAATACAGATTTATCGTGTGTATGGTGGGGGAGAGGGGTAGAGTTTTAAGTAAATTCTCTGCATTATAATTTGCATACACCTGGTGTAGCTGGCTGCTGTCTATTAAATGAAATAAGAACTGTGTTCTTCCCAAAAGGATGAGCATATTAACGAGTCCTTGTAAGGCAGTTTTGCTGAAAAGCAGAAATCACTATAGGAAATCTGTATGTAACAGCTATGTATGATTTTAAGTTTCTGGTACAAAATATCTCCTAATAATATTTACGCTTAGACCAAATTTGTTAGACTGAAACAAAGGATATTTGGAAGACCTTAGTGTTCTGGAGGATGCTAGATGGGTAGTTGTTCATACTGAAAGAAATTTGAATTTTTTTTCTTATAAAATTGGCATGAAGGTATTCAACAGGCTAATATATTTCTGCAGTGGAAATAAGTTTAAGTGAGGGCAATGCTATAGATCTTTTGTTTCCAAAGAAATTAATTCTACATGGAACACAGAATTCTATCCAGCTCTCAAAATGCAGGATTTAATTTGGAGATAACATACTGGAATGCTATCTGGGTTTTAATTCACTGTTTTAAACATAAAAACTTTGTTGTGGGATTCTTTAAGTGCTTCACCCCTTAAATCAATGGGCTCTTTAATTTTCTGTAGTTCTCATGTATCTGAAGATTCTCACTGTTCAAACACATTTGAAACACATCATGTCAGTGTGAATCTCCTACTATCGAGCATAAATAAACCTGTCATCAAGTCAGAATGCGAGAAGCTCGGCATCCAGTGCTTCCTACTTAAATGCCTGACTAGGAGCTGCTTGCTACTGCTAACCTGCCAGCTTTTTTTCAGGAGTCTTAAGTGGGAGCTAAGCATTTCTTGCTCTTGCCGTGTGAAGTTTGTATGTATTGAGGTCATCCATGGTTGAAAATACTCCATTTGTGCTTCCAGTGCTGCTACAGAACTGTTGGGGTTTTCACTTAAAATTGGTGTCTTAATTCTAGCAGAGCCTCTGTGACAGCAGTATGCATTCTAGTAGAAGATATGTCCCCAGGTTGTTGTCTACGTGGTGAATGATGTTTTTAAAAGTATAAAATAGCAGTTTAGTATTGAACACAGCATAGGTCCATAGTGTTATTAGTTCACCACTGAGTACTTGTGCTTCCTGTCATAGAGACTTCCATATTTGAAGGCAACTGTTACACCTGATCTTAAAAGCAAAACCTTGGGGTTTTTTCATAACTTGCCTTACTAGTCTTGTAATTAAAGATATTTATGATTTTTGAAGGTTTTTTTTTTTTCCTAGTTATTCCTGCAGTGATTTCAGTGCTGAACATGCTTATGCAATTTTCCTCTCTGGTACTGTGGAAGTATTAAATTAGTAGATTAGTAATGCTGTGGGCTCGAGCACAAAGCTGGGTTGTCAAAAGTGTTTACAACCATGTGTGGTAGTCATAGAAAGGACTGCAAATGACTAACCCCAAACTGCCACCTATACAAAAATGTGGATGGCTTGCCTTCCGTTGCCAAGGGCTCACTTGCCGGGGAGAATGTATGCAGGATGCTTTTGTGACATTGGAGGAGAACCAGAAATGTCCACGTTGCAATGGCTGAGCTTTTATACCACTAGTTCCTATTAGTGAGTATGCACTTCCCTGCTGATAGCTGTTGGACGGCTTTCTGTCTGTGGAATTAGAAGCAAATGAATATATGCAGCTGGCAAATAGCAGCTACATTTTCTCTTCCTTTTTGCCTAAAGTGAATAAAATAAATCCATGCTCACATCAAAAGGATGGTAGAAATAGCTATGTCATAGTTTCAAATTATATATTACACTATTTTTCTTAAGCTGATTTTTAAGAGGGCAAATGCTTTTAAAGTTAGAGGAGAACTGCTAAGGTTCCTTTTCTGATGTGGATAGTTGTGCCATTAAACTCTGACTGCTGTTGAAAATTCAAAGTTTGGTCCCACCTGTAGAATCAGCAGATAAAGCATTCACTGAAAGTGCTTCAGGGAAGGGCTTTTAAGTAATAGTTTGATAAATGCATAGGGTCTGGCATCTGCATGTCTTGAGGTACTGTTGAAATTAAGTCAGATTTTTAATGAAGTAGCTCCTTCAAGTCTTGGAACTAATTGCATGGGCTGTGGTCAGCTGAGATGCTTTGAGAACACTTGAGCTTTCTGGTTTTAATTTGTATTTATTGCAGGGAAGGACTTTTGGTTAAGTATAAGAACTTAGACTCTCAAAGGTCCTGTGGCTAGTTCTTCCTGTCACGCATGGCCACGAGATGTGTTCACGAAGTACTGAGTGCATGCTTTGGTATCTAACTCCTATTTTCATGCATCTTAATTAGCAGAAGATACAAAATGCAGTTCTGAAGGTAGCATTAGATGTGCAACTACACTTCTTAGCCACAGGAGGGGTCTCTAGTTCAGTTATTATTAGCAGGTATTGGAAATGTGTCTAGAAGAAAGGGTTAGAAGCTGTCTGTGTGCAACCCCCCTCCTCTTTTTGTGCCACTGAGGAGCCGCAGTTAGTGACCTCTGCTAACACACCTGTAGCACTGCCATTGTGCCACATGCTTTTGCGTAACTCCACCTGCCTCCTCTACAACTTCCCTTCTCTAGTCTACCGTACAACCACGACCCGTTGTATGTGTTGTCATAGGTGACCTGTATAACCTAGGAAATGTTTTCTGCATGGCTGAACAGGCTGAGGAGGTTAGTCCTGAGAAGTTGTTTAAATGTACTATTGGAAAATAAAGATAACAAATGAGTCGTTCTTAGTTTGTCTTAAATGAGATAGTAGGTCTTTGTATTTGGCTTTTCCTTTGGTTTTTTTGGGGGGAGGGGTATCTCTTGTTCTTGTCGCTTCTCAGGACGTGACTCTGGCTGACTGGCGAGAGGCTGCTAGTTGTCTGCTGCATGTGGCAGTGCCCTCTGCTCAGGAGTTGTTCAAGCTCTTTGGTGGATTCTTGGAGCTCTCCTGAGCTCTCTCGAGTAGAAATAGTAGTTCTTGTGCCAACAGCGTGCCTTCCCTGGGAAGTGCTGCTACAGGTCTTTGACCTAGATGGGCTCCAGTCTTAGCTAGACTTTGGATCAAATGCTTCCATTCATATCTGATCTTTGTGTTACAATAATCATCCATCTCGCTGACCATCTGAGTATCATTTTCTGAGGCATAATTACTAGTCCATGCATAGCTTGGATCCAGAGGCATGTATTGTGGCGGTATCTGTGATAGCTGCTCTTTCTTGGGATTTAAGTACAAGTGTTACTCAGCCGAATGATCTGTGCTGTTACCTTGTGGAAGATTTACTGCTTTTGTTTAGACTCGGGTATTTAAAACTCCCATGTCAAGGGAATGGAGGGGGGCAATCCAGT
The DNA here is from genome assembly GCA_026212715.1 of Elanus axillaris. Taxonomy (NCBI): domain Eukaryota; kingdom Metazoa; phylum Chordata; class Aves; order Accipitriformes; family Accipitridae; genus Elanus; species Elanus axillaris. The sequence goes on along the minus strand of JANZLQ010000044.1, from coordinate 9,342,788 downwards.
ACTGTATTTGAAGCCTGAAAGGATTAATAGTTCACATGGAATTTGGTTTATCTTTCTATCATGGTTTTCTGGAGCTGAATAATCCTCTAATAAAACTTGATACCCTATAGAAAAGCTGAAGTAGTTTAATGGAGAGGGGGTCTCTACTGAAGAGCCTGGAACGGCCTTGTGTAACGGCCTTGTGTAACTCCCAGTGTCTGCTCCCTTCACCCTTCCACCCTGGGCTTTACCTGTGTAAATCTCGTGATACAGCTGCTTTACAAATGAAGTGGGGAAAGATAATACTTCACGGCAGTCTTCATCTGCCCTAATCTTGCATTCTAAGTAGTTGAAGGAATTAAAGCACATGATGGGTGCCACCCGTCCTTGCACTCGGTGTCTTTAACGGAGAACTAGGGCCCAGCCTGCGGTGGGGGCAGACGGGAGGGGGAAAAGGGGCTCTGCGGGATCCGACTGCGAACGCCATTCCACCTCTTGGCAGCCGCCGGTCCCGCCGCCGGGGCCGCTTCGCCTCAGCAGCGCCCCGCCCGCGCACGGCGCCTGCGCACGACCCGCCCCGCGGTCCCTCACGGAGCCCCAGCGGTCACGTGATCCGCCATGCGGCCCGCACTACATGGCGGCCAAGGGGGGAGCCGAGCCCGTTCCTCGGTGCAACGCCTGCGGCGTCGTAGGCGTCCCCTCTCGGTTCCCGGGGCTCGAACAGCGTTGTTCGGTCTCTTCGGCGCGACAGAGGGGCAGGGGATAGCGAGGGAAGGAAGGAGGCGTCTCCCGGACCTTCTCAACTTCCCCCTCTCGTCTAGAGGTAATAGCTCTGCCCGGCCACTGTGGACAAGGCGGCTGTGGGCCGAGTCACTGCCGCACCCGGGGGGGAGGTGGCAGCTTCGGTTGTTAACGAAGAGCTGCTGACAGGTTGATTACCGCAGGAGGGACAGGAAGGGTGAGAAGTGGGCCGAGAAGATTTTGTAAGCGGTTTGCATTTTCTGATTTGGACGGATTTATTATTGCTGAGGGAACCGTCGTCAGCTAGAGAAGAGGAGGCTGGTTGTGTGGGATGCCATCCCTAGGAAGCATGGCAGAAAGGCTGCAGCTCCCACCAGCCCCATTGCTCCCTGGGCAGGTGAAAGTTCCTGGCTCCGCTTCCCCGCAATAACCTGCCTGTTCTCTGCGTGCTTAACATGAAATGAAAAGCTCATGTGATTGCAGCTCGCATCTGAAGGCTCGTTTCTTTTTTGCTTTTCGGTCAGCGTTTGATGTGCCAATTTGGGAATCTTATTCCAAAAAGGGACTGCGAAGGGGAAAAAAAATCCTGCAAATTGTCATCCTTCTCTGGTGCAAAACCACCATGTTGTGAACATCCCCTGCAAAATTTGGGACTGTGAAATGGCCTGTGATGAAAGAAGACCATTTTTATGGCATCTCCTAAAATACAGTTTGCTGTGCCTGTCCCCTCTTTTTCTCTCCCTCTCCCATATGTGCACTATATAGGAGGGAGCAGTGTAGGTACTCGCACAGAGGTAGTGCTAGCCTGGTGCCTGCGGGGTGTATAACGTGAAGAGTAGCAAAGGGATCTTCGCAGCCCGCTGCAGGTTCTTTCGGCAGCCGTGTGCAGCCTTGTGTTTGCTATCCCACCCGGCGCCTGCTTTTGATAATTGCATTTCCTCCTGTCCCCACGTGCGCAGAGGGGTTAAAGGCTGGGGTAAAAAGTAAAGAAAAAAAAGGGGGGAGAAAAAGCGCCCCCCCCAGCTATGATTTGCATGCATTTGCTTAAGAAACGCCTAAAGTTGTAAGTGTGTGTTGTGCTTGTACCTTAACCTCTGATGAAACTGCAGGGAAGGCTCCAGCCCTGGCTGCTGTCACATGCCCGCTTTATAACTCGGAGCGGGAGGCGGTCCGGAGCTGGCTGCTGACGTCTCTCCCCATTACTACTGTACGAGCCTCTGCTTACAACTGGGTTACTGACTTCTCAATGAAGTCCAAAAGCTGCTTCCACGAAGTCCCCAGTGCTCCAGCGCAAGATCAGATTATCCTGAGAGGCTGCAATGTCAGGAGGCCACGAGATCATGAATATTTGCCATTTCCTTTGTGGAAATCTTGAGGAACTCCGACTCTCCTCCTCTCTGCCCCGTGCTCCTCCCCAGTCCTTGCTTTCGCAGTAGGTTTCGAGAAAGGCACAGTTGGGTGCAGGCAGGTGCCAGGTGATCGCTTCCTCACCAGGGAAGGAATCCTCAGGAGGGCTCTTGGGGAGATGCACGGTGAAGGTTTGACATGGATATTTGCATCAGTCCCTTCATTATATGGGCTTGTGCTGAGGATGCCTGCTAACCTCTATTTACGTATTGAGGACAGCGATGATTCACGTGGTACCTGCATTGCTACAGAAAGAAAATCAGGGTTTTTCACTTGATATCTGCCTTTCTCCTGCCAACTCCTTTTCCCTTTTCAACAACAAAAAAAGTGATTTTGTTTTGCTGTGACTCTAAGTGTGTCATTTCTGGGCCCGCTTAATCCATTTTGTGCAACTCTTTGCTGCTCAGAGGTATGAAGCTGGTTGTAGCTGGTTTGTCTCCTGGCTCCATGCGCTGCAAAGTGCCAGCCAGGCAGCTCTGCTGGGAGCACCACGGAGCAGCCGGTGACTCTCAGCATCCCTGCTAGAGGCAGGAGCGGTTTGACTCTTATGGCTTCAATTTGTTTAAAAACCCCAAATGAAGTGCAGCGATGGGGGGAAACCCCCAAACCAAGCTGCTTCTCAGAGAGATGCTTAAAATCACATGAACTGAAATACAGTATTCTCTCTTTAACTTCTCAGCCTCCTGCTAACAGCTTAATCCACTGATGAGTGCAGGAGCGAAGCCCTTGGAGAAGTGGTCCATCAGGTGGATTGTTATTGCCAGTAATGAAGTGGGGATGCATCCCTAATTTCTGATAGTCCTCACGGAGCAGATTGATACTCTGCTGTTTAGGAGGCTTTTCTCTCAAAGATTTTGCTGGGGGGGTGTGTGTGCTCTGGATGACCGAGGCAGCCCGAGGGCCTATGCAAAGTGTATCTCTAGCCTGGCTGCATTGCTGCAGCTTGAGTCGAAGGGCCACTGCATTGCTGGGGCTGGAGACCCCCCTCTCTCTCCCAGGAAAGCACTGCAAGTTGGCTGTTACTGATGGTGGCAGTTAGCAGAGGCCACACGGGTACATTTGCAAAGCAGGGGACGGCAGTTGCTGAGAATGCCGGCAGCTGCCCGTGCCGCAGCGGAGATGGCAAGCGTGGCGTGCTGCTGAGCCTGCTGCTCGGAGCTGGGAGAGAGCAGCCGCTGGGAGCAGTGACGGTGGAAAGGGGGGCTCTGAAATCTGGCCCCTCGGAGAGCCTCCCCACACATCTGCCTGCCTTCAGCCCCTGCTTTTGACCGGATACCCTGGTGCTCCCCACCCTGGCGGGGCACTGGGGCTGCCCCACGCTGTGGGCTTACCTCCCTCCTGCCTGCACATCCCTGTCCTGGTCTCATGCCGTAATGGAAAGGCACCTCTCCAACAGGTGAATAATTAAGGTCTCAACCTAGTGCCTCCAGCAAAGGGATCTTTGTGAGGGAGATGGATCTCTCTCACATTAACCTTTCCAATGTCAAAAGCCTCTTTGTCGTTAGAAACTCCACTCTAGAAACTCCACTCGCTCCGGCACTTCAGTGCTGTTGGTTGTCCAGTGAAAAATCCCTCTGGGATGCCCTTCCTGCCCCAAACCCCTTCCTGGCTTTGACGATTGTGTCCCATGTTCCCCGACGTGGGGCTGGAGAACGGGATGCCACGGGCTGGCTCCTGGCAGGCGGTTTGCTGTGCTGCCGGCCACTGCTGCCTGCTGTTCCCGAGGTGCAGGAGCCCGCCAGGCTCTGGAATCTCCTTTGGTGGGGCTGGGGGCCAGTTCGTGGCAGTGTGTGGGAGCCCCACGTCTGCCCTGCTGGCAGGCAGAGTGCTGGCAAGGGCACGCTTCCCCCCGGCCGGCATGTGCCAGCACCGCGGGAGCTCAGGGACATCACCCGTTCGGCTGGGGCAGAGGCATTGTGCAGGGCCAGGCTGTGCCTTCATTGCCTGGTGCCTGGCGGGGCAAACGCCACGGAAGCCACCGCTGCTTCTGCCTGCCCTTGGCCTTGGGGAGATGGCGAGGGGCACTGTCCCTGCAGGGCGCCCAGAGCTCCAGCGCCCCGTGGGGCTCTCCAGCACCGAGGGGCCCTGGCTCTGGTGGGGAAGGGAAGTGCTGTCCCCAGAGATAAGGCTCCGCTGGGACAAGGCGTGTTGTGCTCTCTTGCCGCCACCGAGGAGCCAGGAACACGAGGTTCCGGCAGGGCCTGGTTGGGCAAACGTTTGCCGGGGGAATCGGCTTCGGGCTCCCGTGGCCGAGCCCCGCTCCATGGCAACCCCGCGCGGGTTTATATTTCTCGTGACTGCTTGGCAGCCTGAAGTGATTTAGCAGAGGGGAAATTTTGTAGATGCCAGAGCTGCCGCTGCAAGCGTGGCCGCGGTCCTGGCCATGCGGCACTGCTCCTCCCTGGGGGGCACGGGCTGGGGCAGCTCCTTGCCTGCACCCCGAGAGCGGGCAGCCGGCTGCCCTGCCTGCATGCCATGCTGGGAAAGGCAGGCTCTCACTACCTGCCTGCTGCCTGGCGAGCTACCCTCTTGCGAGTGCCTGGAAGAGGATGTTTTAAGCTGCCTCTGCTTGTAGTAATGAGCCAGAGACTAAAGGTTGAAGTTAATGGGGCGGGTGGTCAGGTGAGGTAGTGACCTACTGCCAGGGACAGCCGCACCGTAGGCACCGGGTGATGGTCCAGCCAATGTGTTTCCCTTCCCTTATCGCTCGGCTGTTCTGCGTTTCAGCACTTTTCCTGAGCTCTGGCTCACAAATTATTTATTTATTTATTTATTTATTGTTTTTTATAATGGGAGCTTCCAAGAAATGCCGTAGGACTTTGCACAGATCTGGCAGCGCTCACAGTCTCATGAGCCCTGTCCTTACCCTGCCTCGTCTCGCTGCACCTCCCCAGGCAGATGCAACAGCCAGGGTTGACCTGCTGCAAATTGCTACATTAAACCCCTTCACTTCAGAATTAAGACAGGGAAAACCAGAAGCTGGAAATCTCCTTTGGCCCTGTAAGATCTGGAACAGCACCCCACCCCTCCCTCCCCCGTGGGATTCTCCCTGTGGCAAGTCTGGTATCTGCTGGTGGGGGTATGTGGAGACTGTGGCAGCCCTGGGGGCTCTTTGAGATGGCCCCATCCAGTAGCCAGACTAACCTTTGATCACTGCTGGCTCCCGGGCAGCAATGTGGGCCTTAGGGAAAATACTTAGCTTATCTTGCATCCCTGCTGTCCTGAGGAAAAGCCGCCAGGCACTGGGTGCTGGGTGCCTCCCCAGTGGCCACCCCCCCCCCTCTTACCCGGAGGTTCTTTGGGGGAGCAGGATGAGGGTCCTGCTGAAGTATGACAGGCGCTGTTTATATCTGCCTGTGCATACCCACCCTTCCTGCAGCACCCTGCCCACCCAGGCAGCAAACAGGCAGGCATTTGCCCTCATGGCTGGGAGCAGGAGGCCTCTGCCCTTGATGAGGGTGAGCCTGTGTGATGGGGGCTGAAGAGGGAGAGACCCCGGTGCCCCGGGAGGGCTGATGTGATGCTTCGCCCCTACCCTGGGATGAAGCAGTACATGCTTTATATTGATGTTTTTGTGCTGGGGTGCTGGAGGATAAAAGGAGTTCCTCGAGCTCTTGCAGTGACCACAGTTGCAGGGCAGTGTCTCTTTACTGTGATGCATTTTCTAAATTCTTCCTCTGCACTGCTGCTGCACCCTGCGGTCGCTGCCTGCAGCGGCGGGGAGCACGCTGGCCGAAACAGTCCCTTCTGCTGAGCCAGCGCCACTGGACAGGCTCCTCAGTTCCTGTTTCAGCTTGCAGCAAGTTCATCACTGCTGTCGCTTCTGCTTCGCCGGCCTGTGTTTGGGGAGGCTGCAGGACCCTGTTCGATCCCAGCATACGGGGCGGCAGGCGAGGGGTGTGGGAGGTGTCATCCTTTCCCCTCGCCAAAAGCTGCCTTCCTGACCTAGTCCCCGAGGAACCCCCATTTCCTAATTTTCATGGACATCAAGAGCAAGGAAATCCTGTGGCGGGGGGAGATGGAGGGGAGAGGGCAGAGCATCCCGGCGCAGGCGGTGGGCTGAGCCGGGGCTGTGCTGCAGCCAGAGCAGCGTGCTGGGGCAGCCGGCTGTGCCCTGCGCACGGAAGGAAGCCCAGCTGCCTCCAGTCATGTTTCTTCTCCCTCCTGCCCGGATGAGGGGGGACTGCAGGTTTTGCTGCCTGCAAGTGACAGCTGGGGACCTGGTTGTCCTACCATGAGGGGACCCACAGCCGGAGAAGCCCCAGCTGTCCCTCGGCACACTGAGCTGGGGTGCAGGGGAGCTGCTGCTGGCAGCAGGCAGCGTGGTCCATTCCCCAGCCTCAGCAGCCTTCTTGTTGAGCCCTTTCTTGCTTTGTTTCTAGCCAAAGTGTGGAGGTAGGAGCGAGTTACTTTTTTTTTAAATTATTTTTTTTAATGAAGAAAGTGCAAATGTAGCTGTGGGGTGTTTCAGGAAACATCCCAGTGGGACACTGCCGCGACCCTTTGCATGCTCACGAGACTGATGGGGCTGAGCTCCAGCCAGCCCCGCAGCAGCTGGGCTGGGTTAGGGCGAAGCGCTGGTCACAGCCGGGGTGACGGTTGTACATGTGCTTGGATAACAGCAAGGAGCTGGAGGCGTAAAACACGGCACTCGCCCAGCTCCCCTTGAAGGCCAAAGCAGGGGCTGGCTTTGGCTTCTCTTTCCCTGCAGAGGCCAGCCCCTCTGTGAGCATCGCCTGCCGACGCGGTGGGCGCAGGGCTGGGGCGGCCACAGTCCTTTGGTCCCTCGCCCGTCACCTGGGCGCGGAGCAGGGGGGAGAGCTGCTGCCTATGTGCCGAAGGATCAGGGCTCTGCCTGCTCGCAGGCAGCACTGGCAGAGGGCAGGGTAGGACGCGGGGTGCTGCGGGGTGGTTTGTGCCAAGCGAGCTGGCGGTGCCCTTTCCTGCCACACAGAGGTTGCTCACCTGGCACCCAGCACCGCGGGGCTGAACTTTGTTCCAGCTCAAGTCCCTCTCTCCCGATTTTCCAGGACTTGCATGGCCTCAGTGCAAATGTTTGCAACTTCCATGGCCCTTGGCTTCAAGCTAATTAAACTTTGCATTCCTGTCGGCTCCCTTTAAACTGCGGCTGCTTAGCTGCTTTCCTTTCCCCCCTCTGCTCTGGGGCATGCAGCCCTGCCTGCATGAGGTGTGTGTGGCTCAGAGCCACCTTCCAGCATTTTAATGACATGAGGATTTTTAAACCTTCCTTTGAACAGCATAAACCCCAGAGCTCTGCATAGCTGGAGCTGGAGACTGAAACCAACCAGCATTATTTCTCCTTGCGAGCAAGCTTGCACATAAATAGTCACAACCTAACCGTGCTCATAATGAAAAGAAAAAATTGTGAATGTTTTTCTTAAAAAAGGAAGTTTCTGTCTCTGTGTGGGCCCCACTAGCAGACTGGTGTGTGTCAGTTTTGGGTGCTAAAGCCCCATTTCCCAGGTAACAGAACTCAAGACGATGAGAACTGTGTGGTTTTCTCAGGCTGAAAGGTTGGATGGTATTTGAGCTGCCTTTTTTTTTCTTGTGGCCATGTCCTTTTAGGAAGGAATAAGTATGTCTATTTATATATATTTTGAAAATGAAAGCACATGGTACATGTCCCCAGAAACTCCCATGGTGCCTGTTGTCACCTAGCTCTGGTGGGGACACTGCTGTGCTGATGACCAGCAACCAGCCCTTCCCAACAGCTCATGCCAGCAGCTGAGCTGGAGAGTAGGGGTAGCCCCTGCCCTGCAGCCCCGGGGCTTGGGGTGAGCAGCGGTAGGTGTGCGGGATGTGCTTGTGCATGCACGTCTCCTCTCCTCGTGGGACCAGAGGCTTTAGGATGTGAAAGTGGATGCAGGAGGAAGTTGGCAGCTGAGCAGGGAGGGATGTTGCGGGGGAACTGTTAGGACAGGCATGGATGGGGAGGGCTGGAGCTGCTCGGTTTATTTACTTCTGTTGACTCTTCCTGCCTGTGCTTTCAGCTGAGCTGTTTGGCCTTCCTGCAGTGATGGCTCCTCTGCTCCGGTGTTAGCGCATCCGGGATGTGGTGCATTGGCAGCCCCTGGGCCCCCACCTCCTTGTGGTGACCAGGGGCTGCCCATGAGGGTCTGCTAGCCCAGGCTTCCTCGTCTCAGTTTGCACTGCTCGCCTGCTGGCGTCTGCCCAGAGGAGCTGGAAACCCATCTGCACATCCAGCTGAGTCAAAAATAAATGAAAGGCAGGTTACTGGGGGGAGACTGTCCCTGTCTCTGCTGCTCACTTATGGCAGTGCAAGGACCTGGAAATACAGCTTTTAAGTTTCTCTCTGTATTTATGTAACCCAAACTAACTCTTTTCTGGAAAGAGCCACTCTGTCTTATTTAGCTACCTAAATATAGCAGCCACTCTGGAGGGAAGATTAGCCTGCGAGTGCCCTGGTGGGTATGGGACCTTTGTGGATGGGTGTTAGGGGGACGTTAAACCTTGTTCAGTTGGGCCCTGGGGGTTATTCCCCTGCCATTAGCAGGGTGGACTTGCAGCCGTCCCAGGGCAGCAGGCAGCTCTCAGCAGTGACTGGGCTGTACGGGCTGGCAGGGAAGCGGGAACCTGCCGAGATCTGGACTGCAGGGTTTCTTCTAAATGTCTCAATGCCTTCTGAGGCCAGAGCCCATCTACACCCAAACATACTGTTTGCTAACATGCCATCGCCTCCCCTTGGAGGAGGGAACTGTGCTCTAAAGCACAAAAGCAGAGTGGAGCTATGGGTGAAACCTCCACATCCTGCTCTGCCAAAGGGCCCCATGGGGCTGTGGCACCTCGGCGTGATCACTCAGGGCTGCTGGAGCAGAGTCACCTCTGTGATGTGGGGTTGCACGGAAAGGCGAGCGAGGGTGAAGGTCCTTCTGCCCTTAGGTGTACGGGGCAACGCAGACATCAAAGTCCTTTGAGCTCCTTTGGTGAAAGATGTGGGACTGACCCTTTGAAATGCCGAGATGAGGGATGGCCCACAGGTGCCATTTTCCCTTGCCAGGGACGTACGCTCCCCACCCTCGCAGGCAGTGGGGCTTGTACGCTTGGCTGAGATGCACTTGTGTCAGAATCTGGGCACTGTTCACATCCCGTGGACCCACTTCTGCTTCTTTGTACACATGAGGCCCCTCATTGCCTTCAGAGTGAGCACAAGAGATGGATTTGCCTGAGTGGTCTGACTGCCTCACCAGCTTGCCTACGTGGCATGGTGGGGCTCTTTTGTACCATCTGGGATCAGCAAGGCTTGTGTGTTGCATGAAATGTTGATGGAAGCCGAGTTTCTTGGAGATGCACAGGGTGGCCCTTGCTTTTGTCTCTTGAAATCTCCGACTGCCCTGTGATGAGGGTGCCATGGATCCCTTCCAAGGAAGCGGGGAGCAGCCGTTTGTGCATGCTGGTGTCCCAGGGACGCATGCTGCTTGAGTCTGTGCAGCTGGCTATTTATAAGTGTGTGGAGGGGGCATGCAGGGGTCCCCCTCTGCTCTGCCCTGCTTTGCAGCACTGACAGCAAGAGCCTGGCTCCTTGGCCCAGTGCTGCTGCAGGGGCTCCCTGATCTGTCTTGTGATTCAGGCCCTGATGGAGATATGCAGTAGCTGCCTTGTGTTTTCTGTGGGAATCAGAGGGTCCCTCAGTTATTTGAGCCTTCAGCTCCATGCTTTTCTTGTCGCTTCCTCTGCACGCAGTGGCTCTGTCTCCTTGCACGCCTCCACATCTCCCTGCTGCCCATCCCTGCCTGTCGCTGTGCCCTCTGCCCAGCTCGGAGCTGTGCAGCCTCGTGCCAGTGCTCACCCTGGTGTGCAGGGTCTTCTGCCACCCCTGCCATCCCACTGGGGCAGGAGCCATCTGGCTAAACGGTGGGACTCCCGGGGAGGTGTTGGTAAGCACATGCACGCTGTTTTCACATGGTGCCCTTGCACAACCTTACAAACCCCAGTGCGATGTCCCCTCGGCTCCCGTCGCGTGGGCAGGGACCAGGCAGGTTCGGCACTGCCCCGTGGCAGCCCCAGCAGTCCCTGCTAGCAGGAGGTGGCCTGGGTCTGAAGGAAGGACCCTGCTGTTCTGGTGATGGCCTCCTCAGGTCTGTGTTATTTGGCCCTAGCAAGGTGGAGGTGAAATAGAGAAGGTAAAGTCTGCATGCACATTGAAATGGGAGGAGGCAGCACAGTTGAGATCCGGCTGGAGGGCTCGCAGCATCCCCAGGATCCCCAAGCCGCTCCGGCAGATGGCTGCAGCCCTCCCGCCCTGCTCTAAGGAATACAAATGTGCGGCAGATACGGTTACCCAGCCCCGACAGCGGTATTAGCTTTCATCTAGATCGATATCCCTGCCTGCCTGCGTCTACGGGAGCACTCAGCTGGCAACCCAAGCCTGGCCAGGAGGAGACACCCGCCGAGGCTCTGCTGCCCGCTCCAGACCCTGCCTGTCCGTCTGTCAGTCTGCCTCGGCGTGGAGGCAGAGCCAGTGCCGACCGCAGCGCCGTTGCCGTGCTGTCGGACTCCGTCATGCGTAAAATGTAATAAATAGGGCCATAAGCCTTTTACGAAGTCTATTTCCACTCTTGGATCCGGGATTTAATGCATGGCTGCTTAAAGAGGCTGAGGATTTCAGGGGTCAGCAAGGCTAATTGCACTGCTGGAATAAAAGGGTGCACGGCAGGATCCTGTGCGTGGGCAGGAGGGGGTGCCAGGGGTCCCAGCCACCCGCCGCACTGCCCTAGCCCTGCCTGCTCCCCGCCAGCAGCCTGGGAAAGCAGCAGCCACGCGCGGCAGCTTGGCAAGGGATGCAGTCCCTGGGGAGCACTCCCCGGCTGGGCACCGGTGGCTTTTGGGGCTGGGGGGGCCATGCCGGCTGGGGAGTCATATGCTGCAGGTGTTTGGTTCCCCACTGCTCCGTGGTGTCCCTGGGCATCTGACTGAGCACGTCTGGCTGGAGTGCTTGATCTTAGGTGACCTGGAAGCCAGGGAAAGCCTCTGTGGGGGCCAAGGGCCAGTGAGGATCAGGGCTGTCTCGGTGCAGGCTGGTACTACGGGGCTTGCCTGGCCCTGGTGCCAGCTCAGCCCCAGGCTGAAGCATCTCCTTGAGCTGCAGAGGGGAGCTGGGTACTGCCCTGCCAGGCTGACTGCTGTGCTGGCTGGCCCCGACGCCACAAGCTGGGGCTTGAAGGGATGGATGTGTGTGCTCGGTGGTGGTGCCACCGGGGAGACAGCCCCACCAGGAGTGAAAATGCAGGGCCAGGGTGAGAGCCAGGGACACAAACCTGTCCAGGTGCTCTGGTGCTGGGAGTCGGGACCCGGACTGTGCTTTCATGGAGGTGTCACGGAGGGACTGATGAGATGGGCAGGCTCTGCTTCACGGGGGCAACTGGCAGCCAGCACATGCCCTGTAAGGTGAGGGGGACCCAGATGCCCAGAGGCTCCCAGGGCTTCTCCCTGTGCCAGCCAGCCGCACAGGGCTGGCAGGGCTGTGCCTCCGGCCGTGGCAGACGGAGGACGCCAGCTCCGCTCAGTTACTTTCCTGGCTGATCCCGTCATCTCCATCTCACGCCAAGTGCTGAAGTCGTCATGGAAACCGGCATGGTGGCAGCCTCGCCAGCAGCTCCCGCGCGGGATCCTCGGTCTGAGCGCCTGACCGGCACTGGTCTGCCGCGGCGGCGGGTGGCTGGCTCAGTCGGCCACTTGCTGCTGGTCCTTATTCCTTGAGGGCATCGGTCTGCTGCTGGGCTCCAGCGATGCACACACATGGCCGCTTCCCTGGCATTGTAGCAGGGCCCAGTCCATTAATGTTCATTAATCCCAGAGAGTGCCTTGCAGAAAGCACAAAAAAAAAGCCCTATAGTATTGCTATTAATAGTACCTGTTCACAAAGTTATCTTTAGCAGCACTGTTCCCACCTTCATTCATAACAGCCATCACACGGGCCTGATTCTTCTCCCTGCTGGCCAAGCGGCTTGGAGGTAACCCTGACCTCCCAGGGTGCCCCACTCACCCCGCACTTCCACTGCTCACCACCATTTCATTTGGCTATGGAAAGAGATGGTCTGCAAACCTTTCCCTGTAGTGGGAAATGGAGCAGGATTTTTTTTCCAGGGCTAATTTTTCTCTGGTGACTCTCTGTAACTCTGAACTCTGCTTGCCTTTGCCTCTCCTCCCACGTCACTCTGGTCTAGCGGGGCTGTGTTGTGCCAAAGGCTTTCTCCCGGGAGCATCCCTGCTGGAAGTCGATGCTGGTGCTGGGATTTTGCTTGATCAGTGGAGGAGGCAGTGCCTGAGCTTGACTGTCGGGGATGGAGCATTTTCCACTTGTATTTTAGTGGGTGTTCTCATAGGTTTCAAGCTATGGTCCTCCCTTCCTGGCATCTTCCATCTTCAGAGCTCACGCAGGCTCCTGGGAGGGTGCAGGGCTTTGAAAGGGCTTTGAGGATTCATGGGTTCAGCCCACTGCTTTGAGGCAGCATCTCCTACCACTGCCAGGGAAAGGCCTGTTTCTCCTATTCTTGAACTCAGCAGTCACAGAGTTCCCCGGGTTCCTAGGCTAATCCGTTCCTGCCTTTAACGAGCTGCCTCATTAAAGTGTTTTTCCCTAATAACCAGCCCTCCAGGCTGGGTGAGAGGCTGGTGATGTTCGACTGTAGAAAACTGGAGACCTGCAGGCTGCAAAGGGCTTTTCCAGGTGCTTGCAGGGGTGAAGGATGAACACCAGCCCTTTCCTGTGCAGTGCTGGCAAGGCTGTGAAGGGGGCAGCAGCCCAAAGCACCCCAAACCGTGCCTCTCCTGGGCTCCAGCTCCAGGTTTACTGGACCCACAAACCGCAACGGTGCAGCTGAGGGGGGCAGGTTGCACTGAGAAAGGCATCTGTCCTTGGGGTGTAGCCAACTGGGGATACTGGGACTAAACTGCCCTGCTGCGCAGCCTTCCTGCACAACGTCCTTCCCCAGTGATGTGCACTGGGGCTGCTCAACATCACCCTATGAGCCAAACCCCTGCGTGCACGCTGCCGAGCGGGCATGCCTGTGCGCCTCGGGCCCAGGAGGTGTCTGCCCAGCCTTAATGAGGGGGTTTGAGCTTGTTGCCTTGGTGCTTGGGAGCTGGGGCGCTGGTTTCGATGAATGGAAGTGGAAATCTCCCTCCTGGGGCCCTGCTCTGTGTGGAGGAGTACGCAGCAGCTTGCAGCCGTGGCGTCCTGGGAGCGTCTGTCCGGCAGACATCGCTCCCGCCGGGTCCCCCCGCCTCTGTGGTGGCTGCCCTGGCCAGGCGGGGTGCAGGGCTGGGAGCCCTCCGGGCGATGGCTACGAAGGAGCAGATGCAGATTCAGCAGTGCCTCTGGCGACGTGGCAGCATTTCACGGCTGCCACAGCCTGGGCTGAGCCAGCCCCTGTCTCCAGGCCATGGTTTTTAGGGTGGCAATGATGCAAGGCAGGAAGGTGCCTGGTACTGGTGCTGCTGGGGCTGCTCTGTTTATATATAGCTGACCCACTTGCTGAGCGGGGGCTGCCAGCCCCTCCTGGTGCCGCGCCTGGGTTGCGTGTGTGCACTGGGGGTGCGAGGGGCTGCACCAGCACCAGCCTGGGAGCACAGGGCTGTGGGTGACTGGCCTGCAGTCACCTGCAGCCTGCTCTACGGAAGGGCTGCAGGAGCTCTCTGCTCGCAGGCTACGGCTGTGCTGCCTGCTATTCAGGGGGTGCGGGCTCTGTAGCCTGCCCGCTTCCTCAGCACACCTCCCGGCCTCACCCACCCACCGGCACCTTGGCTCTCCCAGCGAAGGAAGAGCCACCAGTGCTGCAGCAGGGACAGGACCAGGCAGGAATTGCTGGTGGAGGGACCAGCCTGAAGCTTGCCCAGCTGTGCCTGGGCTGAGGCAGGATCCCAGGGCTCAAGCCCTGCTCCCAAGGGGTAGCCCCACGTCCCACAGGCTTAGCCTGCCCTCCCGGCCATCCCCTCCCCTCCAGCCCAGCCAGGCCTGAGCGTTGGGTGCTCAACAGGCTGAGGATTTGGGTGCTGGAGCAGCCGTGTGGCTGCTGGCCTCGGGTCTGCATGTGCAGGTGTGCACGGGGCGTGCGTGTGCACGCACGAGTGAGGCAGGACCCACAGCTCGCCTGCCAAGGCCAGCCTCCGCCACACGTGCTGGGTGCGTGTGGAGCCCAGCATCCCCTACGCCGGTGCTGCCGGTGCCTGCCATGTCCCGCTGCCCAT
>JANZLQ010000044.1:9283159-9328333 GCA_026212715.1 Elanus axillaris | reverse complement strand
CACACGTGCTGGGTGCGTGTGGAGCCCAGCATCCCCTACGCCGGTGCTGCCGGTGCCTGCCATGTCCCGCTGCCCATCCTGCCCATCCTGCCCTGTCTGCCCCATGAACCGGGCTCCAAGCCAGCGGGCAGGCAGGAGCGCTAGGGTGGCTGGGACAGGGTGGCAGAGGTGCAGGTACCTTGTCCCCGTGCCCTGGTCACTGGGGAGCTGTGCTCATCTCAAAGGCAGAGTCTGGTGCAGCGTGGTGGACTCCCAGGCTCAAGTTCCCGTGGGGGACGGGGTGCAAGGACTGTGCCGAGCAGAGTAGGTGGCAAGAGAGCGGGCTGTAAGAGGCAAGGATGCAGCCCCGCTATGGAGTCACACTCCCTTGGGCCAGAGGACCCAGGAAATAAGGGAGCAATAACCCACCTTTTAAAATTCATGCCCTGGACCACTCCAAACACAAATCTTGCATCCCCTCTCCTCCTTGGTACCAGTGGGGCTGTGCTGATCTCCAGGCACCCCCCAGCCCCAGCTCACCCCTCCAGCTACCTGCTGCTGCTTGCAGTGGGTGCCACTGGTGTACGAGGGGCTTGGGGGAACTCAAGGAAAGCACTGGGCTGCCAAAGCAGTGCCTTTTGGTGCCAAGCACCTGGGAGCCAGCCGCTTCCCCAGGACGGGAAGGAGATAAAAAGAAAATCTCTTTTGAAGTGCAGCTGGTGGGACAGCCCGCCATGTGATAGCCATAGTGCGCAGGTCACCTGGGCGAGGGAGGGAGAAGGCACGGGGACTCCGATGTCTGTACCCGTGCTGGCTTCGGCCAGTTTCTCAGGGAGGAGACAGGGTGCATGGCCACCTGCCTGTGCCATGGCCCTCCTGGTCAGGCATGGGGTGAACTGGGAAGGGTCATCCCCTTCTGAGTGGGCTTGTACTGCTGCCCTCATGGAAAGGGGGTCAGCCAAGTGGGCTGCGGTTTGGTAGGAGACGAGCTGGGAGCTCCCAGAGGCAGCGGTTGTCTCAGCTGCCCCAGGTGGCCTCACAGAGCCATCTCCCCTGCTGCCCCATCAGTTTTCTGCCTTCCCTGAGCCCAGCCCTTGGGGCAGAGCATCGCAGGGGTGCCAGCAGGTGTAGGGTCAGGGTTCGGTGCCAAATCACCCGTCACATGAAGCTGCAGATGACAACATGCCTCAGCTCTCACCCACAGTGAGCTGCTCCTTGGCAGGATGCTGGCACTGGCACAGGGAGGTGGGTGCCATAAGAAGTAGAGACATGGCAGTGGGTGGCATGGGAGCATGGCAGGGTGGCCCTGCAGGGACTGCGGGACTCAACCCCATTAACCCTGCAGCTTCTTCCCCAGAATCAGGGTGTCTGGCCAGGATGCTTTCCTGAAACAAGCTGTTATCCACATGGAGTTGCCTCTGACAGGCTAGAGGGGACATGGTGTTCCCATCCGATGGCCTCTTGAAGTCCCTTTGGCTGGGTGTTTGCAGAACTGTTGTGGTTGGCACACCTGGAGAAACACAAGTCCCCAAGGTAGGTCAAAGCAAAACACTTACTGCGGAAAGGGAAATTAATTATAGGCCCTTTGCTGCGCAAAGGCTGATGTTTCTCCTGTTGGCCGATAAACTAATTGTAATGACAAAACCTCAACAAAAGCAATGCTCTTAAATGCTTTCTTAATTAATAATTCTCAATAATTACTTGACGTCAATGACCAATAAACATTTCGGAGAAGGGAAGTTGCTGTTAAATGCCCAATACCTTTGCTCCTCCAGTCGCTGCGCCTGGATTCCTGCAGCTCTGATGAATCCCACAGAAAAGCACAGGGAAGGCCAAGCCCGATGTTTTTAAAGGAAAACATTAGGCAGGAAAAAAATGATTATTCACGTGCATGTCCACAGGGAAAAGAGGAGGGAAGCTGAGCAACCACTCAGCCCTGTTGCTCCCTGCTGAGCAGCTAGCAAGGGATGGCAATGCTGACAGGCAGGCACCCAGACGGGTGGCACCCATGGGTGCCCCTTTCCTTCCCCTCTGGTGCTGCTGAGCACCCAGTGGGGTGCTTTCCTGGGGGCAGTGTGAGGGGGAGGGCATCTTCCTAGGGAGTCTGTGTCCAAGGAGTCTTCAAGGCCCTGCTGAACAACCTGCACCCGTGGAGGGTCACCCCCCTCCTGCAGGCATCTGCCTCATGCCTCTTCCTCCTCCTCCTCCTCTTCCTCCTTCCCACAGCCTGTCTGAGGGCAGTATCTCCCAACTCAGCGCTGCCAGGCCTGAAAGCATCACCAGCTGCATTTTATTGGGTGGGAGTCATGAGGACCCCGGTCCATCTGCTGTTAAGTGGAGCCTCGGAAAATCTGTCATTCATCCTCACCAAGGTGCTCCTGGCTGCAGCGCAGTGCCGGGAGGGTTAATGTCCTCCTCCTCCGCCTCCACCGCCTCCTCCTCCTCATCCTCCTCTTGGCTTCACAGCCATCTTAAAACCGCTGGAGCTGGAGCTGTGCAGTCTCTGTTCCCACTCCTTTTACAGTATGGGCCAGCCGGCCAGGGAGCCCAGCCGGCTCCTCCATCCGTCCGACTCCTTTCCTTCTTTGGATGTCCCCTGTGCTTGCTGCCCAGGCACTGCCTCCCTCCCATGGGACCCATGCCCTTGGTGAGGGGCTATGGCTGGGACAAGAGGCTGCCCAGGGCCCTGGGGCAGCAGGCATGGGGTGTGATTTTTGCAGAGGTTTCTCCAGGACGGTGCTGGGTGTCTGCCAAGATGGATGCCAGCCGGCTCCCGGGCATGGTTAGCACTTAGCGAGCCCTTTATACCTGCAAATCCCTTGGCAGGCGTTAGCAAAATCCTCCTGCAGGGAAAGGTGGGAGAGGGTCACTGTCGTTAACAGTGAGGAGGGTGGCACAGCTGGGGGACGTGAGCTGTTTGGGGTGAAGGAGCCTGTTGCAGAGCTTCCCATCAGGAATGGAGAGAGGGTTCCTTCCAGCAGGACAGCAGCAAAGCCTCCCCTGGCACATGTCACCATCCAAAATAAGCTGCAGTCCTGGCAGGGGCAAAAGCAGTGATGCCACGGGAGGGTCCCCCAGCCCAGAGAGCTGCAGGCAGGCAGGCTCTGCTCCCCTCTGAGCTCTTCCCCCATCTGCCACCCCTCACGTCTGGACTCGGGGGTCCCAGGGCTGTGGGAGAGTTGCTGGAGCATGCGCGGGTGCCGTCTGTCAGGACAGCAGCAGCACGTGCTCCTGGCTCTGCGTCCCCAGTGCTCTGTGGCCTGTTACCCAAATACCAGCCACTGCCCAAGGGTCTATGCCCCCTGTGAGCCTGGGGAAAGCAGGGGAAAGGCCTCTGGGGCTGAGGGGGGAGGCAGAAGCAGGGCGTTCGTGTGTCCCCTCTCTGCTGCTTCAGCAGATGGCAGCACAGGGAGGAGAAGGTCATCCAGAAATCACATTTGGAGTTTTTTGGGGTTGCTGTAAGTCTTTGTGCATAGGATGGTCCCTGAGCAGGGAACAAGGGGAGAAGGGGGAGCAGCCCTCAACGGCATGGGGAAGTCTCTGATGTGCTCCTGCCTTGTGAGCCCAGATGTTCCCCCAAAAGCAGGGCTGTTGCCATCTGGAAGGTCTGGCTGAGGAATGTAGCGTGGGACTGGCCAGCTCACCCTGAGTGTGGGGATGCGGTGAGGGTCGGACTGCTTCGGGTGTTTCATGCTGTGATGGGTTGACCATAGCAGCACTATGAGGGCTGCTATGGGGAGAATTAATTCCATCTCAGCCAGACCCAATACACATGCTCTGAAAACATGAAGATTGGTTGGAAGATGGTGAAATTTCATGGGAAAGGGTCAAGCATATCCCCCATCTCTGGTCCCCAAGTGGGGACTGAATAGGAATTTCAAGACTGGGAGCATCCCATTGTATCCAGGGTTGGGCTGAGGGGTGTTGTGGGCATGGGGCTCCCGTGGGCTTGCAGAGGCCCAGCTCCCTCCCTGCTGGGCTGCTGCGGGTCCTCATGGGCCACTGGCAGCAACAGTCTCGCTGCAGCCCCTGTGGCAGCAGGGACACTCCATGGGGGCCAAGGACCCGTCAGCTGGAGAGTGTCTTTTTCAGCTGCCCTGCATGAGCCCTGCACCTTGTCCTGCCTCTTCCTGCGTGGGGATGGCAGCCTGAGATATGAGCATCCCTTATGTCTGGGGGCCTTGGGCTCTTTCTGCAGCCATCCAGCTCAGCTTCCAGCCAGCGGCTGAGATGCTCAGGAGCAGGAGAAGTCACCTCTGCCCCTGCCTAGGGGATGCTCTGGGTGCCTGCATCACACCCTCCGTGTGACAGCGATGGGCGGGAGTGCGGCAGCAGAGTGTGCAATGGGTGGGTGTGCGGTGGGAGGGTGTGTGATGGGCGGGTGTGCGATGGGGGGTGTGCAGCGGGAGGGCTGTGCAAGCCCAGCAGCTTCCCGGTCCCCATGTAAGCGGTGGCACAGGCGCAGTGGGTGCCATGGCTGCCTTGGCTGCTACCACCACACAATCCGATTCACCCAGAGGAGCATACGCTGCTGGCCCGGCAGCCCCCAGCAGACCCCCACCACTCTGCGAGACCCATGGGCGGTCCCAGTATCAGGGTGCATGGGGGTGCAGGACTGGTGCTTCTGTGGGTGCCATGGGCCTTCGGTTCAGCCGCTCTCCAGCAGGGATGATTAATGACTTAACCCTTTCCCTCCCACTGCTTCCCAGCTTCCCACTTGGCCAGTGGGGTGGCTGTGGGGGAAAGGCCGGGTGGGCTGGGGAGCCGGAGGGCTGTTTCCTTTGGCCAGCGCTGTGGTCATGGGGCAGGAACCGTGGCTGAGGCCGGCAGTGCTGGCAGCAGAGTCTCCTGGCCACCCGGGGAGCAGGTGTCCTAGCATGAACCGGCCAGCCGGGAGCGCCGGCGGCAGGAGGCAGGATGCCTGGAGTTCCCGTCCTGCTTGGCCCCGTCTCAATGGGACTCGGCGCCAAGAGTGGGGTGGATGGCTGCTGCCAGCAGCGCCTTGGCCCAGCCTGGCTTCCTGGCCGCGTGGGGGTAGGGGCTGGCTTGCAGCAGGTCCCCTTTTTTTACCCATTTTTCCCAGATGTGGTGATGGAGGCAGCAAGCGCACAGCCTGGGGCTTGATGGCACCCATGGGAGCGTGGCTCCCCACCCCTCCTGCCTCTTGCACAGGGCCCCTGCTCTGATGTCCCCACCAGAGAGCAGCAGGAAAGGTCCCAGGAGTTTGCTCTCTCCGGGTAGGAGGGTTGCCAGCAGCTCACACCAGCCTCCTGGGATGGCTCTGATGGGGCTGTGGGCTGGGGTCAGTGCTGGGGTTTTAGCGGGAGCACCTTTGGGGTCCCATTGAGTCCCAGCTCCTCCAACGCTCCCCCGCTGGAGCTCGGGCGAAGAGGCCATGAGGCTTGGCCCAGGGAGGGGAGGCTGCCGGGGGAATGGTGCCACAGCATGGCAGCTCACAGCCGCCTGCGAGCATGGGTGGCAGCCAGCAGCGCTTTACAGCATCCAGGGCTTCGCCCCTCTTGCTCCTCCTGCCCATGCCTCAGCCCCATGGCAGCTGCCTTCACACCATGTCCCAGAGCTGAGCCTGGCAGGGTTTTGTGCTTTCCTGGACATGCAGGATGTGGTCCCCATCCTCCCCTGCCTGCCCTGCCCTGAGCGTCGCCTCCTTCCCCCGCCAGCACCATGTTTCCCGTTGGTGAACAGGGTCTCTCAGGAAAACCTTAGCAAGGCATCACAGAGGCTGCAGGTCCCCAGCAAATTTTGGGGCACATTTCCTTCTGTCCAGGATACGCAACAGAGGGACAAATCCTGGTGTGACATGAGCGTTTGGCAGAAACGATCCCTCACGCATGGTCCCAGTGAGACAGCTGGGTTGAGTGCTGGCATCCGTGGCTGGTTTGGGTGAGGAAGCATGCCTGTGTTTCATCAGCAGGGAAGCCACAGGAAAGCCACGCAGCCTTTGCTGGAAGGCCTGGGTACTGCTGCTGCTCTCGCCAGGAGCAGGGGGAATCCCTTCCCACTCAGGCAGGACCTGCTCATGCCAGCACATCTCTAAACCCCTCTGGGATGCATAGTGGGGGTTTGGACCTACAGCCTTTCACAAGCAAACCAGCCCCATGTCTCAGGAGACACCTGGAGAGAAGGCTCATGTTTATTTTATGCTTCGCACCCTGTTTAAGCCAATGTGAGCTTCTGCACTGGATGTGTACAGGCAGTCTCCGGGCAAGGGGGAGCATCAATGCAGCCCCCCAGCTCCTTTCACACCAAATCCAGCAGCTGGCAGGGTAATAAATGAGGAGTCTATATTTAGATGCAGCGTCTGGAGAAGCGTCACAGCATTGTCAGTGGGTTTTACTATTCAGCACAGGCAGGTTTCCCCGTTCCTCCAGCTTGATGCCACCTTTGTGGAAAAGCTCATCAAGGACATCCAGCACCAGCTGGAAAAACACCCCAAACAGAAAAAAATGACACCTGCGACAAGATCTTGGCACCCGCTGAGAGATGGGTAGAGCAGAGCATCCCAGGGAGCCTTGGAAGGAGCTGGCTTGGGGCCTCTTTAGTTTGGCAAAGGCCTTATTTTGTTGCACAGAAGTTTGTAGTAAAGAAACATGTTGCAGGGATGGAGCCGTCTCTTGTGCCACCCCAGCCTGGTGTCAGCTCCGTCTCCCAGCACTACTGCTGGTGCAGCCGGGCCGGCGTCTCTCTTCTCCGTGCATTGGGCTGGCTGATTCCTCTCCCTTTTCCAGCAAGTGGTACAAAGGCTGGCTCTGCAGCGCTTCTCCCTCTCCTCATTCCCACCCAGGCTGACTGGGCTGGACACCATCCGTGGCAGAAGGCCCACAGCCCTGGTGCAGGCAGGCTGGCTTCATCCCACTTCATCCTGTGTGATACCATCAGCTATCACCCCGCGGAACTGCTAATCCATACGGTGCCTAAACCTCCAGCAGCAGCCCTGCTGGCCTGGCTGTGCCGCTGGAGCTGCTGGGAGCAGCTGGCGGTGGTTAGGGAACATTTCCCTGCCGGAGCCAGGGCTGCCCAGCCTCCACTGACTCAGTCGTCGGCATACGAAGTTCCCTGTAATCCGTGTTGAAATTTAAGGAGAGGCCGAAGTGTTGTGCAAAGGACAAAGAGCCCTGTGCAGAGCCAGCCAAGCTGCAGGTTTCCTGCTATCCCAGAGCATGAGGTTAGTACCGGCTTGGGAAGGATGAGAATTGCATGAAGATGCCTGGTGCTCGGATCTGGGTTTTTAGCCCTGTTTTGCAACATATTGGAGGCTGTTTGGAGCAGATGCTGTCCACATGCTGGCTCCTCTCCCCTCTTAGCCTGGGGAGAGTTTCTTCAAGCAAAGACAAACACTGAGGCATTGCCATGAGACGTGAGTGTGGCTGAGCCACCTGGTGACAGACATGGTGACCAGCTGAGCCAGAGGCCTTCTTTGTGGCTCACAGCACCTTGACTGTTTTTTCCTGCACCCCTCCAAATTTTGATCGCAGCAGCTCACAGGGAGCGGTCTACTTGGGTTCCTGCCTCCCACCAACGATGTAGACAGGGTGGGAAATGCCAGCACAGCCATAGTGCTGGGCAAAACTCACCAGCAATGTGGAAAGCGGCCCCTTCCCCACCTTTGCTGCACCCTGGGGCTTGCACAGCCCTGGCTCCCTGCTCCCGTCTGAGCACGATGGGCATTGTGTGGGTGCAAGCTGCGCACGGACAACCTTTCCTCTGATCACCCATGGTGCACGCTGTGCATCGACAGTACGGGGGCACTTGAGGACACCTCAAGGACTGCGAAACCTGCTGACGGGGTTGGTTCACAGCTGCGCTGGGGGATAACAGCGCATCGTGCTGAGGGACAATGAGCCCCCGCGCCCGCCCCCACCTGCTGGGGCACCCCAGGGACGGAGAGCCCCTTGTTCACAGCAGGCACGTGGTGTTCAGTGTGGGGTTGGAGGCACCCACAGGAGCCTGGGCAGCTGCCTGCAGGGGACTGGCAGCCGTTTCGGGAGGAGGAGGAGGAGGAGGAGGAGGAGAAGGCACCTGACTGCCAGGCAGCAGTCCAACTCGTTGAAACAGCTCCCGTTGTGGTTTGCATAACCAAGCACAGCTCGGCTGGGTCTGGGGACGCGTGGCTCCACCCAGTCGCCCACGGTTTGAGTGCTGGATGGAGAGACCGAGGAGTTTGCTTGCTGCAGTGCCGTGCCTGCCATGCCTGCTGTGCCCATGCTGCCAGGGGCTCGGAGGCACAGGGGTGGCTCATTCACCCCCAGCAGCGGTGGGAGGGTGTGAAGCCAGCTTCACCCGCGGGATCAGCCTGCCTGGCGCGGGCAGGATCCCTGCGAGGTTCCTCTGCCGGTGCCGTGCCGAGCGCGGCCGTGGGCCTTGCTGCCTGCCTCCTTACCGGACCCATTGCGCTGCCCTGCAAGGTGACATTGGAGGCTCTGCCCAAGGACACCTGGCCATGCTCCCACATGGCAGCCCCCGACACGGGGAGTGGAGGCAGCCGAGGGAGACGGATGGCCTCTGTGGCGCAGGGAGATGTACTGGATAAAAGCGAGGCGCAGAGGCAGTGGTGGGGCCGGTAACTGGAGCTCTTCACATGACTGGGGAGCTGCTGCCAGGCGCTGGGACCATTCAAAGTGTGTGAAGGTGGCACAGCAAGCAGGCGCCTTAATCCCTGTGAGCCTGCATAGGGATTCAGGCCATCTGGGACGAGGCACTGCCAGGGCAGGGATGGCCACCCCGGTGCTGGAGGGGACCCTGGGCTCTGGTGCTCCTGACCTGGAGGCAGATGCTGGGTCGGACCAGTTCCTGGGCACCAGGCTGTCAGATGCAGATTTCAGGTCTGGATTTCAGGCCAGCCTGCCCCAGGGTCTCTGGCTTTATGTTGATCCCAGGATCAGCTAGGGCCAAAACCAGCGGGGGAGCAGGCAAGCTCAGGGTAGGGTTGTGAGGGTGCTGGCACAGGACACGGAGCAGGTAAAAGGGTCTGATTTAAGCATAGGAAGTCATGTTCGTGGGCCCACTGGTTTTTGGGGGGGGGAGAGAGGTCCCAGCCCCCAGCCGCTGCAGAGGGAGCGGCCGGACCCCACCTGGGCGTGCAGCTCCTGCGCGCCCCGCTGGAGCCTGTCGGGCTGGGGTTTTGGGGAGGGGAAAGGTGTGGTCCCTCGCAGGAGGGGAATTTGGAATAGCGTGAAGCTTTGTGTATGTGGGTGATCGCCCAGGTTTGCATGTGCTCCTGAAGGAGTGTTTTGCCCTTGGAGGGATTTTTCTATCTGGAGATCTTGAGCAGTTTCTTTCCGGGGTGAGTCAGTTGTTTGCAGGGGGGGGAAAGGTCCCAGTGCTGGGGAAAGCTCAGAGGAGCAGTCAGGTTGGCAGCGCCAGCTCCAGGCTGCGGATCCCAGAAATGCTCCCTGCCAAGCCAAAAAGGAGGGACAGAGTCCCAGCCTCACATCCCTGGGAGCAGGTGGCCTGGCTGGGACACCCACCACTTCCCGGGACACTGGCAGTGCTCTGGTGTGGACCCAGGCACAGCAAAGCCTTGTGCCGGTTGGTGTAGCACGGGGAAATCCCCAGGCCGAACAGGTTGTGCTAGTGAACGTGCAGCGGGTGCTGGCAGTGCCTGCACTGCAGCCCCGGCGGGGCTGCTCAGGGATCGCTCCTCCACCATCCACACTAAGAGCTGTGTACATAGCCCGTGGTCACAGGTCCTGCTGTAACCTGCTCTCGTTTCACCTTCCTGTGCCTCAGTTTCCCCACTGTAATAATTGGAATAGTGTCAATACTGGTGATCAGTTAATAACCAGTGATTTCCTAGCACTGATGATGCCCACCTGGCAAATACCCAGCTGTTCAGCATCCCCCTTCCGCACCACCTTTTTAGGTGGTTTGAGTCACTGAAGGGGCGATGCAGCTGTGCCAGCTCTCTGCAGTTTTGGGGTGCTGGGGCTGGAAGGAGGTGGTAGTGCCCGTGCCGTGCCTGCCCACCAGCACCCAGGCTCCCCCACTCCCCGCTTGCTGGCTTTCCTGGGGAGTGCAGTTAGAGTCGTGCCAAAGCAGAGCCAAGAGGTGACCACACTGGGTGGTGACGCATCTCCTCTGGCCAGGACACCTCCAGGCACTGTGCAGAAAATAGGCATTAATTTAATCAGGGAGATTGCAGTGCCTGGCTGATGGGCTGTCAGAGGGGGGAGAGGAGGGAGCCCCCGATTCAGGAGAAGGGGTGTGGGGGGGCCCTCTCCTTGCTCTCACAGGGGACCCTGGTGATGGGGAGCAGTGATGTGCAGGCAGCGTGGCCGTGTCATGGGGTGCAGGGCAGCAGGCAGGAGCTGGTGCAGGCAGCGCTGCCCGTCCCCCTGCAGCAGGGGGATGTAGTGAGGGGTGGCTGGCAGTGCTCACCCGCCTGGCAGGGAGGGCTGGGCAGGGCTGGCATTTCCACCCCCGCTGGGATATGGGCCCGGGCACGCATGGACAGGCCTGGAGGGAGCGTACGGACAGATCTGAGCAGTTTTGCCCTTTCCACAGCGTTTTGCATCCTTTGAGGCCTTGTGACTCCAGCTGAAAACTTCATTTTTCATGTGGGAGCTGGGCACAGCGGGGGATCTCCCAGAGACCCCCAGCAGGACAGCCAGTGCAGCCAGTTTCTGGCAGGAGAAAGGGTCTGTTGAGGGTCACAGTGGGTCCAGTTTGGTGATGGTGCCCTAACCCCTGACGGCACAGCGCGTCACTGGAGCGTGCCTGTGGCAGCAGAGCATCGGGGCTGGACCCGCTGGGAGGTCAGGCTAATGCGGGAAGATCCTCCTTGCACCTTCTTAACCCCAGCCTGAACCTTCCCCGTCTCCTGCCTTGTCCTGATTACCGCTAAGAGGGTACTTGGCTGCCAGCGGCACGGGTAGCACTGAACAGTGCAGGGCACTGCACTGTCTTCCATGGTGGGGAAGGCCTCAACACCTCTCTGAGCCTGCAGGCAGGCAGGCAGGAGACAAGCTTTCTTCCCTCTCTTGCCTCCCACCTCCCTGGCAAAAGGGACTGGGAGTGCTCCCGGCAGGGGACAGGCTGCCTGGACAGTCCCTGCTCTGCACAGGAGCATTGGCAAGGTCCAAAAAAGCTGTCTGTGGCTCGGGGAGGTGAATCCTGCAGATGATGGTCACAGACCTGGCAGAGGGATAACACCGGGCTGTGGCGTCCGGCAGTCAGCAGGTTCTCTCCACCCGTTCATCAGATGTGTATATAAAGGGGCAGAATTCGGGCCAGCTTCAACCTCAGCTCCCGTTTCATGGCTGTGGATCTGCCGACACCACGCGCCAGAACGGGCTGGGAATTGCAGCCCCCCTGCTGAACGTGGCAAAGCCAGGCTGCCTGCCGAGCTGCTGCCTCCTGCTAGCTGCCACCCAGATAGCTCTGTTTGGTGTCCTGAGCCAGTGGAGGAGAACATTTCAGTAACGATAGTTCACTCGGAGCTGGTCTTCTCTCCCATGCCATTTCACAGCCTGAAGGCAGCAACCCCAGAGCTGGTGGCACCATGGGGCAAGTGGCTCTGGTGGAGCTGAGAGCCTGCCCCGCTGGCATGCTCGCTCCCTGCCACTTACCCGTGGACCCCAAAAGCTTCCTGGCTACCCCATGTTGCCTGTGCCAGCCCCCAGAAGTAGTTCAGAGATTCCCAGGACCAGAGGCTGCAGCTGTGGCTCCTGGCAAAGCCAAAGGGAGCTTTCCAAGCATACCACCACAGAAGCTCCCAAGGCTGTGGCTGCAGGTAGGGAGCACGGCTGAGGCTGGGCTCGCCTGGGCAGCTCTGGAGCTGGAGCAGGAACCCGACAAGGCATGACACAGGGATGTCTACCATGCTCCCTGCGGGTAGTGGCTCTGCTTTCCTCCTTGTGCTACTGCAGGTTCAACCCCACTTGTAGTGTGGGGAGCTGGAGGGACAGTTGCTTGCTGCCTCCTGGCAGGGATTTGCTCTTGCAGTCACCTGAGAGGGGTGAAGAGCTGCTGGTGCCAGCACAAACAGTGCCCACAGAGCTGAACTGGTGTTAGCTGGGAAGGGCTGCACCATGGAAGGATGTTTGCAATATCCTCCAGACAGAAGGGGCCTCGTGGAGCCCCGTCAGCCTGCCAGCTGGTGACCAAACCCCCAAAGGGGCCAGTGGCCCAGAGCAGGGCAGGGGCAGGACTGCTCCTCCTCTGGCCCCTGCGGCTGCCCTGACCCCGGGGGAGCCTCCTCGCTGGCATCCTTCTGCCCACAGCCGTCATGTGGCAGCTGGCTGCCAGGACATCAGAAGAGGAAGGTCTGAAAATAATTGCCCCCTCATGTTTTCCTTTCAAAAGGAGGGAGTTGCCATCGTGGGGAATTTTTGTGACCAGCAGAAGCTGGCTAATAGTCAGCTCCTTGTTGAGTCAGGTGCTTGCCCCCTCCCACAGCGCAGCCTGGCCCCCCTGTGCCGCCAGCCTGGCTGGAACTCGGGGGCACCTCCGCTCCCGGGGCTCCCCAGCCTGTCTTGTGGGGCCACAGCTTTTCCTGCCACCTCCAGCTGTGGGTCTGTGAGTGGAAGCAGTCTCGAGAGTTTTGGGGTCTTGGTGCCCCTGCTGGCCTCGGCCACGGCCCCCGCTGCTCCCTGTCCTGCTGGGCGTCCTCTGTGTGGAGCCTCTTGAAGTTGCAGGGCTTCTGCCACCTCTTGTTCCGTCCTTGCCTTGTGCAGGCTGTGCTGCCTCGCTGGAGAAATGCTGCAGCGAGGAAGTGAGCATCGTGCTGGAGCGCAAAACCTGCCTGCTCCTGCCTGTGCCTCTCTCCCCATGGCCAGGGGATCGCATGGCGGGGCTGGAGACCTCCCAACCCGATGGGACGTTTCAGTTCCCATTGTGCTTTTGTACCTGGCTCAGCACATGCTGTTTGCTGTCTTGGTCTTGCCTTTGGTTTTGGGGCAGGTAACAAGGAATTTCTTAGAAAACACCACAAGGGATCAGGATCAGGCCCATGCCCTGCCTGGCTGATGCCGTCGAGCAGTGCCATCCCCGCTGCTTGCAGCAGCACCTGTCGGTGATGGGAGCAAAGCTGGCAGCAGCTGCTGGCACATGCATATTTGGGGGTGCTGCTCTCTGCTGTGGCAGGATCAGCGGGTGATGGGCGGTGGTTGCTGGGCTAGCTGCTGGCAAGGTTGGCATGGGTGCTGCTGTTTGGCTCGAGGGGTGCAGGATAAAGCTGTCACTTCTCTTGCAATGGGAGACAGTGTTATCAGCACGCTATGTGTGCCCAAGCATGCTGGCACTGCCCAGACAGCCCTCTGCCTGGCAGACCATATCCTGGGAACATGGCAGCAGCAGCAGCCAGCATGGCACGGTGCTTGGCTGCAGCCACAGTCAGCGGGTGCTGTTTCCATTAGCTGGTGTTGAGAGGAGCTGCATCTACCTGCTGCCCCCTCTCCTTGCACGGGGCAAAACAACCATCGGTCGGTCCTCCTTTTCTGCCCTTGGTTGGTGCTTGGCAGTGCTGCCCTGGCAGCAGCAGTGCTGGAAGGCAACGGTGGTGGGGAGGTGCTTCAGGGTCTGTCCAGGGCGGCTGGGGCTGCAGTGTTTCCCCAGCTCTGCTGCAGCACCAGGGAGTCCAGCCAGTCCTGGCCTGTCCTGGAGCTCAGGCAAAAATAAACTGGACTCTGTATTTGGAGCCCAAATAAACAGCTGCCGAGTATAGTATGAACATGCAGCTCTCTAACTTGTGATATACTTTGCTGCTGCCCTTCTTCCTAAACCTGACACACCTTTGTTTAAAGTGTTCCAGCAGAGCGTTGTTTATTCAGGGCATTATTACCAGTATCTCAGGCTCCTTTTTTCTATCCTGTGACTCAAGGATAGCTTAGTGCAATTTCTTCCATCTTTCCTCCATATCAAAGATACCCTGGCAAGTTCGTGTTTATTGTTTGCAGTTAATGTTTAATATTTCCTATTACTGGCATCTCATGGTTGATCTTAATTACACCTTTCTAATGTAAGACAAAAGTCAGTGAGCGAGACTATGTTCACACTCGGGCTGTGGCTCAGAGCCTGGCACCAAGCACCCCTTGGCCTGCTGGTGCCGCTGGACCGGGTACCTGGTGCCACCTGCACCCCCCCCGCCTTGCCTGCTGTGCACTGCGCCGGCTGCCGGGGCAGCTGCTCCACGCGTGTCGGTGCAGGGCATCCAGCGTGGGGCCTGGCACCGCCGCCGCGGCTCCCGCGTGCCACGGCAATGCGGACAAGCAGCAGTTGTTTCTGAGCAGCTCGGGTGGAAGAAAGGATCAACCTGCTATTTATTTTGTCCAGGCTTTAAATGCTAGTGCTGATTTTTCCTCCTGCTGGCTGGGCTGAGTCATTAAAACAGATTAGTAGGAATTAAAAAAAATTAAAAATCAACAGAGTGCAGAGGGCAAAATGCCTGGTTCCTAGCAGGACAGCGAGGTGTTGCACACCTCTGTGCAGACCCTGGGAGCCTGGGAGATTCCTGTGCTCCTTTTGCCCCCAAACTGGGGACCTGGATGAGGGAGCGGCAGCCTGCTATGGGCACAGCCCTACTTCCACACTCCTCGTGCCTCCCGCCACCAGCTCATGTCGGTGTGTTTGCAGGCAGGGTCCCCTCTGCCTTCGCTGCCTCACGAGGAGGGACCGCTCGCCCTCCGCTTTGGGGCTCTCAGGCTATAAATACTGGGGTGGTGGTGAGGGGCAGCTGGGCCAAGGCACAACCCGACACCACCTCTGCCTCATTCACAGTGACATTTTGTCAAATGCCAGTGGGGAGGGGGGTTGCTTATCTGCTGGCATACACTCCAGTGACCTTCACAGCTCTGGCCAGGTGCCCTCTTGCTGTATTTACACTTATTTATAGCTCTCTCCTCCATCCTCACCTCTGCCCTCCTCCCTGGTGCTGGAGGGGGGATGCCAGCCCCACACAGGTCCCTCTGGGCTGGGAGGGCTGGGAGGGAGCTGGTGTGTCCTTGGGGATGATAAGGGGCTGCCAGCACCCAGCTTTGCCACCCCAGGGTGCTGGTGGCCTGACTGCATGGGGACAGCAGGGTGCACCCCGGGAGCGGACGGGGCTGGGTTTGGCCCTGGCGTGGGTCGCAGTGGCCGTGTGCCCCCATTACCTCCCTGCTCTGGTTCTGGGGCAACCCAGGAGGGTGCTGGGAATCTGCAGGCCCTGCCTGCCCGAGTGGGGCTCCCACCTGCCTGGAGCAGCTAGTGGGGCTGGGGCAGCCATGCGAGCTGCTGCTCCAGCCAGCCCGCTGTCACCTGCCCGGGGAAGAGTTCGTCCTGGTGAAGCAGCCACCCGGTGCCCACCTGCCTGCATGGCTGTAATCCCGGTTTCAAGCAGTCTGTGATTACGGATTTCCCTGATAAGCCCGGACGGCTCTTTCCAAAACCCCTGCCCAAGGATTTTCTTTCCTTTTTAGAGACAAGACTGGGGTGAGGGTGAGGAGGGGGAAACTCCCCGGCCAGCCACAAATGCGGGCACCAGGAGCCAGCACTGCCACGGGAGGGCTGGCAGGATCCAGCACTTGATGTTCTCGGCATTTCTCACCTTCTGCTGATTTGGGTCCCAGCCTAAATGCTACTGGCTAATTTGGGTCTCTGTCTCCAGCGCGTGCGGATGTATATTTATCCCTTAATGCTTTGGGTAGGCACTTGGCTGTGGGGAGGGAGGAGGCTCCATGCGGGGCTGAGTCACCGCTTCGGCTCCTCAGCGAGGAGATGGGCTGCCTGTTTCTGGCTGGTTCCTTTGGCCCCTCTGAGGTGCTGCAGCTTGCTTTCCTTCCTTTTTTCTGTACAGCAAAGTGGCATGTGAGTGACAAGGCAATTGCAAAGCATCCTGGGGCCGTGTATGCAGGTGGCAATGCAAATCTGGCCTCCCAGGCTTAAACAGGATTAAGTTCCTGCAAAGGCGCTGCGCCCGTCCAGCAGCACTTTCACACAGGCAGATTTCAGAAGCCAAAACTTTTGCAGCCTCACTAAGCATGAGCACAATGCATGTGCCATGGCCCAGCGCGCTCAGAGCCTCGCTGCAAAATGCTTGGCCACAACTCCAAGGGGCTGGACCCAGGCTTTTTGTAGATAAGGGAAATTTCTACTAGTGCTGTTGTCAGGGGTATGACAGAGGAGAGGACCTGGAGGTCTCTTTGTCATGGTCACTGCCCTGTCCCCAGCCCCTCTGAGCCAGTTAAGTGCTGAGGCAATGGCCAGCTGAGCTCTCTTGCTTGCCCTGGTCTAGGTTGCCATTGCCTAGCAGCAGGGCTGCAGTTCCTCCAAGACGGTGTCCAGAGGTGGCATCACCCCTTTGCTTCTTTCCCAGGCTTGCTGCAGGTAAGGCGAAACTCCAGAGCATCAGCATTTGCCTGAAGGCTGCTGAATGCTGGGTGGCAGGTGCCTGTTTTCAGGCTGGCAGGCAGGAGGGCTGTGCGCTGCCTGCTCCCCGGGCAAGCTGTGGAGCCGAGGTCTGCTCTTGGTCGGCTTGTTGGGTATGGCTGCCCCTGGGAGCCAGCAGCCTGGCCCCAACTGGCCTCTCCAGCCCTGCTGACTGGGGGGTTTAGTCTGCAGAGCCCAAGTTGACACTGGAGAAGAGGAAAACATTTCCCGTCTTGTTAATCCAATATCTGAATTAGAGTTGGGCTTGGAGAGGGACCTCGTGTCTCTGCAGAGATGAGACCTCACATACTCCTGCACATGAGTTAACACTGCTCCAAAGCAGGAGAAAGACCTGAAAAGGGAAATGTCCCACCTACTGTCCCACGATGTCAGGAACCAGTACTGAGCTGTGCTCAATGGGGCATCCTTGGATGTGCTGCAGCCAGTGGCTGTCCTCGCTGTGCTGCAGGACCAGCCCAGGGCATGTGCCAGAGCTGCTGGGGACACTAGAGACAGTTGCCTGCGTTGGACACCCTCACGATCGGGCAGGGAGATGGAGCTAACTTCCATGCCAGGTCCTCATCCCAGTCCGCCTTGCCACTGCCCTGGGAAGGGCAAAGATAGGGGAGCTTTGCAAAGGGATGGGGAATAGAGCAGCAGGTGCCCTGGTGGGTGCAGTCCCCAGAGCACCTGGGAGCTCTTCCATTCACAGCCCCGGGAGACAAAAGGATGCTGACCAAGGAGCCACCAGAAGCTCTTAGACTGATTTGCTCCCATGGGGCTTCCAGGAGAAGGCATAGTGCAGGCTGGGGGTGGAGCTGGTCCCTCCTCACCCGCAGTGCTTAGGGAGAGGCCCTGCTGGTACTTGTCTGGAAATGCTTAGGTGCAGCCAAGGCTCCCTGGGACAGGAGAGTTGGAGAGGTGACCTCTGGATGTCCTTGACTGCCAGTTGGGAGACCGTCCCTTGCGCTTTCTCGCTATTGCCACCAGTGCCATGGTGGACATGGACAGTGGGGCTGGCAGCGGGGTGGTGTGGCCGTGGCGGGCACAGAGCCCTCCTGCTCTCCAGGCTGTCCCCAGGCGGGCACAGCACGGCTGCTGCCGGATCCAGCCAGCCTCAGCAGGGACACAAAACAAGCACAAGCCCTGTGGCATGAGGGTCCCTGCTGGCTTACGAGGGCAAGCCCTGCTCCCAAGATTGAAGTTAGAACCCCTCTGCAGTGGGGAAGGGCTGCCGAGCTCAGCAGTAAATGAATAAAAACGTTAATGCTCTGTCCTCCCAGCAAGCCAAGCCTCTGCAGAGGCGAAGCTCCTTGCAACATGCAAGCGAGTATCAGCTGCCTCTTTGTCCTGAAATTGCAATTGCGTTTCTGCTAGGGCTGAGGTCAGAGCTGGTTCATGCTTTAAAGAAAGCCGAGGAGGATGTCTCTGAACAGAAGCCGTTCCCCCAAATGCCCTCCACCTTTTAACTTTGGCTTTCTGTTGCAGCTGCCCGCACAGTGCTGCTGCGGGGTGCTCCTGCTGCCGGAGGGGATGCCCAGGCTTGGGCTTCTGCTCCCCCAAAGGATGTAGGTGTGTGGCACAGGGGCACCCACGTACTGCCTGGGCATCCCTCTTCCCAGAGCAGGGATTCATCAGAGAAGTCGCAATGAGCTGCCGGCAGCTTTCTGGTCACAGCCATGCTTCAGTGCGCACGGGCCAGGTGTCTGGGCTGGAGGATGCCTCTGAATTTTTGAGCATGTCTCCATGGGTGTTTGCTGGCTGCACACCAAGAACCCATGGCTGATCTTCCTACAAACTCCCAAGTAAAATTAGAACAAAAGTTCACTCCTCTCCCAAGGCAGCAGGAAATGCAAAGGGTGGGAAAAAGGAAAGTCAGAGCAGATGAGGTCCAGTGCCCGCAGGCAGCCTCCCCACTGCTGCTGCCACCCCTTACCTGGACAGGGGGCTGTGTCATCCCCCACCCCTGTGGCCAGCCCAGAGGGGCTCTGCTCCCAGCGCTCAGTGCTGGGCTAGCGGTGCTCAGAGGGATGGATTCCCTCCAGAGACTCAAGTCTTCGGTGGCTAGGCCAGCTAAATGCAGAGGGGTCTGGCTGGAGCTGCGGCTTCACGCTGGGATGCCCCGCCAGGTGCCCGTGCAGGCAACTGCGCTGAGCAAAGGTTTTCCCCACTTTTTCCAAGGAGGCGGGGGACTGATGCAGGCAGAGCTGAGTTTTCAGGCACTCCTGACCTGTGCTAGCTGGGAACCTGGGAGCATCCACTGCCAGCCACTGCCTTGGGATGGCTGCACGCAGCGTGGCAGTGCCAGGGTACTCCTGCCTCTGGGGTGCCCAAAGAGGGCAGCTCAGCAGCATTAGATCGCAGGCATTTATTTTTACCCAGCCCTGTTGCCAATGGGAACATGTCACATCTGTGGAGTTGATCAAAAGACATCCCGAGAACTGGTGTCAGCTGCTTCTTGTGATCTCAGCACCAGGATCTTTTCCCTTGTGGCATATCAAAAGGAGCAGGACAATTTGACTGCTTTGCTATTTTTAATTGAACGCGCGCACACACCACACAGAGACACACATATATATATGTATGGCTTTTCTAAAAATAAAAGTCTTTGCCTGTGTTCCCATGGGAAGATTTGGGGAGAAGGGGGAACCGGAGTTGTTGCAAGACTTTTTCTGGAGCAGGCGCAAGAGCAGTGGTAGGAAAGCAGGGACAAGCCACAGCAGGTAGGGGACACAACTGAGAGGCCAGAGGCCGTCTGATCCCAGAGCAGCCCAGGATGTCCCTGAGCAGAGGGGACAGGAGAGCTAGGGGAAGGGTAACATCTGTGTCCTCCAGAGCTGGCAGTGATGAGGATGGGGACCCTTGACCTGCTGCATGTGCTCTGACCGCTTGGGGAGCAAAGGTTTTTTCAGGACAGGTTTGAAGAGCCCCAGCCTTAGGGGGCCCACAAGGAGTATCGGTATCCTGGAGCCATTCAGGGGTTTGCATAGACTTTTTTTGTGCCCGATATGCTTGGTGGCACCACACTCGTGGTTGTCAACCTGAGAGCATCCCCCCAGCGCAGGGGCAGCTCCTCAGCCCCTCGCAGTGCTTTGCCTGCGCTGGCAAGGCTGGGGCAGGCTCAGCAGCTCCCCACAGTCCCCAGCCCCACTGTGGCGGCCATGGGCGCAGCCGGGCTGGCAGCCCGTTGCTGGGACATGGCACTGGCTTGCTATTGAGATGTGAAGCTGCTCTCCCCTACCCTTGCTGCACCTTCCAAACCGCTCACCCTTTCCTGGGACAGAGCGGAAAGCAGGTGAGAAATGCAAAATGGGAGTGGGTGTGTGCACAGGAGTGTCCTTTGGTGTGGCACAGGGTGTCCTAAACCCTGTGGGGAGCATGGTACACAGGCTTCCCAGCCTATGGGAACACAATCAATAATCCCAGATTATCCCAATTAAAAACAAAGGAGAAGAGAAAGAGTGAAATCCTGTGTTTTCCATTCCTGCAGCTCGGTTTGAAATCCCTTTTCTTTCCGGTTCAGTGTCGGAGGACACCCTTCCAGGGCATTTCAGGAGGGGAGGCCCCCATGTTCTCCTGCCCCTGCAACCTCTCTCACATGCTCCGATGATTGCCTGCTCAAAAATCCATTCGCTCTGTAAATAAACTTTCTTCCCTCATCGCCAGAAAACTCCCCCTGGGCAGCCAATACCGGGAGGAGTTGCACCAGACCTTTCTCCTCTGTGTCTGAACCTGGACATCAGAGGCAAAACCAAGCATGACCCAAGGGCTTTGTGCAGGCAGCGGCAGCGCAGGCAGGGCCATGCCGGTGCCAGCCCTTGCTCCCGTGGGTGCTGGATGCAGCCACAGGGCTTTATGGCTGGGCAGCAGCTGGGAGCCAGGCAGAAGCGCGGCAGGTCCCAGGTCCTTTGTGTGGTTAAAAGGAGATTTTTAGCTCGGTTCCTAGAGCTCGCATCGCGCTGTGTGCACCGGGACATTGATTTGTTTCCATGCTGTTTTCCTCATCCTGCATGTGCGATGCGGGGACCAGGGTCTGTATTGCCTTGGCAGTGCCTTGGGACGTGCAGGACGTGCAGCTTCCCCAGGGGGACTGGCCCTGCGCGGTTCAGTGCCATGGGGGGGGCCAGAGCCAGGGTGTAGAGCAGCCAGGCTGACCAGGCGTGAGGCTGCCCACAGAAGCCTGGCCCCATGTGTTGCTCTCCTGTGCGCCCAAGTCTCTTGCCTCGCTCTGTTCTCACTGATCCCCAGGGCAGCTGGGTAACCCTGGATGTCTCCCTTAGGGCACCAAAGGCAGGAATGCCTTCAGTTTCCCCTGAGAGCACCAGCAGCGGCTTTGCTGCAGTCTGGGTAGCTGTGCTGTGTCCTGAGCTTCTGCTCACTGGAGGAGATGAGGGGCTTCCAACATAGATGCTGCTGTTTCGGCACCTGCCACGGCACGGGACGCAAGGGGGGGTTGGTGGCAGTTGCGGGGTGGCTTTCAGTAACCAGCCGTGCCAGTGCCAGGCTGTGCAAACCGATTTGCAAGATGCGCAGTGAAGAGGTGCTCTCTGCGCTCTGCACTGCTGTGTAATAGCTCCTGGAGCCACTTACCGAAGCTTATTCGAAAGAGGGTCTGATAATGGGCTCGAGCGGAGGCGACAGCACGCCGGGAGAGCGGCCATCTCCTTGGGTGGTTGCTGCTGCCAGTTGCTGCTTGCCCCTCTGGCATGGCAGCAGGCTCACCTACCCCCTTTCTCTTCTCTCCCCAGTACGAGGTGTCTGGCGAGGAGCACCTCTACTCTGACTTCCCTGAGATTGATTTGTCTCAGCTGGATGCCAGCGACTTCGACTCGGCCAGCTGCTTCAGCGAGCTGCAGTGGTGCGGGGAGCACTCGGAGACCGACTCCAGCCAGTACAGCACTGACGACTCCGAGCTCTTCCAGGTACCCCCGTCCTCCTGGCTCAGGGGACCCGAGGATGGAGGCAGGGGAAGGGCAGGGAAGGGGGAGAAGGAAGGAGGAAGAGGGGGACACACGCAACTATTAATAGGTCCTCCCCAGCTGATTAGTGCTCCATTAATTTGCACGCAGGCTCTAAATGGGGCAAGCAGAGTAAGGCTAATGAGGAGATGGACAAGCAGAGGAGGGCTGCTGAGCCAACCCTCCTGCGATGTATTATTAAATGGGAATTACAGCTGGTGTGCGGTGCGTCCTGTTCTATTCCCGGGATGGCAGGGTGTGCCAGGGCGGCAGTGTGGGGGTCTCAGCGCTGTGGGGCAGGAATATTTATTTCCCAGGAGCAGAAAGCAGCCCCTTCCCCTGGCTCTCCAGCTTTGGCCTCCTCCCCATCTTAGGGGCTGGGTTCCATCTGGCAGAGGGCGGCTGGTTTCTCTCCTCACCTTTGTGCTGAGATGGACCCATCACTGTGCCAGCACTTGGGACCGTGCAGTGCAAAGCAGTGCGATGCTCCCGGGCAGAGGCAGGGCTGGTCCTTGTCCCTCAGCACTGTTTTTGCCTCTCCCTGCAGAAGACCTGAGCATCTCACAGAGCTGTGGTGCCAAGCCAGGGCTGTGAGCACAGCACAGGCAGGTTGGAAGCAGGGAGCTGTGGAGCCTGCCCGGGGACCGGGTGCAGAGCAGGCTGGGCAGCCCGCTTGCCTTTCCCAAAACTCATGCCATGCCCTGGATGTGCCCCATCCTCTGGGGCTGGGGTTCTCTGTGCCTTCCTGAGCAGCACCCAGGCCCTCACCCCCTTGGACAAGGAGGCTGCAACCCACTGGTGCCTGCTAGTCACTAACTCTGGGTTACATTTTGGGAGGGAGGAGGATCTGTATTTAAACAAAGGGAAAAAAAAAACCCCAATATTTTCTAACCTGGCCATAATAACAACCCTCTGGCTTCTATGCTGTGCTGATGCTGTGCTTGAAAATGGTCCAGTCCAGCTGAGGGACCTTCATCACGAGATGCATATTTTCCGCTGAACTTCCTGGGGAAAAGATAAACAGAAAAGAAATGCAAAAGACAGGCCCATTAGGAGCAGTGGAGTATGATGAAATGTATCCCACTGAACTTATATGCACAGCGGTCTCATGCCAATAACAGGAGGAAAAGAAACAGAGCCAAAACTGGAGCATCCTGCTGCCTTTCCCTGGAGCCTGCTCTAGTAATTGCGAGCAAGGTTAGGGCACAGAACAAAAGATATGTAATTTTCAAACAAGATGAGAGAAACACAGGAGGCTGTGTGCAGTCAACAGTCCGCCTTGGGATCCTGAATTTACCCCTGTGCTAATTTTATAGCTGATGGTAGCCTGCTTCTTGTTGGACATGGTTTACATTCAGAATATGATGGAGGAGGACTGAAAAGAAGGAACTCCTGGCTCACTTCAGCCATTCCTCAGCTTCTGCATCCTTTTCTGGGCTTGTGCACCGTATTTCCAGATTGGAAGGGGACTCGTGGGGCTGTGTGGGACTGGGAGGGCACCGGGAGGGCTGGAGGTGAGTCAGCCAAGGCAAAGCCCAGATGGAGAGAGGGGCCGAGGGAGGCAGGTTGGAGCAGGGGTTAGGGAAGAGGCAGGAGCAGCCTGTGGCCCTGCCTGGACCAGCACAGCCCCGGTGCAGCCCCAGACACTCACCAGTCTCCCATCAGCATCCCCAGATCATGCTATTCACCAAAAAGAATAGATCAGGGGAGCTGTAACATAAAGCCCATCTCATTCTGGGGGCCATGCTCTGTTGATAGGGTCCCTCACAGAGTGCTGGGTACAGCCAGCTTAAGCGTGAGGGCTGAGAGCTCCTGTGGAGCTGGAGGTGCCTGTGTTTGAAAACAGTGAAAACAAAAACCATACTGCTTGTTGCAAGCTGTGGCATGAGGCCAGCAGTGCAGCCCGGGCTGAGCTTCCCCTGTGCCCTCCCAGGGGGCCATGCCCTCTTGTCCACTTGGCAGCCCCGGGCTGAGCTTATGGCTCTTCACATTTTATTTGCCTTCCCCATTAGGAGAGCTGCAAATAACCAGCTGTGCCCTCTCGGGCCTCCCCAGCCCCGCAGAAGGCAGGGGTCTGTGCCTGCCCCCTCCCTGGGCTCCCATCCCAGCTGGATACTGTTCCCAGCCCCGCTCAGCAGCGCTGTGATAGCCAGCGCTGGGGGGGGGACTTGCAGCCCACAGTCAGGAGGACTTGGGCAAGGAGCCTTTTAATCATAGTTCCTTTA
Source organism: Elanus axillaris (assembly GCA_026212715.1). Lineage (NCBI taxonomy): Eukaryota > Metazoa > Chordata > Aves > Accipitriformes > Accipitridae > Elanus > Elanus axillaris. The sequence continues at coordinate 9,304,809 of JANZLQ010000044.1, read as the reverse complement.
TCTGCTGCTATTTGCCTCATGGTGGGGTGGAGGTGACTGTTGGGAGAGAAGATGCTCTGATTCATTATATTCCTGCTGGGGGTGCAGGGGGACAGACGGATCCTTCTTTTCCAGTTGGGTCTCTCTTCTCCTGATCCTAGTGCTGTGCTGGGGAAAAGTTCTCCCAGGTCCCCTGCGGGGTCACTGGGAAGTGTGGGTGCTAGCATGGCACCACCGGCTGCTCTTTCCCTCTGCCCAGCATCCCCCAGTCCCTCTGCCCAGCCTAACTCCCCCTCTCTTCTCTGCTCCTTTCAGATAATAGACAGCGAGAATGAAGCGCTGCTGGCAGCCCTCACCGAGACATTGGATGATATACAGGGAGATGACATGGGCCTGGCTGCCTTCCGAACTATGGAAGAGGGGGACACGCTCAACCATGCCTACACCTCGCCTGCCCCCTCCCCCAAACCCACCGCCCCGGTCACGGGGGGGCCGCCCCCGGCCCCCGAGTTTGATGAGCTGTCTCTAGTAAGAACCCACTTCCTACTGTTTAAGGTGGATTTGGATGAGCCCCTGATAAGCCGGCTGCATGGGTATGATAGGAAGCAAAGGTCTGAATTTTTTCATTCTAGGCTTAAAACTCTCTTTAACCGTCAATACCAAAGCATATACTTGTATTGTATACGTATACATGTTCTGCATCATTGCTGTCACCTCCATCACCATCCTCACGGGAACAAGCTCTGTGTATACAAATATATCTATGAAGGGGTGGGGGCGGGTGTCAAAGGGGTGGGGGCTGCTTTGGCAAGACCCACACCTGCTTTTAATCGGATGTGCAGATGTGGAGCTGCCCGGGGATCTCCCTAGCGCATCCCAGCCCCATGCCCATGGGCAACGGTGGCTGCTCCCTCCCGGCTCTGCCTCGGGGCCGAGCTCCCCACTGCTCTCGCAGGAGGGACAGAGGGGGCTTGGCCAGAGTGTCAGACAGCCCATGCCCTCAGCTTTCAGCGGGAGGGTTTGACTCCCCCACACCTTCCACCACAACCCCCTCAGGGGCTGTGTGGCCTCCGGTCCCTACAGATTTCATGACTGGAGCATCCCTCTTGGTTCACTGCAATATCAGGGCTCCAGCCCTGCTTCCCCTCCTGGCCAGGACTAACTGGCAGCATTTGCTGCAAATCACTGCCGTCCTTGGGAGGTCCCCTGACACAGGGGCACCCAGCCCACTACCTCCTGGGGCTCACGGCCCCCCCCCCCAGGGACCCCCAGCCTGGCCCCGAGGTCTCCCCAAAAGCCAGGGCTGTGGCAGGGAGGAGTGACATCCAGTGGTGAGAGCGTGCATTTCCACCGCCCACGCCCTGCGCAGGGGGGGGTATATATCACACACAATATGTATGTGTATATATAGGATGTATACGTTGCAGGGGTGGGGGGGAAAAGGTGCTGGTTGCTTGCACCAACAGGAGCTGCACGCCTAAAGCTGTGGGTGCCCTGGCTGACGTTTCCTGGCAGACCTTGACTTGGGCACCCCTTATTCCTATCACCCCTTAAAAGCCCCCGTGCCCGCCCCGGGGCTCCGTGCCCGCTGGCCAGCGCGGGAGCCCCAGATCTGTCTCCTCCGTGCAGTCCCCTGGTGCCTACGCAGTCGTCTTGCTGTTGAGCTGTTGTCGCCTTCTGTTGTTAGCGCGACACGGGTGGAATATGAAATATTGTTGCTGGGTGTGGGGTTTGTTTTTTTTCCCCCTAACCAAAAATGGTTTTGAGTAGAAGAAAAAATGTTATGCTGACCTTGCCATCAGAAGTGGTGGCACTGTGGGTAACCCAGGGAAAACCCTACTCCCACAGCCCGTGATCTTGACAGAGCATGTTGGGGAAGATCCTCAACAGGTCTCACAGGGGCTTGCATGTGCAAAATGCCTTGAAAGCTCATTAATGAGTCGAGGCCCTCTCTGGATGTTTCAGCTAAATGAGCCTTGCACGGGGACCCAAGTGAGCTGTCCAAACCTGTCACTCATGCCAATGTAAAGTCTCTGTCACTTAAAGGCAGAACCGATGGAGTGAGAAGTTTGGATGCCACTACAGTTCCTGTGTGTCTGACGGGAGCAGGGATGCCACTGGGCAGTAAATTCCCTCATGTCCCCACCTCCCCGACCTGCTTGGGTGTCCCTGGAGACATGGGTGAATGCTGCGGAGACAGCCCCGACCCCCTCAGGGCTGTGCATGGCCAGGTGCCTGGCACCGCAGCCATGGGGGAAACATCTCCCTGCCTTTTTATTTTTCCTCCCCCATTTTTGGGTCGGATACTCAGCAATGGACCTGCCTAGCGCAGGCATGAGCCGAGGGGCTGCAGCCCCACCGGCGCTTTCTCTTGCCCTTGCTGTGATGCCGACTCCTTTTCTTGCCACTTCTCTTTGCAGCTGAAGAAGTTGCTCCTCTCTCCATCGCATGTGCCTCCGAGCTGCGAGGCTCAGCGGGATGGGAGCGCCCGGCGCCCGGGGATCCTTAAGTCCCGACCCGCACGGCCCTGCACAAAGGTACTTCCTCTGCGGGCAGAGCTCGAGCCCATCCAGCGCCCACCTCTTGGGAGCCCTCCTAAAGGAGATCACTGAAGGATGGTGTTGGGGAGTGTGGGCAGCTCCTGTGCTGGGCCAGGGGCTGGGGACCGGTGGGGACCATCACCGCCGGCAGAGCAGCGTGCCGTGTTCCCATCCCTGTCTGCACAGGGGCTGTGCAGTCAGGCCTCAGCAAAACCTTCAGGCTTTGTGCTGGGCTGTGAAACAACTTGATCTCATTTGGACCCAGTGGGGTCAGGCCTCTCCCAGCTTCCCTGAGCGCTGGTTTGTGAAAGCCCTGTGTGCTCCCTGGCTGCCCGCTCTCCCCCCTCCCCGCTGACTCACAGCCCAAGCCTGGAGCCGTCGGCCGGGGAGAGCTGCATGCCGAGCTGCAGAGCCGACCCTGTCACTTAAGCTAATCTCCTGAAACCCAGCAGAAGTTGCCATCAAAGATTTTTCTACTTGGCTAATGGTAATTGTGCGGTGCATTAGGCCCAGCAAATTAGATTGCTTGGGAAGAGCAGCAAATCCCTCCTAGCAAGAAGGAGCATCATTGCATGCCGGCTGCTGGAGGGGCAGCGCTCGGGGCAGTTGGGCTGCCAGTGCCGTATGACCAGTGGAAAACTCCTGGGGTGTGGGGCTGACCCCCAGGCACGTTGGGATGCTGGTGGGCTGGAACGGGAGGTTGGAGGATGTGGGGTGGCTCTGTCAGCCCGGGTGGCTTCTCCCCCTGTGCTTGGTACTTGTGTCAGGTTGTGGCTGCAGGGCTTGGGGCTGACTTTCTCCTCTCTCCTCTCCAAAGGTGGAGGGTCCCCGGGACAGGAGGGCGAGCGTCCCACAGGCGCAGAGCCGCAGCTGCACCGAGCTGCACCGGCACCTCACCTCCACTGCTCCCTGCACCCAGACCAAAGCCCCCCGGGCACCTGAAGAGTGCCCCAGCGGCCGCCACCACCCGTCCCCAGGCGACTGCGCCCATCACGAGGATGACAGTGACTCCAGTGAGGACTCGCTGAGCTCCGGTGACTCGGTGACCCCTTCCTCCTCGGGGGAGGATGGCTCCGGCAGCAAGTTCTCCTGTGAGGGGGAGATGCACTCAATGGTGGAGCTGATCCGCTACATGCACACCTACTGCCTGCCACCGCGGAAGCTGCCCAGCCGCGATGCTGCCGACGCCAAGCCCCAGCCCTGCAGCAGCCCCTTCAAGAGAGCCAAATCGGACTGCCCTGCGCAGCCGGGCCCCCCTGGCAGTGCCCAGAGCCGGCCGGGCTGCGCCTGGCAGGCGGCTGGGGGATGCAAGAAGCCTGGAGCATCCTTCTCTATCCTGAAGGAGCTGCTGGCGCGGGACCTGCTGTGTGACGTGAGCAAGCCATACCGCCTGGGCAAGCCCGTGTACGCTGCCCTGGCCCGGCCACCCGGCTCCCGCTCCCCTGTGCCACCGGCCCAGGATGGGGAGGATGCCAGTGGGACCTGCACATCCAGAGCCAAAACGACACCGGAGAAGGGTGAGCTGTGGCAGAGCCCCGGGGCCGAGGCAGAGGCACTGCGGGAGCCGGCTGGCCTCGAGGACGATGCTGGGAAGCGTGCAGGCACCCCAGGTGCAGCCGCAGGAAAAGTGGCCCGCAAGCAGGAGAGCACCATTTACGCCGTCCGCCGGTCCAAGAGACTCAACCCCGAGCTCGGTCACTGGCTCTCCTTCCTGGACGAGCCGCCCCCGGAGCCCTCCGTCCCCCGGGAAGCAGGGGATGGCCGCAGCCCCCGGGAGGCCCTGTCCTGCAGAGAGCCCGCACCGTGCCCAGGGCTGGAGGGCTTCTCCACTGAAGAGCCCGCGGCCGAAGTGGAGGTGGGGGGCACGGCACCACCGGCAGAGCCCCAGCCCCTCTCCCTGGGCTCCCTGGGGGACGGTGAGGTGGGTGACGGGGCTGAGAGCCGGCGCTGTGCCCTCCTGGAGCAAGCAGGTGAGAGAGGCCGGGGGCTGTCACTCTGCTCGCCCCTCCATGGTGCACCCACGCTACCTGTGACACTGCCTGTGCCGTCCCTGCCGGGGGCGAGCACTGCTGGCCAGGCGCCTGGTGCTCAGCTGGCAGCGGAGCTGTGAGCAGCCCCAGGCACAGGCAAGCCCAGACCCGTGTGTCGGCTGGCTGTGGGGTCCCATGCACGGGGAGTTGGGGGCCAGTTATGGTTTTGGGGTGCTGGTTTGATCCATAGGGGCCTTCTGCCTCAGTTTCCCCATCCTTATAATGAGATGAAGGAGGCGGTGTAGCGCTAACCCAGCAGGGACCAGGCTGCCCCATCCCTCCAGGTTCCCCTTCCCCGCAGGCTCACCTTGTGTCTGTGCACGGGGGTTCAGCTTCACCAGTGCCCCAAAATCGCAGCTGTCTGCAAGCGCTTTGTGAGCATGAATGGCTCAACCCTGGCAGTGTTAGCCCTCCCGCAGCTGCTGCTGCCTCGCAGGCAGGCAAAGCCCACCGTCCCCTGGCCCCTGCCATGCCAAGGCAGGTGGAGGGGCTCCAGCTCCCGCCGCCAGCACTTGCGGGCACTGGAGGGAGCACAGCTCCGCTGGTAACCCTGCTTCTCTCCCTGCCTTTCAGAAACACCCAGGTGTCTCACGCTGTCCTTGGCACAAACGTAAGTGCGCATGGGGCTAAATGAACTGTGCTGGGACTGGAAAGTCGCCTCGCTTTGTCTGGCTGGGCATGCATCTGCAGTGAGCAGGCAAAGCTGCTTTTGCAGAGCAGACTGAGACATGCAGCTGAGTGTCAGGCTGTGGGGAGCCGTGGCCATCGCTCGGGTGCAAGGAGCTTGGAGAGCCCCAGGCTGAGGGCAGGGCATTTCTGCATGCCAGGGGCAACGTGCCCCAGAGCTCTGGCTGGGATGGGGAGGGCATGCTGCTCGCCCTGCTGCCCCTTGCACTCCTCCACGGGGTTACTCCACCAGGCACTAGCCGTGGTGGGAGGGCTTGCTTGTAGGGAGCGTTTTCTAAGCTTCCTTCTGGGTTTTGGAACTGTGGTTCACCTAAACACTTTCTCTCTCCTTATTTTCTGCTCTTCTTCAGTGACCCAGCCTTTGGGAAGAGAAACTTTGAGCCAGTGCTGACGGTGGAGCTGTGTGGGACAGCAGGTAGGACGGGCTTTTAATTTTTTAATTTTGCAAAAATCCTCCCTGGAAAGGGGCAAATGTACCCTAAATTCAGCCTGCAGTCACCAACTCCAGCTGAGGGGGCACATTCATCCCGTGGCCCAGAAACCCCCTTCCGCCCCACAAATGCAGGAGACTTCCCATGCACTGCCTCTGCATCCGAGCACTGTGGGCAGCTCAGGGGGATGTGTCTGGGATGGGGGCTGCTCAGGGGGCCCCTGCATGAGACAGGAGGGAAGGGAGAGTCCTCCGGTCCCTGCTGGGTTCAGGCATCCTTCTTTTTCCTCACGTGCTGCTGGACGGATAAGGCTGTGGGGGCAAAGCAGCCTCCTCTGTCGCAAAGCCTGGTGCAGCCTAGGCCCTGGGGTGGGATGGGGCAGGATGGCGGGGTCAGAGAGCTGACTCCTGCCCTTTGTTTGGGGGGGGTTCAGGTCTCACACCGCCCACCACTCCGCCATATAAGCCCGCCGAGGAGGACCTGTACAAGCCAGACATCCCCCAGGAGCCTGGGAAGGAGGACAGGACGGCCCCCAGCCCCGGGGGTGCAGGGGACGCAGCAGCCTCCTGGAAAGCCCCCAGGAAGCACCCGGAGAGGACAGAGCTCTTCGCCCACCTCAGCCGAGCCGTTGGGCGCCCCGTGCTCCCTGAGCAGCAGGGCATGCTCAAGCGGCCCTTCTCCCGCTCCTTCGGGGACCACGACTACTGCCAGGTGCTGAAGCCCGAGGCCGCCCTGCAGAGGAAGGTGCTCAAGTCTTGGGAGCCCCCGGGCCAGGTGGAGACGGAGCACAAGAGGAGGGTCCCGGCTGCCCACTACCAGGGGCTGGACCTCGGCGGCAGGGAGGCGGGTGGCGAGATGCTGTGGAAGGATGGCGTCAAGCAGCTGAGAGACCAGGAGATCAGAGCCAGCTTAACAAAGCACTTTGGCTTTCTGGACAGTGCTCTTGATGATGAGGACATGGTCTTCTGCAAGACCCCTGAGTACGACACTGTCTTTGAAGACAGCTGCAGTGAGAGTGGCTCCCCCTTGGAGGAGGAGGAGGAGGAAGAGGAGGAGGAGGAGGAGCACGGCAACACCAAGCTGTGCCTGCGGAGAAACCCCCTTTCCAGGACCACTTTGCATTACTGTTCCCGGAGCAGGTCCAGTTCAGGGTCTTCGTGCTGCCGGTCCCGATCGCCCGCAAGCAGACGCACCTTCAGGTACAGGGGGGCCATGGGGAGGGCACTTGGGACTGTTCTTGCCCCCTGCTTTTTTGCCCCAGTGTGTGGCAGCTCTGGCTGTCTCTGCTCTGATGGCCCAAGTAATAAAGATGCTAATTAGTGAAAGAAAAACTGTAGAAATAATTGGTACTACATCAGCAGCTGCTGCAAATACTAGCCATGGCCAGAAAAAGCAGCACTGGGGCAAAGCAGGCAGGGGTTTGCATGGTTCTGGGAGCAACGGGGCATGAGCAGGGGCCGAAAGGGCAAGTGCCAGCTGGGAACCCCCTCTGGCATCTATCAGAAAGGATTTTCCAGGTCCTTTCCAGTGTTTCCAGACCCCCATCTCTCCTCGGCTGCCGGTGCTCCAGAGTGCCCACCTGCCCACTGTTGGAGACACCGCGTGCCTCAGCTTCTCTTTGATGTTTGAAGCTTTCCCTGCTGGATGTGCCCCCCCTTCCCGGGCTGACCTCCTCTCCCTCACTTCCCAGGTGTGAAAAGAGCGAGCAGTGTCAGGGCGGGAGTGGGCACCGGGGCCAGCTGGAGAAGAGACGGGAAAAGGCCATCGTAAGTGAGCGGGGACCCCCACTGGGACAAAGCAAACCCCAGCCCTCATCTCCCATTCCAGACAAGCAGCAGTGGAGCCCATTAGCCCTGGCTTCAGCATCCCTTGGTGCAAAGCCAGTGTTAGACAAGGCCATGGGGATGGAGGGGACACAGAAAAACCCAATATGAAGCAGAAGCTGCCGGCCATTGGCAATACATGGAGTCCTTGGCCCAGAAATGCCCAGACCGTCCTATGCCAGTGCTTCAGTGCAGTTGGCTGAAGCTGCTCAGCCATTACAGATGCGGTCCAGCTGCAGAGGCAGCCTTGTGCTCTGGGAACCCGACGTGTGCCCACGGGTGGGAGCTGGGGGGGAAGGTGGGCGTGCAGGGAAATAACTTGGTCCTCCGTACTATTGTGTGCATGCACGCGCACACACACACACACATGCTCACACATGCCCCTCTGGCATTTTTTTCTTGCAACACAATTGAATTTTGCCCCTAGCGATTATTGGGAAGATTTCCCGGTATCTTCACCAGGAGAAGCTGAAAAAGCTGCAGGAATGCAGGAGAAATTTAAAAGAGAAGAGGGTGGTGGCTGCTTCAGCCTGGATATGGCTGTCCCCTGCAGCAGTGGTGTCCTGGGGGTGACACCTGTGAGCTAGCGGGAGTGGAGACAGCCAGACCCTGGAGATGTCAGGCTGTGCCCACGGTGGTATTGCCCCACTGCAGCCTGATTCCCAGTGCTGGCTTGTAGGGGCTCCTCGATGGCCCCACATTTCCAGTACCCATCAGCAGCCTGGAAGTGCAGGGTCCTGGAGCCTGAAACCTTTTGCTTGCTTTGCCAGGGGGAAGGCCGTGTGGTGTATATCAAAAACCTCTCCAGCAGCATGAGCTCCAGTGAACTGAAGAAACGCTTCGAAGTGTTTGGTGAAATCGTGGAGTGTCAGGTCCTGTCCAGGACTAACAGGTGGGTAAGGAGCAACCTGCGGTCTGGGGCTCCAGTGGCTCCAGACAATCCCTCTTCCCCAGGCAGCATCAGCAGTGCCAGGCAGTGCAGGGTCACCCCTGCATCCAGCTGTGCATCTGCCAGTGATGCCGTTGTGCTGGTGGGGTGAAGTGCTCTGTGTCACGCCAACCCCCTCGGTCAGCCAAGCCCACGGTCCCGGCGCTTTGGGTGAGGAGATGCAGTGTGTCCCAAGGCCCAAGGGCACGGCAGGGGCCGGTGGGATGGAGGGACCAGTGGGATGGAGGGGCAGCAGGATGGAGGGGCAGCAGGATGGAGGGGTAGGAGGATGGAGGGACATGGGGGGATGGAGAGCTGGGGGCACAGCGCTGGGTAGAGCCATCTCAGAGGGGCTGTGGGGCCCATCGCATCTTGAATTCTTTCTCTGGTTGCTCAGGGGGGATAAATATGGCTTGATCACCTACCGGTATTCAGAGCATGCCGCCTTATCTCTGAAGAACGGCACCTCTCTAAGGAAGAGGAACGAGCCTTCGTTCCAGCTCAGCTCTGGTGGCCTCGGGCACTTTGTCTGGACCAGATACACTGACTTGGGTAAGAAAGCAGGAGCTGCTTTTTCCGAATCATCTCATTTATCAGCACAAGGCTGTAACGGCACATTGCACTGCTGAAACCTAGTCACGCAAGGACCTCTTTAAAGCCTGCAAGAAAAGCCCACCAGCTCCCCTATGGCTCACATAGATGCTCTTAGCTCAGTCAGGTGGCTTGGGAAACTGGGGGAAGAAAAGAAAAGCAACTGGCATGAGGACCCAGAGTGTGTTAGCTGCAAAATGTAGCATCACACCGCAGAGCTGCTGAGTCTCAGCTGACCACAGCCCATCCTTTCTTTGCTGCCTTTCCTCACAGCACTGGATGCTTTCCAGCAGATAAGTCCCTTCCCAGTCATTAGAGAAAGCAGTCAGCCACATCTCATTAGCCCAGGAGGTGATCTGGGTGGTTTGCTGCTCTGCAGGACAGATTCACTACACTGCACGTGCACTTTTGAGCCAAAATGATGGCACTGAAATGTGCTGCGGTTGCATTAACTCTTTCTGTGCTGTATGGGCTTCTGCAAGACCTCCTGCCTCACTTGGCGACCGTGTTAGCCAGGGTTTCACTGGACCCCATGCCTCCATGGGTGGTAGGGCCGCAGCCTGAGCTGAGGGACAGGAGCGAAACCCTGTGCTAGTCCTGCAAGGGAAATGCGATCCAGGCTTTGCTCAGCCCTCATTGCTGGGTTCTTCAGGTGTTTCATGAACACGGGGCATTTATTTCTGTACCCTCTGCAGGGGGTGAAGTGGTTCTAGTATCCCACTTCATGCATGAGAGACTGAGGCCCAGAAAATAAAGCCCTGGGTCTTGACTTATCTGTAGATGCCCAGTCTGACACAAGTACTGCCTGATCTTTTAGCACCTTATAATACCTCATCTGCTCAGAGCAGCAATCCCTCTGACCTTGGTTGTGGGTGCAAATGCCCATTGTTCATCTACATAAATCCCTCTCATTCTGGGCACGGAGAAGATAGGAAACAGATAGCACCCCATGATGAAGATGTTGGCACATGGCTGTGCAGTGCTGTGGGGTGGGGGGCTAGAGCTGCCCCCACTGCATAGAAGAACCTCCCTCGGTGCTCCTCACCTGCAGGTTGCTGCAAGGCCAGCAGTCAGCCCTGTACTGCACAGCCTGGCTCGTTCCTGAAACCCTGCTCGCCCTGGTGCAGGATGAGAGGCAAAGCCCACAGGCAGAGGTGAAATGCAACTGTGCCATTCATGGCTCATTCAAAAATAAACAGTCAAAAGTTGCTGTTAAATTAGGCAGCCTTATTTCTGGCATTTGCTGAATTTCCCAGGCTTTGCGGTGGCCCTGTTTGTTCAGCTTCTGACGGACAGCTGGGTTGCAGGCAGGCAACTCCCTCCCCATGCCCAGCACGGCTCCTGCAGGGACAGCCCTGTGTCAGCACCTCAGAATTCAGCTGCATCCTGCAGATTTTTGCGCACCTGGAAAGGGGTGTCTGTGGTGTGCGACCTGCCAGGCTGGGCACTGTTGCAGCCCCTCTGCCCAACAGCTTCTTGTCAATGGGGGAGAGACAGCCCCATCCCCGTTCCCTTTTGCCATCACCGCCTCATCCGGGCTGGCTTTGCGGTGCCGGGGTGCAGCATGCCAGTAGCAGAGGAGAAGCGGTGCTCTGGCGTGCTTCAGTTTTTCTCCTTGCCAGGCAGCGAGCGTGCCTTGTGCCGTGCTCCCTGACCCGTCTGCCTTGTGTCCCTGCTGTTCCCAGATTGCAGCGTGGAGGAGTCCTCCCCAGCTCCAGTGAAAAGCAAGTACGAGACCATGGATTTTGACAGCTTGCTGCAGGAAGCCCAGCTAAGCCTGCATCGGTAACAGCCTTAACCTTGGAGGAATACCTCAATACCTCAGTCAAGGCACTTCCAATATGTTTACGTTTTCAAAGAAATTATTCAGTCTATGGAAAGAAAGAGAGAGAGAGCGAGAGAGAGAGCGAGAGAGCACGCACGCACGAGAGAGAGACTGCTGTCCCTTCCGATCGATGTTTACATTGAACAAAGCTGCTTCTGTCTGTGAGTCCCCATGGTGTTGATGTCTCACTGCCACACGTTAGTCCCCCCCGCTTCTGACTGGTTGTTTTAGGGTGAGCCTAGGAGCCCCCCACCCCTTCTCCCACTTCCTGGCCCCCCCGGTGCTCCCGCCGCAGAGTTGCAGCTGTGTTCACCATAACATTTTTTTGTCCGTAGTGTGTGATGATTAAATTGTTAATTGTGAATAGAATCAGGATTATAAACTAATTTTTAATAGAAGAAGAAGAGAAAAAAAAAAGTATATACTTAAAAAATGTATTTATGGCTCAGATGTACTGTAATTCAGATTTATTGTACCGCTTCCTTGATTTTTAACTATGCACTGTAATGAGGCACTTGCCACTCAGCAAATGGGGGTCAGAGCAGAGTCATGGAGCCAGCATTCACCTGTCGGCCGCGGAGGCACCCGCCTCCCCTGCCGGCAAACCGGGGTGCTTGGCAGTCACATCGGGGTCACCCACTTTGCTGTCAAAGCCATTCTTCTTGCTCGCGTCGCCCGAGTCCCTCAGCCCCCCAACCCCCAGCCTGCCTGGGTCGTGGGACCCAGATGCTGAGCTCGGTCCTGGTGCGTGATGGAGCTGGTGGGCGGTGGGGCACGCCAGCCCTGTGCCATTCTTGCTGTGGGGCCAGGCAGCTTTGCAGGCATGAAGGAGGGGTGGTAAAGGGATGCACTGCCTGGGGAATGCCAGCACTGCTCCAGTCCTCTGCTGCCTTTGGAGCCAGGAGAGAGGGGCCGGAGCTGGCCAGGCTTGATTTGGCAGGTCCTGCCGGCACAGCCTGGGAGATGGATGCCTCTGGGTCCCTGTGAGGGAGCTGGCTTCTCTCCGGCTCCTTGGACAGCTGGGAGACCGGCCAGGCCGAGCGTCTTGCTCCCTGCTCGCTTCCACCCCCTGCAAAGCAAGCAGGGCGAGCAGACCTGTCTGTGATCCCTGCCCAGCAGCCAGCCCAAAATACAGAGAGGCAGGGAGGCAGGAGGGGGCACGGCAGCCACGCCAAATGCCCACCTTGCCTGTGCTCTGCCTGGTACCTGATAAGCCATACACTTCCCCAGCACCCAGTTGGCACCCAGGATCTGTCCCCCATGCCCACCAGCACCCTATGGCACGCTTGCCCCTCTGCCTCTGGCCGGGGGCCCTTGAGGCTGCCTGGCAGTGCTGGATTTAAGGTGTGCTCAAGCAGCACCCCTGCGAGGTCTGCTTGCAAACTTGCCCTCCATCTCTGGGCGAGGCAGGAGGGGGGGAGAGCCCACCACTGGCCAGAGCAAACCCCACCGCGAGCTGGCCAGAGGCACTGTTTTCCTGAGGGAGCAGGAATCTCGCTGCTCCTCAAGCCATTGCCATCGTCTTCATTTATTTTTCAGGCCCAGAGACCACTAGGGATTCAGCCATCCTATGTAGATAGAATATTATAGCCTTAACTCTGCCAATAGATAGATTAGAGTCTCCTGGGGTCTCCCCTCAACATGACTTAGGGGTTTTATTCTCATTTCCCTGGCGTGGGTACTCTTTCTCTTGCAGGGAGCATGACCAAAGCCTCTGAAACTGCATGAGGTGCAATGCCGAGAGCCCGAGTGCTGCCGAGGTGGCCCTTGGCTCTGGGGCCATGTGTGCAGCTGGTCTCTGGCAGGAGCAGGAATGCCGGCAGCGCCGATACCAGCACAGTAACCTGGTTATTTATCTCCGCTTTTGGGGGAGCCATGGTTCTGACAACGACCAGCCCGGCGGTGCAAGGGCCCACAGGCCACGGTGGGGTTTGAACTGCGGGTCCCCAGTCTGCCGCTGGTGAGGATCACTGTTGGGGAACAGCCCTTGTGCCATTGCAGTCTCAGCAGCGAGGTTTGGCATCAGTCCTGCCACGAGCTCCCCCCACTTCTCATCCCACCTTAGCAAACACGAGTAGCTCTAGCTGAGACTGAGCATCTGCTGTTGGCAATTGCCTCATTGTAGCTTTGCCTTTTTCTGTCCTAGTATTTCCTCACAACGATGATGTTTACATGTGATTGCTATAGAGCTTATGTAGAATGTATATAGCGACACATTTAGGGTGGGTAGTACTGTCCTGTGCTGTGCTGATGTTTTTCAGAAAACGATCAATCCAAAAAACCAACAAAAAAAAGCAAAGTAAGTGGAATTCTTCCATCTCCCGCTCAGCCGGGGGGACCGAGCCCTCATGGCCGGGCCCCGCTGGGGATGCATCAAGCGTGGCAGAGGGGAAGGGTAAGTGCAGAGCTGGGGGGAGCCCTGGCTTGGAGGATCACTCAGTCGCTTCCCAAGCATTGCTTTTGGTGTACCCAGATACAAAATTTCCCATTGTTTTCCTGCAGCTGGGTGTCTTGGGGTCATCCCACAGCCCCTGTCCATGCCTGGCTTCTGGGTATCAAGACCGGTGCTTGGGAAGGGGAGGGCTCATCCTGCACAGAGCTAATCAGTACTGCACCCATAGGGTAGGAAGAGATGCAATAAGTGGTCTTCGTGGTGCCTGAAGCCTATAAGTGGGGTTGGGTTTTTTTTTTATGGTTTGGGTTTTTTTCTTTTTTTTCCCATTAAATTAGGATGGTTTGTTTTCCTTCCTCCCCCAAGAAATTTCTCCGGGACTTATGCACTATGTAGAGAGGTATGCAAGGCACAGAGGCACAACTGTGGCTGGGGCAGCCCTCTGCTGCTGCCCGCGCCTGCCAGCTCATCGCTGCAGCAAGGAAAAACAGGTGGCAGGTGTTGCCAGCCCCAGGGGCTTCCCCTGACTTTTAGGGCTGGGTGAGAGCGGAGGGTGTTCAGCTCAAGAAGCACAGGCCTGCTGGCTTTAGAATTCCTCATGCAGGGTTTGTGGTGAAAAAGAAGTTTCTGCTTGATTTTTTTTTCTTTCTTTTTTTTTTTTTTTTTAAATACAGACGTGTCTGTAGCTCGCAGTGCTGGAGTCTGCAAAGGGGCAGGAAGGAGGGCTCGGGCACAAGGGGCAGGTGAGAGCTCACTCCCTTAGTGACCTGTGACTATGGCTGTTTTGGATGCTATGGGGAAATGGGGCAGGAGGAAAGCAATGCCCAGGCAGGGGGAGAGGCAGCTCACGCCACCGGGGAAGCAAGAGGCACCCAGCGCTTTGCAGGAGCTGCGGGGTCCGGGGAGCAGGCATCCACCTCCCCCCGAGGATTAGCTTTACATCCCACCCAGCCTGGGACATCGTGGTAGGTGTGTGCCCAGGCATGGGTGCAGCTCAGAGCTGGGCACCCCAAAAAGGGAACCTTTGCACCCCAGTCCCCACGGCAGCCCTGGGAAGCTGCCCCCACTGCCTGCGTGGGTAGGAGCGCTTCTTCAAAGAGAAACGGGGAGCAAAAGGGTATATTACAGTAGGCAATAAGTAAGGAGGAGATTTATTTTTTAAAAAATATGTAACTATAGAATGTCCCCCAGTAGTTTCCTGCAGGTACTGTGGGGAAATGCTGAATGTGAAGAGTTTCGTGACAAAAAGCCCCTTTGCTTTTTTTGCACAGATTTGCCCCAGAAAAGCTCATTGTTCAGGGTGGGGCACCCGGTTTCTGGCAGGAATCCGGTTGGTCCCTGGGGCTCTGCAGGAAGGAGCAAATGTTTCTGAGTGTCTGGGCTGAACGCAGAGGACAATCCCGGGTTTTCGGTTCAGTGCTGCCCCAAAGAAAAGGTTTATTCCAATTCCTACTCAGCACAGCTGGCTGGACTGCACATCTTTAACGAAGTGGCAGCTCAGTCACCACATTACAGTCTTGAGTGTCTGATTTCAGCACTGGTCCGTGCAAAGGAGTGTTGCAATTGCAGACCAGAACTTTTTTTTCTGTTTTTTTCTCTTTTTTTTTTCTTTCTTTTTGGAGGTATGCTGAATACTGAGATACATTGTTGTTCATAGCTGAGCCCTGACACCCTTTCTGTTCTAAGCATCGTAGTCCATCCCCGACAATCTCAAGCAATATAGAGCCAAATGCAGCCTTTGGGTTTCATTCCTCTTCCCTCGCCCACCCTGGGGCCAGGGGTGGCAGCAGCAGCCTGGCCGCAGCACCCATGGCCACAGCACCGAGCCGAGAGCCACGCTGCGGTAAATACTGAGTTGGGGAGGGAGTGTGTGTATGCATGTGAGAAAGAGAGAGAAAGATTAAATTGATGCATTTCTTGAGAAAGGTGTAAGAATTTCACCTAAAAAGGGGCACATCTGCTTTGTTATTTATAAAAAAAAAGCTAAATTCTGTCTTTTTCTTTTTTTTTTTAAGTAAAAGGACACTGCTAATAATTATTAGGGGCCAATTCTGCCTCCCTTCCTCATGCTGAGTAAGTACTACTTTGCAATTTTCTATTTGCAGAGTAAGTAAAAGTAGCAGAATTGATCCCTCTGTGATTAAGAATCAAGTTTTTAGTCTGTTTTTTTTTAATTGGTAGTGGTTTTTTATATTTTACTTAATTTTTTGCCCAGTTCCGTTCCGTTGTGTCCTTATTTATGTAATATACTTTAACCTTAAAAGATGGCATGGATTCTTATGCCTTTCCTTTATTATTATTGTTATTATTTTTAAAAAAGAGATTTATTTCTAGTGTGATTTAACTGTCTACCTTCTAAAAACGAGAGAACGTTTTCTTGTATTTTTACATTGTCAGATTCTATAGTTTCATAGATAATTTAACCAAATCGCTCAATGTATTATCTATATCTATCTGGTGGGTATAAAAGTTCTATTTTAAATTGTGTAAATACTTCAGAACTGGCTTCTTTTTCCAGACTCCCCTGCCGTGGAGTTACTTGTTTACATCAAAAAGACTGTAGAATCTCTACGCTCATGTACTGTAAATAGTGAAGTGATCTGCCTATAACTAAATGATAACATATATACTATAAAGTGGAAAGAAAAAAAAAGGAACAAGTCTGTGCCGCCAATACTTTAGTATATCAGTGCAAGCCTGCTCAGGGAGGAGGTGTTTTGCTTTGCAGAAGGTACTCTACTGCGTCTGCCTGTCCAGCAGCGGGATGGTGGGGACACGGCCAGGGCCGGGGTGGGGTGGCAGAGCCCCCCACAGCTTGCTCACACCAGTGCTGCACCGCTGCCAGGGATGTGGCTCCCAGGGGGAATATCCCTGTATATTGCTATTTTAAGTGCACCTTCTTCCAGTTTAACTCACACAGGAAAGGCCTGGACTCCATACTCTGGAGTTTGGGAGCGGTGCCACTGCCACAAGACCCATCACAGAAGAAACCCCCCCAGACTGGGGGGTTAAAAACTAAGTGGGGCACACACCTCAAATTTGCTTGAGTGGGAGAGCAGAGGGCTGGATTCCAAGAGGAAGTGTGGAAAAGGCTCTGGATGGTGATGCAGCAACCGTATGGCTCTGGATGGCACCTGGAGAGTCCTCCCCAGTACCAGGAGAGCAGTCCCCCAGAAGCCAGCCTGCTCTCCCAGAGGCACAGCTGAGGTGGCCGAACCGCCGTTTCCCGGCACAGGGTGTCCTGGTCATTGTGGGAGCCCAGGCTGTGGAAGGGATGGGATGGAAAGCCCGGGGAGTTGGCAGCAGCGCAGGGCCAGCTCCCAAGCAGCACCCAGCACTTGGGAGCCCCACGCCAGCCATCCCCCCTGCAAGGGCTCCCCAGGTCGGAGGTGTTGCACTGAATTTATCCAGAGCATGGCACGGTGATGCTGCTGGGCAGGAGGACCTCAGCAGCCCTAAAGGAGGACGTCTTCAAGGTGCTGAGCTGTCCCAGCTATTTTTTTTCTGCCAATTTGCACCGATTTAGGCAGCTCCCCTAGACCTGCCCGCCTCCAGCACAGCACTGCTGGCGGCAGCCCAGCACGGGTCCCTCTAACCCACCATAGAGCCAGAACCAGCCTCCTGCCCCCAACCCAGCCCCTCGTCCCTGCAACTGCTGCACCCCAAGTGGAGACCTGATGGGAAGCCCATTCCCCTGCTGCTTTCCAAAAAAAAAAAACAGGCTTCAGGACCACCAAACAGGAATATTTTTCTAAGATACATCAGGTTGCAGTGACGCTGCCAGTGCCAGGACAGATTAAAACATGAAATTGCAAGGAGGAAATGTGGGGGTGCAGCTGGGGCAGATGGTGTCAGGGTGCCCGGGGTAGGTGCAAGCATAAGCAGAGGCATGGGAGCGGGGTCCCTGGCTGGCAGGGCTCCAGGATGGAGCGGGGGCACTTGAAGGAAGGGTCTGCGGGGAGGGACAGATCCGCAGCTGATGCTTGTCCTCCCAGCCTGACCTGCGCTGACCAGCGCTGCATTCCCAGGTAGCTTCCTGGAAAATAAAGGACTGATACTGTTGATCGAGTATTATCCTGCAAGCAGACCTAGAGACTGAAGGGAGCTGATGGTGAATCACAAAATCAATTCAGCAGCCTCATTAGTCCCAGCAATTACTTCCAGCCATTTGGAAAAAAAACCCAATGCAACAGTTTCCATTTTGGTATAACTTTTGTGATAAACCAGCTTCTTTTCACACAGATCGGTGCTACTTTCGTAGTAGCTTATATGGCTGCTCTCCAGCTGCCGGAGAGAAGGGAGGTGGTGTTACCTCCTGTGCTGGGCATACTGTGCCTTGTGGGAGGGGAAAATAAGTCAGTAACGGGCTTTTGCGAATAGGGAGAGCTTTCGTCGCTGACCTTGGCTGACTGGCACCTGGCAGGCAGCGTTGGGCAGCAGGCAGCGCAGACAATGCAGGCAGCAGGCATGGCAGGGTGGCAGTGCCCACATCTGCCCGGCTGAGCTGCGCTGGCTGAGACCACAGCTGCCCCGGTGGGACCCCCCCGGCCCCACGGGCAAGGGCCCCCCAGAAGGCCTGTGGGTGGGCAGGGGAGTCAGGGCCACAGCAAGGCAATGCCTGGAAATGCCACACCAGGCTCGTGCTCCCGACTGGTTTGAAACCCCTGTTGCTTGGGATTTATTTCACTGTCCTGGGCTGCCCTTTGGAGTTGCAGCTCCCACCCGTGCCCTGGGCAGTGACATCTGCAACAAATCCTGCTCTGGGCTCTTCTAGGCACATGAGCTCCCAGCTCCCCGACATGGACTTCAGCTTCTGGGCCACATGCAAGGTCTGTCCAGGAGGCTCTGGGGATCATACTTCAAGCAATGTGTGTATCTGCCCACTCGCAGCATTTAGCAGTGCCAGCTTGTTGTCCAGGTCCATCTAGGTGTCTTTGCAGGGAGAAGCAGGGACAGGTTTGGTTTCTTTGCTCCCTGCCAGCTCAGGGACCTCTCTGCCTCCTTGCCCGCAGCGGCTGCCTGTGTGCCCACAAGGGACCCCTCCCAGCTTTCCTTCCTGCTCCCTCCCAAGCTTTGCATCTCTCTCCCTAAAGCACGTGCAGCTCCTACCTCCTGTGTTTGCTGTGTCTTTAAATGCCGGTGGAGAGCTTTCTCCAGATGCTGCTGGATTTGGGTCCCGCAATCTCTGTTCCCTCTTTCTCTGCCCCTCAGTCCTTGGCTGGATACGTTTTAATTTTTCATGCACCGTCTCTGCCTCCAAATACCTTTTCAAACTCAGACTTGGACCCCTCGTGTTTCTCAGCAGCCTCCTGCAGGTAAGAAGGCACCATCCTCTCCCCACCAGCTTTTCTAGCACTAACCACACTCCACCAAAACCCCACCACCCTGCTGACTCGGAGGGAGCATTTCCAGCTCCTTATGTCTGCAGGCTCTTGCTGCCTGCAGCGCTCAGTGGGCCACACTCGGTGGTGGTTGAACAGACCCTTTGATGACCAGGGCAACAGCAGCAAATCTGCCCTGGCAGCCGCTGCGATGGGTGAGGTGCCGGTGCAGGGCTCTCGGGAGGCAGCCGGCTCTGCACAGCAGTGCCGGGGCTGCTGCTTCTCTCCATTTCTAAGCATCTCTGCTTCCCTTTCAGCTTGACGTTCACAAGGACCCCTCCTTGCTCCTGCAGTCATGCTTTGATCACCGCAAGCAAGTGGCTGCCTGGGCAAAGGCTGAGCACCGAAGGAATAGCACAGGGCCGGAGAGAGCAGGGCAGCGCAGGTTTGCTGGGAGCTGCCCTCTGCCTGCCTGCCAGTCAACAGCCGGTGGAGCAGAGGGAAGACACCTCCTCATCACCTTAAGAACAGCTATGATTTTAGAGGAAAACTGTCCGCACTGCGGTAGTGCACACAGGCACACGATGCCCTGGGCTCTCAGTAGCCCCCGAACCGCCAAAGGCTGACTGCTCACACAGAACCTGCTAGAAGAAGGGCACAGAGAGGGGTTAGATTGCCCTGGAGTCTGGCACACACTGCCTATCATCTGTATCTGCTCGTGCTGGTTTTGGATCACTCAGTCTTCATTGCAGTGGGCCTGCAAAATAGCAGTGTCTGCCCGGAGAGAGGCAGGGAAAGCATTTAGCTCACCACTGCTAAATGGGCAAACTCTTGGGTGAAGCCCTGGCTTTCGTCACCACCACCATCTCCATTCATCACTGCCAGCTACTGAAAGTCGGCTCCAGGCAGCAACTCAGCAGTCCAAGGAGAAAAAACAACTCGTGCAATCCCCCTGGGATGTGGGGCTCTCCCTTGCACACTCAGGCAGCGGAGGGAGGGGTGCTGCTCTGAGCATCCTCAGTCCTGGGATTCAGCTCACCTTCAAGTAATTCCAGGAAACAGAAGTCCAGGTTTGCTCTTGCTGGTTTTTGCAATCAAAGCCAACCAGCACTGAAATACTGTTGTATTTAAAAATTCTACAGAAAAATAAATGCATCTGGCAACCAGATATCGCTCTCTCCACAGTGCTTCTGGTATAAGCTCTATCCCTGCTACTTAACCCACCCCCCCTTCAGTGCTGCTGGTGGGGGTGACCCCCACATCAGTGTCGCTGTGAGGCCAAAGGGAAGAGTTAAAAAGCCTGTTTGGCTGCAGCCATGCACCATTTTGCCATGCAGGCTGCCCACAAGCAGCCCAGGAGATAACAGCAGATTATCTACAGTGGCTATCCAAACTTCTGAAGAAAATTATTTTTTCTTCACTGAAAGGATTAAGAACTTTAATTAATGAAGGGTAAAGAAAGATTTTAGGCTAGGCAATTTGGAGGTAGCACATGCAACAGCAAGGCTGCAGCTGGCCGCAGCAGCATGCAGCAGTGGAGCAGCAGCTTGGCTCAGCCTGTGTCTGCAAGCAGGGCACAGTAAGTAACCCAGAGCAATCCACAAAATCCCCACAGGCTCCTGTGTGGAGCAAGCCCTTCTGCAGCCCTCGTAGGCTCCAAGCAGATCAAACAGAGGATTTTTCCTATGCAGCACCAGGTTTGGGGGTTGGGATACACGCAGCAGCATGGCAGTCAGCTGGTGCCATGTGCACTAAGGGCAGCATTTGCAAATCCAAGTCCTGCCATGCTGGAGGAGGTGAGGAAAGGCAATGGAAAGCAGCAGGTTCACGTGCTTTGGGGGAACAACAAAGCCAGGTGAGCACTGCATACCATGTTAGTCATGTTCAAGGCAGCTGTGGAAAAAGGATTAGCAGTAGTGAAGTGTGAAGCCCCATGGAGGGGAGAAAAATAATGATAAAGGACATGGTGGTTAGGAATGAGAATAAGAAACATCACTTAGGAAGTATAGCCAACATCTGAAACATCCCCTTTCAGTGGGCCAAGGTCATAAGAAAGCATTAGGGAGCAGGTAATAGGCAGCAAGCTGCAAATGAGCTTGTCTTCTGATACAGAGGGAATAATTCTACCTGCCCCCAGCAGGTGCATCACGTCAGAGAGGATTGGGAGGCCAATACCATCCGGAAGAGATTTATATGATGAATTCTTGTGAAATAACCAAAATAACTATTGCTTCTCTGGGCATGTAGCCAGGTACAGAGAGTCCTTGCCTGGACAGTGGCTCAGGAGTCTCGCTTGGTTCAGTAATATATGTTTAACAAGTCCTCAGGAACCCAGGAGCAACCAGAGCAGCCCAGTAAGGCCAGCCTTTGCAAACACCACAGGCAGCAAGGTCTCAGCCACGGGGGGACCATTTTTTTTTTTGCTAGGACACTTACTGACAGCGTGCTTTGTGCCCACAGTGTCTCGGAATAACGGGACAGGGAGAACAGGGAAAGGAGTAGCTTTCAAAATATTAAAAATAAGTTGCCTCCATCCTCCTCTCTCTCCCCTGCTCCTTAACTGAAGGAGCTTTTACACACACACCCGTTTCTAGGAGAAACTGAAGTCTAAGGCTTAGCAGCCCCAAGGAGCAGAGCGGGGAGCACCCCCGGGCGGAGGGCTGCACCCGGGTACAGCCGCCCGGCTGAAGGGCAGCAAGGGAAACTTCCTTTTATTCTTCCCGCTTGCTCCTCCGCGCTCAGTGTTGAGGGCCTGGGCAGTCCTGGAGCAGGGAGAAGGACCGCTGGACACCGGGACAGGCTTTAAGGATGGAGGATCACCAGGTCTCATCTCGGGAAACACCCGCAAGAAGACCGGGACGGGGCGCAGGCAGAAGCCGGCAGCTCCCTTAGGCGGCCGCCGCCCTCCCGCTGTAGCCGCTGTAGGGTGGGTGTAGGCCCCACTCCCCGCCCGCCCCGCGGCGCCCGGGCTGCCGGAGCCGCCTGCGCGGTGGCGGCGCCTCCGGTGCCGACGTGGCAAGTGCCCCGCGGCAGCAGGGCGGAGGGCATGTGCAAAAGCCCGGGCCGGAGAGCTCGCTCGCCAGCCCGAGCGCGGCCACGCACC
>JANZLQ010000044.1:9262422-9273497 GCA_026212715.1 Elanus axillaris | reverse complement strand
CTGAACTCAAAACACAGCACTGTACCAGCTACTAGGAAGACACTTAACTCTATCCCAGCTGAAACCAGGACACATGGCCATTCATGGGTGCTTGAGGTGTGAAAACACTGCTGGACGCAGCCAGGAGCAACCAGAACCATTCAGAGACTATCTAATCCCCAAAGAATGAGGTTTAATGTCCCCTCTGAAATGTGTTATTGTGCAGTATAAGAGCACTGAATGATCTGGTATCCACTAAAATAAACAGCTGGCTGAGTAAGTACTGCTGTTTCGCTGATCTTCAGAAAAGATGGTTGCTTATTACCTTATCCTCAGATCCCACGGCTGCTGACAGACGTGAAAACTAAGGTTTTGGATCACATTAGGCCCATGCAAAGATTCTGGCAGGAACAGAGCTTTAACAGATAAAGTGAGATTTATTCATTTAAAGTGAAATTACTTATTCAAAGGGAAAGTTGTTTATTAACTTACCACATAGAAAGTTACACATATAAAAACTAAACATTGACTCGAAAGATTTCAAGATTGCATCAGTTTTCTGCTACACCCTATCTTTATGAGGAAGCAAGTGAACACAGTTTATTCTAGGACTCACTGGTGAAAGTGGGCAGGTAGAAGGTGGTGCCCGTGCTGTTTCACCAGCTCCATAAACTGCCAGTCTAGTTTAAACCTACCTGTGCTGCTTCCCTGCTGTGAAGCTCAATGCTGTCTTTCCTTCTGCTAGGGTAAACTCTCTGACACCGTGACATGGCTGCAGGAACGTAAAAGTGCTTTAGCTACTGCCCTAGAAGAGCTTCAGAGAAGTGAGAATCAGCTCAAGGTTGGTACCCAGAGCACCTTTCCTCCATAATTTTCCAGAAATAAGTGATGGCAACTATACTGTTTGAAGGAGATGAAAAGAAAGAGATATAGTCCAAAGTAAGGAAAACACTGGTGTAAGAAACTCGCAGAAGCCAAGCTTTCTCACAGCGTCCCAGCATAGCTCCACAGGAGGAAACAGCTGGGAGACTGTTGCTCGTGGCTGTGGAGACTTATGCTATGTGGTTGCATAGACAAAGCTGCAGGACTGGCAGGCCACAGATTGTACATATCATTATTAATTTTTGAAGTTTTCTATCAGTAAAATAAAAGAAAAACAATTTGAGTCTACACGTGGGATTTTCAGTGCGTACCGAAACGGTTCTCACATTGCTAGCTGAATTTTATCTGATTCTGTTACTATATCAGCATTAATTTTCATAACCCTCTGTTTAATGAGATATTCTAAAAAAAATGCCTATTGTCTACTTCCTTCTAAAGCCAGTGCAAAGGATAGATACAATCCTAATTAATAGAGACACTAAGCTGAAGTGTTAAGTTCCCAAGCCAGTGCACCATTTTCTTATCTGTTCATTTAGACCAATACGAAAACAGTGACTTCTCAGCTGCAAAAGCTGTTTGAAGAGATGAAGACAGAGTTGATTCAGAAAGAGAAGAAGATCCTGAGTGACATTCAGTTCAATGAGAAAAAACAACTGGCAGATATTACCAAAGTGAGGAAGGAAATGGAACAGAGGAGAGATGAGGCTGTGCAGCATCTTCAGTCTTTGCAGAAAATGAGAGAGCAACCAGATATTTTCCTCTTCTTCAGAGTAAGCAGTGGTATTCTGCTTTTCTTCATGAATATGCCTATTTCTCAGCCAGCTGCTCTTTCTGGAAATCATACTAACTACTTTTTTCCTTTTTTTTTTGGGCAATCCTATTTGTAGGAATTTAAACTGGCCATGGACAGGTATGTTCCACCTGAAAACACTTGTTTTCTTCTTTGAAAAAACATGGTGTTGATATCTGGGAGCAAGCCCCGCTGCCTGTGCCCCTCTGTCCTGGCACCCTATGCTGCAAAGCTGCTCCCTATTCCAGCCAAGCCAGAGGGCACCACGTCCACACAATTAATGAGGATGGAGAGATATCTGCCTGCTGTTCCAGTGGTCCCTTTAAGTTTCAGTTTCCTTGGCAGCTATCCAGCTTGGTTGCTGGATTCTGATGAAAACCACTGGCTTTTATTACCAGAGAAATGTTTTTATCAGAGATGAAGCCCATAGGGTTCAGTTTACAGCAACACTCTCTTGGATGCATATTGGTGACACTCCTGCATGTAAGTCCCAGTGAACAGCCTTTGGCTGCAGAGGTAACTGGCTCATTTCCCACCAATTTTTGCTTCTGCTTGTGGACAAACTTAATAGCTAGACAGATTTATTATCCTTTCTCTTGCAAGTGACACATTTAATTTATAACTTCTCACTTCCTAATTGACGCCTGGGTGTCAGCTGTAATGCAATGGTGCAAAACCACACCAACAGTCAGTTACAGAACCACAAGACATTTTGCAGCAGCACTAAACTCCCCAGCCACATGAAGGGCTAGCTCAAACATCTGGCTGGATTTTAAGGTGTCATCTCTGTAACTTGTAAAAATAAAGCTGCATTTGAACTTGGATTGTATGGATAACTTTGAATCCCCATGTACCTAGGGGCTGTGCTGGCAGCAGCACAGTCCATTACTCACAGCTGTGCCAGAAGTCAAAATCTAGCCTGTGGGATGAAAGTCATTTTCCAGAAGCCTGGACACCATTTACTATGTTTGGCATTTTCTTTCTATCATGATGGCGGTTGTGCTCGAACAGTAAGCGCCTGCCTACAGCAGGCCAAAGCACTATTCGCACAAAGGTATTAGCAAAACGCCTTCCCCTTTCTCATTTTTAGCATTTGAAAGTTCCCGTCCAGGTTTGGTAAACAAAAGGCATTGCTAAATAAATAGCAAATATAACAACTGCAACTCACTTAACCTTATCAGAGAGCTGTTTACCTGATGCTTCATGTTGCCAAAGCACCCTCCTCTTTGTAGTGTCTTTCGTAATGAAGGAGTTTGTTAACTTTCTAATGCTAAATGATTTTCCTTGGTGAAATGACCACTTGCACCCTAGGTTTGCGAGTCAGAATTTCGGCATCGGCAGGATGGACGTGGTGGTAGTGCAGCTGGATCAGGCCAGGATTAACTGCTACCGACGCCTGATGAGAGACTTCGTGAGTCGCCTGGACCGGCTGCTGCAAGGCGTGCACAGTGAGTGATCTGCCCTGACCCGCTGGCCACGCACCACTGAGCCCGGGCGGAAAACAGCAAGCCGTGGCTTTCAGTGAGCCGGGCTGGTGGCCACCGAATGCTGGCTCCTTTATAAGGGCATGTGCATGCCCTTGAGAGGCTGGTGAGGGTTCAGGTGGGATCTTGGGGGTGTTGGAGAGGGGAAGGTGAAGGGGGCAGAAAGAATGTTTCTGTGGATAACAAGGAAGAGGTCTGCTCCTAACCAGCATAAGGCCAGCTTCTCCTCTGTCTGATGTGCCTTCCTCCTCCCACCTACCTCCCGAATCTTTGGGTGCTCAATCATGCTTTAGAGAAACATCCTCTTCATTTGCCTTTGTTTATCCCCGACTGTGATATCCAGGGGCACAGTACCAAGTCCCAAACTTGCATTCATTGCCAGCTTTGTAAAACATTCTTCTCCATCTTTCTTAGGTGAACTCACCAACCAAATTAAGCAGAACAGGTAAATAATTTTCTTTACTCACAAAATGTTCCCTGCAAATTTCTCCAACAGTTGTTCATTTAAGGACCATGTGTCCTGTGCTGATCTGCTTCAGTCTCAAGGAGAGCCAAGCAGAGACTAGAAGGCTGTCCTTCATCTCAAAAGAGGAGGGGGTCATATTCATTCATGCCTCTTACTTTGTTATTAACAAGGTGTGATTTGTGTTTTAAGAGGCACTAACATTCAACACTCTTTCTTTACAGCGAGGCTTCGGATACTGGTGCCTCTTCAAACTGTAAGTGCTCAAAAATACTGGTTATTCCTCAGGAGTCTGGCCTGGGGCTGTCAATCTGGCAGAGAAAATCTTGCACCTAAAAATGTGAGCAGCATTTTGTTACATGCATCTCCTCTCCTTAGGAGGTGAGACCAGCAGGAGCACAGCTTCAGGGCACAGTTCTCAAAATCTGCAGTGGACAGAAATCTCTGGGAACTCACCAGAGAAATAATTTATCTTCAGCGTGAGGGAGAGACTGGGTTTGTTTCAGTACTCAGTATGTCTGAGCTGCTCCTAGGAAAGACCATGGTGGGATTCTCACCAGCTGAAAAGAAGCTGGAGCAAACCCAGTGCCGGAAAGGATTCCCAGACAAATCCAAATGCTGCAGGAGATACTAAATCTGTGAACAGTGTTTCTCTTCAGATAGCACTAGTCCAATGCTCAAATAGATTTCTGCTGGGTACAGTAGTGCATTTTTTCTACAAGCTGTTTTGAAGAAAACCTTTTTAGAAGTTGTTTGAAAGATTTTTTTGTGTTTTTTAATTGCTGCAACTAAAGTTCAGTTTGCAAACAAGTTTTTCTTAATTCATCAACTTAAAATCCTGTTTTCTTCACCACTTTTTAATTTTTGGAGAGGAAAAATATTCTCTTCTGACAAGCATTTCTTAGGGACAGGTTAATGGTCAGTTTTACTTTGGACGAGATGTGTTTGAGAACAGCTGTTCAAGCGGGGCATTGAGCCTTGTATGTAGCCTTGCCCTAAATGCAAACATATTTGTTTTACCAGACACATTTGAAAAATCAGAAAAAAATCTTTTTTTCTTTTTTCAATAATTCATTTAGCTGATAATGGATGGAAAGCACAAGAGGCATGCAGTGCAGGCAAGTGATTAAATGGAGTTTTAATTACACAGCGCAGCTTAACAATACAGTTGCTTTCATTTAACATAATACCAGCCTAAAATCTAGAGGTATATTTTTAAATCAGTGTACATGGCCATTTATTTGTGTTGTGAGCTCAGTCTTCTACAGACATATTGTCTGTGTTCTATAGAGAACCAGTTACTCAAAACAGGGGAGGGAGAAGAAATATTTTTTCTGAGGCAATGAAAAGCTGTACTTGGAAGCAACTTGTCAAATATGTTATTAGCATAGCAATAAAATATTGCTTTATTATTACAGCAAGTGAAGCTTTTCTGTCTTGTGTATTCCTACAGCACAAAACCAACCAAAAGGATCAGTGGGCTTCAGGTGGCAGATGTGAATGAAGTGTATGGTCCACATATGCCCAGAAGTAAAGGGAAGTGAAAAAAAGAAGTCAGAAGTGAAATGGAAAGAAAAAGTTAAATATTGTAAAAAATGTCCTCTCATAATGGGGACTGGTGAAGTGTCTTGACCTCTCCTGCATACCTGCTTTTAAACGCAATTCTGCAGCATATGCAAATTTAGAAAAGAAGTGCTAAGATTTAACGTGAACATAAGAAAATCTCCAACTGCTGCTAGCTTCCAGCCTATGGACTATATCATCTCATGGTACTGATGATGCTTGGGTACTATTAATTGTGGTGACTATGTTGTCATTATGTAGTTGGATAACCAAATAAATGGCTATAGATACAGGTAGGCAAGGCTGGCTGATTTCATACCACCACCAGGAATTAACTGTTGACAGAATTTTGGATGGCTGCAGTAGGAAGCTGTTCAGGACCACGCCACAGATTTGGATCATCACATTTAAAACAAGTGATCTTTGTAGCAAAGAATTAATTATCTTTGCATGAAACCAGCTTAGTCAGCCTCTAAGCCACATTTTAACATTTCTCCTACAGAGCGCTTAGAGCCGTGCAAAATACCTCAGTCAGCAGCATACAAAGATGCTTTAGTGGCCACATCTCCGTGTGTACAGATACTCTTTTCTGACCAAGCACATGCTGTGCTTTCCAGATGTAGCCCTTATTGTACATGTCAATTCCACAAAGGGATTTCATGGACACTGCCAGGCAGATCGGCTCACTCTTTGTTGCTGTAGGCTGCTCTGTGTCTAGCTGTGGTTCAGATCCAACATGTAGATTCACAACCTGGGTGTTTCTTTTCCAAATGATAAAAATATTCTACTGCAAACCAGGGTTGCCAACATAAACATTTTTAAGAAATAAAGGCTAAAGTTCTGGGTCCTTCTATATAAATTAGGATTCATGGCTACTACTCTATTCTGTCACTTGTGATAATCAACATATACCTAATTGCAGGGATTAAAACCAATAAACTTGGCAAAATCCATCTCAGATTTAGAGTAACATCTCCCTTCGTGGTTTAAACAGACTCGCCAAGCTGTAATGGAGCCGCAGCCCTTGCTCTGCTGCACACATCAATTGTCAGCATAACGGAAAGTGCGTGGCCAAATTTTGGGAGCTCAGCAGTAGCTCAAGGTGACTTTGCAAATATTCCCTACTGCTTGAAGCCAGTGAGACACGAAGGACAGCTGCTCTCAACCACTCAAATGAGGCAAAAAAAAAAATGAGCCTGTCCTTCAGCACTTCTATTACCCGGGCTTCTTTCTGGCTGCCAGGTAGTTACTGCTTTCACCCCAGGTGAAGGAGCCATGACCAGCCAATGCAGTTCAGTGCTGCTGCTGCAGACAGCAAGTTACTGCGCTTCCACAAATCACTAGAGAGCAAGAGATTTACTTTAGGCATAGTATTTTAAGTCACTCCCTCTCCCCCATCTCGCTGCATTCTACATTGACTACACTTCAGAAACGTCAGCACCTCTGTAGCCCCATCTGAAATATTAGTTGAGCATTTCCTTGGAGAAACCTGCATTACAAACGTATTCCTGTGCCTCCAGCCGCAGGTTGCTGTGGGAGAACCAGAGCACCGCTCTCCCCCTTGCTAGCAGAGGGAAAGGACAAGTGGCAGCAGGGTGCTGAGCAATTCCTGCGCTCCCAGGCAGCTGCCCTCACCAGCATGTTTCTGGATATATGGCTACCCCCTTGCCTGCAAGCAATTCTCATTGTTTTAACACCATTTCTGACAGTCTTGGTGAAGCCATGATGATATTTTCTTTCCCCAGGGAGGATGAGGTACTGAGTGCACCTTTCCTCCAATGCCAGCCGTCAGCTGCCTGAATCTCTGATCCTCTGGCAGAAATGCCTGTGACCTGTTTAGAGAAGGGTCCTCCCAGAAACCTTCACAGCAGATGACCATCCGGCTCTCATGAATGGAGTCACGTTCACAGGAGGCTTTCAGAAAGGCTGGGAGCCGTCGAGAAGGGAGTATGTCTGCAGTAGGCTGGGTAAAGGCCATTCGTGCTTTAAGGACAAGCTCTGCAGCCCTCACTAGACAGCTGTAATGCTGCCTTTGAAGCATCGATCCCAGGTAACACAGTACCGCACTAAGACTGAAATACTTAGCATAACTAAACCCCAGGACCAATGGGACTTATTGACCAAAACAAAGACAGTAATTGTCTGGCTGGAACTTGCCTAGCATCTAATTTGGAGGGAAAAGTGCATGTAGCTCTTCACTGCTAGGCTTATTGGACTTGAATTTGGGGCTGATGTAAATACTTGCCAAAACAGAGCAAAAGAAGGTGACTCTACTGGAGGCAAAATTAATGTGATCCAGGAGATAAGGACTTTATAATTGCTGCTATATGGCAAAAGCAAAGGATTTCATTTCAAGTAGATGGAAAAAATACATTTTTTAATACTGCTGCAGGCTCACAAAGCTTTTGGATGAAAATTAATATCTAGGGAGGTAGATTTTCTGAGTTAGATACTAAGCTGATGGTGCACTCTATTTCCCCCATACATTTGCCTGCTATAGTATTAGCAAAGACAGACTCCTCTGAATTTGAGACTTCTTGTATTTTTAATATTCCATGCATTAGCCTTGAGGAAACAAAGAGAGGTAAAAGACTATACAAAAGCAATGTAAGAAAACATACTGCAGTCCAGCAATTATTTAAGTAAGCCTTCTAACCCACAACGACACCCTGAAAATTTTAACACCTAATTAGTTTTTGACTCTAGGAGACAATATTGGACCATGGCATAAACTGAGAGTCTAGCAATTCTGTGCTGATATTTGTGCAGAACACTCTTTCTTGATAGCAATAGAATTGTGAGATATGTAGTCCTGAGATATGGACAAAGTCTATTTCTTTCTGATATCTTTATGATTTAAGTATTTTGATTACCTAAAGACTCTGATTCATTGCATCTTTCATTATTTATTATGCTCTCTTCCCTCCACCCACTTCATTTTTACTTGGCATTTGTCTCATCCCTGATGGAAACCTTTAGAGGGGAGGAGAGTGAAGTAGCTGGTTTTATGGCTCTTTGTTTTTGCTTTTGCCAAGCATTGCATGATGTGGCTGAATTTATAATCAAATGCATAAATAAAATGCATTTCAAAAGTCAGGTCAGGCCTCTTTCTGTTACTTAGTCTGATGGGTTTTCTAAGTCAGTCAGACATGCCACATCTAGACCTTTATGTGTCTGGCACTAGGGCCTTCTAAGACCAGCAGGTTAGACACCAAACCCCAGGGGTGCCGCTTTGATTTTGCACACTGGACACCACAAGAGGTCTTGAGGAAGGTTGTCCTAAGGCTCCTGATTGCTCCCCCCAAATGCTCAAGTTCAAGAAGCTAAGGGTAGCTTAACATTACTTCTGTTTTGTCCCTATTTCCTGACTATTAACATTTGCCTGGGTGACCAGACAAGCTGCCCACATGGGGAGCCAGGTTTGTACGAGCTCTGATACGCAGATAGATCTCACTTTCTGGGCAGCAAGCTAGGCACTTCCCATCTTCTCCATCTCCAAATTTCATGCAATGTTTTGCAAATGCAGGCCCGAATCTCAGTGGACAGCAAGTTGTACAAGGAAGGAAGGAAGGACAAGGAGAGAAAATAAAACATGTTTTTAGCTGCTTTCACCATAGCCCACCTGTCTTATCACGGAGCCATACAGCCAGCAGGACCGAGTCAGTGGGCAGGGAGGTTGTAGGAGGACACTACTGAAAGCAGGAGGCTCCTTACACAAGGCTGGGAGCCAGATGCCATAAACCAGCTGAGAGCTGGGGGAAATGACAGGGTGCTTTAACCTGCTGACTGAAAAAGTAGAGCTGGAAGCCTGGAGAGGACTGAGAAGAACCAGGGAGAGCCCCTGAACAGGGCTTTTATTGATGGGGCAGAGACGGATGATAAGACTGTCCTGTGTAGCCCATAGAGCTCTTTGCCAGGGGGACCGGGGTGCAGCAGGGCTGTATTAGAAGAGCTGCCGGGGCTGTATGAGAGCTGCCAGGTAAAAGGCAAGGCGGGAGGGTTTACCTCGGCTGCAGCGTGCGGGGCTGCCCAGGAGTATGTGCCCCATGGAACAAAACTGTGTTTTTCAAGAGTATTTTGCAGTCTGAGAAACTGGTCTCTGGAGATCTGATATTATAAAGATGATGAGGCAATGTGGAGAACCGGAGGCCGTGGGTTTGACAGGCAGACTGAGTGCGATGGGCAGATAGCACATGTTAGTGTTTGTGTGTCAGCAAGCCCGAGCTCACCGTTCCTTGGCAGGAGGTTCTGGAGTGTGAGGAGCCCAGAGGCACATTTCTCCAAGGCCAAAGGTTCCCTTAGCACAGAAATACATTAACTGTAAAACTTATTATACCTTGAGAAGAAGAAGGCAGTTGGAAGTTGAATGATTTACTTATCTTAAATATTTACTTGGATTCCCTCCCCTCACATTTAGAAAACCAGCATACAGTAAAAATAAAAAAACCCCAACCTTAATAATAGCAGTGATTCAGAAAAAAAATAATGCTCGGGTATTTTTTTAATATCATGTTCTTTATTTGTGCTCCAAGAAGATATTGTTTGGTTTTCTTCTTAGGTTTCTGCACAGTCCCAACACAAAAGGCTCCTCCTAATGCTATTGTCACAGATGTCACTCCTCACAAGGATTTGCTCTGGTAGTCTTGGAGTCACCATATACTTCAAACTCAATTAAAACTCCTGTGGAAGTCCCTCAGAGGACTGGGAAGTCAGAGCAACTGATGCTTTTGACGGTTGGTAGCCAGGGGAGAGGGAGAGAGCTCTTCTGTTTCCTTTGCAACCTGCCTGTTCTAGTTACCATCACATCTAGTTAAACCCTTGTGGAGAGGGTAAATGTTTACTATTGGAAATACTCTGTATTTCTACAGCAAGATTTACAGCATTTGCCTAACACCAGAAGACATGAGCATGGATTCTGCAGGCTTGAATTTGGTCTTGCTTTCTCCGATCATGTATTGATGAGCTTTTTGTCAGCTTGAGGTTCCACCTGAAATGCAAATATTAGGCAGTGTTCAACTTCAGAGGATGTCTGCTTTTCTGTGCAAATGGTGAAGGTACAGCCCTCCTGACCTTGAACCTCCAGTCTAGAGGTAAAAAAGGGGAACTGAACAAAAACCTGCTGTTTTTCAATGCCGACGTTGTCAAAGATCCTCTGTCCTTCCCACTTGGAAGCACCTCCCAAACAGATCAGGACACCAGAGCAAACAACACTGAGGGATTTTAAAGGACTCTTTTTTATGAATCCTAGAGGTACCCCAAAGCAAAATGAGGCCATTTTCTGTCAGAAATTGTTACGGTTTCCCTATCCGTGATGCAGATGCAAAGTTAAGGTCTCTTTACCTCGAGTTACCAACACGTAATTAATGTTTCAAGTGAAACCTAGATTCTTCACTAGAGCGCCTCTGGTTTGTTGTTTGTTTCAGGCAGGGTGGTGCTTTTTCGGGGGTAAGGAGCCAAATTGGTGGGTCGCGCTCTGCACCAGGCTTTTTCAGGCCGCTGTAATTCAGAACATACTTGGAATTAATTAGAAAGTAAAAACTGCAGCGGGCCGGGCGGCCCGTTAGGCCAGGCCTCGCCTGCCACGCTGGGCCGGCTCCGGCCCCCCTCCCCCGAGGCCTCTAGGGGCGGCCCGGCCCGGCCCTCCCCTCCCCGAGCGGCGACGGGCGGGCTCCGCGCTGCGCCGAGGGGCGCGGCGGGGGCGGCTCTGCCCTCCCCTGCCCGCCGCTCCCTCCCGGCCCCCTCGCGGGGTAGGCGGGCGGGGGCGAGGCGCAGGGCCGGGCCGGCGCTGCCGAGCAGCCGGGAGCCGCTGCGGCCGGCCGGTGGG
This sequence comes from Elanus axillaris, assembly GCA_026212715.1. NCBI lineage: Eukaryota > Metazoa > Chordata > Aves > Accipitriformes > Accipitridae > Elanus > Elanus axillaris. The sequence continues at coordinate 9,262,512 of JANZLQ010000044.1, read as the reverse complement.
TCGGTGGGTCCCGCCCGCCCGAGGTCTGCGCCGGCGGCCCCGCGGTGAGTGGGCTCCTCAGCGGTGCGGCGGGTGTGGGGCGGCGTGGGG
>JANZLQ010000044.1:9240838-9261173 GCA_026212715.1 Elanus axillaris | reverse complement strand
GTCTCTTGTTGAAATAAAAGTTCGTAGCTTGAGTGTTTTATTGGAGGATGTTAAGGATTTTGTCAAAACCCTGGATTTTCTTCCAAGGTACGTGCAGTGTTGTTCCAGTGCCTATCTTGGTGTTATCATGGCAGTATTGAATTTCCTTGTTGCTCCACAATACTTAAGAGATTATTTGGAAAAGGCTGTTGTCCAACAAGAGTAAGAACAAAGATACAGTTATCAAAATGTTGTGATATACTTTCCTTTTTTACTCCTAGGGTGAAATTTTGCAAGGATCCAGTGGTAGTAGCCTACCTCCAATTCAGTTCATGTGGAACTTGGATTTCTGATTCACCTGCTTCTCCTCTACATCTCTTCAGAAATCGTTCATGTCTCTTTAGAGTATGTGTTTATGCATTACTTCTTAAGTGCATGTATTTAAGTGCCTGCAGCTTCTCATGTCTAGCAAGTGGGTACATGAGAGTGGATAGTGGTCACATACAGTGATGACTTGTGCACCTGAACTGTAGAAAAATAATCTGGAAAACTGAGGTCGGTGTTATAGAAAGAACACTTTTGATTTTGTTTCCACTCTTAAATGCGCATGTCTTACATTTAAGCTTGTAAATAAGTTATTTCAGCAGGTGAGTGAGCTTCACAATCCATTATTCTCATACTGTCAAAGTGACTGTCATCTGTGACAGAGGAATAAAGTCCGAGCCAGCAAGGCTCTATGCTGCAGATAGTGTTTCCACAAAGACATATGCTAGGCAGATGATAGCTCACCTTTGCCTTGTCATGGGATCAGTAAGAAAGGCCCAGATGGGATCCAGAAACAGTCTGTAACAAGAATGCTGTACCTCCTCATATCTTTATTTTATGGCAGTCACTTGATAACAGAGAGATACTGGAAATTTCCTCAGTTCTGTGTTGTAGTCTTTTTCTTTGTATCTTAAGTAAAGCTTTGTGGCAGGTGGACACCCCCTGAAGATCTTCCTCAGGCCAAAAGGAGCTCATAAAAGTGAATTATAGGCAGACAAATTAGTTGTACGTAAATAGCAACTTTCAAAATAAAAAGCACAGTAGCTCTTTTTCCAAGTTAAATATATGGAGTATCCTTCAGTTTACTGAACCAAAGGCTGTTTTATTCTTAAGAACAAAATCCAGTTTTACTAAGTAAGCTTGGGCTAAATGGTTACAAAAATAATACAGAGCAACGCTTTCAGACAGAAAAGGGTGAAACGTGTCTTGGAAATTGTGTAATTTCCTAGTGTCCTGGCATAGCAAGAGGCAGTGACTGTGTGATGAAAGGCCCTTTTCATGCCACGTAGTGAAAGCTGTCATGCAGGTCAAAACAAAGATCTAGTATATGCTCAGAGTTTAGTAGCCATAAAGATTTTTACTTAGAACATTTCTCTACTGTCTGGACACGACTGAAAAAGCCCAATATCATCTACTCTGCAGATGTTTGACGGCACTGCACAGAAGAACTAAACTGAACTATCTGGGTTTTGTGTTGGAGTTCCCCGGAACGTTAAGAAAAACTCCCAGGTTTGAGTGAGCTGTCTACAAGTCCTGGATGAGGGAGAGAGGAATCAGAAGGGTTTTCATTACTAAAATCTTTGCTAAAATCTCAGAAAACAGACTCATGCAAGTAATTTGCTACACATAAAAAGGAGTCTGGGGTGAATTTTTCCCTCAGCTTTTACAGTATTGATTTGTAACTCTGTGCTTGTGAAATCAGTAAAGCTGTTCAAGCAAATACAACTACAGGATGTGCTTATGCAGAGTACTGCAGACACATGCTTTTGTACGCTATATTCACTTCATTCTCAGTGTGTAGTATTTGCCTTTTTTTTTGGTAAGTGCTATAAATAATCCCTGAGTGGACTTTGCAATACTGTATGCATGGGTGAGATTTGGTATCTGGAAGGTAGGGATGGATTCTCCTCCAAGCGTGATCACTATATGATCTTGAGTATGTCATTTCTTGTAGTGCATGTTTCCTCATTGTAAAGATCCTAATTCTTCATACGGCTTTTCTGAGCCTATAATTATTCTAACACACATTAAAGATGCTGAATTGGAAGGCATTAGACAAGGGAAGCTCATCATTATAAGGTATATATAGGTATGTGATACAGTAATACTGTATGGCCAGGAGGCTGTAAGATAGAAGTTCGGAATAATCAGGAAGGCAGGTAGGCAAAACTGAAGCTTTCTTCTCTTACCTTCTATTGTACTAGGTAATTGACTTGTCTAACAAAAACAAATATAGAGACAAATAAATAAATTAAAAAATTTAGCCCTAAAAATGTATATGTATTAGAGTTCCAGATGGACTCATCTTTGGATCCAGAACTCTCAGTTCTCCAAGCTATAAGGGCCAGGACGAAAAGAAGGACATAGATACCAGAATTAGGACTTGAGTTCAAATTACAGAAGTTTTCACTTGGGTCTCACCTAATCTAGCAGTGCATTAAAGCTTCATTTTTCCTTTTTTTGGAGTGTGACTTTCCCTAAGCAGCACTTCTGTCAGTGCTCGGAGCAGCATCCACAAAGAGGCGTGTTGTCCCCCTGTTGTTGTTGTGCTTAGATTTTTATCTTTCTGGTTTGCAGACCACCCTGCAGATCCCGTGCGTGGTTCAGATGAATTAGGCATAGAGTGGGAGGTATGGGAATATGGAACAGGGCAGGAGCTGGAGAAAAGCATTGATGTGTTGCTAGAAATATCTGGTAGATGCGGAGAACGAGAGATAGGTATTAATAAAGTATCTGGCCCAGAGCATGAGGCCTGGCAATGCTCTTCAGTCTGCCCTGGCATGTAACAGAGCATGAGTTGTATAACAGGAAGGCATACAGCCCCTATCTTAGGCAGAAAATCCACCCCTGCTGATGCTATTGTGTTATTCACAGTTTTGGAGCCAGGGAGGTCTCCATTCGAAACATGGCTCCCTTCCAGTAGCAGTCCAATGGCAAGCTAGCAAAGAGCTGTGTTCGGTTATTTGAAAGGATGCAGGAGCTTACCCACCAAAGAGACGCTTGCTGTCTCTGGCTCTGTAGTGAATGAAAACACCTTTTGGGAGTCCCAGCATGGAGCAGAAGATAAAATGCGAACCTCTGCTTCTGGTATTTTCTGTTGGCTATCTGTCAGCATCTGTCCTGTGTGTTGACTTTAGATAGCCCTCTGCATGTTGTAGCCTAGTAGCTCTAGGGAAATGTATGCTATGGTGTAAAGTGGAAAAGTTGAATTACTTGAGTTGAATTGCTTTCTAATTGGAAGGCTGTTTTAGAAATCTCTGAATATTTTTATCTGGAAAGAGAAGCCGGTCTAAACATTAAGTATTGCAGCTGCTTCTGCTCTCATGTGGGTTCCTTTGATATGGTTAGGATCATTTGCTTAGGCTGTTTTAAGACAGTAGGTACTTGGGTTGGTATTGTCTTTCTAGCCAGAACCAAAAGTAGTTCATCTCTGTCTGAGCTAGCAGACTGATGGAGTTATGGCTGTGCGTAAACTGTTGTATAGGGCTGATGCATGGCAGTTTGGATACCTCTGTATGAGAGCATTAGACCTGGAATGGAAGAACGGAGATCATATGCTCCAGCCAGCCAGACCAGGGTCTAAGAGAGGGTATTTCCACTCTGCATAGCTGTAGGATCAGTGCCATATAATGGTCTGACTGCAGGAGAAATGGATGGTTTGAGCACCATGCTTAAACTCACTTCGCTCCCTTCTCCCCTCTCATGTTTTTGAGAGTTACACTGAAGTGATAGTAGCAGTGAATGTTTTATAGCTACCTGTAAACTGATGATTAAGTGAACAAGTTTTGAGATGGACTTTTCAGGGACATCCTCAGCACTGCTAGCTCCAATACCAATTTGGTAACTAATTCAGTCATAAACATTGTGTAGAACATTAGTTTGATTGATCCTTGAGCTGCACAGAGAAGGTGTAATTAGCACGTAAGGGGTATGTTGTTACAGCACTCTGGGACTGCAAAGCAATGTTTGAAAGGGAAGCCTGGGAGTTAGACTTCTCAGGGTTCTGCTGCTGTCTCTGGCCTTGACTCTACTGCAGTACCAGGAGAATGGGTTTCTGGCTGAAATCGTGTCAACTTCAGTGTATTAGTAGCAGCAGGTATTGTGGCTGAGAGTTTTCTGGAGGATTCTGGACGTTTTCTGGAAACGGGAAGCGCTGTAGGAATGCTGGCAGTCACTGTTAGTATTGTCAAGTTTCATTAGGGCTTGTTTCAAGACTTCGCACTTTCATGGTCAGGCAATGTGTTCCCAGTATTAAATGTGTTTTGATACAATCACCTTGTTTTACTGTTTGTAGGCAGCTTGTACTAAAGCACACATTCTAGCGGAAGCATTCCAGCTACCTTCCATTGTGCCCATGAACATGCTTTCCACTTGTGTGTATTGTTTTTGTCAGATGTAATTTACTTGAAAACCAGCTTTTAAAAAGTGTGAAAAGCATTCTTTGCAGTATGTCATTGGCTGAAATAAAGCCACTGTGTAAAGATTGCATCTTCTTAGGTATCAAATCTTTACAATATTTGGCAAGTGTAATCACTGCATTTAAAAAACAAAGTATATATAAATGAGATTTAGACCAAGCTGTGCAATGTTAGAGATATACTAATTGTAGTTAATTTTCAGCAACTGAATTGAAGTGACTGTTGGACTACAATAAACCCCGTGTCTATCTTTGCATGGTGGAACAAGCTGCAGACAGTGATTTTATCAAGGAAGCCTCCCAGAGGGACAGTATTGCTGCATTCTTTTCCATTTCACAACATTGCCAGCAGCAGGTTTATTCTATGGGATGTCAGCTTCCCTCCTAGGGAAGGTGATTCCTTGCTTAACAGGTATATAATGGGGAGGCTCTATCCAAGTTTGCTTGGAAATTGCTTTCTCTGTGCTGAACTAAAACTTTTAGCCCTTGCTTTTCATAAATATTGTATTCACTATATTAAAAAAGTCTCATGTAGCACATTCATTTATGGTTTAATGCAGGTGGTCCTTCTTCGTGTTTCTAGGGCATCCTTGAGATGGCGGCAATGGCAGAATTCAACAACGTCCGTTCAGTGACTGAAATGCCAGAAGGAGATGATGCTAAACGTGGTTTCCATCACAGAATGTTCTTGGAACCCCAAGAGAAGAAGAGGAGCATGAAGGCTCTGGTAGTTAAGCAAGCAAAGAAAACTTGCAGCTGTACTCCAGCCAAAGTTAAAGACTATGTTTTCAGTTTCTTTCCTGTCTTGCAATGGCTTCCTAAATACAAACTAAGAGAGTACCTACTGGGAGACATAATGTCTGGTGTGATTGTGGGGGTGTTACTAGTCCCACAGTCAATTGCCTATTCTCTCTTGGCTGGGCAGGAGCCTGTTTATGGCCTTTATACATCCTTTTTTGCCAGCATTATTTATTTCATATTTGGAACCTCCCGCCACATCTCAGTTGGCATCTTTGGTGTGCTTTGCCTGATGGTGGGACAAGTGGTGGATCGTGAAATACAGAGAGCTGGCTATGACTTAGAACCAGCTGCGCTCAGTGTCCTTACAGATACAGCAGTGTATGTAAACACCACCATTTCGCCTGTGAATCAGACACTGCAGAAACTGCTCTGTGATAAAAGCTGCTATGCAATTACAGTGGGAGCCACCATGACCTTCATAGCTGGAGTTTATCAGGTAAGAGGAGGTGGGCAAACAGGTTTTCTGTGGAAATAGTTTTAAATCTTTAAGTCCTTGTCCACATGAACAGCCTGCTGGGCTTGCATGTGTCCTCAATCTGCATCCCAGGTGAGTGGACACAGGGAGGACTGGAGCTCTCCAGTTACTGTCGTGCAAGAAATTCCTCTGTGTCCTCTCCTTTTTTTAATAACTTTTTGTGCTTGCATTGCTACTCTGTTGGGGACTGTAAGGACCTGCACATAATCACCTGCTGCTCTTGCACAATCTGCTTACCACCTTCCTCGCTGTGGTTTGAAACTTTTTTTTTTTTTTTTTGGTGGCTTATAGCTTAGGCCTCCATTTCATTGGGGCAAAATATGGTGTGTCAGCTTCATTCCAGACTTCAGTCATTTGCCTTTTCTTTTATCAAAAAATAATCTGGACAGTAGAAGTAGCTCCGGTTTCTTTTTATTTATCACTGTCCTTGTAAAACTTTGCTGTTTGCCCATTCAAAGCCAAAACAATGCCACTGTATGAAAAGGATACTAGTGAGATGATAAAATATATTTGAAATAAACCTCTTAATTATTACCATATTAAAATATATTACTCAACAATATTGTACCACTCTGTCTCTAATTACTTCCTAGAATTAACTGCTTGCTGAAATTAAAGCAGGTATCTTTGTTTTAGTGTCATGCATTAACCAGAATGAATTTAGTTTTAACAGTACGGCAGAGCTGTGGTATTTCAGTTTGTGAGTTCACATTCTTTTGTTCTTACAGTGACCTCCAGGGTGATAGCTAATCAAACTGTATAGGAGCGGAAAAGGAAACGTACCTGTGATACTCTAAAACACTGGGTTTAGGCACAACCTGGGACTTTTTCTTGTGCTGCAAATCAGTGTTGAGTAATTTCAGAAATGTTCTGGGACTCTGAGGTACACTGGATTTTGTGTGTCATCACTGTAGGATGGATGCAGTTTTGGAGTTGTGAATTGTGCTTAATATTCTTTGCAAGTGCAAGTACAATTAAGTTTCTTTATATGAAGAAATCAGATTACTTTATCTGTAGTCCCTCTGAATGTTAGGCATATTCTCCTTGCTGTCTCTCTGCCTGCTAACCAGTAGGTCTTCACACCCTCAGGTTGTTTTTTTATTGGAAGCTCTAACCAAAATCATATACTTTTTGTATCAGAAACTTTACAGTCAAATCACAAAAAGCAAGCCTGCTCACACCAGTTGCCTACAGCATAACTAGGTAAGACAATTATTGCTAATGTTTCATAGTTAGAAAAACCTTTAATTAACTTAATTGCCAAGGCTGTGAGGGACACTTTTTTAGAGCTTGGCTCTGAGCCGATGTCCAGTCAGTCCAGGTCCCAAACCTACCTTCTCTTCAGTAATGCTTTGTGGTTCTTGTGAAGTTTCCAGCCATGATCCTAGCCGTCTTTTTTTTTTTTTCCCTCAATTATCTAATAGGATATACTAAATTGACACTACTTAAAGTTTTAATACCTGTGACTTCTGGCCTGCAGTCTTCAGATAAGTGTCGACATCCCTGTTGGCCAGTGCAGGGAATTAAAAGGTTTCTAGCAAACTGCTGTGAGAAGGTCCATGCTCCATTTGGCATGAAGGTTGATGCTGAGGAAGGGACATTTACCAGGTGCGAAGACACATGTAGAGTAGGTATCCATAAAACCAGTCATTCCAATGAGAGAGCACCAAGGGTTTGTCCATTCAACTAGCATTAATAAAAATGAATGACAAGGCACATTAAAAATTTATATAATCTGCATCACGAGAGTTTGCAGCTCATATACTTTCTGAGTCAGATGCACCAAACTTTATGCCGTGCAAAGTACAGCTGTTATGCCGTAAGCTGTATTTTTATTGCAGGTTGTGAGCTCCAGTGTAAGACAGACAAAGACAATCAAAAAAGTTTTGGATCCCTGCAAAGTTCACAGAGATTGTAAGAACTTGAAAGAGAAATGGCAGAAGTAGCCAGTGTTTCAAATGCTTTTTTTCCCAGGCTTTCTTTTTTTGCTTGCTAGGGTAACTAGAAGTTACAACTGAACCAATGAGCAAACAATGAACACAGGTTCAGAGTATGAAGACCGCCCCAAAAAGCCAGCACTCCGTTAGAAATGCATTTGGTTAAGTGTGGTGCACCAGGAGCAGCTGAATGCTGGAGACTGTTTTCTCCATGCTCAGACCATGCCTTGTCCTCCAGGGCCATCCACAGTGGTTTTTTTAATTGCACCTCCCTCCAGAGCCCCCCAGTGATGACATATGCGAGATTTGCATCCTAATCTGTTTTGTGTGGTTGATTATTTCCAGGTGGCCATGGGTTTCTTTCAAGTGGGCTTTGTCTCAGTGTACCTCTCTGATTCATTGCTGAGTGGATTTGTCACGGGTGCCTCCTTCACCATCCTAACCTCACAAGCCAAGTATCTCCTGGGCCTAGACATTCCACGGAGCAGTGGCATCGGCTCCCTCGTAGCCACATGGATAAACATTTTCAGAAACATACACAAGACCAACATCTGTGATCTCATCACCAGCTTCTTGTGCTTTCTTGTACTTATCCCAACCAAAGAGCTTAATGAACATTTTAAATCCAGGCTCAAGGCTCCAATACCAGTTGAACTAGTTGTGATTGTGGCAGCTACTCTGGCATCTCACTTTGGGAAGCTGAGAGACACTTATGGCTCGAGTGTTGCTGGACACATCCCAACTGGGTTTCTGCCACCCCATCCTCCAGACTGGAACCTGATTCCTAATGTCGCCTTGGATGCTATCCCCATAGCTATTATTGGCTTTGCCATCACTGTCTCCCTCTCAGAAATGTTTGCCAAGAAGCATGGTTACTCTGTGAAGGCCAACCAGGAAATGTATGCCATTGGCTTCTGCAACATCATTCCCTCTTTCTTCCATTGCTTCACAACAAGTGCAGCTCTTGCCAAAACTCTTGTCAAAGAGTCCACAGGCTGTAGAACACAAATGTCTGGCATGGTGACTAGTTTGGTAATCCTATTAGTCCTCCTTGTGATTGCACCTTTATTTTACTCCCTTCAGAAATGTGTCCTTGCTGTCATAACCATCGTAAACCTCAGAGGAGCCCTGCGGAAGTTCAAGGACCTGCCAAAAATGTGGCATTTGAGCAGAGTGGACACAGTGATCTGGCTAGTTACTATGGCAGCCTCAGCACTCATCAGTACTGAGATTGGTCTTTTAGTTGGTGTTTGCTTCTCTATGCTCTGCGTCATTTTCCGAACTCAGAGACCGGAGGCACCACTGCTTGGCTGGGTGGCAGAGTCTGAGACATATGAATCCCTGTCTGCTTACAAGAACTTGCAAACGAAGCCAGGGATCGTTGTGTTCCGATTTGAAGCGCCCCTCTACTACATCAACAAAGAGTGCTTTAAATCCACCCTGTACAAGCAAACTGGAGTCAACCCAGTCTGGGTGAAGGAAGCAAAGAAAAAGGCAGCAAAAAGAATGCTTAGAGAGCAGGAGGTGGATTCTAGTGGCAACCAGACCAGCATCTCCATGGATTTTGTCTCTGAACCTCTGGGGTTTCACACAATAGTGATTGACTGTTGTGCAGTACAGTTTCTGGACACAGCAGGAATACGCACACTCAAAGAGGTCTGCAAGGACTACAGGGAGATAGATATCCAGGTGCTACTGGCCCAGTGTAATCCGTCGGTGAGGAGTTCCCTGATCCGAGGAGAATTTTTTAAAGAGGGGGAGGACCACCTTCTTTTCCACAGTGTGCACCAGGCTGTGGACTTTGCATTGGATGCACAGGGGCACGGTGGGACCAGCACTTCTAAGAACTAGCAGTGGAAAGGCTGCAAGATGGAACAAAGCCTGTGAAAAAATGGCTGTGGGTCTGTATGTCTGTGCAATATATATGCACTCAACGAAAAGAGGCAGGGTTGTTAACACAGTGGTTACTATGCAGTCTATTTTGATGCTTTAAATTTGCCTGCCTGGGTAAAGTGATTCAATAGGTGAATGAATGAAGGCAATTCTTAACTTGATTATGGCCAATCTGTGAATCTAAGAGTTTTCATATGGTTGTTCATCTCATTTCTCTTCCTTCTTGAACTTTCCATGTCTCAGTTCCCCTCTGAGTTTTGATCATCAGCATTGAAGTCTTTATTGCAACCCTGTCTTTATGGATCGGATGGAATTTTGAAGTAGTCTAGGCATCCTGTCCAGCTGAATAATGAGAGGCAACTCATTTCTTGTCCCTTGTTCTGGCATTGCTTTTCCATATCACCACAGCCTTGTATTTTCTACAGAATGACTGACGGGAACTGGTTGCTCTGGTCTTTACTGTGGAGTGATTGGTTGGCGATTTTGTAACCTCCCTGAATTTGAGACAGATAGATAAATAAACACGCAAGAAAAGGTCTCAATGAATAGCTTCTAACCATTGGTCACCTCCAGAGGCTTTGTCATTGTCTGCTGAGAGCCTAATGCAGCCAGGCAGTGGGGACATGGTTATCTCATTTCTACGCAGGCCTTTACATGCCAGGAAAGTTTGCCTCTAGCTTGAATTTTTTTGGAATTATTTTTATTCAGAGGTGGCTGTTTAGAAGTCTGATTCATGCTTATGGTCAGTTGGTTTTTTTCCTAATGTTTAGGAGCTCTTTAGAATTGTGGACAGTAGATATGGAAAATCTCTAATTCTTGAGTTTCAACAGAAAACAGTCCCTTACAGCCAGTTTTATATGCCAGGCAGACAGAATCACAGGGACCAAAAGGAAAAGGGCCAAATAGATTATCCAGCATCTGTCCAAATTTGTCCATGTCACACAGACTTCATGTGTGAATGCAGGTGTTACTGACCATAGACCCTTTACACATGTTCTGTTATGGACTTCATGTAATGGGGGGGATGGACAGGCCAAGTAATACAGCCATTAGAAAAGGAGCCAGAGAAATTCTTTACTGAACGTTATTTCACCATGTTAGTGTAAACAAAACTTTGTACTTTGATTTTAAATTATGCAGAACAGTGAAGAGTACCTGTTCATCATGCTAAAATACAAGCACTGGGTAGGAAGAGGTTCTCTTTTCTTACATCAGTAGAATACAATTATGAAGGCAGAATTGAGACATTAACAGTTTTTACTGAGTACTGGCTATACATAGCATACAGTACATCCTTGGAAGATGGTGGTTTCTGCCAGGGGAGTTTACAGTCTGAAATGCAGGTTCTTCACAGCTTTTAAAAGGGAAAAGATGTTGTATACAGACACTATTCTCGTCCTTAATGGTTCAAAAATAATGAGCCAGGAGTCAAAAAAGGAATAAAATGCAATATGAATCATGAAACATGTTCTAAATAGAAGTATATTTTGCGTATAGGTTTGTGTTCATTTTTTTTCTGAGCTAGGACCAGTAACTGTTCTCTTCTTTCTATGAAAGCTGAAATGTCACGTGGCACTTCACTCTAGGAGCTGGGACCTCAAGAGAAGGACTAGATAGCAGAAAGATGAGTCCCAGGACCTGGCAACATTTATATGTTAACTTAAATTACTACATTTTTCAGTCATCATAGCAGCATATAGAAATACTGGAGGAAGTGGGGGGTGGCTGTAGCACATACTGAAAAGGTGCATATAACTGAGGTCCATGCATTATGTGTTCTAGAACTGGCATTGTTAAGGAAGCAAGTCTCCCAAGCATCAGAAAGAAAATGCTAAAGCTTCTGCAGTATTCAAACCCCACAAATACTGTTTTTTCTCAGCCTTAAGGTGTGTTTATACAAGGAGGTAAATCCCAAAGAGCTACTGGTGAATTTCTTCTTTCTGTGTGAACTTTTTTATTCTGGGCTGAGGATCCCTTATGCAGTTTGGATAATTATAATTACTGAATTAGCATTACCAGAGTGGATTAGCCTAAGCCGTGTAAAAGCAGTGAGTGGGGTTAACACCTATGTAGGGAGTGAGGGCAGGATGGAAATTACGTTTTAATTCCTTGCCATACCTGTTTTGCATTAAGTTTCCATTCAGAGCCTATGGGCTGGTGTCAGGAGAGAGCTGGCACACCCGTGGCAGCTCCTGCAGCTGGGTGCCAGCTTGGGAAGGCTTGGCACCGCGGGGTCTGGCTGGTGCCGGGGGAGCGGAGCAGACCTGTGCATGGGCATTCAGCTGATGGCAGTGCAGTGGCCTGGGGGAGTCCCTTTTCAGCACAGTTTGTTCACGTTACCAGAAAACATCTCTAGAACTTTGAACAAAAGCCTCGATACCACTTTTGAACGCTGATTTTAACTAGTGTTTTTCAAGAGAGCTAAACAGTGCTAGAAGCAATGCCGCCTTCTCAGAGCCCTGATGAAAAATGACAGCACGGCAAACAGTAAGCAATCTACGTTGTTGTTGCAAAAGTTCCTGCCTACCTGCAGCTACTTGTTCTTACCCCTTTGCCCCTCAGGCATGGGCAGCTGAGACGGAGAGGAGGAATGAGCAGCTGGCCAGGGGAATTCCTCTAAGGCATGTCAGCCCTGGGTGGGATAGAGGTAAAGCAGAAATTGCTCTGGGTGATTCTTTCCTCTCTACACTCAACTCCTCTCTCCTATACTCTTTCCATGCTGCCCAGGTGGAGATTTTTTGACCTGTGACCACACACAGGTTTGTGTAGCCAAATTCTAACCAAGAAGGGGAAAACAGTAATTATTTATTAAAAAATGTTTTTTCAAATCCATTTCTACCTGTGCCAGAAAGGGAGGAATAGGAACATTACTTCCAAGAAGTACTTTCCACAGCTTACAGGATACATATTTGTAGCTCCTGGGTATTTGTTTACATAAAAGCACAATAAAACAGCCATAAATTGATTTTCAAAGAATTAATTTAGATTACAGCTAAAAGATATACTGAAGTGATTTATGCTTAGCTAGAGCACATTGTATCTGGCCTCAGTGCTGTTTGTGCAGCTACGACTAGCAATACAGCCTCCAGATTCCGTTTCAAGCGAGACACAAGAAAATATATTAAAATGCAACAGCAAAGGCAGCCAGCCAACAAAAGAACAACTTTTAATGTTCTTATTTAAGATAACATCCAGAGGTCATAGTATTAATAAGTCTATATTAATACACGCAGCCCTGGTTGAAAGGGAACAGAAATAAATGCTATTTACCAGAGTGTTCAGTATAGTAGAGAGTCCTTTGGAATTAACTGAAGATTAGAGCTTGTCATGGCTGGAATTTCTTAAAACAGTGGCTTTTCAGCCACTGTTTCCTTCAGCCGTTTTCCTTTAAGGCCTAGAAGCATTTTTTTAACAGAGGCATGAATCTGATTTAAGCCTACTGGCAAGAAGCACATTTTGCTTGAATAAGTTTATGAACCCTTTAGAAGTAATCCAATTTCACCTTTAGGAATTGAGGACCACTGACTGAAAACTGTTGCCCTAAAGAATTTGTTTTATAAAGGAATTTCATATATATGTATACACACACACACATATATATGTGTGTGTATGTATGTGTGTTTGTGTACATACATACGTATCTTTTGCTGCTGTATAATGGATGCAGCAGCTATATATATCCAGTTACGCTTTTGTGATACTCCTGTTTCTGTCTGGGAAAGGGCTCTTCTGCCTTCTACTGTTTTAAATGAACAGTGGAAGACGTACTAGGTTTTATAAGGGGAGATCTGCCTTCTGTTATCCCTGCCTCAGAGCTTAATTTGTAATCTATAGGAAGAGGGAATCTCAGAATGATTGTTTTTGGGTTTATGCATTGGTCTGGAACAGGAACGTTCACCCCAGGTGCAACCTTCAGAACCCCAGGCCAGACTGGAAGGTGGTATAAATCAGTTGATCTCCATTCCCAAATGTGGGACTAATCAGCAATTATCAGTCTAAATGAAGAATTAAGAGATCATTAGCACATTCATTAATGACAACATCACAACATTATGGAAATTAACACTCACAGTCTCAGCTATACTGAAGACAACTGGAAATGTCTTTAGTAGTCTCCTGCTAAATGTCAGGCTCTTTTTTTACGTTTATTGCTGCTATAGATAGTACTGTCAGTTCCTCCTCATGTGGCAGTTGCACTAATAAATGTTTTACTTCTGTGAATGTTTTGACATGGAAACAATTTTCAGTCTACTTCATAAAACAGGGAAAGGTACTGCAGTGGGGCACATGGTGCTTATTTATGGATTTATAATGACATTGCCAGCGTTAGTTTTGTGCAATTTAGTGATCCCAATTTTCCTGTAAGCCATTGCAGCTCCGTCTGCTCCTTTCTAATTCACTGCGAGACCAACGTCCACCTTCTTGACACTTCTTTCTGTGTTTTGCTGTAAGACATTGCATATGATTGACTGTAAATAGAAGAATCATTGCCTTTGTGTGTGTTGCTATTACGCGTGACCTGCTACTCAATTTTCATGCCAGATCCTTTGATAAGCCTAAAGCTCCTGAGCAGAGACTGTAAAACAGCCTCAAAACCCCACCAGTCCTCTGGGTACTGGCGCTGGGAGAAAGGGGGCTGTGGACCACTGTGCATGTCCTCCCATGAGCACGCTGGAGCCTTGGCCCAATGTGGGGCTGTGCGAGGGTTTGTGTAGCTGCAGGAGTAACGATGCTGCCCAGGAATGACACATTAACCTGGAGATTTCTTTATTTATGGGGCTCCTGTGACACTGTGTTATGCAGCCATGTGCCTTTTTCCATAATGACTGTAATAATGCAGGACCTAGTTCCTGCTCAGTGCTGCTGCATGAGTCGCTGTCCTGAACTATATACATAAGGGATTTCTGTTTTCATGCTTATTTATTTTTAGCTAATTTTAATCTAAGTCCGCATATGGCTTTCCCAGCCAGGACAGCAGAGGTTCCATGACTGCTGTGCTCCTTCCCCACTGGGCTGCGGTGATGAACGGAAAGGTACTCTCTCCTGGGAAAAAACAGCTGTTCCTTCGTCTCTGCTTGCTTCTGCTGGCTTGTGCCACAAGATGTTAAAATCTACTGCTGATGGGTCTGAAGTGCAGAGGTGAGCTATTGCAGGTGGGAAAGCATCCTGGCTGCTGCACCAGGGTTTTAAGCCGGTTGATGCCCAGCTGCCTCCCACAGCCTTGTGCTGAGGTTGGCCGTGAACTCTGCCTGTGCCAGGTCCTAGTTCTAGGTCTTATCTGGTGGGATGCAGTCTTTCTGTGGCCAAACCTCCCTTGAGAAGACCAGCAACACTATGCATCTCCTTGGGTCCAGTTCCCTGAACCTTTCACCCAAGGGCTGCGCTAACTCACTGTACCCCACCACACTTAGCTACTTGCTATCATCTCCAGTGCTGCTGGTGCAAAGAGCTTTTAAGCAGGTTGAAGTCACGTCAGCCACGTGTCTCCATTCCAGAAATGGTGCAGGCACGCAGGCAGGCGCAGGCTCACCCAGGCTCAGCACTGACCTTAACTTCCCTGTACATGCTGTGCAGCGAGGAGCACGGCTGGGCTGTAGGATACTGCTGGTCTAGAAGATCATAGAAACTGGAACAAGAGGAAACCCTTTCAGTTGAGGGTGAAACTCTTCAAGCAAGTAGTTTGTTTCAGGGCATTACCTTCTGTAGTGGTTTTTTTTCCACGTGCTTTGGAAAGGTGCTTAAATGATTGAGGTGATTAAAATTTTTTAGAATTTTTTTTTTACTGACATGGCTGAGCTAATGAAGCTGTGATGCAGATAGCAGTCATCTGCTGCTCAGGCCATACGAGGTGCTTTGTGTCTCTGTAGCTTACTTTGCTTTACTGAGTCTCAGTGTAGGATACCATTGTGAGACTTCAATATTGATGTAACTGTCCACACCAGAAGGGCTTTGCACTTCTACTATGCTGCATAGATGAAAACCCCAATGTCTTTAGTGCAGACTTTGCGCTGTGAATGACCTTGTTAGGTCCCAAGAATTACTTGCACTTGGTTATCATGTTTGTAAGCCCTTGTAGGATCAGCTGCTTGTGTGAAAAACTACCTGATCTTTACTATTTCAGACAAATTCCACCTGAAGTGGAAATAATTCTGAGTCTTGCCTGTTCTTTTGAGATCATTACAATGCTAAAAGTGAGGCCTCTGGTTAGGTAAAATAGCAAATATTATATATATATATATATATATATTTAGTTCATAGTATAATTAGTACCTTTCTATTTTATTTTCTAGAGACTGTATAAGCTAAGGCATATTGCTATTCTCTAATGTGCAAATACATGAAATATTTCAGCGTTGGATGGAGAGTCAAATCTCTATTGAGTAAATTTACTGCCAAAAATATTTGAATTCCAGCTCTCTCCAGCTCTGAAAGCACTTAGCTCTTATTCTGGCTCCCAGATTATCTGAAGACTCCATAGGAAGATAGGAAGTGAAACATTTAGCTGGACCTGAGTCCAAGTTTTTTATGTCTGATTTTTGACTTAAGGGAGTAAATTTTATGTATATTTGAAATGCAACTGGAACATGCTTACGGAGAGGTAAAACCTCACTTTTTCTGGAAAGCACATGATGCTTTGAGTTCATCAGCCTCTTGAGTCACTGACCTTCATCTCTGGTACCTTGGTATGTTCTGGGGTATGATTTTTGTATTATTTTAAATTCAGAAAAATTTTAGGTATTTGTGACATAATGTTTTGCAGAATAAACCAAATGGCAAATTTTGCCTGGAGTAGCTTTTTCAAGTTGGAGAATCAGTTAAACCAAACAGGACCTCAGGAATGGAACATATCACATCAGTCGGCTGACCTAACCAGTTTACAAAATAGTTTATTTGAATAAAATGTGGAAAAGGTGTATAATATGTGTACAAAATAGCCTTACTTTTTACGGTGGCTTATCTGTGCAGTAAAAATAAGGTGTAACATTTTGCCCAGTTGGTGGCAGAATCCAGGGTGCTGGGAGAGCCGTTGGTGCTCTGTGGCATCAGTCCGTGCTGGATGGGTGTTTGCTGACATGGGCCTTGCCTTGTGCCCAGCGTGGGGCGAGATGTGTTGCCATCAGCTGCTCGTTGAGTGCTGTGCTCACTGACCAAACGTTTGTGATGAAAGTTGTGTTTTGTCAGTGTCCTTCTTGTGTCCGAGCATCAGCTATGGGATATAGCCTCTGCATGTTGTTGACTCTCCTTTACACTCTCTCTGTTAGATCTGTATCAGTTGTCATTTTTAAATGCTAATGTGCCTTATTGTCATTGTAGAAGATTTGTTAGCACAAGAATTTTCTATTAAATGTGGTAAAATCTTTGGGATTTCTTTATCACCATTAAAAGATGATATTTATGTTTTTTCTGTTGTCGGCCCTGTGCTTCATACCTTAGAAGATGCTGCAGCTGTAAATTTTAAGACAAATAGCCACATGTATTTGAGCAGTGAGTCTCCAGTCCCCATTTCTCCTGACAGTTGTACCCACTCCCCATCGTAAAGCACAGTGTACACACAGCTGTGTGCACTGTTCTCACGGACTGTGTGTGGTACACACGTAGGCACACATGGAAGATTCCTGCCCACGTAAACCAGGGCATTGACTGACGATATGCAGCCAGCAGCAGGCTTTTTCCCCGTTCTGACTTCAGTGTTCTGTGCGACCAGGCTGCAGTTTGTCTCATGAATAATAACAAGTAATAGGCAATGTGATGATGGTGATGTGCTGTGTGCCGGTGAGTAGCACCCTCCTGTGGGCCAGGTCCGTATTCCTAAAATGCAAGAAATGACAGATGTGGTCAGGTTTGGTGCTACTTGTACTTTATATTATGTGTAGTTATAGCACATGGTATTACATATTGAGCCTTACAAAAATGCTGGAATGTGTTTCAGTGTTACTTGACATAACAGGTTATATGACTTAGGTCATGGCCAGTAAGGGTCAGGGCAAAAATTAGAGCAGCTCTGGGTGCATTTCTGGGCAGTTACTGGGAACATTATCTCTGCATACACGTCCTTGAGTTATGCAAAAGGTTTTCTTGATCCAGCATGCCTCAGCTTTTACCTGAGGATGCCTTTTACCTTAGGAGACCTCAGTGCACATGCTGTAATTTTTGTGTTAGTGCCAACAGAGTGGTAGGAGCACTCAATTACGGAGAATGCCAGCAGGAGCTTTCTGGTCTCTTGAAAAGCATAGGACAGCCATTGCCTTCCACAGAGTGACTCTGATCCCTGCTGATACAGAGCTGAGATAACGGGCTTCAGTCAGCAGGAGTCTTTCACCGTGCTACTCAAGGTTCCACCTTACCTGTGGAAAACTAATTCTCACCATACATGCTCGTGTACTAGATGAGACGCCCCCAGCCCCGTCTCCTGGGTCACAGCCTGGTGGAAGTTGCTTGGAAAAGCTGTACCAGGGGTCCAGCCCATTCAGAGCCATCGCAGCACCCGGTAAGCAGCAGGCTAGAAATTTCCTGAGCATTTAGACCTTTGTTACAGCTTTTGCAGCACTTCTCTGTAAAGCTTCCTAACCCCTCTTCTCCAGCCAGTTGACTCCCACTGCACTCTGTGGCAGTCCATCCCACTGTTTGTGTTGTGTGAAAAATCTGCTTCTGTTTAAAATCTGAGAGACCCAGTCTTGTTATTTGGCAGGTAGTTGGAGATATCCTGCAGTTTCTGGGCTTTTTACCCATCTGCTGGAGCATCTTTCTGTCCTGTGGCATTGAGATGTGACCTCTGTAGGATCCCTCTCCACTGCCTCAGTGCACGACAAGCTGGTGTCAGATGGCTGCTGGGAGAGCTCGGGAGCCAGCCACAGAGCTCTGCCCAACATGGAGCCCGCTGTGCTGTGGTGGGGGACAAGTTGTGTTAATTGCAAATAGGGTGACCCTGTGAGCCAGCCAACAGCTACAGGGGGAAGCAGCATCCCACCAGCACGGCCTCGGTGCCGTGAAAGGGCTCATAGGCAACACACACAGGTCAAGCCTGAAATGATGCCAAGTAGCCTGGGCTGAATGCCAATTCAGTATGAAATAGAAATGTGTCTCCCTGCTTTTATTCCACTGTATTCATCTGTAATCAATTTAATCTGTTTACAGAGCCCTTAGAGCATTTTTGATTACTTGATAATTTGGAAAAGGGTCATAAGCACTGGACATTTGTCTTGCAGGGAAAAACATGAAACCAGCAACAAAGTGCCGCAAAAGTTGGCAAGGAATCATTTTCACCCTCCTTACATAAACTGGGAATGCGCCCAAAGTCCTCTAGCTGAGGTACTTGGAAGTGTTCTTTTTTTTTATCTTCTAGGAGTGGTTGTCAGTGCTGGGGAAGGACTTATAGCAGGGTGCTAGTAGGGTGGACCTAGCATGCGGTATCCCCAATAGCTGGATAGTTGACGTGTGTTGTATGACCTCTGCAGCCAAAGATGCTCTTCCACATCCTTTTAGATCTGCTACGTCTACACTGAGTCTCTTTCCAAGGACATATGCTCCATCTCACATCTTTCAAGGTACACTAAAACCCATTCCTTGCATTCCTGCCTTCATGACTCAGTGCTGGGAGTGAGCAGGAGTTTAAAGAGATGCTCTTTATCATTATTGGTAGGTTCCTTGGTCCCTCTCAAACTTCAGAGTGGCATGACTGCATTACTGTGTGCGGGCACAGGGTGAGTGATACTGTTAGCCTTGCAGTGTTTATGTCTGGAGAGAACTTTTATCTTTGCCTTGCGTGCTCTGCTGTGGCCCCTGCTTGTTAGCATAAACTGCCCTGCAGAATAACGGGAGGGTGCAAAAACTTTTATTTTCTGGGATGACCTACTGTACTGCTTCCACATTCTCTGGTGTTAGCTCTTGCAGAAATGTGAACAACTGCTTTCCACAAAACCATCAGAGAGGTTCTGTTCAGCTTTATTGTCCTTGGGTGCTTTTGCTGCATTTTGCCGTATTTCAGCAGTGGGACCAATTCTGGGCTTTTCTCCTTCTTTTTTTTCCTTAAAGAATGGTGATGTTCTGCAGATGTCTATATGTTCAAAATTCATTTCCAAGTGGAACTGAACCAGCAGCCATCTGAAAAGACCGTCAAGTCCCATATCTGAAGGGGAGGAAGAGCGTCTCTCAGATACCTGGCACCATTACCTGGCTCACTTGCCTTTTTTGTAAATAAAGTTGCATGCGATCTAAGTAGCTGCAGAGCAGTGGGGTGCAGCCGTGTACTAAGCTGGGCTGGTCCCTTTATGGAGCCAAGACACGTGGGATGCTACTTGAAAGGCTTGCAGGAGCCAAATAGTCATAAGTGTATTTACAAGCCTTAAAGCAAGTAAAAAATCCTTGTACAGTGCAGTTAGCTCTGTTCCAAAGAAAAGATGCCAGCTCATCCTGTTAAACAGGCGATGCATTGACACAGCAGCAGAGACCTGAATTCGCTACACTTACCCATTGCAAAATGCCTGGGTAACAATCTGTATTGGGTTTCTGTGGCAAGGTTTTTGGTAGCGGGGGGGAGGTTACAGGGGTGGCTTCTGTGAGAAGCTGCTGGAAGCTTCCCCTTTGTCCGATGGAGCCAATACCAGCCGGTTCTAAGATGGACCTGCTGCCAGCCAAGGCCGAGCCAATCAGTGATAGTGGTAACGCCTCTGTGATAACATTTTAAGAAGGGGAAAAAAAGTTGGGGAATGGGGAGAAGCAGCGGCCGGGGAGTGAGAACATGTAAGAGAAACAACTCCGCAGACACCAAGGTCAGTGAAGAAGGAGGGG
>JANZLQ010000044.1:9212948-9227479 GCA_026212715.1 Elanus axillaris | reverse complement strand
TTTTTTAGTGATATGGCTCAGTATCCTCATTTTAATCAGCCACCCAGCACCCCTGAGAGCACTGGAGAAGCTGTGGTGACAGCTGTCCATCAACAGCTGCTGGGCTCCCAGCAATCCCCTTCTCCCCTGCTTACAAACAGCCTCTCATCCAAAGGAGAGCAGATTTACATTAACAGCATGAGTGGCACCTCTTATCTCAGCAGCACCTGAAGCGATAAGGGCAGTTGCATGAATGATTAACATTAATGTCTAAAGAAGCAGAGCAGCTTCCTGGAGAGGCTGAGAAATGCTTCCTTGTGTCTACTGAAGGAGCCAATGCTGGCAGCAGCTTCCTGCTTCCCACATCCTGGCTGTGTCAGGCTGGGCAATGGTGCTGAGGCTGCGACCGTGTCTGGGGCATAGCCACATCCTCCAATATTAGACATGCAATGGAAATTCACCTTCTCGAACCCTCCTGATCAAGACACAGATGTTTCTCCAGACATGGAGATGTTTCTCTAGAGAGGAACTCAGAGCCCATGGGGGGAGCCTGTCTTTTCCCATGGCTATAGAAGAGGTCCAGGGGGACAAGTCTAATGTAGGCATCCCCAGCGGGTGTCTAGGGAGTAAATGGTGCAAAGAACCTGCCCATTCTGCCACAGGCATAACAACCTTTGCATTACACACCTCATGCTAGGTGCTTTCTTGAGCACTCAACAACCATTTGCCTGGACAAATTAGCAGCTGACACATGCAGGTAATTGTACCTACAAACTGGGAGAAGGCCACTTTGGAAAGACAGACACAAGGAGAATCATCTCGCCTCCCTCGGGTGATGCAGAAGTAAATGGGAATGGGAGGATCCCGTGGCACTGATGAAGAGAGAGGATGGGAGCTTGATGCTGACTGAGACAGGTGCCAGAAGCAGAGAGGATAACTCATGGCTGGACATACCCAGGGATCCCAGCTCATTGCACACCCCAGGCTGGCTGCAGGTTGGGAGAAAGGGAAAGTTGTGCCATTACCCCACCAACCACAGGGTTCTACCAGTAACAGTCACATCCTGGTTCCCATAGGGACCAATGCCACTGCAAAGGGAGAAGCTGTCAGCTCTCATGGAGGGAAGGAAAAGGAGGAAGGACAGACATGAAATGAACTGAAGAGGAAAGTTACTCTGGGCAAAATTCTTGCAGTGTCCAGGATACTCACAAGTAGCAGCAGTAGCTGCTGGTCTCTGATATCCTACAAAATAGCGAATTCAGCCCAGCGATTGCAAAATCTTTCTGCAATTGCCATTTTGCCATTAAACTAGCTGTACTCTTTACCTTTTTTTCATCCTTGCCTGGAGAGGAATCAGATGGAGTCAATTTGCTCCACTCTGTGTCTGATCCTTTTCTGCCTTTTAATCAGAAAGTCTGTCAGGGAGGGGAGGCAGATCAAAGCACCTCCATTTTACTCATCGCTGCAAGCCCAGAGCCCCATGCTGCCCCACCAAGGCTCTTTAGTGACAAATAATGCTGCCCTCAGTCATTGCCCAGGAAATGATGATCCACCCCACTCGCCTGGTGATGCTCCCTCCTAGTTACAAGTGGGTGCTCTGCTTCTTGATGTGCACTTGTGTCACTTAGAGGCTCACATCTCACTAGCTCTTAGGAGACCTCACTGGCAAAAACAGCTCCATAGTTCTTCCAGCTCCATGCAGGAATGATGAGTCTGGCTGAAAAAAACGGTTTTGCAGGTTCTTTTAAAGAAGGCAGTTCCCTGCCCTGGCTTGAAGGATCAAACATTGTCGCTTCCCCAGGGATTGCTTAGCAAAGAGGAAAGTAGCGTTGCCAGACGGTGTTGTGGGTTTGTCATGACAGCCACAGGCCAGTTCCTGGTTAGATACAGTGCATTAGGGGGAAGAATAACCCACCTTGGAAAACCATCGATGCGATGGTAGGTTGGAAAAATAAAGGTCAGGGAGAATGGGGGAAAAGCAGAGCTCTGCTGGTCTAGCAGAGCCAGAGCAGCCCCTGAGGAGGGGACACGCACTGGCTGGCCACCCGACACATCCCGGGTATTAGCTAATGAACTGGCTCAGCTGCTGGCAATTACAATTTGAACAGTCCAGGTGGGGAAGCCTGTGCCAGCAGGATTGAAGAAAGCGAGGAGGGGGCAGGAGGGGAGGGGGCGGACATGGACATGCATGGCAGCCCGGGGAATGCTGGGCTCCGTGCTGCCTTCTTGGCAGCTGCCATCTGGCTGGCTAATTAGTGCATGTTATAATGTCCTTTGAGAGTTTGAAGTACTTGTTAGTAATAATAATAACAACAATGATAATAGTCAAGATTAAAAATAATTAAGGAAGCAAACCGTAGAGGAGATTGGATGCTCAACTGCACGGGTAGCTGAGGGGACTTTCCCAGGCTCCTTCCCTGGGGACGAGGCCAATGTAACAAGGTGACAGTTGTGATCCACCTGAGTGGGACAAGGATTTGGAGAGATTTCAGAAGTGCCACCAAACCTTTTCTCTCTGATACATTGGCATTGTCTCCTCCTTTGCAGGCTGTTTGCCCGTGAATACTCCATTTCAATGAAAAGACAGCAGAGGAGAGTTGACAAGACGGCTGACTGTGGGGACCTTATTACCAGAGCTGGAGAAACCAGTGAGCACCTCAGCAGGGGTAGCTCTGCTTGCCCCGAGCGTGGCAATCAGTAAGTGACAGCTTGCTGTGATCCGTGGGGGTGGCAGACGTGTCACACTGGCACAAAGTGGGGGATATTGGAAGAGGTGAATGATAGCCCAAATAATCTGCAGCTGGTATCAGATCAAGCTGTGGAGGCAAATGATGTTCCACAGAGGGCTTAAGGCAGAGGCTGGTGGTGTGAGCACAACTAAATGATGGGGTTTCTGATTTTTTTTTCTAGTGATAATACACATCTCAGGCACTTGGAAAGAAACTCTTTTCCTTGGTGCTGTCATCACTGAAAAAAGGTGAGGAGGAGAAATTGTTTTTCAACACACCCCTAACAGGCTGTAATCCCAGTTTCTAGCAGCTGTCAGACATGTGGCACAGGGATGGTGAGGGCAGGGCCTCAGCTCAGGCGGGCAGGAGGTGGCATGGTGTTATCATGATGGGCAAGATAGGAGCAGAGAGAGCTTTGTGTCCCCATGTTTGGCAGCAAGGAAAGCCTCCGAGATTCTTGGCTTTCAGGAAATTAGGAAAAGGCTCAAAGCAGGGTGAGAAGGTGGTAGAGATAAGTGGCAAGGCAGGGCGAGGAACTGAAATGAGCTTCATTTGCTTGGTCTAAAAAAACCTGAGACATGGAGGAGGCGAGCTTAAGAGCATGAGCATTAAGCTGGACTCCGGTTCCAGCTACACTGGAGCAGCTCTGGTCACCTGCTACCCTTGGCCTTCATGGCAAAATCCTGCAGTTTTGTCAGGTCTTGCAGTTTTGGGGCTCTTTAGTGGGTGCCCCAGCTCCTGGAAATTACTAAAGTCTGTGAAGACAGCTGTTGCATCTTTTAAAAAAAGTATACAGCCCACATAGTTATGGAAAAAAAGTACAGAAAAGGTGCTTTTTTAAGCCTAAAGGCTGAGAAAAGAGAGTCCAACAAGAAGAAAATATTTTTTTTTTTCTTTAGTGACTGAGAAGTGTGTTTCGGCAGGTAAAATTGTGGTTTCTTTAGAAAGCAGAGACAAGATTAAATGTATTGTAAGATACATGCCAAGCCAGACGGCAGCCGAGACTCACAAAGCAGGTAACGGATAACAGATACTAAAGTTCGATAAAGCAAAGGAGAAATAACAGTGGTGAATGCCGTCATCTGAAAGTTGTTTCCATTTCAAACCAACCTTGCCAAGGAATCTGCTCCTCACTTTTCTGTGTTATGCTAATTTTGTGTTTTGTTTGGTTTTTTTAAAGAAAAGAACTTCCAAGAAATGCTGGCCCTCTCTTCCGAATCAATATTTACTCTAACTGCAATAGTGGGCAGCGCCAAGTGTCCCCTGCCACCACTGCTCCGCTCTGCGAGTGCGTGGGCAGCGCGTGGGCAGTGCGTGGGGGACGGGGCCACGCGGCGCGGGGGCTGCCCCGCTTGGTGTGCGTGCTGGTGGGAGAGCGCTTGGCCACAGAAGGTTTACCGTGGGTATATCAGGCTGGAGGGTAGTTATTCTGAGACGGGGTAGCACGCCAAAAATAAACGAAAAAGCCGACCCCAAGGCAGGGAAAGGTTGACGTGCGGCGGGGAGCGGGGGCTCACCAGCCACTGGATGGCGTTGTTGTTTCGCACGGAGAGAGGCTGCCGAGGCTGCCCTGGCCCCTGGCCTGGACCCGCTGCGGGAGGCTGGGCTCCAGTTTCAGGAGAAACCACCGCGGTTCCCCTGAGCACGACGCGAACGAAGGCGGATTGGCAGAGCTGCCCCCGCGGGGCAGAGGGCGCGGGGAGGAGCCCGGTCCCTGCCGCGCTCAGCGTCCCCGTCTGCCGCCGCGGCGGCCGCCCCGGGTTCGGCTCCCGGCCGGGGTTCGGCTCCCGGCCCGGGTTCGGCTCCCGGCCCCGGTTCGGCTCCCGGCCCGCAGGGGCGGCCGGAGGGTGAGTACGGCCCGGGGATGCCCTTCGGTGCCGGCCAAGGGCGACAGAGGCTGGTGCAACCGAGGCTGGTGCAACCTTCCTGCGTGCCCTTTGCCACCCCGGTGCAGACCAAAGGGAGGGCGTGAGATCTGGGAGGTGAGCGCAGCCACGGCTTGCGTCAGTCAAAGGTCAGGGGCTGGTGGCATTCGCGGGAGATGCTGCAGACACACTGGAGCCCTCTGTGTGTACTCGGGTCCCGTGCTCCTTCCACCCCTACCTGTCCAGGCCACCAACAGCAGTGGGGACATTCCTCCCTGGGGTCCACTCGTGGGAAGGGAGCGTCTCACTCTTTGCCGTGGAGAAGAGGCAGCACGCGGCTTGCACCTTCATGTGCAGGCTGGGAGAAATGAATATTTGAAAAGAAAATGTTAGACTGGAGGGCTTGATGCTTTGTTGGTGAGGTGAGATCTTCAGAGTGCTTCCTCGGAGCGTGTAGGCAGGGCTGCTCTCCTACTGCTTTTTAACTACCTGCATAAGCATCTCCTGCCTCTCCAGCCAAGACATATACCTGCTTATAGGCTCTTACAGCTGTCAGGATCTATGCAAGCACTGCTGAAGGAAACAGGAACATTAGTGCATATTAAAGCATTAGCTTCAGGAGGAGCCCCTGGGAGTGCCTGTGTGTTTATGTGAGTAGGGAAGGACTGCTCCCTGCTTCTTTCCACACAAGGAGTAGAAAGCACTAGCTGAAACAGGCACGTGGTATGCTCCAGATATGCAAAAGGATGCTTCACACAAGGGGTAATTAATGCAGGCACCCAGATGCCAAAAATGTGTTCGTAATGTGGTGGGAGGAATTAATGGAAGAACAATTAATTGAGGCAATGGTGTCCTCTGTGGCTGAGGGACTTCTTTAACCGCAGGTCACTGGAGGCTTGGAGAGTGTCCCGGAGATGCAGTATGCTTGCCTGAGCCTACATGCTCAACTCCCTCTTAACCTCTTCCTTAGGTATCCACTAGAGCCACTACTGAGATAAGGTATGGGATTAGATGGACCACTTTTATTCCCCAAGCACTACAATAACTGGGCTGAATACTGCTGGGATGCTTTAGGCTGCTGTGGCTAGACCACAGACAGCCATTTCTTTCTTTTCTTCTATTTTTTCTTTCTTTCTTCACCCTAGAAACTGTGTTCATGCAAATAACTTGCTGTGTGTGGCCTCAAAGAGGAAGCACAACAGCTGTTGCTGGTGAAAGGTGATTTCATCTTGTGGAGCCCTTCCACTCCTGTGCCTGGCCTGGCCTACTGTGCCCATTATTTGGCTTTAAATATCTGCTGTATTTGGGAAGCTGCATAATGAATTTCCCTTCAAGGCTGTATGAATGTTGCAGTGTATTTTGCCAAAACCTGCGTGGAAACTGCAGAAAGGAGAAGGGAAAATGGCTGAAGATTAAACATGGCACAAGAGGTGAGTTAAATTTGGGTGGAGAATTTCTAGTATTTGTTTCTTGGAAGTGAAAAATACTTAATTGTATTCTGCATTTATTAGACCCCAAGCTAGTTCTGCAAATCCCAGCCATGGCTTTCAGTCCTAGCCATAGAGGAGGGCTAGCCATGTGTCTGTCTTGTCAAAGCCCAGCTGGAATATATGGGTATCACAGCTCTGAGAATGGCAGCTCTAGTTTAACTTTTGTTCTGCTGAGCTGCTGCAGGTCACTGTCATCCTGGAAAAAAACGTTCTGGGAAGTGCCAGCCATCGTGGCTGCCGAGGCGCAGGAGGCTGGCCACGGGCTCACGCACTTACTGCACTTGGGCAAACGTTGGCTGTAACTATGTGCTAATCAGGCATGCAATTGCCAAAAAGGGTTTGCAAACCACCTGCAGGCTCCAGTCTGTTCTCCTCTCTTTGAACAGCTCTGAACAAAGAAGTCTCCTTCTTTTTTTCTTTTGTTTTTGAAGATTTTTACTGGGGAATTAACAGCCAGAAATAATGTTGCTTCACTAAGCAAGTAAAGGACTTGGAAATAGGTTTTCCATCTCCAAGAGGGGCCTTGATTTTCCTTCCTGGGTAGCCAAGGGCACCCCAGAGCAGTGCGAGGCTGCTCGCTCTCCTCTCCGCTGGGACCAGCCTACTGCTTGCTAAATGGCCTTGACTCCAGCAGGCTCCTGTCTCAGTGCTGACCTGAGCTGACCTGGCTGTGTTTCTGAGGCTGTGCAGCACAGCGTCAGCATGCGATGCCCCAAACGCCACTGCCACTGTTCACGGAGCTCCAGCAGCCCCAGCGAAAGTCAGTGGGAAAAGCCACAGTGGCAGCCTGAGGCTTCTGGCATGGAGCAGAGGCTTAAGGCTCCCCAAAGGCCACGGGGTGGGAAGGAAAAAGTCACTCTCCAGGTTTATTTTTGTTTGTATTTTAATAGTAGGGCTGCTCACAAGTGGAATCGTCTACATGCTGCCATGGAAACACCAGCCTTGGTCCCCAGCACAGTTGGAAGCCATCTGCAAGGGAACAATTGTTGGCCTGTTTGTGTAAAATCATCCGGGGTGGTGCTGGGTGGCGTGCGGCTGGCCAAGGGGAAGCCACACTGAGACTCGACAGGATGTGCTTGTCACACTGAATAATAAGACATACAAATGCCCTCAGACAGGGTCCACAACATCCTGTCTGGAGAAGAGCTGATGTGCAAAACCAGTGTGAATCAAATTGGTTTGAATGAGTGTTGGAGTGAGCATTTGATTCCCAGGGGCTCCAGCACTTTACATGCAATACTTATGGGCGTTCATGCTGCCAGCTTTTTGGTTTGTGTGAACGCGGGGACCTCCATGCAAGCCGAGGTCTGTGTGTGCAAAGAAAAGTCTTCTGGGAGGCGACAGTGTGGGAACCCCCAGCAGGCTGCTGCTCCTGTGGAGCTGAATTTCAATTGCTCCAGGATGGGAAACGGAGCCAGGTTAACTTTCTGCTTATGAACAGTTTGACTGAACACACCAGGCTTATGAAGCTCTTGGCATGAAGCATGTGCAGAAGACTGAGCATCAGCCAGCATTTGCCTAAACTGCTGGGGAACCAGCTCCTGGCTTTACTCAACTGTGCATTGGGCTTCAAATCTGTGAAGAGCAGGTTCTGCTCCCAGGCAGCTGCCCTACCCAAAAAGAGATAGACATGAAAAAGAAAAGTACATGAGAAATGGCAGAGAATAACCTGATCCACACTAACTTCCTCCCTTGCTTTGGCAGGACTGCTAAGCCTGGGATTGCTCTGCTGGCCCATAACCTAAATGTGCTGGGTACTCGCTCTGATGTCAAGAGTGTGTGTCGCTGAGCTCTCATACTGACGCCGCATGGGAACCCACCGGAGAGCCCTGCCAGGGGAAGGTGTCCTTTCTTTGCTAGGAATGGGCGAGGTTGCAACCTGCTGGCTGCCAGCGGGGGCCAGCTCTGCCCTCCACCCTTCAGAGGTCCTTCAGCACCAAGAATTTGTGTTTCTTACTTGCAATCTGCCCAGAAGTCCAGAACAGGCAGCGCAGAGGCTCAGGACATTGCCTGGAGTCCACAGAGGAGCTGATTTCTCCTTGTTGGCAGAAAGGGGAGCTCAAACAGCATCGTAATGCGTGTGCATTGAACCTGCTGAGCTGAGTTTGCCCACCCGCAGTCCTTCCCCCACCACCCCGGCAGCCCTGCCTGAGCCCTGCCTGACACAGCTGGCAGTCGTTCATTCCAGCTAGCTTGTAAACCCCCTTCATTTCTGCTTGTCCCCTGCTTTGAGCTCATTTTCCTCCAAGATCCCCATGGCTGCACTTTACATTTGTGAATGTTCAGGGGAAAAGATTTTGAAGCTTCTAGGCTCAGATGCCAGAACAGACTCGCTTTCTGGGAGAATTTGCTGTGGTTAACCTGACTGCAAACATCTCATTCAGCCAAGCAAAGAGGAGAAAAATTACTTGGCTTTAATCTACTTCATCTTCAAAAATACTTAATAAAAGAGGGAAAATAAATGCGGGGGGGGGGCTCATGGGCATCCTGAGAGCAGAAAAAGAGGTAAAATTAATCCTATCAATAATCCATGATGAATGATTCACTCAGCTCTTTTATTCACAGTTGCATATAGTTATCCGTATTCACGCAGAGATGCAGTACTCATGGAAATATATACAGACTCATATGCATATAAATTACGAAGCCCAGCGAGGGCTCCTACGCAGCCGGGGTTACAGCTCAGCGTAGCTCACACATCATACACGGCTGCATGGACCTTGCTCCCGCTGGGCTGAGCACAGGTCGCCGAGCAGCCGCTGGGTTCTTGGAGCTTCAGGAGGATTCTGCACAGCCACATGCCAGGGCTTGGCTCCTTGCTGCTTGCATTTTCACAGCAACTTCATCCACGTGCTCTAGCAGGGATGAGGAAGGGAAGGGGTCCGTATCACCCTCCCTCCTGGCAGGGTGCACGTATGGGAAGAAGTGCTGTAAAGCTAGCATTGCCCAGTGTCCAGCATGCTGCATGCTGCCTGGTGGGAGAGGTGACACCGGTGTCCTCAGCCCTCAGCTGCTGCCACACGGTTCCCCTGCACTGAAGCTTCCCTCTCTTTTGCCAGTTTACACCAGAATCTTTTCTCTGGTTTCAGTGGTGTGGTCCCAACCCCCTGGCAGCAGCAGCCAGTGCCTCCTGCAGTGCAGAAAGACAAACACCCGACCGCCCCACGGTGCTGTGAGCTGAGAAGCTGGCTCCTTGCAGCACTGGGGGGGTGGCAGGAGGCAGGAGATGTATTTCTGCTTTTCAAGCAGCTCTTTTTCTTCCAAAACTTCTTTGCAGGAGAAAAGAACCAAGTGGAAAATTTTCATTAGAAATAGGGGTTTAAAAAAAACAGTTAAAAGAATATGATGAAATTTCTGTCACAATTCTGTGGTCTGCAGAGAGTGGACTGATGTGGCCCAGCGCTCCGAGAGCCTCTCTCAGGAGGAGCCAGAGGAAAGGCGAGACAATGCTGAAGAGCAGAGGACACAACCCCATTGGACCCCGCTCTGGCGTGGGGAGCACTGTGGCTATGCGCGCTCAAGAGGAAAACCCGAAGTACACAGAGCCAGCAGCCACGCCAGCCTGCGAGGACAAGCCCACCAGCCTGTGAGGACAAGCCCACGGGGAGAGACGTTGCTGGAGGGAGGAGAAGAGGCAGCCTAGGAGGACGCAGCCCCAGCACAGGCACTGCCTCCTCTCCTCCCCAGCAGAGCTACAGCAGCACCAGCACTCCACCAGGTACCCATGTCTGCTCAGGCTGAGGTTGCTTTATGATCAACTGTCATTTCGCCCTCCGTCATCCTTATGTTTCTTATGGATTGTTTAGTAGTTGCCAGCTCATGGACTGTGAACGGGGAATTTGTTTACAAAAAAATTGTCTCCCGTAAAAAGGAAAGACAAATTCGTCCCCTGATATCAGACTTATTTAATATTCCACCTCACATGACTGGAAGCAGGAAAGGGGTAGGTGGTTTTACATATGTCTGGCCATTTAAAAGTTAGGGCTGTTGATGGAGAAGGAGGTTTTTGCAAAAGGCAGCTGACAGCCACCCATCGTAGAGGAGCTGCCCTGCTCTCCGGTGGGGAGCCCCTGTCCTGCAGGCAGCAAGCGGCTGCCTGGCCCTGCTCCAGCTCTAACTCTCTGGCTGGTGCTGACATGGGTGCCCCTTGCTTTGGTTTCTTCTTTGGTTTTGAGATAATAAATACCACAAAGGGTCACTCTGAGAGGGCATTTTAATACTTGCAAAATAATTTTGCAACCCTCAGATGGAACCTGAAATAACAATATCCGTATTATGAACAGCAGTAGTTACACTGTTAAAAATGAATGCAAATGTTCTCCTTTAAAGCTAAAAGTCAGACGTGCCTTAAACTAGATTTTAGATTCATATATCCAGGTAGTGTTTATAAATAAAGTATGGTGAATAAATCAAAGTGCTCTGGAAACTGTGAGATTTCATAACATAGATGTCAGATTTTGATTATTTAAAGGCCTGTCTGTCTAGGTATCACTAGTGTGACCCTCTTCTTTTTGATCGCTTCAATTTTGAACTGCTTCCCACCTTAGCCTGGCTCAGCACTTTTATCATGAGTGTGGGAACCTGGATGCATGGCAATGCTGTAGCATCCAGAGCGCTCCCTGGACCAAATAATGAATAATGTAAAGAAAGGAGGTGGTGGCAACAGTGAGACATAATTTTAAGTAAGGATGAGCACCATATCAGCTGATTCTGTAAATTAGATGTAGACCAGAATTTTCCTCCTGCCTCACCCCTTCACAATGGTTTCACTTGCAAAATGGACTGAGATGCAAACCACTGAGAAATCCGAGGTGTTCAGTTACTGCATCCGTTCTTTTCAGCTTAGGTCTGGGTACCAATAGATGCCACGGCCCAGGCAGAGTGCTTACTTCAGAGGTAACCTCCCAGTGAGAGCAGGAAAGCTTGCATTTGAAATGGAACAGAAAGAAAGAAGTAGTTCTTCCCCAGCAGAGTGGGAGGACTGCATGATCTAATGGCAGGTATAGCCCTAATAAACTTAATTTATTTAGGCTCTCTTTTTAATAAAATCCATCCCACACAACTGGGCAAAGGAGACCATGCTGTGTTCAAAGGGAACATGCCATGCACACCAAAAAGCCTCTCTGTTAAGTTGGGTTTATCTCCCTCTCCCTGTCTTATATCTGTGCCTAAAAGCGCAGCCAGTGATCTAAAGCAGCAACGGAGTTACTACTGCAGAAGCGAAGGCAGCGAATTCCACTGCATAGTGACTGTGATTCAGTCCCGATGAATCACTCAGCCACTTTTTTTCTCAACTAGATCTTTGGTTTTATTATTGTTACAGAAGGAAAAAAGGAGGAGGGGGGAAAAGAAGAAAAAGCCACTGCCTTATCTTCCTCTCTAATACTTTCCAATTTTTCTTTTTAAAAATTTAATTAAATTTTTGTAGGCAGCCCATTCAGACTGAATAAACTCTTTGATAATCCTGGAGGGGAACCTGCATTAAAAGGAGGTGTGATGTAGTATGACCAAAACTGATGACAGCATCGGGGTTCAGCATGACCTGTTCTCGAGGTTCAGAAACACCCAGCAATGGAAGGGTCTTGTACGCTACCTCCTCCATGCATCAAAATCCATTCCCCACTCCGTGGTTTGCACCTGGTAAAGCAAAGAGAGTGCCAGGATCCTGAGACCAGGACTGCAGAGGAGCAGCAGCAAGCAACCTTGCTCTGCTCAGGCACTGCTCCCATTCAGGTATCTTTACGCAAGGAGATCTGTTTTGGTCAAGCTTCTGCGAAGGACTCCCTTAGCTCTCCATCCACCTGGGCCACTCCGCGGACAGCAAAACACTTTGCTGCTGTAGGTTCTGCCTGGATGGAGAGATAGCTCTGTATACATCTGGTACTCATGGTGTAGAATATTAGTCTTCTCCAAATATTGGCGATACAGGCACACCAAAGGGTCAGGAGGTGAGGAAGTGGGTGGCAGAGCCAGCACAACCAGGACCCACTGCTTGTGCAATGGGTGGGCACAGGCTGGGATCGCTGCCCCGTCCTCCGGCAGGACACAACCCAACTCTTACCAGCAGTGTGCTTTACCCCTGGCTCTAACCGCTGGGGCTGGGGAGATGGAGGCC
The DNA here is from genome assembly GCA_026212715.1 of Elanus axillaris. Taxonomy (NCBI): domain Eukaryota; kingdom Metazoa; phylum Chordata; class Aves; order Accipitriformes; family Accipitridae; genus Elanus; species Elanus axillaris. Next base: position 9,215,301 of record JANZLQ010000044.1, on the reverse strand, counting down.
TAAGATGTCAAGACCCTCCTCCAACTGCAACTTTTGAATCTGCCTTCTAGCATTCAGGTTTTCAAAGTGCATTTCCCTAAGACTGCAGTGAACACAGCAAGGCTGGGGCAGGAGTTTGCTGCAGTGCCAGCAGGAAGGGGACTGCTCGGTTCTCTTTTCCATCACTCTCCGACTTGATGGATGCAGGTGAGCAGCTTTGATCCTGACCCATGGTGCTGCTGGTCTTCGATCCAATGAAGCCTTTAAACACCTGCTAGGAAAGCGCATAAACCCGTTTGACTTCAGTTTGCCTGCTCATGTGCAAACTGCAGCATGTGCTTGGCTTAGGGCTCCGCACTCTGATGTTTTCCCTTTTATGCTATCAGGCTCATTAGTAGTAGCTGCTGGAGATCCTGACTCAGAACAACAGCAAAGGCAAGTGAGCAGCTGCTCTGAGGACTCAGATCTTGTCAGGAAGAGCTACAACTGCTTGCTCCATGAACAGGCATCAAGCCATATATATATAAATTGAGTATTAAAGCTAGAGGCGATAATAATGAGTTGTCCAGAAAGCTCATATTTGTACTACAGAGAAGAAAATGAAGCCAGACCAAAATTGTTTCAGGAATGCTTTAACTTCCAGTTTTAAAATGACCCATCTCAGCTCCACCCAGATCAGCCTCATCCACTTTGTCCTCAGTGGTGCAAGCCTGAGAAAATCCAAACTATGACAAGGTGTTTCTTGACGGATTTGATCCCAGTTTTACTTTTCTTAATGTTATTCTTTATCTGTCTTTCAGTTACTATAGTGATGAACAAATGCATGCAACAAACACGAGGTCTGGTAGCCTGGGAAGGCGTGTTTTCCTGCAATGGCTGAAAATACCGCCAAATTTTTTGAGAAATCAGTTGAAAGATCTTTGCCAAAACCCTTCAGATCTTTAAAAAAATGGATCCTATCAAGCAAGTTGATAATAAATTGTGTTTAATATACATTTATTTTTTGAAACTTTATGAATCTTGTAAGCAAGCAACATACATTGCAATTTGTTGGATGCTCTGGTTTCTCCTGTATCTACGTACCACCAAAGACATCCCTTTTCCAGGTGCAAGGACCTGAGCTGTGATTAAAGGGCATGAAATGGATAGCTACAAACCAAGTTTCTTCTCTGAACTTGGGTGTACTCTGGATCACCCCATTCCAGTACAGTTCCACTCTGAGAAACGACAGCCGAAGAGCTCGCAGTGGCGTCCCTCGGGGTCACCCACAAAGCCCTAGAGGCATTGTACAAGTGCAGCAGTGTGCCTGAATCCATGCCATGGAGCTCAACAAACTCAGTCTCTTGGAGTCAAATCTGCTGACGTTTGTAGCCAGAAGTTACATCAAGATGGAGAGGCCAAGCTGAAGGGCCCAACCCTGTGGATTGGGTTTCAGTGTGGGCATGGAGCCCACATAGTTACACAGAGAGAATGGAGGAGCCTAGTCTCACGCAGACCCAGAGGTACTGGTGATGGAGGGAACCCAGCTAGACCCTGGAGCTGCAGCTGAAGCCGAGTGCTGGTAGTTGGAAAAATACCACTTCATGTCCAAAAGCAGGTCTGGTCAGAAATCCTCCCCGCAGCTGTCAGTACTGAGACACATGTTTACATGAGATGTTTACAGGCACTTTCCAAAGGAGAAACTGTAGAAATGCACTGAAATTCACAGCTTTGAATCCCCCAAACCCAAAATGCAGTTCCAGATGTGGAAGGTGAGCATACCTGAAGGTGGAGCTGCTCAGATCGTGCTTTTATGCTCACTCCAATATTGCAATAGGTATTTTAAAACTTCAGATGATGAGCTGGTTGTGGTGACCACCTCTGCCAAGACTGAGGTTTGTTAAGGGTCACAGGGTCAGCTTTTCAGCTGCCAAAGCTCTAATGATGTCAAAGGAACCGGGCTGACACTGCAAGTAAAAAACGCTCTTGTGGTGTGGCTTCACTTCCCTTCTGCTATTTTCGCACACAAACAAACAGACAAACGCACAACCCCCTGAAGCTGGCTTTCAAAGCCGAGAGGGAGAGAAGCCTTTGCCAGGATCAAGGGAGATTTGCCCTCCCCAAGGCGCTCAGATAAAAACTTGGAGGATGGGGCTGGGAGAATGCTCCGGGACCCGGCTGAGGGATGAGGCTGCCGGGGGGCGGGCAGAGCCGCCCCCCACCTGGCCAGGGCAGGGCAGGGCAGGGGCGCAGCCCCCCCGGCCCGGCCCGGGCGCACCGCGGCGGCACCGACCCAACTTTTCTCGGCGCGGAGCCGGCCAGGGAGCGCCGGCAGGAGCGGGGGGGTGGTCGTGCGGGGCCTGGCGGTCGTGCGGGGCCGGGCAGCCCCTCTGCT
>JANZLQ010000044.1:9201856-9212554 GCA_026212715.1 Elanus axillaris | reverse complement strand
GGTGCGCTGCCGGCCGCGCCCGCATCCCCCTGCGCCTCGGCGGGCACCGCGGCCGGGCGCGCTGGGAGCGGGGGCCGGCGCTGCGCCCGCAGCTCCGAGGGCCCGAGCGGAGCGGGGCCCCTGTGGCGGTTTCGTGACTCTCCGCCCTCGTTCCGCGCCCGTGTGCGCTGCCGCGGGGGGCTGCGCCCGTGGGACACGCACGTGCCCGGGCCGGTCGTGCGGGGGGGCATCCCGGCGGAGAGGAGCCCCGCTCCGCCTTGGGGCGGGAAGCGGTACGGGCATCTGTGGGCTGTGGCTACGGCTTTGGCACAGGCTGGGGCAGGAGCTTGTGCGGAGGGCGGGGGGGGGAGGTCGGTGTGTGCGGGATCGCACAGACAGCCGGCCGGGGAGAACGGTTTTGGAGTGGTGTGCGCTGCCGGCCTGTGCGCCTGCCAGCTGCGATGCCTCTGCGCCTCTTCAGCCGGTGGTGTCCAGCAAACTGCTGGAATTATCAGCAGCCATCCGCTGGAAGGCAAGAAACGTTATTCTGCCTGGGACAGAGCAGGAGCTCGGTGCCACTGAGAAAGTTATCGGGCGGAGAGAGAAGCTCATCGGGCGCTGCAGGAGTAGGAAACTTCGCTTGAGTGAAGGCACTGAAGGAAGGTGTTTTGCGGGAATGGAGCTACGGGGAGTCAGACAGCTTTGTGCTCTGACAGTCATGTCCCAGGGTCCACAGTGCAAAGCTTTTCCCTGTCACATCCGAGCCATCCAAGCAAGCTCTGTGTCTGTTCCAAGCTCGTGTCGCTGAGGCTAAGCATTTCATTGCTGCTGAACACTGACCTTGCTCAGGCTTACTCCAAAGCTGAGAGAAGTTAGCGGGAATCTTGCTCATGTCTAAGTGCTTTGATTGAGGTAATGGGAGTGGAGCCAGTTTGTGGATCTAACACCAGGAGAGACAGAGCTGTGTCTGTGAGTGAAAAACTAGTGTCATTTCCTCAACCCCCCGAGGCATCTTTCCTAGCTCCAAAACAAACTTCCCCCATGGAAACTTCGAAGAAGGGTGACTAATTAAAACATTACACAGCTGCAAGTTTCTGCTGCTTCAGGGCAGAGAGGAAGGAGCTAGGTCCTGGTTTGCCAGCTTTAAGCTCCCAGACAGCAGAGGCAGTTGGCTGCGACTGTGCTTTGAAGTGTGTGATGTCATTATGACTTCAGTTCTTTTAAAAAATAAAATACTTTTAATGGGAATAGTGCCCCGTGTTTCTTGAAGGAAAATGATTTTCTGCGTCCTGTGTTACAGCAGTTGACTACTTTTGCTTGGGATAGCAAAGGCAAGGTAGGTTTTTTTAGGAGGTCACTTGGATTTTGTCATTGTAGCAGCTGATGATGGATAGCCCGGCTGAGGTCGGTCTCTGGGGAAGACAGCTCGGGATTTGCAGCAGTCTGTGCAGTACCACTCTTTGGGGGAAGACCAATGGGGTGGGAGCTGCAGGTGCGCCCACCCCTGCTCCTGGGCAGGGGGGACCCGGGGACCCGGCCCCCTGTGGCATTCCTACCAGGAGGCGGAACTCCTGCGATGTGCAGGAGCAGCAGCAGCCACCTTCTCCTCTGAAAAGATCTTCACTGCTTCTTTTCTGCTCTCCCAGCCTGACCTTGGCACTTTCAGTACTGTCCAGTAATGCTGTTGAAAAACAAACATATGAGTGAACCTGTGTGTTTGCTTAAATAATAAGTATTTACACACTAAGGTATGTTTATCTTTTTTTCCTTAACAGTCCCCTACTGGGGATAGACAAAAATAGTTTAATTTCCCCAGGACATTGTAAACACTGATTTAGAAGTAAGAGGAGCAAGTGCACTGACTGTGCTTGTTGGCTCATTAAAGCCCTCTAGGAAGTCTCCAAATTGTACATGCAGCTCCTCTGCACCGTGTTCCTGTGAGTGCCATCAGTGGTTCTCCCCACCTCCTCCTCCCCGTCCTCTGGAGCCAGCTGGCACACCTCGAGTTTGCTCCCCTTTTTCGAGTAGTCCCTATCTCCAGGAAATCTGAGGCAGGACAAAGAGCAAGGTACTCCTCCAGGTAAGGGTGCCTGCCAGCATGGGTCTGAGTCCTTTGGGTGAGAACTGTCTGTTTGGACCTGGTGGAAGGGGTTGTCGGATGAATGCAAGGGAGATACAGCTTGACATGGGAGAGAGGACTGCAGGCAGTGTGTGGTGAGAGGGGTGTGAAGAGGAGAAGGTGGAGAGTTCCCCACCTCTCCTTTGAGGACACCTCAGGTCTCTCCCGCTTTCTACACTCCTCTGCTCCTGGGCTGGAGACAGCAGGAGGCAATGCCTGGGGGGATGTGGAGGAGAAGGGGGAATCCAGATCCTGGTGCCGTGGTGCACTGGGACAGAGGAAGGAGCTGAGCCCCTTGAGGTGAGAACCACGGTGTCCTCTGTGGGGCCTGACCATGCTTCCTACTGTCTCCCACATTGTAGGAGCAGGGAGCGAAGGGTATGGAGTGTATGCCAAGAAGGTGCGAGGAGGCGACATATTGCCTTGCACATCCAACTGTCACACTACACAGTATGGAAATACTTGTTGTGGGTTTGTGTTTGAAACCAAAGCTGTCATTTGAGTGAAAAGCAGGAGACTGCCGTCCTTCCAACACTTGCTGGTGTACGGGAGCGGAGAAGCAGGGTAGGATTGACCCATGCCTGGTTTGGTTCACAGACGCAGATGCCCAGGTTGTGTAAATGGAAGTAATCACAGTGATTTCATTGAGGAGCCACGCTGATTTAAGCTGCCTGGGGATCTAGCACAAGGACTGTAGTGCATGTTGGTATAAATACTGAGAATACTGCAGCTAAACATCTGGGCTGACAGTGTGCCAAGTCAATAGAGCCTCCTGTGTCAGGGCATGATGATCAGTAAGCTCTTGAGGGTTAAAGAAAATCTTCCCTCATGGGAAGACTACTAAATAATTATCCACTTATGCCTTCCCTAGCCCATTTGCTGAAACGATGGTGATGAGTGCCAAGCTAGAGACCGTCCTCTGTTCTGATGTTGTCATTCCTGTGCTTCATTCCTCAGCTAGTGTCTCAAAAAATTTTCCAAGTCTAAGAAGACTCATACACCAAATTAAATAGTATAGGTGTTTCTTTGGAAACCCAGTTGATTGCTCTAGGAAGCAGAGTTTTTCACCCTGAACACTGACTATAAGGATGCTGAGGAGCAGGGTGACCCTTTCTGATTGCCCTGGACTGACCCCCAAAATTTTCACCCTACTGGGGTCAGCTGGTGATGGCAACTTCTACCTTCAGGCCTGCACTTGTGGCCTACACTTGCCCTCAGCTATTAACGTCTCATTCTTCCTCTGTGCTGATGTAGGAAAAAAAAAAAAAGTGTGGTATCGTTTCTCACCGCGCATGAATTACGTCTAGGGTGGGAAAGCAGGGGGCAGTTCCTTCAGGTCTCCAGAGGACTGAACACCAGCATGTTTTCTGCTCCTGCCACCTGCCTGTGTGTAGGAACAAAGCCATAGGAAAGGTAAAATGCACATTTAGCTTAGGGCCAGCTGCAGCTCTGAGGTTGCTACCATGTGGGCACACGCGACCGCTGGTGTTTAGCTGGGGAGGCTGCATTTAGTTGCGAAGAATCTCATTGTGGTGCAATTTATGGAGAAGGGAGGGAAAGCGCTTCGTGCCTTTCACATGTCCTTGCACTTCTGTTTCCTGGGGTTGCCTGTTCTCCCTGGTGCATTTTGTTGTGGGGCTGCCTTTTTTTCCTGAGAAAGCTGGTGTTTGTCAGCATGATCTAACCTTTGCCTCAGCTGGTGCAGAGGGTGGATTACCTCCCACTGGAGCCTTAATGTGTGGGTCAGGAGATGGGAGAGGGCTGAGCCATATGCTTGTTCTTTCAGCTAACATGAAACTGAAACCAGTATTTTCAAAGCAGCTAACTTTAATCTGGTCTTGTTGTGTAATTCCATTAGACTTATTTTTATTAGAACAAATAATCTAATTCGGGCCCCTCCTCAACCCTAATGCGTTTGAGTGGCTGCAGACACATGGGTTACAATGAGAGACACAGCCAGCAGTGCATGGTGGAAAGCAAATTACTCTGTAAGAAGACAAATTGAACTTTGACAATTTTATGTAATTAGGGGAACAATTAGAGAAAATAGCTGGAGGTGCACTCGCCCAGTGGTTCGTGCACTGGTGGAGATGGGTGGTGGGGTGGGAGCTGCTCCCCAGGGCAAGAGTCATCCCTGAACACGTGGCACAGTGGTGCCGGGGTGCAGCGACAGCCCACCTGGGTTCTGTCTCCAGCCTGGGATGGGAAGGTGATGGGGAAAAGCCACTTGCTGACCTTCTGCGCTGGTCACCAGCAATACAGTCTTACTCAGAGGTGATCTAGGTTTTACAGAGCCATGATTTGGTTTTGTCTGGTGCAGCAGGGGCTGGATCAGGACCTGTTGCACAAGGTTGAACAGGGGGAGCGTTTTCTTCTGGGTTCTCCTCTTTGCTCCTGAGATCGCTAGATCTGTATTTCATAGAGCAGAGGCAGGAGTTCAGTGCCCTGCCTTTAGTATATCTCATTCCCACCTACTCCACCCTGCCCTCATCTCCATCTGTAAAGGTACTCACACCCACAGTATTGTTTAAAGTCATTGAGCTCTGTGTAGGCTCAACGCCTCGGAAAATCAGGCCTGCGAGGTCCCACTCACACATGCACCCATTCCTGGCTGCATCCCCATGCTCTCTCTGCCTCCCTCCCTAACTCAGTGCCTGTCTTCTGAGCTCTGGCTGGGCGAGAGCCTCGTTCAGCCACATGCTGCAAAGCTGAAGTTGTTGTCGGTGGCTGCATTTGCATTGCAGTGGCACAGCTTCCAGCTGCAAGCACCGGAGCTTCTGTTGGCTACGGCAGAGCAACAGGGTAAGGACTTCAGCCCAGCTTAGAGCAAGCAAAGCAAAGGGCCGGTGTCGGATGATGGTGGGGCACTTGTTCAGCCATCTGCTCGGGCTCCATTTGCTCAGAATCACATTGCTGAGGCTCGTTATTTTCTTTGACTTTTTTCCCCCCTTTCGGTTTGAGATGGCTCAGACAAGTTCTGCCCTTATTATAGTTCCCATGGAGACAGATTTGATGCCGTACATTAAAGGGGGGTGAGGCGCAGTCAGCTCTCGTCTGGGCCAGCAGTTCCCCCTGTTCATTTGCACAGCATCTCTCCCAGTGGGAACCCAGGCTCCGGGTCCTTGTCAGGTTCTTTGTCTCCAGAAACAAAATCCTAAACCGTGTCCTCCTCTGTTATTTTTTGTGCGTGGGGCACAGTGAGAGTGTGCTCTGGGGGCTCTGGCACCCCTGGGGATGCCTACACTGTGGCTAGTTCTGAGCAAACTTTGACATTATGCCTTTCAGCATATGAGCAGCCACTTTCATAGCATCCATGAAAAGTTCACAATACTGTCTTCAAATGCAGAAGGGTTAATTTGGACTGATGGACGGCAACAAATGAATCCATCAATTTTAGGGTGTACCATGGCTGCTTTAACATTAGGAAGGTCACAGATGGTTAACATTAGGATGGTCACAGACCTTTCTGAGAGGTCTCCCTGAGAAGATTTGAAGGATGCAGGTGAACGTTTGGATCAAATGAAGGAACTCTTCCATGCATGAGTCCTTGCTCATCAGGCAAGAAGGTGTCCTGAGGTGTCCTGACTCTAGCAGAGCACCTCAGCTGAACAACAGTGTGCATGACTGGGCCCTTGTAGTGAAGTGAATGGCAAGGTGACATCCAGCTGGTTTCATATGGACCAGAAAAGTTGGAGAAGAATGTTTTTGGGAATCTGCTGAAGTGCTGGCCTCTTTTATGGTGTGCCGTGGCTGCTTTAACATTAGCGAAGTCAAAGCTGCCACCATTAAAGCCCTTCTCAGAGGTCCGCCTGAGAGGACTTGAAGGATGCAGCTGATTTTAGATGAGTCAAAGGAGTGGAACGTGCTGCTTTTTTTATGGGCCCTCTGTGGGGATGTTACAAAAACATGTTTTCCCTGACAGGAGAAACTACTGAAGAAAATGTTTGCCATTCAGCAGAGAAGGGAAAAAGGAAATAAAGTACCACCCCCCCAACCAGTCAACATTGTACCCAGAAAAATGAGGTAATAGCAATGAATATAAATTAGAAGTTAGAACATGTAGGTGTCTGATAAGGGAGGCTAAAGAAATCAGTGAAATAGTAATGAGCAGGAGGGTTAAAGATGAAGAGAAAGCATTTCCCAAGAACATCAGGAATCAATAGAACGCTATGTCCAGCATAACTCCTTTGCTGGGTTCAAATGGTAGGGTCGTAAAGGAAAAGGGAGGCTTAGATTAAACTCCAGCAAATGGGTTATTCTCCAAATCACCCTTCTCCCTGCCAAGAAGTACTGTCTGCCATTGCTATCACCAGAACTCCAGATGAGAAAAAGTATCAGCCAGGTAGACAAGGAGCATAAATTGTCATTATAATAATACCTTGGTCTTAACCTAGTGCATTTTTTACTCTGCACACTTTACTGAAGACAGCAATGCCGTTATTTCATTCTTTTAGAAAGGATGCTAAGAGAAAAGGGGACTTCTCTAAATCGGTGTTGGTGATTAGCAGCAGGACCAGGTATAAACCCCTGTTCTGCAGAGCCCCAGCCACTTACCTATACTCTGTGTTACTGTGGCACTGCACTGATTTATGCCAGTGAAAGGGGACTCATCCATGGAAAAACAGATTCCAAGGTTGAAAACCTTGCCCGCCCTGAAGCTGATAGTAATATTATCACCACTTTAATCTGTGGATTTTTAAAGCCAGAAAAGGACTTCTCTGATTGTCTTGTCTGCTCTCCTACATACAAAAGAAAGATACAAATAAAAGAAAAACTGTAGCTAAGGAAATGTCTTCATGATTAATTCCAAAATATCAGATGGGGCATAATAAAAGGAAACAAACTAGTTGTCTTCTATTATTATTAAAGAAAACAAAAAAAAACCCAAACCCTGTTTAAATCCTCACTCGACTGTGAGGATTTCCAAACAGCCCATATAACAGTATCTGGAAGGACAGAATGAAAGGAAATTATTTCAGGCAGTGGTTTGACCCCTTCTTTGCCTTTGTGGGGCAAACTCCAGGCTGTTCCTGGGAGTTTTGTTCTGTGAGAAGACATATGGTCTTCTGGTTGGTGCAGTGCCAGGTGGAGTGTGTACGGAGAGAGAAGAGAGTCAGGACTCACTGCTGGAGACCAGACCTGTCATGCTGCATCGTGCTTCACTTTATGAGCATGGCCGTTCGAATTAGCAGGACACCTTGGAAAGTGAGGTCCTATTTACCGGGCAGATGAATAGGGACCCGCAAGAAGAAGAAAAGGGGACGCTGGCATGGTGGCATCCCTGGGGGTGGGCAGGGCACTGGAGGCTGAGCGTGCTGTGGAGGAGCTGGGTTTCTGGCGTGGGTGAGCTCCCAGAGAGGAGCCAGCCTTCAGAGCCACCCTGTTGGGCAGTGATGCCATCCTCCCTGCCAGCAGGGCAGCTCCTTTCCTTCGCTGCCTTCCCCATCCCTGATGCACTTTGTGCCTTCGTTCACATGGGGCTGAGCTGACTTTTGAACCAAATTTAGTACAAATGTGTATATGCTAAGTGTTAGAACCCAAAAGGTCCTGATGGACAATTAAAGAAAAACCTATCTGTATTGAATGGATTCCAGGACTTACTCTGAAGACAGTGTTTTCTGGGATGAAACCAGGAGAGGTAGCTCATTGCCATGGGGATGCTGTCTGCTGGAGACACGACCTGCTTGATATCGTATGAGGATATCACAGGTCTGTTGGTCTGTCCTGCCTAACCTTAGGCAAATAACTGGTATCCTGCTCTGCCAGTAAGAAGAAATAGGAGAACTTTAATGCTTCAGCTTCTTGCTTGAAATGTGGCAGGAAGAGCAAAGCAGCTCCCCAAGGGTGGTGGGTGCTGCTTGTCCTGAGGACAGCACTCTGCATGCCCATGCTGCATGTTCACCTTACAGCATTTTGTTATGCCATAAAGCCTCAGAGCATGCATGGGAAACAGAAAGTTTTCTTGGCTTCCACAGGCTACATAAATCAGTAAATACTCTGATGTGCACAGCCCTTGTGCCTGGAGGGGCAAAAGAGGGAGGAAGTCAGAGGCTGGACAGGGCATGTAGCAGGTGACTGAATATTTGGGGCTTGTAGTGCCCTTCTTAATTTTAGGAGATTTCTAGAAGAAGAAATATTTTCTAGAAAAAGAAAAGGGTCTTTTTTGAGAAAGGAAAATACAGTCAACGCACTGTGGGACTCTTGTAAGGTACAAGAGACTCTTTTGGACTGGATTTGCTTGTGAGATGCAGTGCTATAGGTCTAGATGTCACCCTTCTGCCCTCACTCCAAGGAGGGTGGGTGAGAATTTGGTGAAAGTAAAGCAGGAGCTGTGGCAGAGAGACCCATTGTGCAAGCACATAAGAGCCAGTTGCTTGAAGCCAGTTGCTGCTGGTGGAAGATGAAATTCCCTTTCCCTCCTTCTCTTTGCCTTCATCCACTTTCCATTCTGGAGTTATCCATGTTCTTGGATCTGACTTTCAGGTCATGTTGCACATGGACCTGCTCTCAGAGACACAGCCAATTTGGGATCTGCAGCTTTGAAAGACTTTCAGTAGGAGCCAGGCTAAATAATCTACCCTGTCTTTTACTGGAGGGGCATGTCAGAGAAGTGCAAAGTAAGCATCTTGTTGCTGGCATGAGTTTAAGTGCCTTGCTGGTCAGGGGAAAATCACAGGAGCTGATTAAAAACTAATTGCAAAGATGCCTTTTATGAGTGCGTGATGTTCTGTGCACTCTGCTTGGCTGTGTTATCGTATTGATTGGATCCCTTATATTATAACTCATGAAAGAAAACAACCAGCCCTATCTGCACTTCTGTTTACATTTAATAAAATAAATCAAGCGTTACTTGCACAATGATGATTAAAAAAGAACCAGGAAATTAGGAAATCAGAGGAAGAAGGGAATTTCCTTTCTTCTGCCTATTCAGTTCAGGATTTCCCTGATCCATCGAGTAACCATTACCACTGAAGGAGGTAACTGCTAAGAGAGGAAAAAGATGGGCTCTTTGTGAGACACCATGGTGGGTGAGACCTGTAGGTGACAGTCTGCTGTGAAGTCGGGGCAAAGTGAGTGCAAATGTCTGAAGACCTATGTGCAAGGTAAATTATTAGCTCATAGAGGCAAAGCATGTCGGGCAGCCAGCACTGAGCTTCGGCTCTCTCCTTTCTTGTACCCATCACAGAGCCTTAACTAAATTTCCCTTAAGACCTGCAGCAATCCCTTGATAGAGTTGTGCTGTGGAGGAAACCAAGTGAAGCAATTTGCCCAGGGCAGCCAAGGATACCAAGGGCAGAGCAAAGACTCCAGTTCTGTCTTTCCATAACTAAAGCTAGTCTTTGACCCCTGAGACCCTCCTGTGTCCATAGCTGTGATTGTCCACAGGGCCCTTCCCTCGGCAGCTGCTGGAATGCCCTTCCTAAATGCTGCACATGCACCAGGCTAGTTTCAGTTGGCATCCTCCTTTGTACTTTGTAAAGCGCTCCAACAAGAAGTATCTCCTCCCCCCATGGCTCCCTAGAGCATCAGCTCTTGTCCAGCTCTCTCTTAAACTGTATTTGCCTATGATGGGTATGAGATTGTCAGTTCAGTTTTAGGTCAGGCACTACAGGGACAGCAGAAGGAGAAACGTGGGCTCTGGTCACTGGGGATTTTGCAATGCAACGCAACACGTCTTGATGTGATGGTTTTGGTGTCATAACCTCGTGCTTTCCTGAGGTGTCTATTTTTTATTTATATGGGCACATTGGAAACACTGACATTGGGATTTAGGTTGGTTTTGCCTGGAATTGTTGATAGCTTCTTCAAGAGTGACTTTAAAGTTTTTATTCTGAAATTATCACAGTAGGGGGCCCACAGTGATGTTTTATGTTACAATGCCATGATAATGAGATGCCAATAAACTACCATTAAGTTCACCATAGTATCATTGTTTGGTATATAGAAGCTGGTTGGTAAATATACATTACATGAAAAAAATCTACTCAGCAAATTGTGCTTCCAGTGAATTACATAGGAGACATCAAAGGGAATTAGGGCTGTATTAAGGTCTAGCTTCTTCAAATGAACTATTTTTTAAAAAAAGAAGGATTTGGGGCAGGGACTTTTCTTCAGTGTAAGAGCTGAAATCAAGAAGATAGAACTGTCAAAAAAAATGAAGACCTGACTAAGTATGTTTGCGTTTGAAATGGATTAGTGCTAGCTGGCAGCTTGAATCCTGAAGTCCAGCCTGCGCTACTCAGGCAGAGAGGGAAAGAGCAGAACTCTTGAGCATCTTTTTCACCCCTTCCCTCGCTGTTAAATGAAAATTTCCCTTTTCCTTGAGCTACCAGCTCTTGTTCCATTACATTGCCCGTGCGAGGGCTCACAGCTGACCCAGGCCGACACTGCTGGGGATGCAGCTCACCATCCCTTTGAGCAGGTGATGCTGCTGGAGCCTCCCAGTAAGGAGCGTGGTGAGTGCTGGGATAAACAGGTGTGGTAGATTGACCATGGCTGAACGCCAGGTGCTCACCAAAGCTGTTCTATCACTCCCCCCTCCTTCACTGGACAGGGGAGAGAAAAAATATAACAAAGGGCTTGTGGGTCAAGATAAGGAC